>BOPP01000005.1:9023648-9141663 GCA_017312745.1 Gryllus bimaculatus | reverse complement strand
GTAACCCCCCGCTCGCGGCCGTCAATGCGGCGGCCGCCGCCACCGGCTGACGCGCGATGGCATCTGACGGCTGTCATGTCGCCCCGGAATAAAATACACAAATGTCGGGCCGCCTCGCCCCAAGCCCCCCGCGCCGCCGGCATTAGGCGGCTATTAGGTGAGGGCCCGGCCGCTGCGCCAACCCGCCAGGTGCGCGCCGGGCGCCGGGCTGAATCGTGGTTGGGGCCCCTCGCTACGCTGCTACGTAATATTAACTCTATCATCAGCCACCAGTAACTGTCACTGATATATTATATACTGAGAATGTACTCTACTCAATTACAAGTGTCACAGAATGTACAATACTAAATCGTGTCTTAAAATGTACAATACTTAACTGTGACTTAGAATGTACTATACTCACATCATATTTGTCTTAGAATGTACTATACTCACATCATAAATGTCTTATATGCGCTACGTAATATTGTTAATCGAAATTTTAAATTATTCTTTTGTCGGGAATATAAATTTTATTTTAATTTCCACACTGTAATTATTAATTGAGTGGTTTTCTTTTAATTGCTTGTATGCCGGCTGCTTTCGAAATGTTCTCCAAAACCTTCATAACTTTCTTCGATTGAGATTATTTTTATTATTCTAAATGTTATTAAGGGAAAGATTTAGTAAATCTGTCTGTTTAGCATCTGTCCAAATTGATAAAATGTTAATTTCATCAATTCTTTAATATGTGACCGTTTTATTTTAGATTACGCAAGTAGTGTAACAAACGTCTCAAAAATTAATTCCACTAAGACATTTCGCACCACTGCACTGGCAAAACTTTTCACGAGAAGCGTACGTTTTTTGTATATTACAAACGTATAAAGAACCAGCTTTTCGAAGCGGTTTAAACAAATTTACAGTTACACGCAATTTGTTCTTTAGTTTTACTTGCGCTTCCATTCACGAACATATTTTCACTTGAATACATGAAATGAGCGTGTGGGCTTTCGCGACCAGAGACAACAGGTACTTTGCTGCTGTGTATATTTCAATCTGAGAAAGGTTGCAGAATAACGACCGAAACTGCGGCTAGGACGCGGCAACTTTGGTCAGCAGTGTACAACTGTGCATAGGACGCGGTGTTTCCCGGACAGTCAAATGTCTATTTTACCTTGATCTTTTGCATGCATATCGTTCACGTTAAATGTTTCACAAATAACATCGATATTATTAGTGTGATATACGAACTATTTTTCAAAGGAAAAGCTCGGCGATAGAGGAGTCGATTAGAGGAAGAGACTACGACGTTCATGATATCTTCGTAAGTTTACTTACGAAGAAACTTTCGCACTTTCGTTTCGTCGTTTTCATAATTTTTTTTTCGAAAAAAGATGCGATATAGAATTCTGCAATAGATTCAGAATTCATAAACGGCTTCCACTGGAAAAACCAGAATGTCCCAGCTCTTCCGAAGAAGATGTTAAGCAATGAAATGCGGTTCAAGAAACAAACTTTCTCGTCTCAAAGCAGTCGCCACAAATGTGATGCAAACACCACGCGATGTTACACTGTTTACGGCGATTGCTCGACGTTTTTGAAAATGTTGTTTTTGAATGTATTCTGGTTGAAATGTGCAAAATCGCTACAAAATTACAAACTTGTACAATACGATAACCCCGATATGAGCGCGTGAATTGTGTGAATAGGAGACACCACACTCGCGGTTTAACCCTAAGCGTGCGGGTTCGATTGCCAGCCGGATTAAAATTTTTTGTTTTTAACTTTCTCATAATATGAGTAGTACTTTGTTCTAAACGTATATGCAGAACAAGGCTAGTTTTATTTGAAAAAATAATTTAAAATCATTAAAAACTGATATAAAATTGTAATATGAGTGAAACTGCGAGATATTGAAAGTGTAGACGACGAAGAGCAATCAACTGGACTTTAAATTGCATTTGCTCATTGAATTATAAAATATGTTGACATCAAATCATACAGAATTTCCTTAGTATGTCATTTAATATCGTGAAATGTGTAAATGTTATATTAGCAAATGGTTATTAATCCTCCGAATCGCTCCTGGAAGTGCAGCTTTTTAAATATTCATAATGTACCAAATCAAAGTTTATGAAAGTTATTGTCTAAAGCACAAGAGAAATGTTTTCAATATAATATTGTTAACCAACAGGTGACATGTCAATATAAAGCATCAAGTCTTTCAATCGCAAAGAACATCCACGGGAAGCTTGATACCATTTACATTAAACCTCCCATTTTTGCCGTGGCTATAAATTAATCTTTACGTTCATAAAATCTCATTATTTATGCTTTAGAACCCTACTTTACGCTTTATTAGTATTGATACCCCAAAATGTTGAAATAAATTAATCTAGCAATTTCCAATTACACTGAAACACAGTAAATGGTTTAAATTCTAAATATATGTTTTAGTTCGTAGAGTGAAAATTACATCATGTTCATGAAATATAAAACATACAAAATATGTAATAACATGTAATACAAAACGTACCGGAGCCAGCACTAGAGAAATTCACTCGAAATTCCTCATATCTTTTCCAAATTCAACTAATTTACGGAAGAAACAAATAAACAACCAACGCTACTACTCGTTGTATTACATCTCATCTAACAATTATACACTCAGTCTAAAAGTGCTACTGGTGTGGTTGCTACGGCTGTGGTGAGCATCATTGTGCAGTTGCAGTTAAGTAATAGAAATGTTTTAAATATCTGATGTCGTGAAAGTAGTGACACGTGGACAAGCCGAAAGGGTTATTAAATGTTGTTATGTTATTAGAAATCAAGTGCATTAATTCTCTTGTCTGCGTCCTTATGTCTAAACGGACATTATTAAAGCACCCGATGTTTTTTCTCAGATTTACTCGTTTTTCTACCAATAGTATATCTCATTTTTAGAAACCTCATTTTTAGGAATTCTGCAATGTTTTTCTATCCTTCATTATCGTGTAGGTAAATACGTTTGGGATCGAAGTTCTAATTTAGGAATCCATTGGTTTCGCAGCCTTACACATTTAGAAATATTCACTATGTTGAAAGTAAGCCATTCTCATTTAAAATTTGCTTCATTGGACAAAAAAAACGTTGAAAGTAGACTCAGGAGAACCCTCTCTTCATCTACAAAAGTAATAATTTAGAAAGGGTTACGTAGTTAAACCACACCGATTAGAGCGAACGTGACATTTCCATGTCTGTGGAGGGTGCCGAAATAGGCATGAAGTTCAAGGTAAGCCTTCATTTAAAATTTGCTTCATTGAACAAAAAAACCGTTGAAAGTAGCCTTAGGAGAACCCTCTCTTGAACAACAAAAGTAATAATTTAAAGAGGGTTTCGTAGTTAAACTGCACTGATTAGAGCGAACGTGACATTTCCATGTCTGTAGATAGCCCCGAAATACCCATGAAGTTCAAAGTAATCCTTCATCATTTAAAATTCGCTTCATTGGACAAAAAACCATTGGAAAAAAACGTTGGAAGTAATGTTAAGAGAACTCTCTCTTCAACTACAAAAGTGATAATTTAAAAAGGTTTAAGTAGTGAAACCGTTCGGATTAGAGCAAACGTGACGTTGCTCCGTGGTGCAGTAATGCGCAGAAAGTTCAAAGTAAGCCTTCCTCATTTAAAATTCGCTTCATTAGAAAAAAACGTTGGAAGTAATCTTAAGAGAACTCTCTTCAACTACAAAAGTAATAATTCAAAAAGGGTTACGTAGTTAAACCGTACGGATTGGAGCGAACGTGACATTGCTAAGTCTGTGGAGGGGGCCGAAATACGCAAGAAGTTCAAGGTACGTAGTTAACTACGTAACCCTTTTTAAATTATTACTTTTGCTTCATTGGAGAAAACTAAACGTTGGAAGTAATGTTAAGAGAACTCTCTCTTCAACTACAAAAGTAATAATTTAAAAAGGGGTACGGATTAGAGCGAACGTGACGTTGCTACGTCTGTGGTGCCGAAATGCGCAGGAAGTCCACTGCGGGCCCGCAGGTCGGCGCGTCCGAGAGCGCGGCCCGACGCAGCAGAGAGCCGTTGGAGCACGCGGCCTTGGGCGCCCGGCGCCGGGCAGCGGCCCGCCCGCCCGCGCGTCGTGTTGGACCTTTTGGGCAGCGCGTGACGCGTCGCGTCGCGGCGTGCGCTCGGGCGGAAACCGACGCGACGCCCGGCGTCTCGTCGCGCCCGCCGGCGCTGCCATCTACGCTGTCACGGAAAAATATTTAGTTGTCTGGGCCCGGTCCGCTCCTCCGGTCGCGGCTTGTTAGATGAAGCATCTCGTACCCCAACACGGTGTCGGTAATGAAATCCTTATTTTTAATGAAGGTTAGTTACGGTAAGAGAAGTTCGCCCTTGTAAAACGAAGTTCGATCTATTTACTTGTGAAATTGATATACCTCGTAATTATTTGTATTTTGTATTATACTCTTAGTTGAGTCACAGACAAAAAACTTTTATCAACTAGTTACGTGAAGAGACGCCAAGAAAACTGTAAAATCAGGGGGGAAATGTTTTTTTTTGTGTCCCGTTTTCCCGTACGAGACGAGGAACGAACGGCGAGGCAGAATCCAACCGTTGGATCGTGTTCGGGTCGCTACAAAATTGAAGGAGTCAGATTTCGGCCATTCTCCCTTCTTTGATGGAGGACGTTGAATACAGAAGATGCAATATATTTTCACCATATTCTGAGGAATTGGGTGCACAAATTAAATTACAAAATAAAATTGCATTCCCTTGGAGTCGGTTGTATGATGGATAAGTATTCCTGTACGGTATACATTTCGTGAAATTCGATTTACATTTTCTACTTGACCACGCAAAAATGACTTAGAAAATATTACAGCATCCTTAAAACACAAAAGCCAAAGCGGAATTTCCCAATTCCCTTCCATATTACTTGATGGAGAAACATTTTCATGTTAAAATTATCTCCGTGGATACATATTTTTTTTCAAATTTACTCTTTGACACACGCATGCAAATAAGAGGATCTCGTGGTTTCAGAATATTTAAAATATTTAAACTTCTTTAACAAAGATAATAAAAATCCTTTTGGATTATCAGCATAAAAATTAACTTAAAATAAATTGAAAAAGATTGACGTTATTGTCAAGGAGTATCAAGAATTTCCTGCTAGCTCTAGTTTTGAACTTTTGAAAAACAACCCGTTTTTCTAATAATTGAATGAAATTGTAGTTGTATTGTAATATGTGAAATGTTACTTTTTTATTCCCTCAGAATTCCACAAAATTACTAAAACGCTTTGAAGAAATTCTAGTATTTTTATTATTAATGGCTGTATGGTTGTTTCGTTTTGAGACAACTGCCTTGGCTCTTCTTTTTATCAAAATAATCCATGTGTCGTCTGAGAATAAATGTTTCTTCTAGTTGTATTAAAAGAGAAAACGTTCTTATAATAACGTGTTTATTGCGAAAGTTAGTAATAAAATATAGCAAGAAAAAATAAAAGTTGGTAATAAAATATAGCAATCACACTGGAGAGAGTGAATTTAAATAATTAGCTGTAAAAATGATACTAATAGAAATATTGTTTCTTTTGTGCTTGATAAATTATTACAAAACTAAGTCTACATACTAATAAATCAAAAGGATATACTTAACAGATCAGAACTAATTAACACGATATGCTCAATTGTAATGAACGTATTCTAAAGACATTGTTAATAGCACCATTATATTATAATCTGCCTTTGAGGCGTAGGAACTTAGAACGGCGCCACAATACGCAAAGATGATGGTTGTGATGTCGAGTCCATCTGATTGTATCTCAAACAACCTACCATGTATTTCCTCTGAATAATCATCGCTGACATAACCTTTAGTTTCCATCATCTTACTCTCCTCATGATGACCCCTAAAATCATCCTTCCTGTGGAATGCAACAACAAAACCACCACTATGATAACTGGTCGAGAAAAGGTCGAGTGCAATCTACCTCCCCCGCCGGCATACCGAACTTTAAAATTTGAAGTTGAAGAGTCCTAGTGATTTTTGTGTATCAGTTAATTTAAAATATGTATAATAATACTGGTCATATCATTTGAAAGTCACGTAACCAGACATTAAATGTTAAGAATATTATGTAGAGCGAGTCCCTTCAACCTCAAGAACACGTTAACAAATTTATCAGCTTACTTAGAAATCTGTTGCGGACGAATCTCCTCAGTTTCCCTAAATGCCAGTCAGAGTTGGTTTACTGCTGACAGCAATAATTCGGCCATCAATCCCTTCGAGAAACATTTGCGTCGTAGGGCGCAAGCTGGATGTGCTTCGTAGCAATTAAATCACGACGTCCGAGTGGACACTTGCGTAGGTACTAAGCACGTCGCCGTGCAAATATGCGTGGCGTGCTCGTTGATAATTAAGTGCAGGTGGCGAAGGCGTACGTACTACCCGACCATGCGCATACACGGGTTAGGGAAAGAGGGGGGAGAGCTGCTGGGGTGCAGGGTGGTAGCGGAGGCGGATGCACCCAGATTTCTGTTAGCACAGCGGCTTCATTAGGCGGCCGTGAGCAGACTCGCAAATGGCCACAGGGCACGCGAGTCCCTGGGCGCCCCCGCCCCCGCCCCCACCCACGCCCTCACTCTTATTGCCAGCTCTTCTGCGCCTCTGAAGACCAACAGCTTTTTAGAACGAATCGTGAGGTACAATGAGCATAGCATAAATGCAATGGAGCAGACGGAGATGGGTTTGATGAGGTTAACAGAAAAACGTGGTAAAAAACAGCCCTAGAGAAACAAGACTAAAAGTAAAAAATACCAATAAAATAAAATAAAATAAAATAGAACATAAAATAATAACATAACATAATTAAAAAAATAATAATTAAAATTAAATAAAATAAATAATTAAAATAAAATAGATAAAATAAAATAATAAAAATAAAATACATAATAAAATAAATAAAATAAGTGTAAAATAATGAAATAAATAAAATAAATAAATGAAAATCAAATAAAATAAATAATAACAATAAAATAAATAAATAAATAAAATAAAAATAAAATAAAATAAAATAAAATAAATAAAAAAATAACATAAAACTAGATAAATAAAAATAATTAAATAAAATAAAATAAATAAAATAAAATAAATTAAAATAAAATAAAATAAAATAAAATATAAATAACAAAATTACTTATAGTTGTATATACTTTAGAAAAATCACACTAATCGGAATAAAGCTGCCTTCTTATCACTATTGAGATGGCAAAGATTTGAATAAACGAGCGGAAACACACTATCGCAATTCCAAACCGAGGAAGCCGCTTCTGTGGCTGTGTTACAAGCATACGCGGGAGGGCGAGGCTTGCGCGCCGAAAGGGGGATGCGATGAAAGCCCAAGACGTCAGGCGAAAAGATGCTGGCAAGGGCTGCTTTTAGGTGCGAACAGATTCTAGCGCGGTATTTTGCGTAAGTCGTGGTGTTGCGAGTGTCGGGGCGCAGAGCGCGACGCCGACGCAGACAGTAATCGGATCGCGCGTTGCGCAAATCATCGTCACACCAGATTCGATTTGTGGTTGCGGCCGCGCCACATACTGCGTCAACAACAGCTCCCCCTTCTCCTATTCGCTGCCAGCCCCGCCCGCCGCGGGCCCCGCCCGGTCCGCCCGCCGCCCCACTCGCGCGCCCGCGCCGCCGCCCGGCCGCCCGTGCCCGCCCAGTTCGCCGTCCCGCCGCCCTTCGCCGTTCGCGCCGCTTTGCCGCCCGTTGCCACCGTTCGCCACCGCGCGGGCAAACGTCGGGTTTCCGGGGCATCCTGTCCGGGGCCGGCATCAATCGCCTTGACTCTCGGCGCGCGGTCACGAGCGGAGGGAGGCCGCGCTGTGCCAGGGCCGCGCCGACCCCTCGCCGCCGCCGCCGCACATGCGATTGTTGCGGGATCGTGGCCGCCGGAGCGGCCGTCGACACGCGGCAGTGGATATTTCGGCCGGCTCAAGAGCTGCTCCGCTTATTCTCGTCGTAATTCATGCTTTCCTTGTCGAAGCGCCGAATTTCTCCTTGGTTTCTTTGGTTGCTCGGAATGGTTTTAAAGATTGTTCATTTGAAATTCGACGCAACATCGGATAGCCTGAGGGCGGCTGTTGCGTTTTTCATCTACTTCATCGCTAATGTCTTTGCTAATTGGAGATAAATTGGAAAGTGTATGTACTATTTAACATTTATACTTTAATTAATTTGCTGTTCTGGCACGATGTACAACCCGTTGGGAAATCTTCCACACATTATCAGATTAAAAGAGTTTTAGATTTTAGGTTTAGACAACATACAATATTGTGTGTAATTGTTTCTTGTAATTCGCACAATAAGTATACCGAATGGTTTACACAATACGCAATGTTAAAAATGATAAATTGTAAAAAAAAGATTTCCAACTCCCTAGTCACTTATACGCATTTCAGACAACTAAATTTATTTGAAAAATGTAATCGACAATGTGTGTCTCGGTACTTGCCTCAGCTTTTCGGGTTGACATTATTGTGATTTAGTTCATTCGTGCAGTTTCTTCGCTAATAATGCTTATTTGCTTTCTCGTGAAAAAATTGTTTTATTCGTTATTCGTCTATTAACATATGTACTCTAAAAATTATTCGTTCAAAACTATAAAGAGTATTGAACAGTTCACACGTCTTCATTTTACTTCGTTAATGTAGTCCTATATTTCGTTTTATACTTATTTTTAGTTTAAATTATTCTTCATAGAATGTTGTGTCAAATTGAAGAAACTAGTTAGCTAATACGCAAAATCTCATCTTAGTAATGGTTCTGTATACTACTTTACGCCACATTTTCTTTTAACACATTATAGTCGCATTTCATAACACATATAGGTCGTAATGTTTTTGTAAAACCCATTTGATATCGTGGACCATTTGGGCGTAAAATTACAATAGCTTGAAGCAAAACGTTTTTGTTTCAACCCTTAAATGAATACACTATGTCATGACCATATATTGAAAATAATATTTTGCTTAATTCATTGTATAAGGAGAGTGTGCAGAGTATTCACGACATAATCGGATGAGTTGTTTAGCCTTACAATATTCTTCGTACGCAGTATCGTTGAAAACTGAAATAATTAAAAGTAAAAAAATAATACTTTACTAAATACGCTGAGAAATAAATGCAAACTAGATCGAAATAATTAATTGTAATTATAAAGCACTTTGGAATTGCTATATTCTACAATTACATTAAGGTTTACATATGAAGTATTGTTCGGATGTAATTATTCTACAATTACATTAAGTTTACTATGAAGTATTGCAACGAAAGGCAGCTCCTTCTTAATCGCCTTCTGTTCATCAGTGGCTACTTTACAAAATGGTTACAAAAACCAATCTATTCTTTTCATATTTAACACATAGGACGCATTTAAAAGAAAATACATAAATATATAAACATAATAAATAATATTATACTTATAAATGACGCACAGCATCTATTTTATACTCCTACACCTGGTACTTAAAATGTTCTGATATGTAATTAGTGCAATTAAGAATTTATTTCTCCTACATCGATCATTTTAACTAAATAGCAATTTTTAGAAGCAGGTTTAGCTTGATTTTACACAACACGTGCCACACATTCAATATCAAACAGTCACTCTAAACGATCGAACTTTATGGACTTGAAAAACCATTTAAAATCTAGTAACATCGTGCGTTCTATGTTTGAATATCAGAGGGGAATTCAAAACGTGATCTGTGTACGAGAGCCGCACCCAGATGAATATTATTCTTGAAGGAACAGTAGATTCCAGGAGAATTTTTAAATTGGAATCCGGATGCTTCTTGTACGAGTAAAAGAAACGAGATTACAGAGGTTCGTTTCATGGAGATTAATCCCATTTCCGTATTCACCATCTAAATATGTTCACCCGACCGAAAAGAAAAAAAGTAATAAACCAACATGAACATTTATGTCATATTTTTGGTGTGATACAGTCTCTAAGTGAGAGCAGGATTTAAAGAAAAATACCTAGCCGGTTGAAGAATTTTTTATTGTCATATTTAACCAGCGTCGCTGAGCCGTTCCTACCTCCGCTCCGCGAAGGCACAGAAGTTAATCAATTCAATGATATCGCGGGTTCCTAGTCGATGACTATCTGGGAACCCGGGATCTACAGTAGACTGACGAAGAAAAAAGAAAACTAAAACGCATGTCTGCTGTACAGCAGGAATTATATGTCATAGAATCAATAACATGTGGTTTTAATATTCGTTAAATGAATTATAATTGCCCTTCGGTATATTTCTATTGTATTAGTACACTTTTTGTAATATCTCGTGTATATAGTTAGGTTATCGGCACAATATATAAGATATTATTAGCATCAACTCATTTCAAGAATGTAAATATCTTGTAGAGTCACACTCTATAAAAGCAAATTTAAACTAGCTCGTATTAATCTCTTCTCTAAAATAGAAACTTTCTCTCAGATATTTTTTTCTTTCCATTCTCGAAAATAAAAATCACCAGATGTGATGAATTTTAGATGATGCACTATTATAACGAATGAGATTAATTGATTCAATCGTTTTTACGAGAAGTTAGGAGAATAATTTGTCTAGAGGAATCTTTGTGTGTTTGAAATTAATAAATAACCATAATTATATTAATAAGGACATTCATCGTTGTTAACTCCACCAAGCGAACTAAAATACTTTTAATTAGGAGAAAAAAAATTCTGCTCAGAAGTAGGGCATTCTCGACGTCGGTCAACAAGGACGAGGCGAAGGTGGGGCGAATCGATGCATCTTTCCGTCGCGAAGCGAAAAAACAACGAAGAAACACAAAGGCGACTGGCCTTGGTCAAACAGCAGCGTCGCGTATTCCGCATTAGCGCGTCATTAATTTATGCTTCCAACCTGCGGCACATCTGCGATTCATGAGGCGCGCGAGTTCCCGCCTTTAATACCGGCGCCTCCGCCCACCCGGCCCAACGATCCTCATCGCTTCACGCCCCCGGCAGCAGACGGGCTTGCTAATTCGTCTGGCGGCGGTAAAAATACCCCTGCGGATCCGCGTCAGAACATTTACCTCTCTCCGCGGGCGCTGCACATCATTTCTCCAGGCCAGACCGGTCGCGGCAGGGCTGGGGCGGTCGCCCAGCTTTCCGAGGCGACAGCCCTCCAGCATCAGTTCAGGCTGCGAGGTGGCACGGTGCCGGTGGCGGCGGCGGGCGGCGGTCGGGCGGGCGGGCGGAGGCGGGGGCGCGCGCGGAGGCGGGGGCGGCGGCGGCGGCGGCGGCGCTCCACCCTCGCCACTATCGCAGCCGTCGCAAGCGCGATAATTAAAATACTATCAGTCCCTTGGCGAACGCGGCAGCCGTCGTTGGATCGTGCCCTTAATAAGTACCTTCGCCGAAGGCAAAACATAAGCCCCCCCGCACCTCAGGGTCAATCCGATCAGCCGATACTGAACACAAGCACAAGTCGTTTGACAGTGAAATAAAAGGGTTTGGAAATGGCGAATAATAATATACTTACAATGTCGCTGTGCTATTTTTTTGAAGATTTGTTAAAGGAAATAAAGCATGTAATAATCTATGTGTACGAAAATGTATGCATGTGTATGAGTGAGTGTTTGTGTAAGACGCGTGTAAGAGAGAGAAAAACAAACTGAATTAATATTTTCGTTTGTTTAGTATAGTATGTACTCTTAATTAAAAATGTGTATATGTAGTGAGGACATGTAAAAAGGAAATTTTACCACGACATAACTTTCGGTTCTCTAGTGAAACTACATAACAAATTCTTGATTTTGGAATCAAGCCAGTTTTATCTCTCTTAACGAAAAAGAAAAGTACATTTTTGAAACATTTACTAAGGATTCCACAATACTTTGAAGGCTGTTTTATGTCTACCAAATGTCAGTACCTACCAATGATTTGATCAAATATGCAAATATTAATAATTGTATTATATTCAAATTCTTATTCAATCATAACTATTAGAATCTTGTATTCATTGAAGAATTTTTCTCTATCTCCCCCGTCAATTAATCTCTATTAAAAGAATCTCGGGATGATAAATTTTCGGTTGGTGGCAGCTCATACTTTTTTTGGTTTTCGGCAATTTGCATTCGCGACGTTATGTACTTGAAAAAATAAATAACAGACTAAGGAATAGTGGCTACAACTTGCGTCAGAAATTGATTCATTAAGTAATGAAACAAACTTTGCAGTTGTTCTGCAAGTAAGATTTAGAATACTAATGACCAATACGTTTTTTATATTACATATTAATGATCAATAAACATTTAAAACTGCATTTATAAATTCTTGGACAAACCGCAATGCAGAAAAGAGCATTGGAATCGACGTGGAAAAGATCAACAGAGTTGAAGACAAAATACTTTTTTGTTCGAAAACAACGATCCTTTATTTTTATTAATTCAATCTCCAAAATCTTAATATTTTTGTTATTAAAATATTTTTTATCTGAAACAAGGTAATAATATACAATTCATACAATTATTTTAACCTCTTTTGAATATTTGTGCACTTAGTACAATAAATATGTTTGATTATTTATGTTAATATACATTATATACTATATTTTATATTAACTTCAGTGAAAATCACTTTATTCTTTCGCTAAAGAGAATGTTTCGTCCCTTGTACTGAACTACGTCTGGAACAATGTAACATTACGCAAACACTTCACTCAGCGATCCATCATGGGTCACAGCACCAGGGCCCAGAGAATTTTCATGAACACACTGGAGTCAAGGGCTTACTGTAACTTTGCTACCGCTTTCTAGAGAGTACGCTTCGACTGCTGCTGATCTCTAGCGTTATTCGGGTGTGGTACCATGCTTACATTCAAATTATAATCAACGTGCACACTACATTATCATTTATATAGGTGCTTCATGACACGAGTTTCCGGACATTTCACTAATACTACGAGATTCAAGTCGAATTCCACTATTCTAATTTTATATAATTTTTACATTTTGAGGCCAGCTGTAAATCATCACAGACTTTCGAAAATCTGTGGAATTTTAATATTGAAATAAGTCTTTATGATAAAGCGTGAAATAAGTGATGCGTTGTGAAGTAATAAATGCATTGCTGCCAAAACAATTACGATGTTGCCATTCGCTGTGCTACAGATCCCGCAATTTCCAGTTGACCTTGTTTTCACTATGTAAAATAAACTCAAATATATTTGTTAACGTGTCATTAAATTGATAACAATACTATATCGATTAAACCCGACAGATCTTGCCCCCTCTTATATGTGATGCCTTACTTTTTACTGAATTTCTCTCTTTAATGGAGCTTCAAGGTTTATTATGCTCATCTACATGTAAAACGTTTTACGACTACCATTTATCAAATTTCGTTCAGTACGAATAATAAATTCAGCTATTTTAGAGTACTATTTCAATTGGTTTAAAGATTAAAACTTCTATGAGCGAAATATGAAGATATGTATCTAAAAATGAAAAAAATAAAAGCGCATCGTGGAGCGTATAAAATTTGACCAAGAGCGTTGAAAAATTCAGTATCTCTCTGTCGTGCATATTTCAATAGTATACATCGATACACACCTTTAATTCGGTAAATGTAGGCGTCTCTTTTTCAATTCGATTCCGAAAGTATCCTGAATGTAGTACGCGTGATTTTTCGAAATTCAAAATTTAACCAAAATGATTCTCTAAAAGAAGTTTTCAAAATGTTCCTATATTAACTGGAAGGAACGTAGATACATTACTAAGAAATATTGGTAATTTATTTCGTTTGTTTGAAAAAAAGAAACATTGTTGATGAATGAAAGATAAAAGAACAATTCGTAACAATGGAGAATAGTCCTCCCAAATGGCGGACTGTCTTGTTGACAATCGAACTAGTTCGGCCAATGAATTACAACATTTTTAATTTTTGGATACGTATGTTTCAACAGTTATGCGATAAGCAAAATACAGTAAAAAATACCAATGTAATATTGAACAATAAAATGGGTTCAAATGCTACATGTGCTCCTGTTGTTACTTATTTACACTATTCCTACTCTATGCCTTGCAAAGTATTTACTGTTAGATCCAATCGCTGAAACATACATATTTTATATTAGATAAAATAAGCATTCATTATTTTGTTTTGAGAACACGATTACATATTTTTTGTTACGGTGTAATGCTGGAGAATCTTCCAAATGGAAACTGAAAAATAACTCTTTAACAATTTATTAGACAATGCAAGTCTACAATATGATAACAACACATGCTGAAAGCGAAACTAACTCACCAATTTTTTATTAGAATAATGATGTACATTCCTACAATGTGGCTTTTCACAAAAAGTATACAAATATTATTCTAATCGAATAATGAAGAAAGTTTTAAATCACAATCGTTTTAAATAAATATCGTATCCAGGTGCTCAAGGTGTGTTGCTCACACTAAATTAAATATCTTTTTAAGTTATTTTTAAGAAGCTTTATGTATATTTAATATTATTAATTCTATAATCATTACATTATTAAGCGATATTGGTTACGGCCACTTGTTTTATGAATAGCTTTGTTTTAATCTTCAGACATTAAGCTTCACAGCATATTTTGCCGGTAACAAATATTTTTTAACTTAAGTTTCTAAAACATTGTGGCGATTGTAATAAATCCAACACACCTGATAAAAATGTTTATCAAGGCTTTTCAGAAATTGTTAAAAAAAGAGACCATAACAAATTTAAATTAATAACAAAATATTCCTTGACATTTCGCGGCGTCATTCAAGGTTTCGACATAACACAATATTTATGCCTTCCATATGGTAGATTACTCTAATAAGAAAGGCGAAACTATTTATACAAAAGAATATTCACTATATACTTCCAAATATGTACTTTATGTAAGATATCTTTTAGTATTTTCCGATATAAACAATACATCGTCTTAAAATTCAAAAATCAAATTCGTTACAAAAAATATTCCTAATGAAACAGAAATTTTGATAGATAAATACAATGTCATATTGCATATTTTCTTATTTCATATTTCAATAATTGATAAAGAAGAGTATGAATTGTTCTATTAAATATAATCTGTAGTGTACATATGTTCAGGGAATATTGGAAACATTTCGCCGTTATTAGATTTAGGAATCACATTTAACAATGCATTATCAAAGTAATTAATAACTTTTACAAGAAAACTTACCGAGGCAGCCATTCCAGGTAATCTTCACAGAATTATGAAAACTTTCACTTAATTCACTTCCTGTAGCATGTCACACAGTTTTTAACCGTTTTTGACGTAAAATACATAAATAAATAAAAATTTCCGAAAAGCATCACAAATATCGTAAATTTATTATTGACACTCGGCCTCTTTCTTTTTCACAGCACTAACGAACACTTGTTATAAAGTAACTCTTTCACAGCGTACTTTACAACTACTGCTAACATGGCTGCATAGAATAGGCAGAAGGGAAAATGAAAATCACGTGACAAACGTCACGGAACTTCTAGCACTCTCATACTCATTTTCCACAACCTCTCTTGCAATGCTCTTCTGGAGCTATTTGACCCTCGGAATAGAGTAACGAATGATACCTCCTTAATCTATGCCAACAGACTTCAGGATAAAGCAAGTAATATGCTGCACGATGAACCTTGAGTTATACCTTGAAAAGTTCCTTTAGATGAATTATTTAACTTCTCCAAACACGCCTGCTTTGTAAAATATATTTTGTATTACATTAGGCAATACCCATTGAAGCACTCAAAACGTATTGAGTTTTGGAATGAAGACGTGGAATGACAAAAATAATAATTCTCAAATATGTGAGATGAAGCAGAAACATGGTGCAGATGTTAACTGAATTAGTCAACAAGGAAAACTATTGGTTATTTTTCTCAAATTTGTGATAACCTTTATTCCTAATTTTCCATGGACCAAACCATTGTAATTAAAGGCAATTACTTTATAATTAATTAGTAATATTTGGTATCAAAATTTAGTTCAAAATATTGAAATTAACATCTGAATCTAATATTAAATTCATTGGACCATATGTGATAGTATTAATAAAATTGTTTGAAATTTAAAAGAGTTGCCATTCTATTGTTGCTCCATTGTTGTTCCATTGTCATTTTGTGGAATTGAAAAGCGAGAAATGAACTATGAATATTTTATACGGTGAGACAAAAATATGTAAATTTCCGCTCTTAATGAGAGATCAACGATCAGCCAAGACACTCTGACACTAAATACACTTGCTAAATCATTCGATAAACGTTACTAGCAAAATAAAATATAAAGCATTCGATAAAAGTTTGTCACTGCCGTATTTTTAACATCATTATCCATACGGTTTTGGAGATCAGAATGAGTTGGATTTCACTGGAATAGAGCCAAGAACATTGGCCTGAATTTCAACTTTTAGAGTATAGCCTTATACAACTTTCGTATAAAAATATATTTAAAATACCATTTCCGCATATTATATAACATTTTATATAATACGTTGTAATAACCATTTAATCAATTAGCAACATTTTATGGGGTAAATTTACAACTCATCAATTTATCGGGCCATGTAACCGAGTATGGCTCGATAATCGAGCTAGTTTTCTGAGACTTTATTGGCTTCAAAATTAGGTCTAAAAATAACTTATGTTTCAAAAAAAATTCTGTGCTATCATGAGCTATGAACATGCTAGATTTTAAATAATTCGTCAAAATTACAATTTAATCAATCGATTAGCAACATTTGGGGGAAAATATTCAACTCGTCAATTAATCGGGTAGGGTAACCGAATATGACTCGATAATCGAGCAACTTTTCTGAGACATTTGGCTCCAAAATTTTGGCCTATTATGGGATTATGAACAACATGCTACTTTTTTAATAATTCGTGATAATTACAATTTAATCAATCGATTTTCAACATTTTAGGCGAAAAATTTACAACTCGTCAATTTATCGGGCCGTGTAACCGAGTATGGCTTGATAATCGAGCAACTTTACTGAGACATTTAGCTTCAAAATTTGGTCTAAGAATAACTTATGTTTCAAAAAAAAATTCTGGGCTAACAAGGACTATGAACATGCTAGATTTTAAATAATTCGTTACAATTACAATGTAATCAATCGATTATCAACATTTTATGGAAAAAAATTACAACTCGTCAATTTATCGGGCCATGTAACCGAGTATGGCTTGAGCAACTTTATCGAGCAACTTTTCTGAGACATTTTTGGCTTCAAATTTGGCCTAAAAATAACTTAATGTTTCAAAAAAAAAATCTGAGCTAACATGGACCATGAACGCGCTCCTCGCTCCCCCCACGTGCGGCCCAGGGGCGCCCACGGGCCCGGCAGCTATCGACCGGCGTATTTATAGGAGGCAGGGGCCGTAAAGGCGTCGACGCCGGGACCGCGGCTTTACGACCGGAAGCGGTAGTCCCCGCACCCCGCCGCCGCATGGTAGTCTCGGCGGCTCCCTACCGACCGAAGTCATCGGTGACTCGGCAGATGCTTGTTGGACAGACGTTCGGACGTGAACTCGAATTGAGGCTCGAAAATGGTCTCAGATTTGGCTTTGCTTGAACGTATTTCTTGGAATTACGGAGAACTTCTCTAACTAGTGGCGCTACAACAGTGACTAGTTATAGTTTCTCGCATCATTTATGGTTACTCGCGTTATTTCCAGCACATCATACTTACTAGCAAGGATAATTTCTCAAATAAATTGAACATCAAGAACTAAAAACCATCCAATCAATATATCGCATTCAGAATGCATTCGCAACTACGATACCTTAATATACAAGAATATTATTGAAAGAACCGTCAGCTTCGATGTATGGAGGTTCGGCTACATATTTGCATATTGCGAACATTACACGTATACACGAGGTGAATTCAAATTTAATTGGATTCTACAACAATAATAGCAGTAGATAATTGCATTAAATTTAAACTGTGAATTTTGAAGGTCAGAAATTTAGTCAGATAAAATATTTAAAAGTTTCTGTTATCGGTTACACATTGACATAATAACAAGAATACAAAAATTACATTTATCTTTCTTAGAATTTAAAAGATTTCAGAATGGAAGTGTGTTTATACATTGTGAATTCATGTAGGTTGGTTCATATAAAGATAAAAGTAATAAAGTCTCCGATAGATCATTACTTTTTTCTGCACCATTTCGTAAGTGAAAAGGTAACGGAACGCCGGCCAGATGTGTTCCCCCTGAAACCAAAAACTGTATATAAGAGTCACGTAACTTCAGCACCTCCTGTAATTTTGAAAGGGTTAAAGTTATTGAAATGCAATTTTCATGGAAGTGCATGATGGAAAGCGATTAATTGATGTATGTATTCGTTTCCATTTTATCACTTGTATTTCACGAGATGGAGAGGTGTTTTTTTTCAAATGGAACTCCACATTTTTTAGTCTTTCATTACGAACATAAAACGAATCCAATGATAGACATATTGTTATATGTTAGATAAGTGTTTTTTGAGTAATTTTGATTTTTTGCGACTAATATTTAACCGATCTACTGGACTAGAAAAACCGATCATGACATTATTTGAATATCTGTTTTAGATGAACACGAAAAAAATCATCTTAATTTTAGTTGTAGGAAGCCGCTGTAAAAATTGTGCATTGGTGCAAATTTCGAAAAATCAGGAGCTTTTTCGAATGTGAGCCATGCACATTCTCTTAAGCGTCCTTCACGCTATTCTAGATCAAAATTTAATCCAAAAATATATTGGGCTATTTTGAGAAAAAAGTTGCATAAACAAAATTTTAAAAGAATTATTTCACGCAAAATTGCGTGAAAAATACTTAAAATTTGAAAAATAGTATATAAACTAAGGAACAGATTTCATTTAGAAAAATAACCCTATTTTCAATATTTTAGTTGTAGGAAGACGCCGAAAAAAACAATTTTGAAATTTTGCAAAACAGGGGATTTTGACGAAAATTAGACCTGCACCATTCTTTTAACCATTCTTCACACTATCCACCAACAATATTTTTCCAAGAAATTCAGCGCCTTTTTCAAAAAAAATGATAATGTTGCAGTTTCTTCATGTAAAGGACTTCCCAAAATTAAAATATCTGTGTCAGATTCCAGGGACTTCAGCCAGATCATTATAGAAATATAAAATTTGGTGAAAATCCTGCATACGGTTTAGACGCTGGCGTTGTTCACACACGGACGGACGGACATAAGGACGGATAGACAGACTTTTTTAGACAATAGATTTTTCGGTACCAAGGACCCACACACCACGGATTCTGACTACACAATGTGTTTTGGAAAGTAATTTATTATAGAAAAAGACACGTTTTATCCCGGCAATGTGAGTGTTTGTGTCGAAAATTCGGCGATTTCCTGCAGCATTATAGTATGTTCTCTATACTGCTTAAGCGATAGCGAGAAAGTAAAAAGTATTTCGGGTAAGGTTATTATAAGAAATATTGGAACTTGACAATTGATTATTTACTTTAATTTTGTTTCATAGCAAGGCTAATATTCTTAAAATTACGTTAATTACACGATAAAAAATAAATAAGCACAAATATAAATCGATCTCGGCTGGATGGTTGGAATGGTGACTAATTAGGGTATTAAACTATCTAAGAAACTTTCATAGTAAATTCGAAAAAGAGTTTAGAAGTCAGTTAAAATACGATATCTTTAGAATTGCATTTTTTCTTTCTTATACTAGTCCGGTTCAGTAGTGGAATAGAAATAAATACAAACAGGCAGAGCATGCCTATATTTCTTCTCTTGGGTCCTCACGGATCATTTGTCACAGAAATTGAATTTTTTCCAGTTAAATCTTAAACATAATGTATTTGACAAAATGTTAAACAGAAGTACCTTAATTTTATAATTTTTATGCGTTAAGTAATCTTGTTTCTATCTTGATGTTGATAAGTTCAGTATTCTTTTTAACTTACTTTTAACTCCTTTTATATCACCTTTTCATTTACATACATCATCACTTTTCTTGCCACTCCCGGATACAGATTAGTAGACAAGCCCTACGAGAACATGTAATAGAACTGAAACATCTTTCGGCACGATATTTCTCACGACTTGTAAGTAGGCTTAATTTCCTGCGAAGTTCTATTTTATGCATTTGATCATTATCATGCAAATACTAGGTTTAAATTGTGTGGGTAAGAATAATTAAAAAGTTTTTCTTGTACAATTCAAACTATAGCAATTGTAACTTCACGTTTATACTGGACTGGGTTCGTACATGGTCTTCTCTTTGCTTGAATGCTCTACTTGACAATGATACTTAATACACGGGACTTGTAAAGAAGGGGATAGTATCAAGAGCTGACATGCAAGACAATGGGGACTGACATACAGAGGAATTAAATTGTATAAATGTGAAGAAAAGTGACTATATCCTGAATGTGATGTGGGATAAGTGCCCTCAAGAAAACTTTCTGTTTTCAATCAGTGACTTCATAATGAAATTAGTAGTTCTCTACAGCACACACTTTCTGCCATTAATCATCACGGCTCCACAATATTATACTAGTACATGAACATGCATAAGTATTATCAACCATGAACCAAAATTTTATCCGCGCCGAGAACTGAACTTCGAGTTAAATTGCCGCTCCGCTTCCCAACATCGCTTTACCGCTTCACTTCAGTCGCCCTGACGCCCTCACTTGAGATGACGCGATGCTTAAAAATCTATTTGTCTCTCCCATTACTTTTTTATCGCAATTTTCGAAAATGCATAGTTTAACGATAATGAGCTCCCTGTTTTAACAGCGGGAAGAATTAAAGAAAAAATGGGAAGCTGTTTTCGCGAATTTTTTTTTTTTTTTTAATATAAATTGCATTCGCAGAAATTAGACGAAAACTACTCCGTTTATTGAAAAAGTTGCACAGGGCCTTTTAAAGTTCTTTTTTAGATCAGATTTTGTTTAAGGCAAACATATATATCTTCAATTTTGAATATTTGAAATATTTACTTTTCGCAATTTTAGAAAATACAGAGTTGGCTGATAATAAGACTAGCCCTAATTGTTTTATCATCATTTGATGAGAAATTTTAAAAAATTGGAACCGTTTTTGAAGAACACATTTTCGACTTCCCACTCTCTGTGTTTTTGAAAATTGAAAAAAACATTCGGTTTGTTTATTTCAATTTCACATTTTAAAATAAGCAATACAATTTTAAACACTACTCTATTTGCAGATGACCAGGCCATTTTTAGTATTTCAGAAGATCGACCTCAAGAGCTGCCCATTACCCTCGAGTTAACAGGGAAAAATTTATAACTTGAAGATATCAACCTCTAAAAACAAAACAATGGCATTCCAGGGGAAAACCATATCAGATGTAAAGTAGTGATAAACGAAAAAAATATTGACACAGTAAACAACTTTAATTATTTAGGATTTAACATCTCATACTGGACAAAAAAGATATAAACATTAAGATCCAAAAATTCCAGAAATTGTGCGGTACTATCCGCAGAGCACTAAGACAAAAGACAGACAAGACACCAACTAAAATTTTACAAAACTGTGTCAGTCCTAATGCTAACTTATGAATGCGAAAACTGACAGTCAATAGGTCAGACAGAAGAAAGATCGAAGCGGCAGAAATGAGATTCCTGAGACCATTAGCAGGATATTATACTACTAGATCATAAGAGAAATGAAGACATCAGAGGTGAACTACAGATCTCCAGGATACTGAGAAGATCGACTCAACGAGGAAGAATTGGCTCGAACACCTCACAGAGATGCCACAAGAACGGCTTCCCAAGACTATCCTCGAATACAAACCAAAGGGGAGACGATCCAGAGGCAGACCCCACACAAGATGGAAAGAGACTCTGAGAGCGAAACGGGCCACTAGGCCCAAACCTTGTTGCTGTGATGATGATGAAAAAAACATTCGGTTTGTTTATTCCAATTTCGCGCTTTGTTGGACTTGGTATCAGTTCGCAAAGTTCAAAAAGACAACACTGTGGTTTCAAAATGTTTAAAATATTTTCCTTGTTGTCGGTCGTTATCATTGATTTATGAAGTATTATCTGCGCACGTTTTCTTGAGCCCTCGCTTTTAGTTGCTAGTTGCAGGAGGAGTGACAGGTTTGGTCATTTTGACAAAAGAAATTATCTAATTTCTAGATCGTTTTTCGGCAGACTTAGTTTCTACTATACGGAAGTGAATATTTCTGGTTATCTGATTTTGTCTGCAACGCTCGTTGATATGTTTGATTCTTGATTTAACTAATGTGGGTTAAGGAATGGGGTAAGTATTGCAGGGGTCAAAAAAAGGGATCATATATTAGATAATATTCGTATTCAAGGAAATAAATTGAAAAAAGGTAATAACATTAATTTAGAACTCACAAACACACTTGTTTACTGTAAGACGTTTTGATCGCTGATTATGGGATTCAAAAATTGTATGCTCACTTCAATGTAATCAAGGAGGGCTTTTGTGAAATTATTCTTGCTTTTATGAGACATTTTTTGCAAATACTGTAACAGTTAAATGTATTCACGTTCGTTTCATTTCTAAAATTTAGAAAATATTATTTCTGTTCTTGTTTTTTCAAAATAAACGCAGGCGCTTTGTCGAAATTGTCTTCGTCTTTTTCAAGTTATGAAGTTGGAATTGACTTTTTCAAGAGTTTTAGTATAGCAGAAATGACATTTTTTCAATATTACATAATAATAAGAGAAAGTACTTGATGTTGTAGCACATCTAATTTTCCTTAATGAAATCTATTCTTTAAAGACAGATTTTCAAATAAGGTAATGATCAATTTTTGGTAAGAATGTATTTCACCATAGAGTCTAGCAAAGCGTCAGGATTGTGCCCTTTCCCTATGATTTGTAATGAGTTTTACAAGTGACGACTAAGATGTGCTAATATGGACAGAAATTTGGGTATTATATTTTTACGCTACCGTTTCTAAGTGCCAGAAAATATGTCATCTCGTAGCACCTCTAGTTTACTTTCACGCCCACTGCTTACACCGTGTATAGACAGTATTGTCATGCTGTGGAAGATAACGGTGATTTTTCAACAGAAAATGTCTTACTGCCGAGCTCCGTCAAACAAAATATGGATAAATATTGTTCCTACATGTCCCTACAATAACTTTCTTTAAGCGTTGTGTTCTCAGATTGCTCAGATTGTTTTGTGGGTCCTTGATTCCAAAATGGATTGAGGGTAAGACGTCCGTCTGTAGCAAACGCAAGCGCATAAACAGTTCAGATGATTTTCTCCAAAATTGATAGCAATCTGAACATACTCGAGCCTCTGAGAGTTCGAAACGGATAGTTTGATTTTTGGGAGTAATTAACATGAAGCCTAAAATTCCCATTTTTTTCAAAAATGGCTTCAATTTTTTAAATTTAATTGTTCCTAGATTAGCGAAAATTATTTTTTAAAGAGGTGATACTATAACAGAATATCTTTCTTGCATCAGCAACGGTTACATAAAATTATAATTTATCAAGAAAGTTGGCAATCCAAATCTCCCTATAATAACCCCAGAAACACCGCCCAACAATGAGAAGATATTCTGAGAATTTCGAACTACTGTGTCGTGACGTTCCCATTGTTGAATTGCAACGTAATAAGTATATTAAAGGTTCTAGAAAAAATTCGTGGAACTTGGAATTTGCAAAAATTTGTATATTTGTATAAAGACTAGCTTCCATGAACTCGTCCTAAAAATGTATGCTTCTAGAACGAAAATGTCGCCGGATAAACTCATTTCATGCGGCACCCACAGTAACCTCGTCGGTCAACATACTTTGGTACGCCAAAACTCACTTTATGCGCTATTGACGTAATTAAATATTTTACGATTTATTTCAAAAGACATAGGAACGAATATAATAGCAACGTTTTTGCTCCGATTGATAAATAAGCGTGCATTGCTAGACATTAGTCGTAAGAAATGATGCGCTGAAATTTAATAACTGTTTAAAAACATGTGACTTTACTACTGAACTTAAATTCACCAAAGGAGACCATTTACCTACACTACAAACACGAACATCTTATTTTCATTACGGTTCGTTAATTTCATTTTTAAAATAAGTTACTTACGCAATAGAAATATATACTACAGTTAGTAAAGAAATGAACATCATTGTGATATAGTATACCGTTTTTCGAGCACTTCTTGCTATCATGAAGTTGTTGGAAAGCAATTAAATTACATTTGGTTACATATTATTGTAAACAGATTGGTATTAATCTACGAGCTTTACTCCTAGTGTGAATTTAGGTATTGAGTGATACATTTTAAAGAGATTCTTAAGGACAGATTCTAGGATGTCTTAAAATATTCCAACGCGTCACTGAAATATTCATTTGGGCTGTAAAACTATTAAGAAAACGCGATGTACGATTTTAATATTTACAATAACTTTTCTCTTCCCAAGGCCAAAAGAGAGTGAACGCACGGGCCTGCCCCAAATGTGACTTGTGGCCCGGAGCTCTCACGACACGACTGTCGCCGGAGTGCGGAGCTGTGCGCGCCGCGTTATCCATCAGTGGCCCGTTACCGGCCTTCGGGGGGGGGGGGGGGGGGGAGGCGGGGTGAGCGCGGCCGGGGGGGCCTAATTGCTCCGTGTAAACACGGCGGCGGTCCAGCCGGGCGCAGCGGGGGCGGTGATTAGCCGTAATGAGCATCAGATACGCGCGTCGTTTTTACCGCCGCCGATGGCGCTCTCGCGTGGCCGCTCGGCGCGCGTCCACGCCCCCCCCCGCCCCTCCCCCCCCGCAACCAACGACATGTTTGCGCTCTCAGCGGACACAGCCGCGGTGTCCTCCTGGTTGACCAGAACTTAGCACGGGAAGCAGCCTGATAGAAGACACGGGAGCTAGAGAGGAAGGAACGATTCCAGGACGAACAAAGAAAAGTTTTAAATAAATGAAGTTTAAAATTAAAAAAAAAATAGTTTATATGGAATCAGAAACATTAAACGTTAACATTACGTTAAACAAGTTTTGAAACTTATTTTAGCCAATATTATCGGAAATGTAGTTTTTCCTTTTGCTCCAAATGTATCGATTTCTTCATGAATGCATCAATATACTGTTTTTAAATAGTTTTCGTAATTTAAAATGAAAATTAAGCATTTATCAGATAATATTTTATATAACTTCGTATTTCCTTCACCTTTACTAACTTATCACCTTTAATGTTGAACGTATAATGAAGAGGGGGGAAATTTGTGCTCCTATTATCAATCAAGTTTACAACGTCCCAGGCAATACAAAAAAATGTAAAATCGATTTATAGTTCCAGTTTAATCATGAATTGGCCTTGAAGGTAGCATTATATTTCTATGAATATATTAATATATTTCACCACGAATATTACATTGTCGTAGTTTAATATGTTTTTGAATAATGTGGAATAGGAGAGATCAACTATTTAAAAAAAATGTCAAACCAATAATACAAGGTTTTTGATTATAATCGAACTATAACCGGGTCATACATTCAAATCAATAACTTTTTAGCTTATGTATCTCCAAGGTGTACTTTAGATGATAAAAATGCATTTGATGAATTTATTTTATTTCAGACTCTTCATTCTTTCTAACACATCCAAAAAAGATCGTATTCTCAGTGTAAAATTATAAATAATAATTGTAAATACTGTAACCTTACTATTAATACAAATACTTTTTGTTTTTAAAATACATCGCGTTTTGGGAATTATCATTCGTGATTTCTAGTACTGTTCACTATAATGTGTATTCTTTTGTGATTTTAAAATTATGTTCATTTCATATCCTTTTTTTCATTTCGTAAAAACAAAATGGCTTTGATCACACAATTAGTTTAATTAACGAACTCATTTTCAGAGGCAATGGATCGATTGTCAGCATTAGTTAACGCATAATATATAACATTTTGCGATGTAGTTACCGTCACGGTAATACATTTATAGTGGCTTTTAAAAACGTATGAAAAGAAAGCCCTCGGGAAAGTGGAATGGGCCGCCCATCATTATTTCACGCAAAATTAACACTAAAATAACGACACGAGTGTACGAAGTGAGAATAAAAAGATCGAGCAGGGACATTTACATCGAGATTAGTAGGGCATCGAGATGACTGCGCACGATATTTCACTGGTGCCGCTGAGAGCAAAAGGAAAAGAAAAAAAAGTGCATTGACTTTCAGGAAAGATTACGTTTAAATTTACAAAAGTTTATCGTTCGGCTAGAACACGCTGTCAGTGTTGGGGCGCGCGCACCAGTGGTCACACAGATTTCGCGATACATATCTGCAGCGGGGCGCAGCAAGAGTCGAACGGCGCGCGTGGGCGGCGGGGGCGGCGGGCGAGAACACGCAAAGCGCGGATTTGCCGGCTAATTAGCGCGCCTCTACCCCTTTCCCGCCACGACCAGTCCGTCCGCGGCCCGCCCCGCTCCGCCCAACTCCGCCCCGCGCCCACCGGCCCGCCCGGTGTTTGCTTACGGCAGAGACCGAGCGCTACGCCGCCGCCGACCATTTGCGCCTACAATCTGCATACGCCGGCGATTAACTCCGCCTCGTCTGTCGGGTCGGCGGAGGCCCGCTTCCTCTTTGAATTACAGCTTGGGTCGTAATTCGTTCATGATGTATTTGTTAGGGATTAAGGAGCCATTAATATTTATGGTGCTGCCGAGGAACTGCACGTGTTTTTGGCATAGGTGTAATTGTTTCACTCGGGAGACTAATGAGGTGTGCGACTTCAGTCTTGGTTCAGTACTATTTCTGAAATAGATTTGCCTTCGCCTAAACTTTTTTCTAGTAACAGTCGTTATTTTGTATCGACTATTCATGAAAAAAAGACAGGTTTTACTGGACCTTCTGTTGCAACCATTTGATCTCTTTTAACTTTGACCATTTGTGAATTTTTGTTTCGTGTGGTTCGATGTAAACGTTGTCATTGACAACAATAATTGACTATTGTTGGCAATGACAACATTTATAATTATTTCATGAAAAATGCCACCGATAACGCACCACAACACCTATATCGATGTAGTTTCTTACAAACATAGGAAGCACCCATTTAAGGTAATATGCGAGAGCTGCGCCAAATGCAACGGAAAATCTAATTTTTCCTGGAAGGTGCATGTGACGCCATTAGACGCTCAGAGTTTGGCGATACCACGCGTGACAGGAAAGAGAAACCTAGTATGTCCAGTCGGTTTATCTGGTGTTAATATTATTACTGGACACAAAAACATTCAATACAGAATGTCACCATACTTACAGCAACTTCTCAAACAGATATTAATTTCTTAAAACGTACTGGATCTACTAGATTAGTGATCAAGCATTAGAGTAAATCAAAAGATCAAATTAAATTTAAAGGTTCTTCTGTCATTGTTCCAAGAATGTTTTATTGCGGAAGCCAAATTACCCTTTTTAACACTCTGAATTGTTTCAATTTTTTACACTCAATGCTTATTCACTAAATGACACAAAATTGTGTTTCAAACATTAAAATGAAACTAAATATGAAATATGACTACTATTAAATGAAATTTATGAAAAGTTAAATTAAAAAAATTATATGATCAAGATTTTAACCTCGTTTTCATACAATTTCGTTCTTATAATTTTTGTGGTGAGTTCTTTAAAGGCGTAATGGTGTTTTAAAATTACCGTACTTTAATATTCATAATACACAAACTGAGGCAAACTTTTCAAATGTAATGATATAAATACGTTAAAGAAATATTCATCAAGTCTTTCAAATATGAAATACATTCTATAATATCGTTCACGCACAAACATTAAATTTCAATAAAAAATCACTAATGAACAGATATCTTTAATAGTGACTATAAATACAGAATTTATGGCGACGTGTGTAAATAAAATTGTATTAAGAATGGCTAAATTGACATGCTTGTATATCTTTTCACACCTCACAGTTTAAAAATTTACCAGACCTCTTTTCGATTGTGGACCTTCTTTCAGCCCGTAATAGGGAGTATCGACGGTGATACCTGAAGTTCATAAACCTGTCTCGGTTTCAAGTCGTTGTCGTTTTCGGGACCGGGCTCTTTGCTCGACTATCCGTGTTCTCGAGAGCTCGTTTTGAAGATCGACTAACCAGATATACTGGCAAGGCAAACGGACGTTCACTCATGGGTAGAATGAACTTTGTGCAGTGGTCACACAGTAATGCTTATTCAGACAGTTAATTGTGTGCATTCATATGCGCCACTCTTCATTAGTTTAAAATTTACCTCCCATGAAAATCTGTATCTTAATCTGAACAAAACAATCACATAAACCCATTAGATTACGGGAGTGTGCAATATTTAGGTATATAGGTACAATATTAGTATAGCTATATGTTAGCATAGTTTAGGTACAATATTAGTACATTGTACAATATTTAGGTACATACAATTAAAAATATTTCCTTCACATTACGCCCAGTTTAAACGATGAATGCAATCTATTTTCTATTAAGGACGTTATAGTAGTATTGTAAAGTTATTGGAAACATTCCTGGATTAACAGGAACAAAAGCCAATTTTGTGAGGATTTATGTCTAAGTATTTCACTATTTTATGAAAAAAACAGAAATAGTTTTATTGGATATTTATGCAATTATGATTTTCGAATTCAGTTTTCTTTGTCAAAATATTTTATTGTAATTTACTTTAGAAGAAACTTTCCATTTGCAATCCAAAATTAGTTGATTTGTGGCTTCCAGAAAAGAAATAGCCACAATCGGCATGCTTTATTAATACATTCGAGCTCTATTAAAAAATCACGAAAAGTGTCCATGTTTACATACGATATGCTTTTTGTCGCCTTCATAGTTTATTGTTAATAGTTTTTGTAGATTGGACATTTTGTTGTAATGAGGTTCAAGATGAAAAATGAATGCATGTTCAAAAGTTGAAGTTCTGCAGAAGAAATATTCAACTGGGTTCCTGTGCATCGTCTAGGATCTGTCTCGTATAAAACGGACTCGAATAGAATAGAAGTAAAAAAATTCAATATTTCAAATATCCTCCCAATATGTTTTACTATTCTTCCGACTATGAAGTAAATTTCTCTTAGTACCGTGTTTAATATCACTTCTCGTTGATATTGAAAACGTGTTTGGACTTGAATATTGCGTGATTTTAGAAGTAAAGATGTAAAAAATGCGACGACGAAATTCGTGTAAAGCAGTAATAACAGGCTTTCAGAAGTTTATAACCATTTTTAAACAAAAGTTTCCAAAATACGTTGTCTCGAAGAGTTAATATCCCACTGGGATACGAGTCTGGGACCATCTGTTATCCAAATATAATATCAAGAGACTTAAAAAAACTGAAGCTTTTTCTGCTTAGATGAACAAACATTTCAAAAGTTACTTTCTTGAGAAACGCTGTTACCGCACATCAGTTTTTTGACGAATTATCTCTTTCCAAAAAAACTGGTTAAGTTTAAAATGATCTGAAGGGATAATAAAGTTAGCATTGCTGATTTAAAAAAATCAGCTATTTCAGGAATGAAACCATGAAAAATGAAAATTTGTAAAGTGACGGAAATTGGGATCACATTGTGACTACGCTGTTTTGCACGGAATTCTGGAATCGCGCCCAATCCTAGGGCATCGTAATGTTGTCCCGCCAGCCGGTCGTCAGAATTGCGGTCCACATGCTGTTCGCAAATGCGGCTGTGACTTCCCGAGTCGACAGCAGCGCTTTCAGTCTACAAAGTGTGGAAGACGTTTCGGTAACAGGCTGCGACGAAATTAGACAATTACAAAAACATTTTAAATTGGAATCTTCTCTTCGCAATGTAAAACACTGAAGACATTATTTCGTTCTAATATTATGAGGAAAGTTAAGGTGAATATGTATGTTTCGTATTACGAAATGACATACCGGTATATCCAGTTATATTTCGATCCACACTTGGATTTTTTTCTATCATCCAATTTTAACGTTTGAAAAAGATTCCAAGTATAGATCGAAACTTGAAGTTAATTGCTGGTGGTTCCAAATTGCCAGGAAAGATCAAACAATATGGTTCAGGCTCCGGCCAATGGACAATGTTTTGCGCGCGCTCGGTTCAACAGTAGTGTCGGTTGTTGCCGATCGTCGCGGCAATGGAGGCGGGGGCAGAGCGGTACGCGCCGGGGAGGGGAAGGGGAGTGGCGGGCGGACCGGGTGGGACAGAGGCGGGGCCGGCGGGTTTGGGAACGGGGTCGGAGCGGGGGACAGGGGGTGCGGAGGTGGAGGCGGTGCGGAAGGGACGGGGCGCGCGGGCGGGCAGAGCGGGGCAGGGCGCGAGCTGGGGCGGGCGGGAGTGGCGGAGCGGTGGCGGGCGCGGTGCGCGAGCTGGCGGGCGGAGGCGGTGCGGGCAGGGGCTGGTCAGTGGCAGGGGACGGGGTGGAGCGGGTTGCGGAGCGATGGACGGGCCGGGGGATGCGACGGGGTGGTGGAGCGGGGGGGGGGCGGGGCGGGGCGGGGCCGGGGCGGGCGCTGCCTCCGCCGTCGCGTCGGGGCGGAGCGTGGCGTGCGGCCAGCAAGATTTGGCGCTGTCAAGTCGCGTCGCTGCGTAAATCTGGGCGCCCCTCGCTTACGCGCCGTTCCGCGCTGCGCCGAAAAGTTTGGCCACGAGCGAGCGAGCAAGCGGCGGCGGCGGCGGCGGCGGCGGCGCGCCGCGGAGATTGCGCGCTGGGGTCGAGGCGCTACACGCTGCGCCTCCTTCGCCGGGACTGCGTTACGAATCGGTTGCATTGGAGAAGAAAAACCCCAAAAGCTGGAGACAGTCAACGGAGAGGCTACTCATCTGCCCAGCAGACTGATGTTACTAATAATTTAACCAATTTCAAGCAAATAAACGTTTCGAGGAGCGAGGTTGGCATTTTTGTTTTATGTACATCATCTTATTCTTCTTATAACTTCGGGTCTAATGTACAGCCATTTATGAATTTTATTTCGAAGAATATATAGATTATGTAGAGGAAGCAGATAAGACAAACATCATAATTTTTTCATTGAATCCCAATTATTTGAACATATCTTGCGAGAAAAAAGTAATTTTAAGAGCTATGTTTGTAGGTTATCAAGGGTTTCTTATATAATTTGAATTGTGATTTTCTTTTTGTGTAAATTTTAAGTTTTTATATCAAGTTTATAAAATATTGTTACATGAATTTCAGTGTAGTTTTTACTTTCTTGTTACTGCTTACATAGTACGGGAGAAAGTATTCTAATGCTGCGGATAAAAGGCGAGTTTTTCAAAGAAAAACTCTTATTGGCGGGCCCTGGGAACGAAAAACTGGATAAATCTTGTGCATATATTCAAAGTATATAGGAGGGGCCGTTGAAACTTCGAAAATAAGCTCTTGAGGCAATTTTATGTATATTTTGTCTAATAAACTACTTGAATATTCCGAATGCCTAAGACGCTATAAGCACTCAAAAGTTGTTATGAAAAAATGCCTTCTAGGCCAAAATTTGCGGTGAAGAATCATAGAAACACTCTATAAACATGTAATTATTTATTATTTACAAAATAAATAAATATTTCTGTTCAGAATCTAAAATTAACCCGGAAATAAAAAAGCGATCGAATGGTGTAAATTGGATACTTTTTTATTCCTGCGTCAATTTTGCTTTCTGAAACAATATATTCATTTCTTTCGTAAATAATAAACAATTTACAAGTTTCTAGACTGCTTCTATGATTCTGCAATGAAAATTTTTGCCTAGGAAGCATAGTTTCAAACAAACTTTTGAGTACTTCTTGCGGCTCAACTGTTCGGAATATCCAAGAAGTTCATCAGACAAATTTGCTTTAAATTGTCTTAAGAGCTTATTTGTAAAGTTTCAACGTTTCCTCGCCGGACCCGTATAACTTTCCCCTCGGATAAGTATAACTTCCTCCAATATATTGTGTAGTCAAAATCCATGTTTTGTGGGTCCTTGATACCGAAAACTTTATTAACGGTAAAGCGTCTGTAGGTCCGTCTTAAAGTTCGTCTGTGGGCACGCCAGGGCCAAAACCGTTTAGCCGATTTTCTCCAAAATTGATAATTCCCAATCGATCTTGTTGATGTCGCGGCCCCTTGAATTTGAAACTAATATTTTTATTTTGGTTTGTACCTCACACACAGTCCCTCACATTTTCAAAATTTAAACATTTTTATTAATTTTTCACCTCAAATAACGTAATGGACACTAGAGAGAATGATGTAGATCTTTCCTTACAATTCCAGATTTTTCAAAAACTTTGAAACTTTAAAAATTTCCGACGTATTTCTATAACTATAACTAGTAAGAGTAATTTAATTTTTTTGAAAATATAAGTATTTTTGTGTAAATTATGCGTGGAACAACCATTTTTTTATGTCAATTTTTTAACGCATGTAGTAAAGAACCAAAAAGGGGTGCTGGTTCCATTTTCGGCGCACTCTATACTGTTGAAATGGTAAATTCGAATTTCCCCCGCATCATTTGAGGTGCTGTGACTCTGTAAATGTAATTTGAGAAGTGCTTGAAGGCAGTCATTGGAGAGATAACGTTTAAAATTATTTCAGCCTCAAATCTATTTTAAATTTTGCTTTGTGTGATAAGGTGCAGGAATGACGAGTGATAAAACGTGTATAAACGAGTTTTGATGAACATAAGAATATTCCATTTGCATTGTGTTGCAGGCGCTATCAATAATGTTGATTTTCAAAATGTGTATGCCATGCGAATCCAGCAGACATTATTGCTTGACAACGCTGCACTTATAACAGCAGGCGGTAGCGACGGCCATTGCCCGTTCGCGTCATTATAAACTATTCATTTTATTACGGATGAAATACGCATCGGGCATTGCATTTATGTAGAACGTGTATTGACTGAATTGAATGTCAGAAAACTGTTTTCGTTTTACAATTTTTTCGTGCTTCGTAGGCTTAAGAATTTTCAAATGGTAGTTGAAGTGCAAGGCAGAAATTGTCACATAACATTACATAACCATTTACCATAATGCGAGGAAGTATGCGTTGTTTTAGCACCACTATTTCATATGTTGTATGGAATATTTTTTACTCTATTTCTGAGTTTTATCCAGTTATTCAAATAATTTCCTCATATGCGAAACGGCGAAATCGCCATTTAATACCTACAGTTTCAATCCCAAGGGATTTTCTTTATTTTCATGGCAATTAACAGTTATCACATGAACTAATTACATAATGTTCAAGACAAAGCAGCAGATCTCTGGAGAATATTTATTTACACCGCTTGAAGTACAACAAACATGCAACACATAGCAACGAAAAGACGGCTGAGAGAGATTTAGAAAATTACGAATATTTTAAAATAGCTCTTTCTGTAAGTTATGTTTTTTTAACATGTATTTTTTTGTTTTTGATAACCGTTTTATATTCAGGGAACAATATTTAACAATAATTCTTTGTTATATTTATGCATTTTTAATATAAATAAAAATGAGAATATTAAGCATTTTAATTACGTGTTAAAGTATTGTGAAGAAAATAAAACATAATTGGTTGTACTGGTTACAAACGAGGAATTAAAATCTTTAAAAAAATTCTTTACTCACTCTCAATAAGATAGAATATATTAAAAAAATGTCGACTCTGAATATTGTGTCAGAATATAAACTAACTAGTTATAATATTTTTTATTAACGTAATATATATCACTAATGATTAACGAGTGTAGTGTATTAATACGTTGCAAACTAAACCCTGTCATAACAATATTTCTTGCCGCTAACTACAACAGCTTCACGTTGAAAGACTTAACAAACGAAGGAATTCAACAACAAAGTAGTGATTTTATATTACACATCAACCTACTTTTGAAAGCGTATGTTCGCTGTGCCGTCTGGCATTGCCGTCTCATTACCCTCGAATACAGATGCGTGCACCAGAACAAAGTGTAAACGCGTGAATGTGAAGAAACGAGGTGTATGCTCTTGCCTGCTGATTTAATTATCTCCGTGCTCGCGAAACTCTCCTTTTCTACGGAGGCGCTCACGCAGACTATCACTTTCTGCATCGCTCAACGACCGCAGAGGTTCGTCGCTGCAATGTTCTCTCGTTTTCCTCCTGAAGGTTTCTGGCCCGACGAGAGTTTTCCTGCGGGACGTCCTCGTACTAAATAACGAACGCGCAAAGCGAAGAAAAGGAGAGATGGAAAGAAAAAGTGAAATACACCTTGAGAAGCTGACGATGAGAAACAAAATTTACGTCATAATTGACTGTAAAATTAATTTTAAAAAAATGGTTGATATAAAATCCTACGGAAAGAAGTATAATATTCCTATGAAAGTACCATAAAGGTTGTTAAATATTGAAAATTATATTGTGAATATATAGACATCTTTTTCTTTTTTGTTGAAAATAAAAGATATGTAGTTGTAAAACAATATATATATATATATATAATATATATAAATATATATATATATATAATATATATATATAATTTTATAGTAGTACCAAAACATCCATTGACTTGAAAAGAAACGTGCATAAAACCGGCCACAATAGCTAGCGTCATCCACTCTCCCAGAACTCTAGTTTCGGATGTTTCAAAATGTGAAATTCTTTAAGAATAGATTCTCAACCGGAGAGAGCGAGGACGTACACTTAAGCTTCCGCGGCTCGATTCCATAAATTCTCGGTATCCGGGAGACGCCGCGTCGTTGGCTGGGGTGCCGACGTTTCGCCTGACATGTCCAGGCTTCCTCGTCACCTGCCCTGAGGAAGCCCTGCGACATGTTCAGGCGAAACGTCGGCACCTCAGCCAACGACGCGGCGTCTCCCGGATAGCCGAGAATTTAGAGAGCGAGGACGGTGAGCAGGCTCCTTCCCAGCCCTTTTCCCGAGTCCGGCCCGTCGCTGTCCCCTCCCCCCTCCAGACGTGACGTCAGCGCGGCTATCGAGCGCGCAGGCTCCGGGGTGCATACATCAATATGTAGCCGTAAACTCGCCGACCAGTCCAGACGCCTGCCTTCTCAGCCCCGACGCCGCGCCGCGCCTCGCCTCGCCGGCCGACGCTCTCGCAAGCTCACGCAAAGCAGCACCGCGCCGAGCCGCGCTTCCTGCCTCGCGGCCCTCCCCGGTTTATGGGCATGAGAAAGAAGCCCTGAGCGCCCTTCGGTGGCTCGCTCTCGGCAATCATTTCACTTCTGAGCATTCATCCGAGCAACTCACGTCATAAAATTCACCAAAATCGTTGGATTAAACAGTACGATGAAGGGACAAACAACGGCAAACGGAATATGATTTGGGAGCTTTTGCGTAAACTTCACGCCTTACTTTATTTACGTCACTAGTATTGAAACGAGGCAAGATGTCAGAGATTTTAATATCACGAAGACGTGCGTGTACATGGTCTGCTTGGATTGAAGATAAAATTTGGGAAAGGAGATCACCACGGTGACGGACAATATACGCCGAAAAAGCAAAATCAACAGGCAGATCGAAAGTAAACGCCTTACTGAGAAGGTTCATGGTCTGGTGGATGACAAAGTTGCTCTGCGATATAAGACGGAGTATATACTTAAGCATAAAGATTAGCTGATTGTTTTAAATTATCGGCAGAGAATAGATGTGTTGGGGGAATTTTAAGATTTGGGAGTACAGATGTTTAGATGGTTTGTAGATGTGAGAAGGAGTGTGTTCGGAGACAAACGGACTGTAAATATATTAAGAGAACCGTTACGAACGTTAGGTTTGGTTTCCCTCTAGTTAATTGTGTAAAGTTTCTTTCTATACGTTTTTTATTTTGTTAAAGTTTAATATTGTTAATACATGTTTTGTTCTGATTTTTAATTGGAAACTATTCCAACGGTTTATTATTCAAGTCTACGGTGTATGCCGTAGAATCATCGGGCCTAAAATAAATGGATATTTCTCTCTATAGATTAACGATATGGATAACAGTATGATGTGATATGGTGATGGTGAAATTGCGGACACAAATACAACAATGCCCGAGGCGGGACTCGAACACGCGATCCTTCAGTCCGCAATCGCTACGGCACTACTGCCTTAACGATTTCAGTCATGCGGACGACTAGTTTAAATTTGTTTATTATTTTAGCTATAAAATGAGAAAAAGTGTAGGGGCGGGAACGGCAATAAGAAAAAATGTAAACTTTTTTATTTTTGAGAAAGAGAGTCAGATCTGTATATTTTCAGGTAGGAATCAAGCGGGGATCAATAAAACAGAAGTAGGCCCCGCCGTAGGCTGGGAATAGATAGAATTCCTTTTTCTGTCTAATACATTATGATAAGTACCCAGGCAAAGCGCGGTATAATACCAATATTATATAATACTACAGCTAGTATTATACTATATTGGTTTTGAGTTGATTGGTACTTCTCAACACACACAGTGGGAACTCCCCTGATAACTGCACAAAATGGCCGAAGCGGCGAAGCAAAGGAATGGACTAGTATGTGTATCTGGGAGGGAGGACACTAGTTCAGATACACGTGAACAATTAAAACATTGTGAAATGCATTATAAAGTAATGAATTTGAACGTTGAGCAAAGAAATTTAGAGCATTGGTGAGACATCTGAACCTCAGTACGAATCAACAGTAAACAAATGTTCATTGGGCAAAAAGTTTTAGAATTTCTGACCCTGCAAAATTACTAAGTAATCTGATAATTTATTTTATACTTTTGCTGACCTCGGCAGCCGCGCGCAAGCCACTCGAGTGCAAATCCTGGAAGGTGGGGGATGAGACTCTTTCTAGGAGTGAGGACCACCAATTAAAATGCGCAATTTGAATCGTAGCGCATAAATTGAAATAACAATTGGCAGGTAGCTAAGAAGGGTGGGGATGAGACCCTTTCTAGGAGTGAGGACCACCAATTAAAATGAGCAATTCGGATCGTAGCGCATAAATTGATAAAGCAATTGACGAGAACATGACGGCCTGATACATACAGTTTATGTAATATTGCATCTTGCATTATAGTCGAAATTTTGTTTTCAATGTTTGTTCTCAATAGATGAAAATGTGAAATATGAACCTAAAACGAAGTAGACATACATACTTACCTACATATTTATTTAGTTTGGATCCAACTAGTATAATTGCTTATAGAGCTGACACTGTGCTAATCACAAATTTGGTGTGGTGTTAAACACAAAATTGTAAAACTGAATCGTTTTCGCTCGATGACAGTAATAAACTATTTTTAATTGAATGAGACGGTTACATCAAAGAAAAAAATCTTCAAATATCGCGATTATTCTCTTTTCTAATTTTTGAAAAGAGTATATCATATATTTCTAATATCAAATAAACGAACATTATTTATTCATAAACGTTTACTATGTTGATATAATGAAAATATATTCGCTGAATTTTGTGAATTTATTGTTGCCCATTAAACATTAATTCTTCTTCACTGGCGTAAACATAAATCTATATAGAAATCTCCTACATTAGAGGTGTAATTATTAAAATTGATAAATAAATGGTACTTAGAATTAAATAATATATTTTTAAAAATGCCACTGCTTTAAAATAATCTTTATGTCACAATGAGCTTAGTAAAAAAAGAAAACAACTAAGAAGGAAAAAATGTCGATGCTTAGCAATAGAAAAAAGAACTTTAACAGTGAATGATGGCCCTTATAGCTACAAATACCGGACATTACTCATTTAAGTACGTGGGCAAATAATTCCACAATACGGGCCATTACATTCGAATCTCAGGCATTCAATCTTCATTCAATATGTGCTTTCCTGTCCTTTTCAGTATTTTTTATCTTCCTCCTTTCCTATATTCTCTACCAGAATTGTGATTACAATTGCACCACAAAGAAGAATCAGTTTATAAGAGTTAGAAAAATGCAATGGTTCTTGCTTATCGGCAGGTTTTGGCCATTTGTGTGACATCAGACTCCTAGAGACGTGCCTAGAGACATTTATGAGGAATTTGTAAGGTCCGAGCACCTTTATGTTACACCCATTAAAAAGTTTTACCAAACATAATTATTACACACAGTTCCCTGATTAAAAAGCGATTGAATTTAAAACATGTAACTTTTATTTGTGTTAATATTTGAAACGATGAATCACTAAACATACTCTTATAATCTTACCATACGAGTAATACACTTAAAGCTAGTTACATATACTTAATAGGATTGGGACTAAGTGCTGAAAACTCTTGCAGGACCATATTTCACTCAAATTTACACTATATTTTCTAATGTACACAGTTCAAAAGGATACGTTGGATGTGATTAACTGTCACACCAAAAAATGTATTTACAACAGTGTTTGTTTATTTATTATTGCATGTTCTTTTAATTTTATTAAAAATCAAACGTACAGTTGGAATAGTTTTTGAAGGCGAGTTGGTAAAAAATGAAACGTTTAAGCGTGCCTTGTTGCTACCGAAATCTCATGTTCTGAAACGTGGACATCGTGGCTTTGAGTCTTCAAATGCGTGTTTCTTTCGTTTCCATTTAATCCGCCATATTTAGTGGCATTTACGGGAGCTTTATTTACTTCTTTTTATTGTTTCAAGTTATTCTTGATTATTTTAAGACTTCTTTGTAGTCCAAATACAATAAGTGTGTGGTTAACAGTCGGGTGGTAGGGCAGTCGATATTTCTTCTGAAGTATGTTAAATGTTTCCTTGAATTTCGAACCCCTTTCACGTTGCATGTCAACACTGAAAATAACCTCTCCTTTTCTCGAAATTCTTTGACGTGTAAAGAACGTACCTTAATAAAGCGACTATCGTCTCAACAGACACTGTCTGAAAATATACTGAACTTTATTTAATGCAGGAGGTACGGGGAGAAAATGTCGAAAATTCGAAAATAAACTCTTAAGAGAATTTTAAGTATATTTTGTCTAATAAACTAAGTGGATATTCCGAATGGCTGAGCCAAAATAAACACTCAAAAGTTGGTTTGAAGAACTTATTTATAAATGCAAAAATTTGCACTACAGAAGCATAGAAACACTCCAGAAATATGTAAATTGTTTTTATTTACAATAGAAATGAATGTATTTGTTCTGAAAGAAAAAAATCATCCAAAAATAAAGAAATCACCCAATTTACGAAAGTCGACTGCATTTTTTTATTTCTTGCTTAATTTTTATTTCTGAACTAATATATTAGTTTCTTTTGTAAATAATGAACAATTTACATGCTACTGAAGTTTCTTTTGTCTTTATAACGCACATTTTTTGCCTAGAAATATTTTTTTTTCACAGCAACTTTTGAGTATTTATTGCGGCCCAACCATTCGGAATATTCACGGAGTTTATTAGTCAAAATATGCATAAAATTGTTTTAAGAGCTTATTTTCGAATTTTCGACGTTTCATCCCAGGACATCCTGTATATTGCGCAACAGTGTATCTAAGGCGGGTGGGGGTGGTGCTTTTGGGTCATCAGCTGCCTAACATATTCAAAAATATAGTTTTTACTAATTTTCATGCTAACGACATCCATTTACTTTTTAACTGTAAACATTATAAATATTAACTGTAAGAAAACAAACAAAAAATACATTTTATGTTCGCGATAAATGAAAAGTAGTACATTAAATCATGAAATATTGGATAATATTTCTGAAGTCGTGGGTGCATTTGTGAATAAGATGGCTAGGGGTCCATGAATTGTTAAGTAACATTGTTAAGGATGCACTTTGCTTTCAATAATTAACGTTGGTAGTAGGGCTTTCATTCAGATGATTTTGAACAGTGTAACCGGTTAATTGATAATTATTCCAGATTTACTGTGGATTAGAGTCTTCAATTAGACAAAGTTAAACGGCATTATTAGATCTTTTATCATTTTTATACTTTATTTTAAAAATATATTAGCAAGATACATCGACATACACGGTTAAAAGATTGAGTGGTAAACAACAACAAAATTGAAAGAGGTTTATCATAGCTCCGAACAAGGAAGTCTAGCCTCAGAAAGAGAGAGAAAATAATTATTTTCATTAATTTCACAAATATGTGTTTTGTATTTTGGGTTGATTGTTCGACTTTGCCGGCTAGCTAACTGCATTCCCCATGCCTTGCCTAATTTAATTTCCACTCAAGGAGGGTAAGAGAGACATCAGGCAAACATGTATCTCTTACCTCCCTCTTATATGTCGTATTCCCTTCACCATAACTAGCAAATACCGCCTGCCTGAACGTCTCTTCGTAACGCAGCTACAGAAACTAAAATGATTTTTAAGGAAAACTATAACTATTTCGTTTCCGACCGAGAAACGAACTCGGGATCGCACCACGGGAAGCTAGTTGCCGCGTAAGAGCCACCCTATGACTGTTATATTACAAATATGAACAGCAGGTAAGCAAGCTTGGAACGTTCCAAGATCTAACCGTTCTTTAATCGGTTTCTATTCTGGATTGGACAGTCAATGGAAGAGGCCTACCATAAATGAGATAATAAAGTAAGTATGACTGAAGAAAATGTAGAATGGCCTCGATTCTATATTTTCGTTAATGCCATAAAGATAGCATTTCTTCTATTTTTCGAGATATATTTAGTTGTACACCCAAAATAATTTATCTCTATTTAAAAAAGAATTGGAAAAAATCTTTGGTATTTTGTAAAATGTTCTTTTTAAAGTTTTTCAAGTTTTCAAAGTCCTAAAGAAAATATTCCGTTCTCTTCGGCAGAATCAATGGACCCATTCTTTATTATACATGACATATTATGTTGTCTAAATATTTCGAGTGTGAACTGCGATCTTATATAAGTCGTCAAAGTTCTTGAAATTATCATCATCCTTCATGATAGTATACTGTCAACAGATTTTTGGGTTTTCAGCACTTCGAAGCAAACTGTTTTCATATAATTGAAAGGCTCAATAGAACAACGTGATTTCTCAAGTTTTGTGAAATTCGAGTTATTAGCATAATACAAAACGTCAATTATTATTCTTTTAATGTAACACGCTATTTAAGCATAGGCTAATTAGCATATTAGCATAGGCTAATATGAAAGTGTGCAAGTGTTTAAAAGTTTCAAAATGTATTAAGTTACGAGGGAAGTGTAGGTAAAACCCAACTTATCTCAGAACGATTTCAATGTGAGATCGCCCCTTGTTTAACTGTGAACTTCTATTATGGCTGAAGTTCCTAACATGCTGTCGTCCCCACCAACATGTGGCTGCGTCGAACACCGCGTCGCGACCTCTGTCGACGACCGAGGGTTCGAGGGCGGTGGGGGGGGGCAGGACCGTTCGTTCACGCCTACAGACCGGGAGGCGCAGCTCATTGCGCAGACGGGTATCGCTCAACGCGGATGAGATCACGGCGGATGCAATTGCCTCAACGAAGCTAATTCGGGGCGGCAGTTGGATTACAGGCGGGGGCGCGGCCCAGCACGCACGCACGCGGCGCGGGCGGCACGCGTGGCTACGCGCACGCACGGCCCTGCGCACGATGTGGGCGGTGGAGCACACAAAGGAAACTAACCGCCCCTTTACAAAATGTTGCGTACTCGGCGATCCCCGAGGTAATTAAAGGAATTACACGTCCACAATATTAAAGGGTATTTTTATTTACATATATGGGGGGTAGAGCAGCCTAACACACGAAGTCGTGAAGTTACTATGAGGTATGGCTCTGAATGATGCTCTATTAATAACACAGTTCTTTACCTTATGAATGAATGAATGAATGAATAAATGAATAGGCTCAAACACTGTGAGCCAATAAACTATTTAACCATTCACACGGATTAAAAAGTTTGGTAGTTGTAGAACTGATAGTTGAGAGCCATGCTGTAGAGGAAAAATGGCTTTACAATCTTGAGCGTTAGACAACTCTGGCACTGATCGACTCATATGTACTTTTTAATATACAATAGCTGTTATCCGAAGTAGTATTGTCATCATAAATATTGAGTCAACTTTTATTCAAGGTCATTAGCAATGAAAAACGTAAAAGAGGTGTTCATTGTTAGATGATAAATCATCTTTGTACTAATGCTAAACGCTATATCATAAAACAAAATTAATAAATTGACTAAAATGGCGTCTAATACCCAAATGTTACTGGCAATATTATTTTAAGCTTAAGAAATAAAAGTATGAAGTTTTATCTTATGAGTGACAATTTATTTAGGCTGGCACTTCTTGCTGACACCTCCTTTCCCCATCTCCACCACATTTCCTCGGCGCTCTGGCCCTCCGCACCCGACAGAACGCCCCCGGTTGAAGACGGTTGTGGTTTCCGATGCTGGTTTCTTGGTGCGCGACTCGCCGCGTGCACTCTTATTGGTGCCCAGAAAGGAGGACGCGCAACATAAAACTCACTAGTGAGGATAGCTCCTCGAAAATGACCTTGAGCCGTCGATTTCTTCTACCTCTCCTACAAAGGACGCTTGTAAACTCAAAATTATGTAAATGAATTGATCCTTGATATTGTCAAATTCTGAAATGTTGGGTTGTATGCTAATTTTGAGCAAAAATATGTATAAAAAGTTGGGCTTAGCTATGAAGATGAAGACGACGCCCTAGCGAGGAGTCAATGACGTAACCTGTCGGGAGAGAATACGGGAGGAGGATGAGGAGGAAGAGATGTCGGGGACGGAGGTGAGGAACAGATGTAACACACCTCAATAAATAGTGTAACAAAGTAATTATAAGTAACAAAGTAATTATAACAAATAACAGGGAAAAAACGAGTAGGTAATTAAAAAACATTTCCCATCGATGTTTCAAAATATTTTTGCTTTCAGTAGTGACAATGAAGAAATCAGTGAGATGCAAAAAGAACGAAATGAACATTACAGGACGCAATATGATAATTTGAATGTATTAATTTTGACTTAAATAGCGCAAAAAGTTGTTAATGAAATAAGTATTTCCGATGTTTACAAGGTACAATTGCATCAGTAATTTTTATTTTCTACTAAAAGTATAAGTGTAATTAATCATTTATAATGATTTTTCAATAACTTTTTTTATTCAAAGTGTGCATATAATCAAAGTAGAGTTAAAAATGACTTGGTACCATAATTTGTCTCTACAGATACGGGCGTTTGCAATAACTTACGGGTGTTGACACTGACGTGAAGTGCTGTTCCGAACTTAAAGCAATAAAGCTTTTCAAATCCCCCTGCCCACTCTTTCGCTGAGTCACTAGCGCCGAGATTCCCCAGCGTGCCTACGGTGCCGGGTGGGATGACGGGCGCTTTTGGACCGGGAGGCGAGACGCGATCGCGGTAGCCAGCGGCTGCGCTGGCGGCGGTGGCGGCGGCGGCGTCATCCGAGAGGGCGTGTAAAGAGCAACCCGCGACGGCGGTTTAAGGCGGGATTACACGGCGTCGACTACATCAAAAGCCACTCGACGCGGGGAGAGGCGGGGCGTGGCGGACCCGCGGTAGCCGGGTGCGGTGCGCCCTATGCAAAGCGAAACCTCAGGCGGGCCCCCCACCTCGCGGGCGTCCCCGGGGGCACGGGCCCCCGCGGGCAATGGCGCGGCAAACGCGCTCCCCCGCCCCCCGCTCGGCGTCGTATTCAAATGCCGCCCCTCGGGCGACGGGGGGCGGGGCGACGCGGTGACTTCTGCCGCCGGGTAATGGGGCGTGCTTCCCTGCGGTGGCGCCGATTAGTCACAGAATGGACGCTGGTGGCGGACTTGCACGCAGGCTGAAGGGGGTTGGTGTAATACGAACGTGCCGTACTAGCAATGGTGTTGATCGTAAAAGAACGTGTTATTTTCATGAATGTGTTACTTGATGATCGGGTTGGTGTAATATGAACGTGTCTGGCTAGAAATTGCGTTCATCGTAAAGAATGTGTTATTTTAATAAAGAGGTGTACTTGAAGACTTCAGAGAAATATGTAAAACTTCTCGAAGTCACAAAATTGTTAAACTGTTGACAAAGTAACTCTAACAGCAATTCAAAATAAATATTCAATTTAAACATTCCGCTACCAAACTTTACACATTCTATGCATGGCTCTTTACACACGGTTTTCGCAATGATCATGATTTTTTCCTCACAAAGTTGTGTTTTATTAACTGAATAAAGTAATGATTCATTGACAAAGTTAAAACAAAGTGAATGTATCATTCCAAATCCTCCAAATCTTGAAATGTTTAGCTTGTGAATCAGCCTGTACTTATTTACGAATAATACTCCCTCGTGTGGAGAGCAAATGCAATAAAGGGCAGATAATTTTTAATCAATTTTCTTGGTAGATAAAATATAAAATACAGATGAGTTACTGCAGGAGACTAAAGGTATCGAGTTACTCTTTAAAATTAGCAACAAATAAATTCCTTTACTATTTAGCCTCTGGAGCATATATTCACGAAGAAAGTGTGTATTATATAATTCAATTTTGTCGCAGACTCCCAGCAGAACTTCGTGCACATTTCGAAAGCTCGAAGGGGTGTTGAAGAGCAAAGCCGCTTGTCTTCCACCAAGGATGTTCGAATTTGATTTCCGGACAATCTACGAAAACTTTCTAACAAAACGAGTTTGCCTGAGGCTACTCTAAACCCTGTGAAGCGTTCTAAACCCTATCCAAATTCATTCCCAATTCTAACCAATGGGTAGAGAGCCGGAACGCGTGTGAGAGACACGTGTGAAGAGCGCGTATGCGGAGATACTACCTGGTGGTCATTTTGACAAATGACACAACCACGTTCTAAGCCACATTCTTAGCATAAAAAAGAACATTGTCACGGAAAAGTGATAGAAAGTAATAATAATAATAATAATAATAATAATAATAATAATAATCATAATAATAATAATAAAACAATAAAAAAGATACTCGGAAAATCATTTGCATTATTTGCAATCAGCGGGTTCACTGCAATTCTCACAGTTAGTTGGCAATATTCGGAGTTAACGCAGGACTTCGGTCGATGCAGAGATATCGTATGGTCTGATTTGGATCCCAATTCCGTCCACGATGTAATAATAAAATAAATTCTCTTTTTTATCAATATTTCCTCCAAATAATGATCGTTATTCATTCCTATCCGAAAAAAGTCTTCGGCAATTCTTATAAACATCCTCAGCGCATCGTTTCATTTTCTGCACAACGTTCTGAACATTAGAAAAGAGAAATCTTTAAGAATCTATTCTGCATAAACTAATTGTTTCTCAGCAAAATTACGTAAGAAATATTTGGTCATACGTCAAGAAATATAAATCACGTCAAGAAACATAAATCATAAATATTTGGTCATACGTCAATTACGTCAAGAAATATAAATCATCGCATAGAATATCCTAGAATTAGAAGACAATTGATTTAATTTCTTAATTTTTCGAAACCACTGCTACGTTTGGAAAAATATTACGAGGGATATAAATATTTAACTCGGAGAGAAAGCGCACTATGGCACATTTACCTAATTTTACTGAAGAGCAAGTTAAAAATGTTTAATCCTTTGAATGTAAATGGACGTAATGTGGTTTTGGCCGCCTGTAACGTTTTTAGTATCTTTGAAAATATATCATATTAACCAGAAAAAATACTCAATTAAAATATGTGTTAAAACATTCCATTTTTTCAAAAAGTGGAATAGAGTCGTTTACTTCCGAGGCAATGAAATATTATTGATACAAGAATGTACAAAATCAATATCTGGGCTGAACAAAGTCGAAAATTCAAGGTTTACGGGATCCTTACGGAATTTAAGGCCTCTAACATCCACTATATCATAGGTTATAAAAATAATAATGAAAATCATTAAAAATTAGGTTTAAACCTTAAAAAGGTTTAAATTTCTTTTGTTGTGCCACAAATACCAGTCATCTAGAATTTAAACAAGAATATGTCGCGGCACAATGACATACTAAGTCGAAAATTCATAGGACAGTGATTTAGTCACTCTAAATATGGAAGAATATCTCTATTAAAAAAAATGTCTCCCGTGAAGTTAAACACACATGTGCTAGAATTTTTTAAAAAACTAATTTTAATTTAACGTGAAACCACTTCAGAGGAAGGAAATGGGAACTTTTTATATCAGATGATCAACATCATATCCCAACGACATTTGTTTCGCGATGTTTAACAGAATTATTTTCTGTGCTACATTTCACGAAGTCTTATCTCAAGTACGTCAATCGCTCCCCAGATTTCGATGATCCCATCTCCAAGAGCGCATCACCAATAGCGTCCCTGATATTCTCCCTCCCAACCCAACATCAGCGTGGGAACCTCGTTCCCGGCGCCGGGCGGTCGTGTTTTTGTTCGCGCGCCACCCCCCTCTGCGAGGGCGTCGCGTCGCCCGCACCCCTACGGCGCCGTCTGCTCCTCCGTCCTCCGTCCTCCATCGCGCGCTGTAAAACGCACCCTCCGCCCTCCGTCGGTGTAGATAGCGTCCCGCCCCTCCGCATCCGACAATGTTTTCCTTCCAAATGGCCATCGACGCGCATTACGTGGCGCGCGCGGAGAGCGGGCGGGAGCGGGAGCGGGGACGGGGGACGGCGAGCGGGGCGGAGAGGGGGCGACGCCGCTCTGATCTCGGGCGACGAGCGCTCGCTTCGGACGGACGCCGTCCGCCACGCGCCCGCTTCGCGATGGGGCTCGGACACTAATTAAAATAAATCGCTCGCGCGTCCCTTTTAAGGTAATTCACCTGATATTAAATTCTAATCCAGGCGCAATCCCTTGGGGGGGCGGCGCTGGCCCAAACGATTCCTCTCGCTCCGTTTTCAATAAGTCTGAAATTTATTCGTTCCGTTCGCATCAAATTCTCGTTGTCGGAAAAAATACCGGACGTGGCTAAGCCGGCGGCCTGCGAGCTGAGAATTAATTTCCGGGAAAGCTTCAAATGGAACGGGCCCGATTCCGAGTAATGACGGTTCCTTGCGGCGGCTATCGTTCCTGCGTTAGCTCTGCATGCGCACCCGCGGTCCAGTCCAAATCGCTCGAGGTCTGCGAGCGTCGATTAGCTGCCTAGTTGCAACAGCTGAGGCTAACGGCGGCTGTAGGCGCGGGTGGGAGTGTGTGTGTGTGGGTGGGGGGGGGAGTGGGGGCGGAAAACAGCGACTTGTCAGTCTTCATTAGCTTCAGAGTAACTCTGAAAATTGTCCGTTCTACTGAGAACTAAAATGGTTCTTGTTGTATTTTTTTCAGTTAATTTAATTCGAAGAATTATCACGAGAAAGTACTGCGACATTTTCAAAATTTACTAGATATATTTTCTTTACAAGTGGATAAAGTGACCCATTACGTGCAAGTTAGTTATTTATTCACGAGTACTATATCTCGAGTGTGTAATTATTGCCACGTAATGCCTCTTTTATCCGCGAGTAAAATGTAACGTATCTTATCCAAAATTCTTATATATTTTAAAGATAGCAGATTTTTTAGCAATTGGCATAAATCATTAATAGAGTTACTTTGACTTCGGCAGAAGTTAAGAACTGCATGACCTGCCGCACTTAATTGTCTTTACAGGAACAGACACAATGGAGATGAAGGAAGAAATTTCTGAGTCTATCAAAATTGACGACGCTAATCGCCTATTGGATCCACAGAGTTGCTGTAATGAGTAAGATTTATTTTTTATGGCGCGCAGAAAGAAAAAATAAATCTTAATATGTGCGAAGGTATTAGCATATTTTGCTGTGAAAGTACCAACACGATATGTTACACTTTGCCCATGCAAACGCATTTCTACAATTAGGTATACTATATATATATATATATATATATATATATATATATATATATATATATATATATATATATATACACTATAAAGATTCATAATGAAACAATCCTTACATTTATATATTTAATTAATCAGTATTGAAGTGTCTTTATGAAGGCACGCTATGAATTGAGTAATATTTTTATGCATACCATGTTGTTTAGCTATCTGTGGGTACAAGGCCTGCGGATGTAATAATGTCATTTCTACATTTTATATTGATGATTACATGTTTCAGTTCACCTCTTCCAATCAATGACTCTCAGCCATGTTTCTTCTTTACGGAACTCGGCTAGCAAATCCAATATTCTTAAAATTCATATTTTGCAAAACACATATTTCCGAACCATTACAAAAGGTTTCTGGTTTACACCAAAGTCCCAATTACATAATGAATTCGTTATTACTCGAATTTCTTTCATTTGGTTCTCCTATCCTTTCGCTACTATTCCACACACTCCTTGAATGGTACACATTTCAGAATTGGTAAACACAATTCTCGCCATCAACGTATAAAACAAAAATTTTTACGTCAGTATTTTGACCCCCCTTACGGCATTCACCCGACATTACTCTCCAAATTTTTATTTAATAACTCGTGTATTAAATGAAATGTCAAAAAAATATAAAGCTTCAGTTATCGTACCCGTCCTGGCTGCTCAGAGCTAACGCTTCAAGCAAGAATAACATGTAAAAAAATTGCGATCTAATAATGTAAAATAATATGAATAAAATCACGAGAGCTTTCTTGTGGCTTATATATTATATTTGATTGAAAAATTACAGCGTCGGAAAATACATCACATTTCGTCTGCTTTTTTTTACAAATTTATTATTTTCCATGAAATTATTTTAAAAAATGAACCAAAAGTTTCAATTTTGTTAAAAACTAGTGACCCACAGCAGCAAAAATGCTGCTGACTAAAACCACATGTATTAATTTTCACGTCCTCACGAATACTGGAATAATATAGCATAAACAAAGTTACTTTGTTGTCGTACCAAGGACTTAAAAAAGTTGTTTCATAATACAAAATGAGAATAGCGAGCGGCCTCTTTCTTGGAACCTAGTTTTCGCATGACAGATGTGTCGGAAGCATTGGGTATGAGAATTCAATGCATACAAATTTAATAACACTGAAATAACACAATCAAACACTTGTATTGCTCATTAAAAATCAAAACTCTTTCATTATTTCTTTTTATTTTTTTCCCACGTTCCTGAGTATATATTAAAACCATAGACTCCTCTCACATGGCCGAAGGAAGTTTTCTTGCATTTCAGACCGCATTGGAAATGAGTAATATAGGTCGTAGTCGTAGACTACATTAACGTAGTCTTGACGGTTTAGAAATCTAGTCTAACGGGAAACTCTGCCATGTGACAACGGTATTCGTAGTATTCTGATCAGCAGGCTCCATCTCTGCCAACATGATGTTGACCCCTTCTCCCCCTCCCATAGCACACACTAACGGCCCTGACTCGCGGCAATGCTCCAACTGACAGTCGGCTGCATTGCTCGCGTCGACAGCACTCAGCGGGAGCCCAGTCAGCGTGGAGGAATTCAAACGTTGCCGACCCTTCAGTTCGTGTTCGTACTGGGGAATGGTTACTGAATGGTTTCAGAAGAATCTTTCAGAAAAGGAGAACTGAATGACAAAAATATACCTCAACATATACGTAAACAATCTTTGTAGACACGAATATTTAGAAATTATTGCACTAGCTGTTTTAAAATTGTTAATGTGATATAAAATTTCGCGTATACGAATTGACAAATTTTCCATTTCCAAATTTTTGCTCGACTATCATTCTCGATTTTTTTTCAAATAACACGCATGTACTTAAAATCTTATGGATTCAGGATTTAACGGGAAACAGTAAATTTAGGTGGAAACATTTATACTTCTGTGTTCAATATTTTTTGATACGAAATTGTATCTTAGTTATCAGTTACGATAAGTAACCTCTGTCACTTTTTAAAAAAAAGTTTAGATGGAATCAAACCAACTTTGAAAAAAAAATTATGGATGTAAGAAAGAAGTTAAAGTTTCCATGCCCTTTCACAAGATTCACAATGAATATATTTTCCTCTAAATCAATGTTTATCAACCTTGAAGACAATATTATCACGCATTTCATACTTCTTTGAAAATATGCATTTTCAGAATGGTTCGTGTAACGTATTAGATCATCTATTACGACAATATATTTATCTGCAAAAGCTTCATAAGAACATTAAATATTTATTAAGTTCACAGAATGTATGAACATAGTTGTTTGTTAGAGTAATTATGAGCACTTTTGGATGAAGCGTACGAATGAAAGTCGTTGCGTTAGGGAAATTCTGCTTTATGAATATAGAACTTCTCAAATTTTCCCCTCGAAGCTTAATGTGTCAAAAACGTGAAGTTTTTGATTGTTTTGATTGATTCTTTTATCTTTCAGTTTTAAGCTATCAACGTTTTATAGCATGTTTTGCGGTATCATGAGTATTGTTCATTTTATCCTTTGTAAAATAATGCATGTAGTACATACGGCGACGGAGCTTGCAGAGGCGGTTACATTTCCTCATGCAAAGTTCAGGCATCATGTACTATCATGTCCATGATGCCACTTATTCAATGATTTCATCTCTACATCTCACGATAACTATAGAAAGTTCTCGTTGAACCTTTCTGTATTGCGGAATCACAGTTGAATATCACTGCTCTAAGACCAAACATCTCGTCACGAAATTTTCGCTTTAGTTCTCCCTTTGTGTCTCCCCCAAGCTCCTACGAGAGTCTGTTCTTTCTTTAAGCAAAAAGACAAAGATAACTCGCACCACTGGCCCTGGTCTCTATCGTTCGCAGGACGAAAAAAAACAAAAACTTCAGTCGACTCACAACGAGCGCACCCTCGGAGTTCGCGTGCCGGGGACTGCTGGAGGGCTGGAGAAGGCAAGAGTGTGGATGGCGGGGAAGCAGGCGAGAGCGAGGGGACCAAGTGAGGGCAAGTGCTCCTCCATTTCCTGTTCTTCAGAAACAGTGTCACAGTTTCTCAGACTCTCTGAACAAAAGCTAAAACATCATTATTTATTAGATGAAAGATGGTTCGCTAATGCGCTATTTTACGTGGCGAGACTCGGGTCATCAGGGCCGTTCTTCCGTCTGATCACGCAAATTTTGTTACGCTCCTTTCACCAACTTGCGGAGAAAGAAGGTAACGCTCAGGCGACAAAACCGGCGATTTTGACGAAAGAAACCATTTTGTGGAAGAATTTAACAATATACACAGATTATGGGGTCATACGAAAAAAAAATAGATTTATCTGTCAGCACCACGCAAAAGTTACAAAATATTTCATTAACGTTCCGTAAGAAAAAACGAAATACTATCTGAACGCAGAAATACCTTCTTTTTATATCATGTGCTTAATTAATAAAATATCTCACCATTTCTATAAGATATCGTTTCCAAAAGCCGCATTTATTTATTATGTTTCAGTACACACAGGTAGAAGACATTGAGAATTGAAAGTACACGAAAAGTAAATTCTTTTGGTTTGAAACTAATAAAAATGAAATGCTTGAGTTGTAAGGATTTACATCATTCATAGGGAGGAGTATATATTTGAGAAAAATTGTAGTATAATTGTTATTAATAGATGATATATCATTTTTAACAAATTAAACAACTATAATTTTTTCATCAATACACTATTCATATCATCATTATCTAGAAATGTAGTTACCCTTTGATAAAACATATTTGAAAACTTCAATATTTAAAATATATAATATTGCATTAGAATTTTTGAAGAATTAATTTTTTGATTATTTACTTCAGTGAGATGACTCACTGCCCAGGTTGCCTCCGACAGCGCTCCTGCCGATGGCCGAGAGAACTTCAGCCATCAGCTTGATTGGCAGGCGACCCAGCGCTGACAGCAATCTGGACACGGGGCCGATTTTTCTCAATTTCCTGGCGTCGTCGGCAAATTGAATATGGCTAGATGCTATGTTATAAGGAATCGGATATTTTCAATGCCACCACTTGTTCCTTTTTACAACAGGGTGAAAAATATCACATGTTTCCTAAACTTTTCCTCAAGAAGGGAAAAAAGGAAATGAAATATTGTTTAAATATAGAATTTGGAAGCCCAAAAAAGATGATGATGCGAATACAACGGTTATTCTGATACCTATAAAGTTAACGAATTCATAGAGAGGCTGAATTTATCGAATAATGTGAATGCAGTTTTTTATCAGGGGTTTGAATGGTTTTCTTTTATTACTGACGTATGCTCCTTACTATTATTTTAAGAACTTGAGGAGTTCTCGAGCACAAACTTACCTACCCAGAGATGTATTATGACTACGTAAGCTTTACAATAACCACGAAATTAAGTTAATTTTATATTAGAGAAACCTTTAGGTACACTGAAGTGTGTGCACCACACAATTGGATCTCCCCGAATCCAAAATGTTTCTCGCTGTTCTTTAATATATTCTCCATGCGAACGTGGTATTTGAATTAATTTTAGCACCCAGTGTGGTAAATAAAATTTATCATAATTAAAGACACTTATACCTTTTAGGTTAAACGATAAATTTATCACTTAACCTAAGCAATATTAAGCAAAATGAGCAATTATTTCAAATTATTTCGAACACTGGCATTTCATAATATAGGACTATTATGAAACATTAATATCACATTATAGAATATTAAATTTCGACAGAACAAAATTCATAGTGCAGATTAAATATTGATGTTAGAAACAATCACAGAAGGTACAAATGGGAGTACTAGGTGCGATAATTATTTTCACATCGTGTACAGTTTGGAGACTCCCGGCCAATGTATAATTGAATTTATAACCATTTTATGTTGATTTGTTTTTCAAATGAGTTAATGTTTTGAGTCCGTTTTGGAGATAGTAAAAAAATGGGTGACCAGGTTTCCAAAAGAAATTATTAGATTCATCAGAAATAAGTCTTCGAAACGAAATTGTATTTTCTAGGAGTTCGATATACAGAACGCAAGAGCGTGAGCTTGCCCGTTTCCCCATCGCTTAAGGTTATTGTTTCCATTAAAGACTATCTGAAAATTTTATCCCTGAGCAGTCCAATTTTATCTATTTTACCGACCAGAAAATGCGGACTTGTTGCGGGCATCAATTACAACTAGCGACCGGCCCTGCACCGTAATAGCAGTCACACATGGAGCACAACAGCTGGTCCTTGCAGATGGGTGAGTGCGGGGTAAATATCTCCAGACGCAATGCTTGTCGAAGCGAGCAGCTTTAACGCATAGCGCGTCTCGGCTGGCACGCGCGGCCGCGCTTCTCGCTCCGTTTTGTTCCGCTGAAAAAAACGTAAGGAGCACTTTATTGTGCTAGCGGCACTTGTTAGCGGGTTGCTGGGCAGCTCGTCCATGGTCGGTATACGTCAGCTCAACGGAGAAGATATATCTTTTCAAACTCTGTAAAAACGTTTCTTTATTCACGGTTTGTAATAAGAGTTTTGAGATGACAGTGTGTTTCATTAGCTACCTAAAACGAACAATCGAAAACTAATATTTTTCTAGAAGATTAGACTTAAACGCAGATTCGATTGAATGGACTCTAATAATTTGACATTGATATTGATATCTCTGTGAACAATATATACCAGTTCAATTTCGTAGAAATTTATTTATTTACTAATGACAGTACTAAGAGATGCTATTACAAAATATAGGCCATTAGGCAATTGATAACTTTATTACAGATTACTGTTCATTTGTAATGAAGTCTTGATAATCTACGACATGTTTAGAACATTTTCCTTAGAACAAAGAGTATCTGTGTCACAAAAAGTTTAGAAATACGACCGACACTATGGAGATTTGTAGAAGCAGTTTCCATATATTTGACCACTCTGTTGGCAATCTTTTTACAAATTGAATTAAATGTTCTACAGAGCAGTATCTGTAACAGCTTTAACTTGTAGTGGTTGCCCAAAATCAGTCAAAATCGAATAAAACATAGTGTTTCACTGGCGTATCTTTCGTGGCTCATTAACATTAATAATATACAGAAAAGAATCGCACGTCCACCGTATGCAGTACCCTATTCTCTTATTACTCATTAGGAATTTTAATTTGACATTTGTGGAAATTTAATAACTTTCCGGGAAGAGTTATTTTTCCCATTTCTTGTTCGCAAGCACATGAGCCTTTATAAATATTATAAGTGATGACATCTATACCAGATGCCTCCAGTGATGTAATCTAAAGGTTCATACACGCTAAGATTGAGGTGTTCTATCAATATAGTTAATTTTTACGACTTGACACAAATTTATTTGTTCTGAGTTAAAAACGTCACTACATTTTTGAACGAATGATTGGATGATTGGATACGGATGTGATACCACCAAAGGATTTAATTTAAAAACTCCAGTGACCATTGGCAATGATAGATTTTTATGGGAGCAGTATTTGCAAATTGATATATTTCAATGAAGGACATTTTAAGCAATTCTTGAAAGACAAATAGTATTTAAATACAATATTATGCTATACACTATCATGCATTTTAACTTACTTAAGCGTTATTAAAAATAATGTATTTAGTAATTGAGGCGGAAGCTAGAAAAGGGGCCCATAGGACTACGGGTCTTTTTTCGGAGAATGCAGAAATGAATTCTGCTTGCTTCAATCTATATCCAAGCAAATTTTCATAATTTTATCTCTATTCGGTAGGTTGCTAAAGCAATATTCCGTTACATGAAGAGAGTTCCCTAGAATATTACCCTTTAATCTGTCATTCGAATTCCGCAGAGTAGAGTGAATGTAACAAATATTCGGGACTGATAGCTGAAGGAAGAGCAACAAGTGTTTACCAATTTTTTTTGAGAAGTATAGTGCTTTTGAGAGTTTTTGAGTTTTTTTAAGAAACCTCTCAAAATGCGTCCAGTGGAAATGTCGACAAACGTGAGTCCGAATGTGATAGCTCACATGATGAACTGAGAGTTAAAAAATTGGTAACGAGTCACATTATAATTTGTATTAGCTGTTTATAAATAAAAGCGAATTACATTTTAATAATATTTATAATTTACACCATTTCATTAATAAATATGAAGTGTTCTCGAGAAGAAGGGCAAATTGCGTCCACCTTAATTATTATAATTAATATTGATGCCCAGAGAATTAATTTAATTAAAATCAAAATATTTCCAATTAAACAACTATTTTAAACTATCAAAATTAATGATTTAATGAGTTTACAATTACACAATTAGTGATGGTGCCAAAACCTATTGTGACTATTAAGTAAAGTGTACTCAAGCTCTTGTAAGGCCTTCTGGCAGAACAAAAAATAAATGAAGAAAAAAAAATGAACTGTCTTCTCAATTCTGTTCATAGCGTTGTGCACTATTAACTTGTATAATCCTCCCGTTGTTAAGGCCGCTGCCAATCCCTCCACACTGAAGTTCACACAAGGAGAATGAACGAAGAAATACCTCTGAAAGGATATGGGGTGTGATATTGAGCGTGAATAATTGCGCTGAGGCGCACACTTTCTGAGATAAAAGATAAAATACTTTGTACTTTCATCACGATTGAGTGGTAAACGCAAGTTTTATATTTTAGCTAGTTTGAAAACCCTACTGCATGTAAGTGCAGAATGCGTGCACTTTCTCCTTAACATAGGTGTTTTTAAAAGTGATTATTAATATCACGATCTTAATTACTTTCATTAAATAAATATGTGGTTTCCTTTTTACCAAAGGCATTACCTTCGAATTAAACCCGTCAAGCACTGTGAAAGTGTGTTTATTAGTGTGAACAAGAAATGCACAATAATAAACATGCATTATAAAAAGAACCTTCAATATTTATAATCTAATAAAGCTTGTGATTGAAATGTCTGGCATTTAGATCAAAAAGTAGTCGTGCTCACACAATATTGCGTGCAACTATTGTGACAAGTTCTCAAATAAAACTTGCGTGAATACTGTTTTGGCCGCTCGCTCACTTGTCACACGCATATTATAAAAAAAACACGGCGTTACAAACTATTTGCGTGAGCGAAAGTACTTTTTTGTTTAAAACGAGTGACAATTCCCTCATTAATATTACTTCTGACGCCCGCGAGCCCGTGACATTTCTCGCGAATCGCGTGCTGCAACAAATAACACGGCAACTAAACGGCGGGCGTGAGAGCGCGTAGCTGAGAAGCAAACATTAGAACTGCAGATACTTTTCAACAAACTCACCTACAAGCACGAAGATTTTGTATGAACGATACCAGGCAATTTCAAAAAGAAAAATTGTAGACACAGCCGTTAGAGAGATACTTTCGCATGAAAGGAAGAAAGACGGAATAAAATGCTTCATAATTATATTCAAAGATTACTATTGAATTTATGTAAAATATTGAGCCACCTACACCACATCAACATCTAGACAAATAAATACGAAGATACTATTGAACGTTAAATACATGTGTTTAAATAATGCATATGTTTACTAAAATGTATACTTTAGGGGCCAAGAGTTGTAAAGTCAAAGACGAAATACGAAAATGGAGGGGTAAAATTATTGTTTGGAAATACAGGGAAGAGTTGTAGGATACGTAATCAACAGATGGTAAATGTAAAGGAAGAGAACAATTGAAGAACTGGGTGAAGGGGCAACGAGATAAGACATACCAGCTACATTAAGCCTCCCGCATCTCTAAATAGATATATTTCGATTTCGGTGAGAGCGAGACTTATATAGTTACTACGTATATCTTCTTCGTATTTACGATGGGCTTAGGGCAGTACTGTAACACAATAGACACTTCGACCGTAGTCGAGAAATTACATGTAGGACTAGCGGGAAGTTTACTATGTCATATCACGCAACTGCTCCTAGCCCTCCAGTTGTTTACTAGAAGGCATTCGACGAAAGCCGGAGATAGAAACCCGAGAGACGAGGGCAGCGCCAGCGGGCAGGTCTCCAAGGCGAAATGCTGGGGGCGGCGCGTGTCAACCGGAGCCGCACGCTGCAGCGCCCGAGCACGCGCGTCGTGGCACGACGGCACGCGCGTCTGGGGGCGAGCGCGCGCGCGCGTGAGAAAGAGAGAGAGAGAGGGCCTGGCACGCGAGCGGCGCCGCTCTGCTTCGCGCCGGCAGCAAACGCGAGACGACTGTCGCCCTCGGCGTCCCTGGGCGTGGCGCGCGCGCACTCGCGCGTGCGACGGAGACGGGAGGCGGCGGCGCGCGTCGGGGCGCCAGTGCAGCGGCGCGATGCACGCCTTCGTCGCCCCGCCACGCCCCGCCCCGCCCCCGCGCGAAGAAAACGGCTTCTCGCGCGCGCGTTTCTCTCGCCGCCTCTCGGTTGAAAGGACTCTCTCCTCCTGGGAGCTCTCACTGTTGTGGAAAGGAGAGGAGAGGCAAATGAGATGTGGACGCCTTCGTATAAAAGATCTTTATTACTGGAATGCACGCGTGCCGACAACAGAACGCGCATGCGATTCATATCTACATCAAGCTAGTATTTTTACAAACAACACGACAATAACATTAGTGTAAAAATAACAAAATATAAAATAATGAAAAAAAATAACAATACGAGTACACAGTCTTTCCGTCTACAACTTACTCAACGCTCTGGAATTGTCTTGTTTCTAAAGCCTTGTAAGTCCGTTCTGAAAATGTTACAGAACTGGAACTCGCCGATCTCAGCTTAAGTTACTCAGAACTCTTTGAGAAACTTAAAAGAAATCTACAAATCAAAGTACTTGTGACTTTTTCTCGCTCCAAGCATATTAGAGGAGTTCGCAGAGTCCTTCAGCTAGAAAGTATTTTAATGAACTGAACTTACAAGGTTTTAGAACGAGCTTTCTTTTCATACTTATTTTCTCTTTCGAATGCGACGACGTGTCGAGTAAGTAACTGAACCTGCTTTCATTGAACAGTGGGTGCTGGGCGGGCGAACCCGCAATAAATAGGTAGGGAGGACTTGGTGATGGAACGATGGCGGGAGGTGACGTCGCTTCGATGGGGTCCTAGGAGATCGCGGCGGGATCTCGGGCAGCAGCCCGCGCCGCTTGACTGCTCTGGCAACTTCACGGCGCGGGCGAAGTGGAGGAGGAGTTTGATGGGGATGAGGACGAGGGCACCGGCTCGGTGGTGGCCTCCAGGTCCGTGGCCGCCGTCGTCGTCGTTGTGCCCTCGTCCACGTCCGACGCCGTCGCGTCGACGTCCACGTCCCCTTGCGCATGTGCGTGCCGTTCCGTCAGCTGGCCCGCCTCCTGCGACTCGGCGCCCTGCTCCCCCGCGCTCAGCTGCTGCTGGTGCAGATGCTCCTGGTGCAGTTGCTCCTGATGCAGTTGTTCCTGGTGCAGATGCTCCTGATGCAGTTGCTCCTGATACAGTTGTTGCTGATGCAGTTGCTGCTGATGCAGATGCTCCTGATGCAGATGCTGCTGATGCAGTTGCTGCTGATGCAGTTGCTGCTGATGCTTCTGGTACCTGTGGCGGTGATGCGGAGCGTAGTGGTCGAACGGCATGTGTGGCTCAATGGAGATGTGTTCCTCTACAGTGTACGGCCTGCAAATACATTGAACAAAAACTTGTGATTGATGATCGCATGGCAAGAAGAATTCGGAAACGGGAGAAACTTATTGAAGTTTCTAGTAAAAAAAATCTCACAAAAATTGAAGGATAATAAAAACGCAGACACTTTGCTATGCTTTGCCAAAAATTTTGAGATAACTACAAAGCAAACTTGGTGAAATGGAAAATAATTTTGGATAGGCATACAGATAGCAATTATTAAATATTGAATGCCTTACACAATCGTAAATAATTAAATTCCTACAGAAAAAGTCCTTAAGTGGAAGGTTCTAAGATTTTTTTGCTAAAATAAAATAGAATAATGAAAATGAAGGCTTAATTGAATCTCACCTGTCAACAGGTACACCAACATGCACAGGGTAAGGTCGATCCACGTGTACGGGATAAGGTCGTTCTACCGTGTAATGCAACGGTCGGTATTCAGTGACGGGGTAAGGTTGCGGAAAGTGCACGGGGTACGGTCGATCCACAGGTATCTTCACCTCAAACGGCATGGGCTTTTCCACAGCGTAAGGCACTTGCTTGTGAATGTGCACGGGGAACGGCTTGTGCACATACACCGGGTACGGGCGATCCACGGGAACTTTGACGTGGACCGGGTAAGGTCTGTCGACGGGCACCGCGTACGGCACGCGCAACTTGACGGGGTAGGGCCGGCGCACGCGGCACGTGCACGGCCACGGGCACGGCGCTTGCGCACCGGCAGCGCACCTCCACGCGTAGTGCGGGCACGGGCGCGGCACGCGGCACGGGCACCGGCACCGGGTGCGGGATGGGCACGGCCACCGGGTACGGCACCTCCTTCTCCACCGTGACGGGCACGGGCACGGGCCGCTCCACCGGCACGCGCACCGGCACGGGCACCTCGCGCTCCACGGGCACCGGCACGGGCTGCTCCACCGGCACCGGCACGGCGCGCGGCACCTCCACCTGCAACCCCACGGCTCGCACTCCACGCCACTCCACTCCACTCCGCGCTTTCGACGTCGCGAAACTACTTTTAGTTAACGGTGGCGCACCAAATGGGTGGGGTTAGGGCATCAAGAGACCGTAGGTCAACCCGAGGAAAGACGACATACATTCACATATATAGTTTTAACTTATTTTTTATAGTAAAAAAGCCAATCATCTCAATTGAAAACATTATAAATATCGATAAATCAACAAATTAAAAGAAGTATTTAATTGAACATACAAATTTTGAAAACATTTTTGCAAGAAATCCAAGTCCGCTGGACACGATTGAAAAGTCCAGGTTGCGCCACTGTAGTTCATTTTAATTCTCAAAACAATCTACATATACTTTCGGCAGCGAAAATAATGTAAAAAATATTCGGTTAGTTTATATAAAAATAAATTTCGCGTTTTGTGTATTTCTCGTAAGTTCTTCGTTTTAAAGTTATAAAAAAATATAAATATTTCGCGCTCTCTTGGAGATTTGCTTAGCGCGAACGCCCATGGAAACAATGGCAATGTTGTACGTATCCGACTCAGAATTCAACCACCAATTTGCAAAGAAAGAAACCCTAATTAGAGCCAAAGGAAACATTTTGAGAAAGCGATTGCATAAAAGTAAAACGTACTTCATACCTCTAGGCAGAACAACCCCCTACAAATGACAACAAAAAATAGAGGAGCTACAATTCGAAAAAACAAAATATAAAAGACAAACAAAAAAGAAAATTTATCGTTTTACGAAATTAATTGCGAATTTTCTCACATCTGAACGTTTTTATTAAAGAACGTTGATATTTTTTCATTCATATCTGTCATAATGGCTATGAAATAGAATGTGCTCATGCAATTACGAATCCGGAATTATATTTTTAGTCCATGCAGAGTCAAAAAACATTTTTGACATGCTGTCACTTAGTATGTGCGAATGCATTTAAATGATCGTCTTGATAATTTTCATTATTAGTGAGTTGAGATTAAGTGAAACATAAAAAACGAGAAATCATAAATAATAATGAGTATAAAACGTTACACCGTAAACAGAATGTTTAATCAACGGTCGTAGTTGGAAAAAACAATTAAAATAAAAGTAAGAAGATATCGCATGGCTGGCGACATACCTCAACCGCATAGGGCACGGCCTTCTCGACTTCCACCGTGTACGTGTGAACGTGCTCGTCAGAGGCGGCCTGTTCGTGCGCAGGCTGAGCGTGGGCCTCTGACAAGTCCGCCACCGCAGCTGCGGCTGTCGCGGCGCTCTGGACTTCTCCGGAATAGTCCAAATCTCGCTTGGACGGCTGGCGATCGTCATTTGTCGTCGCTGCAGCTTCTGCGTCCAGTACGCGGCCTCTGCGACCTGACTGCGCCAGCGTTTTCGTCGAGTCTTCAGTCAAAGTTTGATTGTTTTCCTGAGGTTCTAACTGCGCTGATGTAGCTTCCGTCCTGGTCTCGACCTCTGCTTTGGATTTGTTTTCGGCGCGAGATTTCACCTCTTTCGTTCTTGCCTCCTCTTCGGCTTTCGCTTTTTTCAACCTCGCTTCGGCCTCCTCTTTCAGTTTGGCTTGCGCTCCAGCTTTAGCTTTTGCCTTCAGTTCAGCGTGTTCTCTAGCTTTCGCGACGGCTTCCTCCTGCGCTTTCTTCTGCGCTTCTTTCGCTTCTTTTTGCGCAGCTTCTTCTTGCAGTTTGGCCAGTTCGAGGGCCTCGGCCTCTCTCCTCACCTTGTCCTCGGCTTTCTTCTCCGCCTCGGCCACCGCTTGGGCTTCCGCCTCCGCCAGGGCGTTGGCTTGCGCTTGGGCCTGTTCCGCTGCCAGGACCTGAGCCTGTGCCTGAGCGGCGATCTGCAACTTCGTTTGGATGGAGACCTGGGGTCGGGCCGGGCGCGTGCGGATAGATACGTGGCTGAAGGCGGCGTTCACGTCGTGCGCTATGTCGGCGGGCACGGAGGGCTGTCGGGGTCGAAAGCCCGGAGGCGTCAGCATGGGGCGGAACCCGGAGGGAAGTGTGGGAGGCGGTGGCGGCGGCGGCGGGGGCGGCCGGTGCACGGGCGGGTACCGACCCGGTGGCGGACCGCGCGGCGGACTGCGCACGCGGATGACGTCAGCAATGGCGGCTTTATGCGCCAGGGTGTGCTTCTGGGAATTGCGAATGCCCTTCCAGCGGTGGGCAGCTTTGTCATCGTCCCCCGATCGCGTGAGAGCCTCCTTCTTCATCTTGCCCTTCTCCTTGGAGGGCGTGACGCCGCCGTCGTCGGCAGCGGGGGCGCCGGTCGCCGGCTCGTCGCCGTCCCGCCGGCCGTCGCGACGGGGCGGCCTCGGGGTCGGCCGCGCCAGCTTCGCCTCGATCTGCCGCGGGGCGGGGTGGGGGGCGGGGCGGGGGAGGCCATCTCGGCGACTCGCGCTTTCGCACGGAGCCCTTGGCGAACGACGCCTGGTCCAGGCGACGGCGCCACCTTCTCCGCCACCTGCAGCACGCGCAGCTCGGCGGCCAGCGAGAGGCGCGCGGCGTCTGGCGCGCCGCGTGTGGCGGGTTGTGGCGTGTGCCGTCGCCGCGGCCACCGCCACCGCCAGCAGCAGCAACGCCAAGAGTCGCCGCTAAGTGAGAGAGGAGCTGTCATGTTAATACGTCCTCGTTCCATACCGGAGGTCGTTACATTGAAAACAATGTAGAAGAAATATAAAGTGAAGCTATGCAGAATTCAAAACCAGAAATCGCAATATATTATCGTAATTGAACGTTTAGAGAGTAGTTAGAATAAAAATGTAAAAATAATAACATCGGCATGAAGATTTACAATAATATTCATAAATATTAGCGAAAATAGAAATTAATGCAGTGTTAGTTTGCGTATTCTTCGAAATTATTTTTTATGTTAAAATTGTATGCGTGCCCGACACCGTATTAGAACGCAAAACGACTCTGCCAATGCGGGACTAAAATTTCTAAATTCCCGATACGTTATACGAGGGACTGATACGACACAACGGAACACACAATAACACTGAAAACTTCACTTCGTGCGTAACAACTAGAGTGCTGCTCTCCGCTCTGTGACTTACCTGGAGGTCCATTCTGCACTACAGTCCGGCGACGGGCGCAGCGCTATATAGGCCCTACTTTCCCCGGGTGAGCGCGAGCGGGGCGGGGCGCGGAGGGGTGGGGTGGGGTGGAGGCGGGGGCGAGCAGCACGCGAGCACCTCACTCTGCGCGAGCGGGAGCGCGACTCTCCAAGGACGCGCTGCGGTGGGGACGTCTTATTGTGAAGTTGCCATGTTGCTGTACCGCCATGCTCACCGCGTCCCCGCCCCCTTTTGTGTCCTTGACCTCTGAGACGCTGCTCGGCGTATAATAACAGCGCACAGTATCAAAACGAGGTGCTACAAAATCGTGCACTTTCTCGTATTATTTCTAAGCGCTCCGTTGTATTATGCTGTTACATTACAGCGCCGCGAACTTCGCGTATAATAACAGCTCACTGTCTCAGAACTAGGTGCTACAAAATCACGCACTTTCTCGCATTATTTCTAAGCGCTCCGTTGTATTATGCTGCTACATTAACTTGCAAAAGTTGTTGTTGTTTTTTTACCAGCAAACATTTATTTTACGCTCCGCGACCTTATTGGACCAACCCTGGTGACGTTTGAAAATGTAAAAGCTCCCTCTTTTGTGTCGTTGACCTCTGAGACGCTGCTCGGCGTATAATAACAGCGCTCTGTATCAGAACTAGGTGCTACAAAATCGCGTACTTTCTCGCATTATTTGTAAGCGCTCCTTTGAATTATGCAGCTACATTAACTTACAAAAGTTTTTTTTTTTTATTTTACCAGCCAACACTTTTTTTACGCTCCGCAACTAGAACTCGGATCCTAGGAGTTCACTCGCCGTCACTCATACCAGTACCTCTCACTAATAAGAGAAGTGCCTTATTGGGTCAACTCTGGTGACGTTTGAAAATGTAAAAGCTCCCATTATGTTAAGTATCCTCAAAAATAAAAATCCGTTTCAAACTTCTAAAGCCTCGAGTTTATTCACATCGATCGGGAAATATTTTTGGAGAAAATCAGCTGAACGGTTTAAGCACTAGCGTTGGCCACAAACGGACAGACTTTGTAATCAATCGATTTTTAGGTATCATGGACCCACATGATTTATGACTGCAACATGTTTTAGAGAATTTTTTTTCTGTACTTAGCACTTGAAATTGTCCAATTTATCGTTCCCAGAACCAGGCAATAAGCTTTTCCTGCCGAAAATTTGCCGATTTTCGGCGGGCGATTATAAATATTGCTCTGCTCGCGAAGACCCTTCGTAAGGGCGAGAAGATAAACGATAACAAAAACTGTTAAAATGTGAATATTCTTTTTCGTAAATGCTAACCACGAGTAGGTAAAGAAAATTCACATTCCAAATATTCGCAAGTAACGAAAAGGCCACCTCTATGACGTCAATTGTTCAAAGCTGCAACCCAGAGCACTATACTTTTATGTTCATGTAACAAAATATTTAAAAAAATATTAAATTAAACATTGAAATAGTTTTTTTTATATTGATTGATTCTAATTTTCCCAAACCTGCTTCTCTCAAAAAAAATATTACTTTTCCGACTTTCTGAAAGCCTTCTAGCCGGTTATAGGGTGAAGAAATCGAAATATTTTGAGCTGCATATATCAAGCCGACGTGTTGGGCATTCAGATATTAGATTCGACTTCCAGCAATTAGCAGCTTCCAATATCAACGTAAGAAGGAATAATTCATTTTCTAATAGCTAGTAATAAAATATGTTCTTTAAAGATAAATATTTAAATAAGGTCATGAACAATTGTTTGAAAAAATGGATAGTTTTGGGCCAATTTTGCGTATAATATAAGTCTTCAAAATTATTTTCTCAAAACGGCTCAAATTTTCATAATTTCTTTTCTCGAATAGATAAAACAATGATTAAAAATGGCACAGGTATATTTTTGTTGAACGTTGTATTTTTGGAAATTGCAAAACTACAATAAATCTGTTGAACGAAATTAGAATTTTAAATAACATTACCAATTTTTTTGAAAATACGAGTATAGTTAGGAACTGTAAATAAAGGGAACAAAAATATTGTCTTAAAAACAGATACAAATATTTTTTCTTTATTTTTTTCCTGAATGGAGAAGTTTACTTATAAAAATGGCACATGTATGTTATATTTTTGCTCAACTCATTGAATTTTCAAAAACTGACAATGTGAGAATGTTTCTGCTGTTGAAGCATCATTTACTTCCAAATACCATACTTTTAAGAAGGCATTGGTTTGTTAAATAATTTTGAGTTTACAGCTTTTGGGGGTCACTTGGAGATAATCGTAGAAAAAGGCTAAAGACGGCAGATTTTATACATGAAACTAGAAAACATGTGTTAATTTTTAAAAAAAAATGTGTTCTAAAGTTGATTTAAAATATCGCAGAAAACATCTTTGAAGAATACATATAAAATTATTTTAAGTGCTAATATGTATTGTATTGAGAAATAATGCATTAGACTAATATGTAACGTCAAATTCAAACTCATTAAAAAAGGTGAAGGAGATGTTAAAAAACGAAAACGAAAATGATTTTCTACTTATTAACGCTCTTTCGCTCATTCAAACAAAAACTTGATATATAAGAATAGCTGCCGATGTAAGAAAATCATGAAAATTAAGAAGTTTCTATAAAATACCCCCAATATTAAAAGATCCGTTTCAAATTCGCTATGCATCAAGTTGAATCAGAACAATCGGTGAATACAAAGTTTTGAATGTACTGAGTTGAAGCTTTACGTAACTACTTTTTCTTTTACCCACGCTCACCGACATGTTTGCTAATGAGGAATCAACCAATAAGAAATGTCATGATATCCGTGTATTTGTTTTTATTATTTGCGGTGTTTGGAAATCCTTTGGAGGAAGAGAGACAGCGTCTTGTCGCTAAGAAAAAAAAATAATGGCATTAACTAGAGAGAGAAGTTAAGATTTGTTGCTAATGGAAATCAATGGCTCGGGTGGATGATTTAGAACACATAACAGCGTAATTTAGATCATGCCTTCATCGTGATTAAGAGTACATTACTTATAATTCGTAATCAATACTTAATTTCTTTTATGTGAACTGTATTGACAAAACAATCACAGTTGTTGCATTGGCAGTGATAAAGATACGCATTAACGCATTAATGCATTATCCAGGCGAACATCCATAGTGTTGTTCTTCAATTTCTGATCTCACTGCATCGAAATGAATCAAAATGCATATAGTAGAAAATTATACTGGTTGTTCCAACATTTTATTCATTTTAGTCGATTTCCACATCGTTTCCGAAATATTCACAATCAACTAAAGAATTGCACACTTAAATTTTGTTTTGAATAGGAAAGAGAGGTGAGTAGTTTGCATGAAATCACATGAATATGGTAACTTTTGTCGTTTTAAACTTCACATACAAAAGTTCATTAAGACCTAAATAAAATTTTAGATTTGTATAAAAGAACAAACAACGTTATTCTTAAAATTATACGAAATAATAACTTTAGTAGCATAAGTGATGCCCAACAAAATTATCCCACCGAAGACTGTGTAACCGTTTCATAGATTGGCCCGACTGAGATTAGATCGAAAAGACAGATAAAATAGTAAAAACAAAACGAATTGCATTTTTATATCATCCAGATAACCATATGAAATTACAGAAAGGCAGATATATTGAAATCACTGACAGGCACTCCCATTCAATTTACATACACAACCTGAGGTACCCCGCATTTCTCTGGGTTTTGTAAATAATACTCCTGTTAAGAAAAGTGAAATCTACGTATAATATTTTCCCTCTCTACCTTTCCTATCCTGCCTGCCGTGGCCTGCCGTGGCCTGCCCTATACCATTCCCTTCGCTGTTCTTCCCGAATACACGCATTCCGTTCTACCCGCCCCGCTCCTAACAGACCGACCGACAAAGGTCGTGAAACGAATTGTTTTGTATATTATCTACGACAGTTTATGAGATTATAAAATGGAAGTTACTTTCAAATAATAGCAATATAAAACAATGATTTTACTAGGCACTAAAGAACTCAACAAATGCAACTAGATGAGCTACAACTGCACATTTTATCACATGATTGAAAGTAGTTACGTAATACTGAAATATTGTAATTACTGCCACACTAAAAACTCAGTTATAACTTGATATTGTCTACTTCAAACGAATCACCACTCGAGCTTATCTGCATTTATTTCTATTGCCAGAAAGAGGCATTTTTTTAATACCATAAACGATTAAAACTTTTGAAAGAATATAAGTGTGTTTGTTAGTTCTACGTTAATATTTATTTTAACTTAGAACCTTCCTTCAATCTATTTTCCTTCACAAAAAAAATTATCTGCATCATACAATCATCATAACCGGCAACAATGGGATCAGTTCGAAGAATTTTGAAACATGTGTTGCAGTTTTTCGAACTGGTAACGGCAGAAACGAACTACGGAAAATTCAAATTTACAATTTTTGCTAATTTTCAAAAATGCAGAGTGCGCCGGAAATAGGAGCTTCACCACTATATTTACAGTTCTTTGTTACATATGAGGATAAAATAAGACAAAATTGAAGCCGTTTCTGAGAAAATTCTGTTAAATGGTTTTAATAGCGCCTATGTTTCATCCATATTTACGCAAAAAATAGTATATTCTCGAAATAGTCAACATTACCTCTTTTGATAAACTGCTTTTGATGAACACATTTCGTTAAGAAAAAAATGTATCTTCAAAATTGTAGTTGTAGGAACACGCCGAATTTTTTTTTGCAATTTTCGAGAAATAAAAGAGTTTTAACGAACATAAGACTTGCACCATTCTCTCATACGTCCTTCACACTAACCAACAAAAAAATTTAATCAAAAACGATGAAGCCGTTTTTTTTATTTTAAAAATATCCCAGAGTTTTCATGTAAACTACCCACTAAAATTAAAATATCAGTTTCAAATTCGAGGGACCGCGATATCACCTAGATAAATGGGGAAATATCAGCTTTGGAGAAAACCAGCTGAACGATTTAACCGCTTGCGTTTTTCACACACGGACGAACAGACAGAAAGAAGTTTCGCCGTCATTCGGTTTTTCAGTATCAAGGACCCCCAAAACATGGATTCTGGCTACACTCCGTGTTAGAGAATTTTATTTTCTCAATTTAGCAACTGAATTTATCCACTTTTTTCTTACCAGAGTCCTGCAATAAAGAGCCCAAAATTCCCCCTTTTCCACGCAGGATTACATAACTTTTCGTTCTTGTGAAGTACTTTCTTAAGGACGAGAATGTAAAAATAAATATACACTACACATTGTGTAGCATACTCGTTTACACGTCGTTGAAACGCATACCAAGACCTACTTCTATTAACAAATTAGTTCTCTACCTTATAGCGTTGGGCAGTATCAAAAATATATATTTTTTAATACTTTTGAAATTTGTGATTTTTATTGAAAATACATATTTGAACATGTATTTTGTATCTGCATCGAAAATACTTTCTGACAGTATTTTGTATTTTCAAAATAGAAAAATACTTTTTTTTTAATCCGCCGTTGAAAATTTGAATTTAAATATACAGTCAAACCTGGATAAAACAAACGTTGATATCACGAATTTTTGACACTTAGAAGCAATCTTTCATTCCCTGCAGCAGTGTTTAGAAGAACGTTTTCGATGACTCAAACGTTTGGTAAAGAGAACGTGGACGAGCAAACGATATGTGTTTAGGGGAATGTAGACAAATAAACAATACCTTGATATAGGAAGTCTGTGGAACTATTTTCAAACTAAGAATTTCACCAGTGTTGCCAAAGGTTTCCGCATTTTTGACCTTCAATCGGCAATGCGCATCAACCCATGCGGGTGACTAAATTGTACGTTCAATTGTTTTTTTTTTCAATTTTTGAAAATTATGATCTTTTTAGTTGACAAATTGGTGGGTCTTGCATTTGCGTAGCATTTACGTCGAGACGGAGTAGACCGTCAACTCACTCGGCCCTAGAGGTATGCATATGCAGAACCACCAGTTGGGTGTCTTGTGCGTTATACAAAGTGGCACATATAGTAATAGTATGTTAGAGAAGAAGACGCAAAATGTCACGTGATGATGCGTACTCTGGGGGTCAGAATGGGGTTGTATCTATCTCAGTATTAGTAATATATGCGTGTGTTTCAGCAGTTCAGCTGACATGGATTACTTTCCTTTTTTATCTCATTATGGAGATTTGAAAATCTCTTCCTGCAAACAAATAACAATTTTTCAATAAATCACTTAAATAGAATTGCATATTTTGGAAGCTTCTGGACCAGGTCCTGCGTGCAGGGTGGACGCTAGGAGAGATTAGTAATCTTGAAGATTACTAATGTCGGTTATTGACACAGATAGTAAGTAGCCTTTTTAGAGAACATAGATATAACATTGTAGATTTTCCCTCTTTTTCTCTCTAATTAGTTTCCCTCTGCTCTGAATTAATTATTTTACGTAAAAACAACCTGCCCCATATTGCGAATTATGCTCTTTATTGCTAATATCTAGAAGTAGTTTTTATTTTTCTAGCTATTTTGGTCTCTTTCTCACCTGAAACCTCTTCTTGAGGGGGGAGCGCTTGACTGTTCAATAATTCTAGCTCAATAATTTAAGATTTTCATTACTAAAAGTATTTTTCGCATTACATACATTGTTAATATGATCGGTCTTTGCGAATGAAATCATGTCCTTTGGTCACAAGATACGTTCGATTTTAAAACACGTTTCGATTAAAATACGTTTCGATTTTATCATTTGATTCGAACTAGCTGACATTTCTTTCACACACCAGACTATCCCACCACTCAGCTCAAGAGAGAGAAAATAACACTTAAAAAACACAGAATAACAAAACACCAGTAAGTTGCGCAGATAAACAAGATAACCGCATATGAAACTGCGAAAACCACAGCTTACGACTGATAACTGTTTCAAAACTATGGCTTTTTATGTGAAACCATAGAACTTCCGAAACGTCACCCTGCATGAGCTGATGCACATTCAAAACGCAATGAAAATAAACAAAAAAGGACGAATTTCTAATAAAAATGCATCAAAATGTTTAAAAATGACTAGAGATTATTTTAAGAAAAATTAAATTCGATATTTTTCTCACTTCTCGGACGGAATTTCACCTTTGCTACACTGAAGTGTACCGAACTGTTTTCGCTCATTCGCACTCAGAAAATATTTCTCACACTATTTCTTCAAAATGCTCAGAAGACTGACTATGAAAAAGCAGAATGTTTTATTATGGATGGGAAATTTGAGAATTAGTACAGAAAACAACTTAAGTTCTTTCTTGGCATTTCTGTTTCTGTTCGAATACTGAAACTCTCCCTCGAATATTAAAACCATAGAAACAACCCAAAGCTTGGCAGTGGGCAACCTAATGCAAACCCCGGTTGCGCAGAGGCCGGGAGGTGCCCCGCCCAGGGGACCGAAAGACCGGTGGCCACTGCCGCCTCCCGCGCCGCTATCGCCGCCGCCGACGCCACCGCCACCGCCTCCTCCTCCGCCTCCGCCGCCGCCGCCTCCATCGCCCGAGCAGGCGCGGGCCGCGTCTTCCGGCGCAGCCCCGCGGGGCTCGTTAATTAGCCTGTCAGGGCGTGTTAATTACCGCCATTAGCGGGACAACCGCCGCCGCCGCCGGCGTAATTAAACGGGGAAATAATTATCCGGAGCCGGCGGACCGCAAACAGCGCGCAGATTCGGCCCGGCCCAGCCCAACCCGTCCGGCCCCGGTCTGCTCGGCGTAGGACAGCAGAGGGAGGCCGCCGGGGGCGCGAAGGCTCTCCCTGAGGCAGCATGAGGTCCGCCCGAAGCGGGTGCGCCTCTCTTGGAGCGGTCGGACGGCATGGAACCTCGCGGATCACTTGTTATGCGGAGATACAGTCGATCAGAGACACAGGCGGGTCCAAAGAGAGGAATTATTCGTTCCAATTCTTGGCTTCATGTATTCTTCCAGGGAAATCCCCTCATAATTCTATTTTTACTAATCGAACTTTTGTCCTTCGATTCAAATGTTTGGTGAACTTATACTAAAGAATAACTAATGATGCTACAGCAGTTCACAAGTTTCGCATTTGCAATATATGAAAATTCAGAAATTTCAACGAAAATGAGACCTGTACCATTTTTCTAGTGTCATTTCCTTTATTCCCGAAAAAAGAAGCGGCTTGTGAGGTTTTGAAAATAAATTGCATTAATTTCAAGTAAATATTAAACGAAAACTACTCTTTTTTTCTAAAATTGTACGTGACCAATGTTAAAGATCTATTTTTTTAAAGAACAGAACCCATTTAAGACAAAAAATGCTATATTCAATGATATACTTTTGCGATGATAACTTTCTGCAAGTTTCGAAAATACGGAGAGTTTGCCGAAAATAGGGCCAGCACATGTTTTTACGTCTTTTGATACACATGACGAAAAAATGTAAGGAAAAAAATTAGAAACGTTTTTGAGAAAAGAATTGTTTCAAAACTGCCTATTTTTCACGAAAAATGACGTTAAAATTCTTTTTGGAAAAATTGGTACATGATGTGTCTTTGGAGGAAGTATTTGATTGACGAAGACTAACTTTAATACTGTAGTTATAGGAATATGCCGTAAAAAATTGAACTTTTCCAATTTTCGAAAAATTAGGAATTTTAGAGATAACGAGATGCACGCCTTTTTACAAATTATGAAGGCTAACCGAGAACTAAGTTTACTAGAAATTGGAGTCATTTGTGGAACAATTTCACCCACTTTCAGACACAGAGACGTTTCTCTAAACATCTATTTATCGGTTTCAAGGACCCACAAATTAGGGATTCTGACTACACAGCGTATTAGATGAAGTAATTTACTACATATAGACAAGATTTATTCACTTTTTAGTCTCTAAGCTATGGCAATACGTTTTTCTGTCCGAAAATCGCCGATTTCAACCGAAGCAATTTTCATGGTTTTGTTTGAAAAGCTGTAGGTTTCAGATATTTTATCACATGCAATAATTAACTGATTTAATAGTATATCACTAAATTTACTACAGTGTAAAATTAATGGAATTTATGCTTATCTTCTGTCATTTTTTTGTTATTTCTTTGTGTGAGTTATGGCCATTCTACGAAATAAACAGCACTCGACATTGTTTTGGGGATTTTATGTTTTCCTTACCGTGAATGAGTAGAACGTTTCTAATATTTATACAGCTACGCATATCTAGTTCGCGGTTTCCATCCTTGGCGCTTGAGTGCCTCTGACCGCGAGGTCTTAGGGTTCGAGTTCCGGCGGTGGCAAGGATTTTCAACATTAGCTAGGCAGCTAGTTCGAATTCAGCCGCTGTCCGTTGTTGCCGGAAAGCGCGCGATCCTTCCTTCCTCTTTCTTGGCCTGCCGTCACCCTTTACATATACACACACTTACATGCACTACACTTTCACACATGCCGGAAGACCAGTCAGGAGCTTAGAGCTTGTCTCGTCTGGGGCGACGCCCCTATAGTTGGAGATACCAAATTTGGAGATATTTTGTTTAGAAAAAATTAACATATTCTAAAGTTTGCATGTAACGTAACCCCAAAAATGAAAGTATCCTTTTCGAATTCAAAGACTTTTACCAACACTACTCTTATAATAGAAATTGTAACTAAAAATACTGGCAATGGATTCGTTCAAGCTATAACATTCTTTGCATAAGTTTGCAAAATTTAATGGTAATACTTCAAATTATTCTTGCTGCTCACATTCACTCAAAGGATGTCGCTGCAATGAAACCATTAAAAGTTGTTCAAAAAGTAATATATGTAGCTCGCAGATCACGAAATGAAGTTTTAGATAAAATGTTGGTACGATGTACGAACAATGAGAAAAAGGAGAGATTTTTTGGAAAATTGACAGACAAAAACTTGCAGGAAAATTGAAACGGAGAGCAGGGTCAGGGACAATATACAAAGTAACATTAACCATTCATAATCAAAGGGAAAACAACAGTTTCCTTTGTATGACCATGGAAACCTTATATATATTTTAAACAGAAGGTAATATGCAATTACGCGCTGCGAATGAAACTGTTCGTCTTGAATGGCGCTCTGAAATCTGTCCCCCTGTGAATAATGAAAATATATACTACACTTGGAACATATGTTTTCTATGCTGTACATACTGTCTACTACAAAATCGTTATGACCATGTACAGAGAAAAGAGAATCCACCCTGACAGAAAACTGAAGAAATATTTAATAGGATTGAGCTGCTCCAACGTTACGCAGATAGAGTAAGAAATTTCTATAATTATTGCCCCCCAAAATTCCTTTAGTTATGTCCAAATTAATGAATATACTTCCGGTTCTAAGAAAAACAATTTTTAAACAGTGTTGAGAGAGCAATATTTAAATAAAAATAATCCAACATTAGGTGATTTTAGAAAAACGTCGGAGAGAAACTGTGAAGAATTTACATGACATAAAACTTTAATAAAACATATAAATAACAAATATAGGCCGTATAGGATACAGTGAGTCATTGCATTCTGCTGACCCACATAATAAACAACCAGACAAATAATTATTGATTTTAGACAGTACATGTACACTTTCTGAATAAAAATTAGGCTATTGAAAACGAAAGCAAATAAAAATTACATTGAAACAAAATTAGGCGAAGAAGAGTTAACAAACAAATATACTGAATATTACGAAATCTCTTGAATGGCTAGCCTTTGACAGCGATTCTTACAGTAGCAGCCATTTCATTATTATTAGAACAAGCAAGGCAAGACTGTGTGACTAAAAGCATGTAGCATTATTTATACAGCATTTTCTGTTCTTAGGTCTCGTGTTGAGAGAGCAAACCAGAGTTCACAGTTCACAGTATTCTTTCTCGCAAAGAACGTATTTTTGTTTTCTTCGTCGAGAAGAAAGCGAAACGTCACGCTCTCAGTGTAAGCCTTCAAATGCGGTTAGGATCAATAGACGATGATGAGTTGCTTTGTTGATGTGGGATAATTGCATAAAAATGTAGTACACATAAGAGTAATTTTTAATAATTTTACTCGTTCACTTTTACAATACAGGCAATAAGCGTAAAATGGCTTAAATTCCTCATACTATAATTACGAGACAGTATTGTAATAGAGAGTTCAACTACTTTAAAAAAATGACTCATGTTCTTGTAATACAAAATTTAAGTGAAAAAGACAGTATGGTACAATTTGTGGGCAAGTAAAATAAAGGGGCACCAGATACATTTCAGTAATAGATGAACAATATAATAGAATTACATGGAAAATTGTTAACACAGTAATCTGTAATAATAATAATAATAATAATATTAATAATAATAATAATAATGATAATGATAACACTAATACGGAAGCATAAGAACCTGCCAAATTATCTTTCTCAGGAAATTCAGCAATAAAATACATCACTCCAATTATAATTTTAATAATAGTTAACGCTCGTAAAAATAAAGATCGTAAGCAAACATTGTGAATAATCACTTTTGTATGTGTTTCCCAACAATGTTAACATAAAATTGAGAAATAGCAAAAAAAAGTGAGTTTTCAAAAAAGTGAATGAGAAAACATCGTATTTAATCTACACAATCTCAATTCAGTGCGTGGCTACGAAGAACTGCGTCATAAGTTACTTCGCACTCCTGAAATAACTTTCCCTGGCGCGGCTGCAGATGCCAATGCCCACAAACACGAATCAGAGCGAGTCCGTTGCGTTGGGTGCGCTAGCACGAAAACATTTGACTTCTTGCACGCGAGTCAAGGGCAGGCTGGGTGAAACCTGCGACGTGTGGAGGTTAGAGGAGATGACGGAGGCTTTGTATAGAGGATGCATGGAGAAGATTTGAGGGCTCCTGGCCCTCTGACGATGTTTCAGGCGACGATTTGTATTTATCAGACAACCATTATAACAATTATTAACGCTATTTCAATGGTTTTAAAGTTAATTAATAAAAATATCTGAAATGAAATAGAATTTGGAGTATTCTACCTGGTCATAAGCCGCCCTTACTAGGAACTGAAGACGATGGTGATTCAATCGAAAGAGCTTTAAGCGACAATAAAAGCTCACTAATATGTTTCTTTTCTTTTCTTCATTTATTTATGTCAATAACAGTTAAAAAGTGTGTAACGTGATAGGGGAGAACTTAATTTGAAGTTACATTTATATTCAGAAGTAAAACAAGGAATCATCTCAGCATTTGCTCAATGGATCAGGGAAACTGGACAAAAACCTGATCGAGATGGAGGTCATTGACCCAGAAGCTGAAGTACAATACTTGTTACAGATTCTTTAGAATTATGCAATCCAAATTCTAAATAATACACTAAACGTCGTTGTTAAAATTAATATTAGTTTCTTTTTAGATGCTCGGTATAGTCTCTTATTTTATAGAAACAATTGTACAAGAGAATAGATTTTATTTGGGACTTAAACTTTTGTATCGAATGTAATCGTCTAATGTCGTCTGGCAAGATGTTGTAATATAATGTACATGTATTTTATGTGATTTTTTTGTAGTGAGCTGTTGAAACTGTCGCCTGATGAATATGATTACAATGTCGAGTGTTCTAGTTATAGACATCAGCGTTTGCTGAAAATATAATCCCACCCGTATGTAAGTCATTTTTGACAAAAAACACTGATTAATATATCAAGAGATAGGGTAATGGTAAGATACCTAGATTGATAAAGAGAGGCTTACAAGAATCACTACGACTACAACTTGTGACTACGACTTGGACAGACGATGCAAATGTCAAGAACACAGATCCGTTCTAAGTTTCTCGAGCCCTAAGTTTTGATGACAAATTGCTCCTGTTTCTTGCTATTTCGTTTATTTACATTATTATTCGATACTTTTTATTCACAAAAATGTATATTTTTTGAAATGTGCTCCCCTTGGAAATCACACCTTCGAGAGACCTTTCGTTGTGGAAGCTAACAATCTATCACTGGTCTGTGAAACAATTCATCTATTGCGAATTTTAGTTAACGTAATTGTTCTTTGCATAATTGTTACAATCACAGCTTTTTATATTTCTGGTGAATTAAATTCACAATATTTACTTTCTTTTAATTACTGCAAAATGTATAATAGCAATATTATTTTCAAATTGACTTGAGCTCTTCCAAAATAACCGTCCTCGACAAGGACGTGTTGGTTAAGTAAGCACTGATCTCAATGGTTCCAATTAGACAAACTAAAATATCCTCTTTTTTCTTTAATTCTACATTGGTAAATACATAGATTTTTATGTATTTTAAATTCTGTCAACTCTGTGAATATTAATCATTTAAAAAATATTAAACAATTTATGTGAGCCACCAAGTTGAAAATTCAGATTCATTGAGGAAAAGGAAAATATATTTGATGTAATAATGCATGATAAAATTCAATATTATATTCACTCCAAAGTTAAGTTTGAAGAAGTTATATTTTAGTCCAACACAGAATGTCAAACATTTGATTGTACAGTTTCGTGTAATAGAAATAGTTTTGTTAATAACGATTTTTCAGAAGTATATAGAAAGTTTTGAAATGTATTATATTATATGGGAAATTTAAAACCTTCCATGAGTTAAATAATTTTATTTTCAATTGCTCCTAGCCTATAATTTCCGAGAAGAGTTGATAAACGCCAACTTCAATTTTGTAACTGCATTTTCGTCAAAAAGATATTTAAAATTAAACACATTTAAACTAAATTATCTTTTAATATTAATTTTATTTTAAATATTTCCGTATTTTTCCTTTATAAGTTTGGAACATGAACGTTAAAATCTAAATTTACTAGTTTATAAAACTCGACTCTTCACCGTAAACATATGTTACATACCTTTGCTCAATGTATAATCTAGTATTTATAATTATTACTGTGTAGCAGACAATGAAAGTAACTGGCGAAAAACACTTTCTATAAGCAAAACCTTGAAATTGTAATACGCAATTGAAATTTTATCAGTTCCTGAAACTCTTTAAAGATTCTTCACAACTACATTGCCTAGGCAGAAATTGTTAAACGATTCATTTGTGCTGCGTTTATAAATACATCCAATAAGAAATAGCTTCCAATAAGCACGCATTAATACTAGGGCCAAGTCACAGACAGATAAATAAAATACAGAATAATAATTTTAATTCATTATAACAACATAGAATAATTTTCCACATTATAACAACATAGCGTTGAAGAATTATGCAAGTGCATTTTTATCTGATAATTGTATTTAAAGTATTTTATACAAATGTATACCGTCTTATTGTTTTATATATCTTAATAAACAGATCCCATTAAAATGTCTGCTGTCTAAAAATATTAAAGTGATCGGTATTTAAAATGCCTCATTCGTATTATAGCCTATTGATGGTTGTGATGACCAGATCTAAAGTGGTGATGTCCAGTTGTCATAACGTTAAAACCAATAATGGACGCTAATGGTGTATATGTTGATGCGACCTTTTAAAAAGGATAAAATACGGAAAAAACATACTGGCACAATCCTCCAGCTTACCTATTTTGCAGTGCCTAAATGTTTAACAGATAACCACAGTTGCGCAGGTCATAACGTTTCTTATCACGCCTGTTGTTGTGTTCCCATGAAATTCTTCCACCTGAATCAATATTTTTAAAAAACAATCAATTTCGTCGCCCAAGTGAATGTTACTCGTTCTAGCCTCTGAACTGCGATCCGCGAACGCGACCCAATAACAGCACCCTGCGTCAACTATACGACGATCTTGAAGATGCCTCGCGTCCTATTAATGATTTCTTTGACTTTTTCCGCTTGGACTGGATAAAGTCCTCCAACATTTTTTGCCTCCCCTATCAGTTTAAGTATTCGTACTTGGACGGAGTCATAGAAAATTCGTATTTATAAACATTTTTCAAACTTTCACCCAACAAACCCTTTGACTTTACTAATTTAAATATTTTGAATTATTACTACAAAATATTTTGACTACTTCATGATCTAGTATGCTTACTAAATGATATCTATCACATGTGTAACCCTATCTCTTGCAGACTTATGACAGATTCATTGGCCACCCAAAGAAAATTTCGAGACGCCTCAATGAACACACTTCGCTCGAAGACGTAAGCGCACGAGGATAATGGTTGGTAGACAACGATAGTCTATTTTTTATTCTACATTCGCTTCTTGGCTCCTAAGCCCCTGGACTTTGAGATATAATAGATTATTAGTGAACAAGCTAATAGCTGCAGTATTCACTCTGGCAAGACCCGTAAGGCAGACTTTTCTGACGTTTTCCTGTCCAGAAAAGAACTGCCTGAATATTTTTTATGTTAATCTGAATTATATTTTCATAAAACTCGTGTTTGAAAATTGCTTTTCATTAACCTACAATGAAGTAGTTATACATTACTAAATAGTTATTTCCTTTTTCTTAATCCTAGCAATACCAAGGCATAAAAGGTTCCATATCTCCGGAGACCACTGCTTATAATTTAATTTTATTACTTTTCGTCGATTTCGATAAATTAAGAAAATGAAACAACAGTTATATACATTTGCATTCATTTTAACCACAGTATTATTCACTTTCTGTCTCTTTGTATGGAAAAAGAGATATATTTATCGCATCAATATTTGTAAAACATAATAATAAAACTTATTACATTTCTATGAGTACATTAATAAAGGCTGATGTACATACATAACTTAAAAATGTGAAGTATTAAACTAATACTTGACATACGAAAAATATTTTCAAATTGCATCCTGAGTTTTCCAGTGAAACGTCCACAATTTTTGTACAGACAAAGATACTGCAATAACTCAAATTATAACCGACACTTGCGATAAATTTCCTTGCATTTCGATGAAAAAAACGCATCACAAATTATATAAATAATTTTCAGATTACTAAAAAATGCGACCTATAAAAACAATAATCCGTTGACTGGTGTCTACCAATAGAAACTACAGGATTAATATTTGAGATATCTCTCGTTCAGCAATGTTATTCTGACATTTACCTTACAATAAAAAAAAACAAAAAACAGTGAAACATATCTAGACATTACCAAGCACGCTTTCAAAAAGTGATCAGTTTTGAGATAACGTGACAGGTACTCGTCTACATTCCGGAATGCGAACATGCACTGCGAACTTTGATATCATCTGCAAGTACTTAAGAAGTTGAATTTCTTGAAAGTAAAGAAAATAAGATACGTCCGCAACAACCATTTCTTGCGCAGCATGGGGGCAACTAACAAGGATTTAATTAATTCAGAAACTCATTTTGTATGATGCTAGTCCGACTGCTTTGTACGACTGGAAACTAATATCAAATGATGTTAGATGTTAAAAGAAAAGAATATTGCGAGATGTCGTGTTCTCATATTTTACAATCGTAAAATAAAGTACTTTTTTGAAAAAATCCCAATTTAATTGCTAAAATCATTCCCTCCGTATGTACTCGTAATACATGAAGGAAAGATCACGGCTTTTGACAGCTTACAAGACACCGGCAATGCGAAGCTTCGTAAGTGTATTCATGCCTGGACAGAAAATTATTCCGAAACCTGCATCAAAGAGATTGAAAAGAAAAACAGAAATTCGGAGATTATGGCATTTTTGGGAAATCAGGCACACATGCAATCCGCTACTCACTTTATCACAGTTCTCGGAACATACATTATATAGTTTACTCGGAAACGATGCGTTCTAAATTTAAAATCACATGTTTGGTTCCGACGCGAGTGAGATTTTTATGATGAATTCAGTTTTGACAGTACTACAACCAACACTTACAAATGAAGACCGTTTTGAAAGTGCTACGTTTTTGTAAGGTTCCCTCATTCTGTAACAGAATTTGCTTAAAACACTGAAAATTGATTCCAAGTATGAAGCTATTTTCACTTTTTAAACAACGATTTAGAAAGTGAGGAGGTTCGCAGGGACTAGCTAGTAATGTAAAATTTTGCATTCAATGTAGCATGAGCTAAGAATTGTACAGACAAATGTTCTTCTTTGGCACATATAAGATACCTGTTTTAAATAATAAACATCTAAACAATTTGTTTTTTATTAGCGTCGTTTTCGATCGGCTATGAAGCTTTAAGAGGCGCTGTAAAATTTATATAATACAATTTATTACATGACATTGTGGATATACGTAAACATATTGTGATCCTATAAAACGTCTGTGATGCACGTAAAATAAAATATCGCAAAGGATAGTCGCGTAGAAAGAGTATCGTTCCACTAAAGTTTTCATTTTTTCTTTCATTATCGCTGTTCATGTGTGATATTCACATGGACCAAGAATCCTAATTGTGATTTTTCCCCTCTCACACCTTGTTATTTGTACATATCAGTTATATTTACATTAAGGGAATGTTAAAATTAAAATTTTTACAGGAATAGTATGAATTAAAAATAAGTTTCTAATGTAGTAGAAATACAAATAAAGGCAAATATTATTTTATTAAAAGCATGTAGTAAACGTTAACTTTCCGGTATCACACGTAACGATATCTCCAAGAATGGCACGGGAGATTCTAGGATTAGAGCAAACACTAGCGGCTCCCGTCGGTAGCACTAGCTGGTTTTTAACACTACAGTAGTTAGCTCGGTCGAGCTCAGCCGCTGTTTGTATGAGAATTCTAGCGGCTGGCAGCTCTGACGGTAGTTTTCTGTGGTTTCACCGAGCAACACCAGACAAATACCGGAGTAGGTCTCTAGCAAACGTACTACGAGCTAAGTGAAATCTTTCCTCCTTCTTTCTTGACCTATACTTACTTGAACTTAAATACTCTGCACTACGACACGTGTCGGGAGCTTACAGCGTGTCCCGACTACGGCCATACCCTGATGGTAGATCTAAGTAGAGAGGAGCATCCCGCTATCTGATATGTAGGTTGGTGCCGGATGTGACCATCCGGCGTGACAAGAACACCGCGACCTCTCGTGGTACAACATGAACAACACTTACGTGAATACTGACCAAATCAATTGAATTACTCGGAAACATGTAATAATCAATCAAAATTGAATCAGTCAATCCAAGAATAGCAATGAAGAATGCTTAAGGAAGTTATAATTATCCGTACATCTAGTAGTTTTATTGTACGACAAATTCGTAATGTTTGTCGACTTGTAAATAAAGAATGTAACAAATAGTTTATCGAATTTTAAAACGTATTACACATAACATAATAAGTGATACGTTGATATAAGTACTAACACTCCAAGCTTTCGTCACGTGGCGCTGATTTCATTTTGTTTCGCTAGATGACAGCATGATTGCAGTTTCCAAAATAGCTAATACGTGACAGAAAGTGTTTCTCATTTTCGAATATGAAAAGATGTCATCAGTTACTTCTGTGCAGCATGCGTTTAGAGATTGCGGTGTAGTGTCATTTGGTCATTAGAGCATATTGCGATGGCATCAATTATTCAAAAACACAGGATGTCTCTATACACATACGAGCGCCGCGTGGCCAAGTGTTTTCGACTAACAGTGGAGGTAGTTCAGTCGCAGTCCATGCATGTCAACAAACCGCGAATCAAGCATGCCGCAGCAAACTATTTGGAATATTTTGCATTGATATTTAAAGCAAAATCAATACTTTTGAAAATGCTGCAACAACTAAGGGACGATAAAAACAAGTGGTAGAAGTTTTGTGGGGCAATGCAAAGAACAACATAGAGAGCGTTAGAGGACGAAAATTTTGCCTTCCGTCTCATTTTCAGGGATGAGGTACCATTTTACATACGTTGGAAAGTGAATTGACATAATATACGTATACGAAGGACGAAAAATACACATACTGTTTTGGAACATGAGCGCAAATCTTCCAAACTTAGCACGTTTTGTTCAATGTTGAAAAAAGTGGTATTCGGTTCTTCCTTTTTTCTCAGGTATGACGTATCTGTATATGTTACAGTTGTGGTTACGGCCAAAAGGTCAAGACGATTTACGAAATTTCATACTGCAAGATTGTGCTCCTCCACACTATGATGAGATGGGCGTCGATTCCTTCATAGGGAGAGTTCATCTTGATGGATTGAGCGATGAACTGATGACGACTCGGCGCTGGTCGCATAGTCTACTAAGTCTGCCGCCCTTATAGTTCCTGACGTTTTCTTTTGGAGTCACGTAAAAAATATAGTTTACGTGTCACCATTTTCAACAAAACAGGAACGGAACAATTTATATGTTGAATATATATGAAAGGTTTGAATGTGATTGAGATTAGTATGGGATGCTGTAAACCATATTGGGGAAGAGTAACTTAAAGTGAGCAGAATTATAATTTTGTATAATGCAATTGTGCGTTAGTGCGTGTTAGTAATGTTTGTATAATGGAATGGCGTTTGAGCGTGTTAGTAAAGACGATAGAACGGATATAGAATATGGTCAGAATGATTTTTAGTAAGCCTTATTTGTACCAGAGTTGATGTGATACTTGCAAGTTAGGAAGCGGTGGAGGTGCACTTCCAAGATACTTCATTGTGCGTGTGTCAGAGAATGGAAGAGAATGACAGCGTGAGAAAAGAAGTCGTACGGGGTAAACCCTGTTTTGGAACTTTTAACTCCGTATAGGTTTATTTGTCATTTGGTGTACCAAGCGTGGAGAGTGAGAAGTTTTATTGTAAATTGGCAATTGCGGTCTCGCTACCATCGGCGAATGTCAAAAAGTCTACGCCGACAGCGAATGGGGATATTTGAGAACAGAGGGGTAAAAGGTGCGTGCTAAAGATATTCTTACAAATATATACTAGATGTATTAATGTCTACTTTGACATCATTATGTCAAACACGACCGTCATTAGGACGCTGTGTTTTACCTAAAGGTATGCTGTGGCCCTAAAACATAACTTCGTGGCATTCCTGCTTTGAGATGGAGATTGGGCGAAGGTAGATAAAGACTAATTAGGTAAAGGTGAGAAGTCGAGTTTTCTATCTGCGCTGAAAAAATTATATTGTTTAAAACACTGCACAACGTGAAGTATCATTACTGTGGTGTAATTTACACAGAAGTTCTGGATGCCAAATACAGTTAAACGCACGAGTTAACGAGTAGGAGTTGAGATCAAGGTACATTGCTATAATGTTGAAGAGGATGAGTCCTATGAGTCAAAGCAAGGGTTGATATGTAGAGAGTTTTGAGGTGAATCCAATTGAAATGCAGGTATTGCGTTGATGTAACTTTAACAGTTGGGATTGAATTGATTTTTCTAGCAGCTTAGGTAGAATTGACCGAAGTGATTATGGGTGATAGCCTTCAGGGCACAAGAGATGCTTATTGGATTTAAGAATACGAACTATGGTCGCATGCTTTCAGAATGAGTGGAAGTGTCCTGTGCAGAGGATGGAAGTGATTGTATTCTATTAGGTGTGAAACTAGTGCACAAGGCATAAATGATCACTTGCATTGTTTTCACAACGTTCAATGGTATTCAATTTGATAGAAACGATAAAATAAAGAGAAAAAGTTCAAATCGAGATATCTTATCTACTAATTGACATCAAAATGAGTTATTAAAGCTAGAAACACTTGCTTTCACGAGACAGACTCTCTCAAGGAAAATATTCATCGCTTCGGGAACGTCAAATGGTAGAAAGTAGGGACTATCCTTCTCGCATGACTGCTTCAGACTTTTCCACTGAAAACGCATTTTGTTTGTGGAAAACGAAGTAGGTATGTAAATAAATAAAACGCTGATTTTTAATAAGTGGGTTCTTTTCATTAATTCAAACTACTAGCTTTCAAAAGAATATCGGGTTCGTAGTACATTTCACAAATAGAACACAGTACCATTTTTAAGACATCACTGCCAAAAGCTAACATTCTTAAGTGAAATAAATGAAAGTAATTCAAAATGCAGAACATTTCTTGGTAGTGTTTTCCTCGGACGGGTTTAGTTGTATTGTGGTAGACCATAACTCACCGTCATGCGTGCAATTCACTTACTCTGGTACACACAGTTATCAGATCGAGGTAAATCTGGTGTTTTGCGCGATGGCAGGCTCAGATTAGATCAAAGACAACAGCCACTTCCAGCGCCCACACGCACGTGGTGGGATGCGTTAACGCCCCTTTTCCCAACCGATCCGCAGCTCTCAGTAGCCCTGCAAACAGAGGGACGCCTCCGCTGCCGCCTCCAGCTTAGTTACTGCTTCAAAGCTCCGCGGCGGCGGTGGCAAACACAGCTTGATTGCGTCAGCCGGCCCGGGCTCGGGTGTCAGACCTAAACCGCCGCCGCTAGTATTTGCTCGCAGGCCGAGGAGGGGATAGGGGTTGGCGCCACTTCTGATGCGGCACGAAGCGAGCAGTGGGCCGGGGCGACTGTGGTGAAGTTGTGTCTGTGAATTTCTCGGTGGCGCCAGTGTCGGTGACGTTACCTGTGTCGGTGGAGACGGCAACGGCGCTTTCGTTGATGATGGCAGGGGTGACGGGTTCGAATTGGGAGGTTGTCGATCCAGTGGCGGCAGCTGCGTGTGAGAAAGTAGCCTGCGCGGCAGACGTCTCGCGAGCATATCGTGTTTGCGGGGCGATAGCGGCGCTTCACAGGCCACCGCCGACACCGCTCAGTGACTCAAATAAACACACGCGTCGATACCGTAAGTGGCGCGCCACACCACACTTCCTTGATCTTCACCAACTCCGCGAAGGAAGATGACACACACACACACACACACACACACAAACTCAGAGCATTTTGCTCAACGACTCAACATTGCATGTAGCTAACTTCATCACCGTTTATCTCTGGGATATTTGAAAGTAAATGTTAGCAAAGGTTTATTAATTGTACTGCAATAAACTCAGACAATAATAGTAATGAATATCTTAAGCATTACCTATTTTAACAAGCTCAACGACGTTCAAGGTAATTAAATAACAAATAATATTTTTTGAATATAAACATATTATAACTTAAATGTTAACCCAAGGGGATTTGTCCATCCAGAAAATTATTACAAGCCACAGAATAACGGTTATTAAACCATAGTATATTTCAATTTCCCAGGAAATGACAGATACACTGACGTGTATCGAAACATAAAACCAACATCATCATTGGTATTGCTGGTTCGCGGATGTATGTGCTTGAATATAAGTCGATAAATTGCACAGAAGGCTTTTCAGTTAGAGTTCAAAGAAATATTGGGGCATTAAGATAAAAAGTAAAACGATTAGTAAAAGAGAAAACCACAAATATCAATATTTCAAACTAATTGATCTTCAGTATGTTGTTAATTTACGTAAGTCTTGTTAATCAGTTGTCTCAAGCGTATTTTCTGAGTAGTAACATCAAAACATTATGAACGGAACCACTCAATTTCGTAAAACACAATTTGATATATTAAATGAACTGAATTAATTATAAAATTCTTGTGTGGTATTTAAAATGTGAATAAAAATTCTAACAATAATTTAAAAGCTAAAATCATCTCAATTAAACATATAACGGGTAAAGAACATTACTCCAAATGATAAAAAACATATTTTTTCATAAATATAATCTACGTAAGATTGTTTGCCTGTATGGGGTCACGACTAGAAGAATAACAAGGTCCAGTTACGGAGACAAAAGCATTTGAAGTATCGAAGTAAGCTCAACGCCTCTGGCCTCCCTCCGACAGCCCCCGCATGCCCCTAAAGCCCGCGCCCATCATCGTAATTAGGGCGGGCGGGCGCGGGAGAGCCGCGTGCGGGGGGGGGGGGCGATGGGGGGGGGGGCGTGGCAGGGCAGGGGGGCGTGGGTGGGGCGGGGCGGGGCGGGGCGGGAGCGAGGGTGGAGCGGGGACAGCGGGGCGGGGGCGAGGCGGGGGCGGGGCGGGGGCGGGGCGGGGGGGGGGGGCGGGGCGGGGGCGGGGCGGGGGCGGGGGGAGCGGGGGTGGGGCGGGGGCGGCGGGGGCGGGCGGGGTGGGGGGCGAGTGCGTCGCGCGGGGGCGCTGGGAGTCGCGCGCCGCGATGGAGGGCAGATGCAGAGGCGGTCGCGGCCATTGTGATTTATAAGCTTCATTATTTTTTTGAGGGCGGATTTTTGAGAGAGCTAGGGGCAGTCGCAGGCGGTGGCGAGGAAGATGGATGAGGGGGGCGGGGGCGGTTCGGGGTGGGAGGGGGGGCGGGGAACGTAGATTACGGCTTGCATTAGCAGCCCTCGCCGCCCCCGCCAAGGAGACGGAGTCGGAGCGTCGTCTGGATCGGCAAAGGAAGATGTGAAGTGCCGCGACAAAGGGACATGGCGATCAGCATTTCCTTAACTGAGCTCATGAACGAAGAGAATTTTATTATATTGGCATTAGAAAATAGGTGATATCTTGAAATTTAAAATACATGACGAAAGAGTACATTTATTATGATCCTCACTCCCGACGCATTTCTGGCCTTATTTGTGATTAATGGTTGGGTGATCATGATGATATGGTTTGAATGATGATGAAACAATGGTAGAATGAAAGATAGGGGAAACCCCCAAGCAACCTGGCGTGAACCAGATTTGTCCACCACAAATTTAACATGGATCGTTAGGGATTTAAACACCAGTAACTAGAGCTGTCTGACCAGTTCAAACTAGTCGTGCCCGATGTGCTAGTTTACTGACAATATAAAATACATTAAAACTTGGCGTGCTTGTAAATTGTTGGGTAGCCTAGATCGTTTAGGTGGCCCCACCTTGGCTGTGTTGCTGATTCCTCCTCGAGCATGGATGTTTGCTTGAGGGTTGCGGTACGGCTCATCCAACCCCCCATGTATGATGTACTAAATATTATTTATTCTGAAACTGTGTCATGAGGTATTACCGTGTGTCAACGTTCAACCTTGCTCGAATCCTACGTAAGGTGTGGATGTGTGTTGTGGCATAATTAAACAGAACCAACAACTATATCACCCGACAAATTCACTTCCTTCCTGATTCACACCGCGATATCTTTTCGTAAAAACTATTATCTGTAGCCGAGATGGGTCTACCGAGGAGGGTAAGCGTCACATCACGTAATCCGGTAATTGCGATGAAAATTTAGAGAAAGGCAAAGGAACACTCCTTCTCTCAATCCTTAAAAATGGTGTCCAAGAAAGAATCTCTCGGTGTAGAGACGGAGTCTTCTAACAGGCATCATATCTGCCTTCAGTCACATCAGTTTGGTCAAAACGAAAGCGATGAATTTTAGGTTCTTAAAATATGATTTTCGATGCTGCTCTTTCGAAGAACTATTAAATGAGACCTTCGTTCACCGATCTGGAAATCTGACACAAAAAAAGAACAGTTGCAGTATACCAGATCCATGATACTGTAACAAGGGAACTTGTTACAGTATCATGGATCTGGTATACTGCAAATGTTCTTTTTTTCGTGAATTCTTTTGTGTACCATACTCCGTGGTAAGGCTGGTCAAAAGCGTACATATGCTCGATCGAATCAGTAGTGGATATAAGGGTGGGAGGCATGGGGGCTGTACCACTTAGCCAAACATTTTACTTAATTTATTCCAAATAATTCCCATAAAGGTCTCAAAATATCAAAAGGAGAATTATGAATACACTCGTACATTTTGTTTCTCCATGTTATCAAGTAAAAACGTGTTATTTAGAAAACTAAAGTTCTAGAAATCTATTCTCCTACGCTACGTCACTCAGTGATAAGGCTGACCTAAATCGTGCATATGCTCGAATCAGTTGTAAATGTAAGCGCCGAGGGCATGGGAACTACACTCCCAAGGCAACAATTTTTGTAATTTTACTCAATTTATTCAAAATAATTCTCATAAAGGTTTCAAAATGTCAAAAGAAGCATTATGAATACATTCGTACATTTGTTATTTCTTGTTAAAATTAAAAACATTTCTAAAATGTTTATGGGTATCTAAAATAAAAAAAAGCATCCTCTGAAATACATTCTAGATCTAATACTCTATTTCTACGTGAAGTTAATCTTACTGTTTGGAGGGGGATGTGATTTGAGTCTGATATTCTTTGGAAGATTTTCGAGTTTTTTTACATGTGACATTTCTCTAACTTGTACTCTAGTGCATTTAAATTTAATGTGTATTATTACATAATGCAACCATGAGAATAATTAAAATAAAAGCATTAATACAGTACTTAATAATATACGTTACGAAGATCAGTATAGATAATAATTTGAATGTACCTTTTACAATGCAATAGGATATACTTGTATAACAATTTAGTCTATTGTGATGAGTATGATTAACGGCTTTTCTTTATGTTATCGAGTTTAGAGGCTGCAAAATAGTTTGAGTAGGTTTCGTATTTTTTCAAATTCTTTATTTTATTTTTATATTACATATTTCACAAACCAAAGTTCAAACCATATGTTCATGAAGAAATACACATATTTTGTTATTATCAGAGTAACTACTTTTGGCTCAATTAAAATATCGATAAATGCGAAAAGTTACAACTTGTTGCTAATCCGCGTAGTTGAAGTATGGTGCTAAAATGGCACATAATGTATCGCATTATTTGTGACGGCTATGCAGTATTATACTCGTAATACTACGTTAACCTGTTTCCAACCAACAAAAAAAAGTTCTTCACCCCGTAGATTGCAACTCAAAGATTGGAACCGTTCTAGTCAACACGTCAAGCACGTTAGCGCTACATTCCCACCGAATCGACTCCCGATGGCTAAAAAAGTAGTATATCATCGCATATTTATAACATATGGCATTAAAAAAATCAGAGACTTCAGTGAAAACTGATGTGTGCCAGTTTTTAAAATATCCTGTACTTCAACCAAGGAAAATATTTAAAGGAAAAATTGGAGCCATTTTTTGGAGAAAAAAGTAGTGAAAACTGCTTTAAATTCAAGCAGAAATTGAAGACAACTATTGGATTTTTCAAAAGAACTTTACATGACTTTTTAAAAGATCTGATTTTTAGAACCGATTTTATTTTATATAAAAATGTCTTTTTTAACCTTTTTTTTGCTGTCCGAGGAAGAACGTCGTTAAAAATTGGAGCCATTTTTGAAAACTATTAGAGAATGATGAAGCTTCGTGTAAAGTATTTCCAAAAATAAAAATTTCCATTTCAAACACGCAAGGCCTTGAGTTGGTTTAGATAGATTGAAGAATATCAACTTTGAAGAAAATCGCTTGAACGGTTTAGGCGCTAGCTTTGACCACACACGGACGGACAGACCGTTTTACCTTCAATTGATTTTTTTGGCATCAAGGACCCATTAAACATGGATTCTGACTGCACAAGTGTTAGGGTAAATAATTACATATAGGATTTATCCACTTTTTTGTTACCAGGGCCTGACAATCGAAAAATCTCAGATTTTGGGACCCGCAATTACAACATTTTCTCTTTTCTACAAAAACGTAGAAAGTCAAAAAAAGTAAGAAAACAAACAAATTAAATTGTTGGGATCAAATCAATTCTTGCTGGTATGGCAGGTAAGCATTCGTCAGTGAAACTAAACTGCAACACATCAAAGGAAATAGGGAATCCTGTAGCTTTGTCGGAAGTGTCGTTACCTAAAGAACCTTAAAAGATCATGACGAAAAAAATATGGGTTAAGTTTTGGGACTTAACATCAAATTAAAATTAATATAATATGTGTCGTAATTCTGGTGAAGAAATATTGATTCTCTACTTAATTATGAAATAACTTCAAACATGGATAAAAAATCTGAAATTCTGGGGTAAAATATCTTTGTTTATCGAAGTACTGACATTCACTAAAAGGTAGTGATGACATAAAAACATGATTCAGAATAATCATTGGAAGAACAGAATGGCAAGAGAAAGCGTCACAGACTTCAAACATTTGGTCGCAAGTTTGTTGGTCCTTATTGAAAACCTAGATCTTAGTGTTTCGATGGAATGATATCGGTTCGGATGTCTTCGGAGAGAGTGGTCCAGGCTCTGCAAATCCCAATCGGCCCTTTTACAGAGGACTTCACCCCTCCGATCGGTGCCCACTCCTGGCCGCGCCGTCCCTCCTCTCCCTTCCCCTCCCCCGTCGCCGGCGCGCTCGCCTCCGCGCCTCATCCATCGCGTTAGGGCTCGCGGCCGGCGCTCCTGGGGGGCAGATATGACGTTTGCTGCCGATTTTCGATTTTCCCTACAGGACGCGGCGCGTAGGGCGCAGAGAAGCTGGAGAGGAGCGGGTACGTGAGGGGGGAGTGATCAGTGACGCGGGGGGGGGGGGTGAGAAATGTTGAGAAAGAGGGAAGGGGGGAATCACTTTGAGAAAACAGTACAGTTCAGTGTAGGTTATAACAGGAAAATGTTGATATAAATGAAGCTCTCGTTAACTATTAGTTACATACAACTATGCAAGTACTTGTACGTTCACTTAAAATTGCATTTCGTTTCATAATGAAACATTATTTTGAAATTCAAACTTACGGCAAACCGTTTATGCAAGATATCTCGAAAACGAACGATTTTATATCAGGGTGTTAACGTCATTAATATGTATAATTACGATTTTATATTCGTCACCTTCATACGAATTCAACACGATACGAACACACGAATTTTTACATCGCAAATTTTCATTTCGAATTTTTAAAATTTATTTATTTCGTAATAAAAAAACATGAAAATCCTAAAATACGTTATAGAAATATTGATTACTCCTGGCTGTCGTGTTCGATTACCTAATATATGTTCTCAATATTATAAATCTACAAAATGGAATAAAGAACGGCCTTAAGAATGCCTCACATATTGGAAAGCGTGGAGAAAAAATAAAAAAAAAAATCTAGACAAAAATATATTGTTGCACTGTCTGTAACATGGAATGTGGGGGAAGTACGGGTACGGGCGGAGGCAGCAAAAAAATGGAGCCGATCAGGGTGTGGATAGTGTAAGATTGCGGTACGAGATCGGGAGGAGCGAATGTCCCTGCAAAAGTTGTCATAGAATCACAGACCATTTACCATTGCACGATTTCTAATACTAAAATAGATATAAACAAAATTTTGAAAATTAAAACCCTTGCTTCAAAGTATGTTTTCTATGCCACCAGTTCTTGAGCCTTTTTAAACAACGTGATTTAAAATAAATTATGAAGAACTTATTAATACTAGAGGACTGCCTATGGTTTTAATACCCTGTGCGCCCGTATGTTTAGGTATTTTGAGTATCTTGCCGTGTATTTTAGGTATTCCGTGATATAACGAGCAAAATTAAAAACATTTGCAAACATTTATGCTTCAAAAAAGAGTTAAATTCGTTGTGAGAATACCAATCGTAGCCAATGTTTCTCACAACTCATCTTTATCGATTCGTGAAAAGACTAATTCATTTTCTAATACTTAAAAGTAAAGAATCCAAACCACATCGTGGCAGAGAAAAACCAGTAGGCATTCTGTTGGAGAGAAAACGCGACTTTGCTTGTGCTGGTGACAAATGAGTGAGGATTCCAAGCTACCGATACGTTACGGTCGGTGCAAGAACTTTCACGACAGTGTTTTTTAGATTTCTAAGAGATAGTGGGGCACGAAGTGCCTAAACGTAATACTTTAATTCGTAATGTTTTTTTCTGGAAACGCAATGCGTTAAACGTGCGTTACATATTATGCTGATACGACAATTCATGTTAGCAGAAATGTGAATTTCCTTATTCGATATCATTGTCAATTTTCAAAGCCACTCTTATCAACGAGATTAGAAAAGAGCTCTCCACAATTGCGTTTTTCATCTTTTTATTATTGTATCTTTGGAGCTATTAAGAAACTGTGAATTTGTTAATCAAGAACAGTAAATACTCAATTTAGATGCTTTTTAATAATCACTGTGAGTGAAAAGAATTCCTGAAAATTAATAATCATTTTATTATTGTTAGTATTATTCATCTATATTTCTCTCTCTCTTTCCAGAGAGAAAGAGAGAGAGAGAGAGAGAGAGAGAGAGAGAGAGAGAGAGAGAAAGAGAGCGAGAGCGAGAGAAAGAGCGAGAGAGAGAGAGAGAGAAAGAGAGAGAGAGAGAGAAAGAGAGAGAGAAAGAGAGAGAGAGAGGAGATGCAAGTACGTTACAACTTCAACAATACAGGTATATATTTTCATATTGTTGATACAAGAGTCATTTCAGGTGTAAAAGCTTGCCCGTATTCTACCCAAATAGACAAACAAATATTTCCGATATCATTTTGCTGAGAATTGCTTCGCTTCAGCACTGCTTTTTCTTCACCTTTTCTCTCCTGCTATACCATCCAAAAGGTCGTGCTTTTACTCAGTCGCAGCACACGTCGTCACGAACGGGATAGCCATCGATTGCAGAACCTCGAGACGTCAGACGCGACGAGCTAGCTTTGTCATCATAGGCAAAGTGCAGAAAGCTTAGTAAAAACGTTTTGAACGCCTTCAAGGTACAATTCAGGGTGTGCCAGGCACTGGATGCAGTTATAACATGAAGTAAAAACGACGAATTTCGTAAAGAAATGTTTAATTTCGTTTGGACAGAGGTAACTGTGACAATTTCTTCTATTCTCGTTAATTCTTTCTCCAAGTAACAATCTTTGTCAATTGTGTGTCGTCTCTTTTCCAGCCTCAACACCTGTCATAGCGTTATATATGTCATAGCGTCATACGTTAGCGCGTTGTTCGCGATCCCTCCTCGATTCATATTTCCACGCATCACCTGTTTCACCACCATCATATTTTTCCTTCCAATGTTTTGTGACTTTTGGATTGAAAGTCTATTTCCAGAACGGGATTTTTTGCACCAGAATGGAAAGCTTTTTGTTAGTACGAAGAATTTTCTTATACAACTTTTCAACTATAGCATTTTCGAATATTAATGGTTGATTTCTTGTCGAATACCGAACGGGAAATTTCATTTCCGGATTTTATTCCCAATACATCATCCATATCATCTGGATTTTATTTCCGATTCTCGAAGTATGAAATGCAAACTTTTCTCTTCTGACCACATTACTTGCTTGCATTTTACTCGTACTTGCGACGAGCATAGATGGCGCAGAGCATCAATTGATATGTCAGCAGTGCTTCTGACCGATATACACAAAATTTCGAGTCTCGACGCTAGCAGGATTTTGGACACTAGCTAAATAGCTAGATTAAAATCATCCGATGTCTGAAGGAGAACTCCAGCAACCGGCTGTTCTGATCGGTACTCTTCTATGGTTTCTCTGAGGAGTCGGAGCAAAACCCTAATAAACGGACCATTGACCGAATGCGATCTTTCGAACTTGTATCCTCACTCTTTATTTACACACACAACTACAGTACACGCACTACTCAACACAGGTCAGGAGACCAATCAAGAGCTTAGAGTTTGTTCCAGCAGGGACGGTGCCCTGCAGTATTAATTCGACATTCGAACACATTATGATGGTTTGATGCCAACTTTTTGCCGAAATACGATATCATCGAAAGAAACTGCGATTTTCATTTAAGTCCACATTCCACACTCAGTAAATCACCTTCTGAAGTTATGAAGCAGTAATGCAAAGTATAAAAAGGAGGCATTAATGCTTTCACACTTTTTTCTTTTAGTGATATAAGAAATATCTGATATTTATACTCATGTGATCTACGATATTAATAATAATTGAATGAATTTACACATTGTTAACGATCCCATATAGGATTTTGACTATTTTAATTTTGTTCTAATGGAATGTAGCAAGAGTCATGGCGCAGAAATGCAGTACTGTCAAGTGCTATAATTTATTTGTGTGTGTGTGTGTGTGTGTTCGTGTGTGTGTGTGTGTGTGTGCGTGCGTTCGTGCGTGCGTGCGTGCGCCATTTTTGATAAAATTTTAAAAATGTAGTTAGATAAATGGAGCTAGATACAAAAATATCCTCAAAAACTAAAATATCCGTTTAAAATGCACGGGACCACGACATCAATCAGATAAATTGAGGAATATATAGTTAGGTGAAAATTTTGTGCACGATTTAGGTGCTAACAGTGTTGATCTCCGAGGCAGACGGACGGGCAGACTGACTGACTGACTGACTGACTGACAGACGGGTGGGCGGTTGGACGGACGGACAGACGGGTGGACTGACAGACATTTTGCCGTAAACCAATTTCTCAGATTCGAGAGCCCCTAAAATCTGACTACTCAAAGTGTTAGCGGTAGTAATTTACTGTACATGTGGTAGGGGAGCTAGAAATACCCACTTTCGATTTGAGAGTCTCATAAATTGATTTTTTCTCTCGAAAAAATTGCCGTTTTCGTTTGTTCGCGAAGTACTTGCAGAATACGAGACTGTAATTTTACATTTCAAGTGCAGTTTGCTACCTCTTTATAACTGCATTTAAAAATCTTAAGGAACCAACTCACATTCACAAAAGAACATAAAATGAATAAAACAAAGTAAATTCAATATCTGCAATTTATACATAACAGTCGCATCCCAACACCATTCCGGAACCCCGAACGACGTGGAGGAGGATTATTGGCGGGGGAGGGGGAATTATTTGTGGTCCCTAGAATGAAATGCAAAATATTGAATGAAAAACTTTAAGTATTTAAAAATTAATGAAATGCGTATTTAGCTATACATATTTTTATCCTTTTTCCACGAGTGTGTTAATTTTTTCGGTTTTTGAAATATCAGTGGCATTTATATTTTTAGTATGTTCTTTACTTACGGTTGTTTTCTCAATTGGTTCGAGATTGTTAAGACATTTCAATTTGAACCAATACATACATTTATACCGTAAATACCATCACTTCGCGTAAATCGACAGGTTTCTCTTATAATCTCTAATAGAGCCTTCAAGCTCACATAAACTGTGTAACTTCGTTGGGAAAAGATAAGCTTTATGGGTATGCGGTTTAAATTATTATTCCTGCTTTAAGATTCTTTGAGTCCGCACAACTTTGGTACCGAGTCAAACCTAGAAATATCCTCATTTAATGATATCTGTACCTCTCCAATGAAGAGAGATATTCTTTGTGTATTTTTATATATTATTATATAAATATCATACCAAGTAAATATGTAACAGCAAAATAATCTGTATTTTCAAACTGATTTTCCATTTGCTTAACCTTCAATAGACAATGTGATTGTCAATTCTACAAACCTTATGTATTTTGTACACTTGAAACGGAAGCTAACTATGTCGATCAAGCTTATCTGCGAGTGGGTTTATTTCGTTGGTCTTAGCATGAATCGAAGCTAAGAATAACATCTCATACACGTGTATAGAGCAAAAAATCGTAAATGGACATCGTTATATTTATCAGTGTGCCAACTATATCCGATAACTATTCCAATCACTCGCAAATACTTATACAAGGCATTTATCTTCGTTATTCAAGCGATTTCTCTTCAGATGCTCGTGTTTTGACCCTAAGTCAACAATCACTTCAATCTCGCAAGGACGGTTGCAAAAAGCGACCGGAGCGTGAGGAAAGTAACAGAGGCGCGTGTTCTCTGTACTTTGGCGATGATCGTAAACAATGCGGCATCTAAAATGACCTCCCTTTTAATGGATTCGCCTTCACTGCCATGAGATGTGAACAATGGATTAATTGACAATATTCACAATGTCGTACACTGTTGTGTGTGTGTGATTTACATTCGAATTCTGCTTAAAATACAACTGAAATTAGTATTAAACATTACAAATAGTCAGCATGTTCTAAGATGGGGCCAATCATCTATTAGAACGCTGCAAGCAACGCAAATCGTCTGTGCTAGAATTGTCCTTAGGAAAGGACGGCTTTCAAATATTGTGATTTTACCTCTGCTTTTTAAGTAAATACTCAGGTGGCATGAAGGTGACTGAATCTTCCCAGCTCTTATAACAAATGTCTGATATAGACATTTATGATGTGTGTCAACTTCCAACTGTACAGCGATTATCGTACGGCGTTCTATAGATCATGAAAGTCTCAATGTTGGTTACTATTTATCGAATCAACCTTTACATTAAATAAATGTAGTATTATGAATCGTCAAATGTATGCAAGATATTAAAGTGACATACGTGAGCCAGGGCTGCTAAAAATGAGAGTTCGATTTGCCAAGGTGTGAAGGATCAGTTCAGCTTCTCGGACGAAAACACCCAATGAAATTGTACCCTATCAGGTTATCGAAAAATTCGGGAAGTCTATTATGAATTAAATTTTGTAGTTCGTTATGCATTTTTGAGAATACGATGGCTACACTTTTTTACATTTTTTTACCACAAATCACCTCCCTATGTTTGAGCGCAATTTTTTTAAAATTACATTTTCTCTTATCAGTGTTTTCTTCTATATTGCACATTCTTAAAATGTAAGATAAATATTTCTAATTTGTTTTTTTTTAATGAAATTTATCTATAATTTACCTATACTTTTCTTCGTGTTTTTATGTTGGTTCCCTCAATATCAATATCATAAGGGTCTCAAAAATACAATAGTAAGGTCCCTTTATTATCTGCTCTACGTACTGCCCTATTCAGTTTACAGCAGGTGTGAGAGATGTGCTAGAGATGAGGGCGGTGGTAGTGGAGTCGAGGAGCGATAAGGATACCGCCGACTGTCAGTGCACCCACAAGAGGGGTAAGCACCGCCCGCAGGCTTTAGAGACACCGCCTACCCAAGATGGCGTCGCGCCGCCGATAAGATACGAGGAGCGCCAATGACACAAGACGCCGACAAGACGTCGTCCAACGACAAGATAAACTCAAAGTCGGCGAAATATCAGGGAAGATCAGCGTTGAATGAAGAGTATCAGTTATGATAACAGGAATATCTTACGTAGCAATATGGTTACATATTATTATTTCTAAATGCAGAAATGTAATAAAAAGAGAGATTCAAAATATTCTTCTTCTTGGCAATGCAAAGCCATGGTTAACTGCAAATTATTATTTCCAACAAGGTTTCACTTGAATCAAACTGGAGGTATATTTTTACTTATCACTTATTACAAAACAACTATATTCGAGTATTTATGAATGTATTCAAGGAATCAAGATATACCCTTAATCTAAAACAGGGTAGATAATTCTAATTCTTCTGAATAATAATAATAATAATAATAATAATAATAATAATAATAATAATAATAATAATAATATCTACAGAATTCGATGATTCTTTTTAAATACTAAAATTGGAAAATATTATATATTATTAATAGTTTTCATTGATTTAAAATCTGCAATTTTGTTTACTTGTAATCATGCCACAGCTGGCGTTTTCTTAGACAGAAACGGGACGTTTTTAAAAGAAGTGTGTGTGTGAAGCAGTATTTAACGGCAAAAATAATATTGAAATTATGGAATTTTCCAGTAACGGCAATGAATTACTAATATCTCCAGCAAAACTATATTTAGGGGCGCATTTAGTGCGTCCGGTAGAAATTAATATACTTTGTCCTACATCTGATAAACCCTTCTCCGATATACACCAATCAAGGCTCAACGCAATGAAGGGAGGACGGCGGACCAGAGACGTGGCGCGCTTGGCGTCCAGAGAATTAAGGAATTTGTGGACTTTCACGTCTCGCGGGAGGATCCGGGGGCGAGAGCCGCCTGTCACGCGGTGACGGGCTAATTGCGAGGAGCGGCGATATTGCCCGCGTCCAGCCAAGATACCGCCGCCCCCGCCAGCTGCGGCGCGCGCGCGCCCGCGCGACAGCTGGCCAGGGAGCGAGGGCGGCGAGGGCGGCGCGGCGCGGGGCGCTGCGAGGGGGGAGGGGGACAAGAACACGGGCAGCTGCGCGGGTGGAGGTACGCGCAACCCTTCCCTCGTGCTTTCCTAGGAGCAGAAAACTCGCCAAAAACACTTGTAACGCGGATTACTGTCGTAAGCCTGCGATGACAAAAATAAAATTCCAGACCAATGTTATGAGAAAGTCTCGTGTCGAAGTGCTTAACGCCATTTTTTCTTTCTTTTCGTTTGGTGAAACAACGAGAAGAGCCTATGGAAATGCCACTTTCAGGCGTCACCGTGGAAAATGTTACCGTACCCTCTGTATTTGTGTTTTTAATAAAACAGTAGATTGAGTGATAATGATGATCAGTCAAAAAAAAAAAGTAAGAACTGTATGTGAGGTAGGGGAAAAGATTATCTGCGCACGTTTTCTTGAGTTCCAGTAACAGACTTTCGACAGTCTTTGCTGTATCATTAAAACTGACATTTGACACGATTTGAAAATGTCTTTGGTATGTCATGTAAAGTACCTCTCTCAAAATAAATCCGTTTCAAATTCAATGGGTTTCGTCATCAGCCAGATCAAGTACTGAATATCAATTTTAGTGAAAGTTCTACGTACTTTTTAGGCACTAGTGTTGTTCACAGACAGTCGGAGAGGAAGACAGTGAGGACGTGAAAGCCAATTTTTCGGCACCGACTCACAAAATGATTATTACTACACTATACATCCGAGAAAGTAATTTATTGTTCGTGCCGCCATTAAGACAAAGGTACAAAGATGCTAGTATTTTTCGTGTCTCTGAATCCGAACTTTACCCTAAAAGCGTTTAGCAAATTCCTTGAGCGATGGATAAATTATCTCTCTATTCTAGTTCTTTTGAGAATTTTCATTAAAGATTTATGCACATGATTTCGCTTACATTTCGTTCCTTTCCTTTGTTTACATTTTCGGCATCCAACAAAAAACAGCTATATTATTTTTATCACAATGTGATACCGTTTTCCATCTTCTTAGTATTTTGATAAAATGTTCGCCATGTTATTCGCTATAATCTTGTCCTCATATGAATCGAATTTTAAATTCATCAAATACTCTACGTTTTAACGTTGATAATCATTTTAGCCACAGTTACATTGTATTTTACAGAATATTTTTGCTTCTCCTTTGAAACTTGTAAATACTATATAAACTGAATGTCATTGAAAATAAACATTAGGTATACATATAACATAAACTTTAAAGAATAGTCGTTGAAAGAATTTTATTGAAAGTTTTACCTCATCTGGACTTTTACAAGAAACTCGGAAGTGATATATAAATTCTGATGGCGGATTCGGATTTAGTGGGTCTAAATACACTCATAATAAGAAAGGTTTTTGAATTGTGTGGCTATGTCACTAGTTGCAACTAATGAACTATATATTACATTGCAACATTTTTCAGAAATAAAGTCATATAAGAGTTTATCTGACAAAATTACATTAAATACAAACCATTATGTAGCATTCAATACCAGAATATCATTCATTACAGTGGCAACAACGGGAATCTATAATCCTTTAATAAAAAGGAAAAATCATAAACAGGGGTCAACTTTCGAAAGTTCTTGCAGGTTCAAAAGATTATATGTAGGTTCAAAATTATTATTAATTTATGAGCATTTTTATATTTCAAAATATGTTTTACTTACTAACAATTTTATTTTTATTTTTGTGTCTGGGCGGGTTTTAATCTATTGGATTCTCCTTGAAAATTTTATTTCTACCCCTCCAGAACAACGAACATGAACACATTTACGTAATTGTCAAAAACTCAAAAATAGTGTGTAGTAAAAGCACTTCTGCTATTATTCAGTGAATTATTCACTATCCTTTCGAAACGTAAAACAAAATATATGCAGCCAGTTTTGAAAAAATATTGTGTAAATATTTAGAACGTATGCACGCTTATAATCAGAACAGGATAAAAGCGACTTTTCTAAAAATGTGCAGGAAATCATTTAAAGAGATAATATAGACAAATCTGTTGAATGAAGAATATAATCTGTGTGTTTTAATAGTGAAGGTGTAGGAAAAAAAATTAAACTTACACAATTTTTGGAAATTCGAAGATGTTAATAAAAATAGGTCATTTGGTATATTTAAAAAAGCTCTTTGATCAATTAGAGTGATCAATCGTAAGAAAGAATCTGCAGTCACTTTTGAACAAAAAAATGAAAATTTAGTATGAGCTTCATACCCCAAAATCAAAATATTCTATTTTTTATTTATTTACCGTTAAAACTGTTTAAAACTCTATGACGTTCTATAAGGAAAAATGGAATCTGTGAGTAATTTCAACTCTGGTATTTCACCTGTAACTGATGCACATTAAGTTGAATTATGAATACAGTTAGCAAAGAGCGTATTTGGAAAGAAATGGAACGAAAATATTAGCAGTTATAAAATTTATATGAAACTGAAAATCAGCAACTAGTTTTTGCTATTGTCCTCACCAAGCCCTTCGTGACGGAATTGAGTTACTGCCGCGAGAACATGATTGATTATTTCAATAAAATTCCCTAATAAGATCAAGGAGATGTGCAAAGATACTGAAACCACATGTATGTCCAGAAGCAAAACAAATGGGTCATCTCATTTGCTAGAACAATCAAGAAAATTGGGAAAAAACTTGAACGAGGTCATTGACCAGATTCTCTTCAAATGTTCAAAGCCTAAACATTTAGACAGATTTATCCGATAATATCAATTTGGGAAAAGTTTTGCAGTACTTCAATTATAATTAAGATGTCTTTTAACTTTAGTATTAGAAATCATTAAATTGCCATTGCGTTCGCCAAGGGTTTGTACTCTTTAAGAGAATCATTCATATTTGGCATCATTTTTAAGAAAATGACGCTCAAGCGCCACTGTAAATTCGAAATTTGTAGCTCTTCTTCAGAGATTTTTCTTGTTTTCGAAAAAGGTTCTTTGTAGCACAAAATCACAAAAAATACAATAGCGTTTACAAATACCTAATGTTCATGTTACCGCTGTGACAGATCTTTCAAAGAAATACATTTGTATAATATTTGAAAAAACAAAAAAAAATGAACTTTGCGTCATACTAAAGAGTGCAATTAGCACTATCCGTTCGAAAACTGCGAAGAAAATATGTCGGACCCGTATTTGAAAAATGGCGTTGAGATTAACAGAAAATTGGAAATTTTGAGCTAGTTTTGACAGAAAACTATTGAGTTTTCGAAAAAATTAATGTGACATTATTTAAATCACATGTATGAATCAATATATTAATGTGAACAAATTATCACTAATGTAAGTACGTCAGTATTACCAAGTGAAAGACAAGTGAAAAAATGTATATCTGTACCTTTTAAAACAAAATTATAGACCAATTTGGCATTTATGTCATCTTGTAGAATGCATTTAACACTAACCCTACCTAACGTTTAAAGACAAATTTGGAGTCGTTTTTGAGAAAATCTTGTTATTGAAGTTTTTTAAAAGTACACTAATTGCGCAAAAAACACAAATTTTAAAAAAGTACATGACCCTAATGATAAACAAATTAGGACAACACATTACATTTCAAGAAAAAATCTAATTTTATAGTTGCAGGAAGACTTCCAAAAAATTCATACTTTTGAAATTATCGAGAATTCAGTTAACACTGAAAATCTCAACTATGCCACCTTTATAAGTGTATTTTACTATATTCTTAGAAGAAAATTAAAGAAAATATTTGGACCCATTTTTAACAAATTTTGAAAATGTCCTAAATGTAAAGTACCCCACAATTTTAAAGATTTTTGTCAAAATCTCGAAGATACGACTCGAGCCAAATGGATAGGGGTCTCTTCAAATTGAAAAAAAAAAAAACTACGCATGGTTTAGGTGCTAGTGTTATTCAATACACCAGACAGACAGATGGACAAAAAGACGGACCGAAGGATGTTCTGAAAAAACTTTTTCGGTATCAGGGGGCCACAAAACGTGTATTTCCCTTGAAATCTCGAAATCGATTTTCCGCAGCATTACATAACTTTCTCTATACCACGTATATTACTCCGTATATACGAATGTATACGATAAAGTAACTAGTGGTTCAACAGAATGGCACAAACTTTCCTGTATTAGTTTTCTATTTCCTTTAGTTTCTGCTGTCTATACGAACTTGCCTCATAGTCTTCGCAACCCAAACATTTTTTTGACATTTTCTTAATTTTTTTGTTTCTTATTTGTAGAAAAGCGGAAAATATTATGGAAGAGCGGAAATATTATTTTAAGATTATTAAAGAACTGTAAAACCTCGGCCCAAATGGCATTTTTTTAAAAACATTTTGAGCTCTTTTTAAAAAAGTGGCGTTTAAGTTCTACACTATATGAAGACTTCTCACAGAACATTTTTATATTTTCGAACAACTTCATTTGAAGTAATTTTAAGTATTTTAACCCACAAATATAATAATGTTTACAAGTTTTTGCAAATAATGATTTAAACGGCGTGAGAAATCTTTAAAAAAATTGCATTTGTGTAATTTTTTGAAAGCACACAAAATACACCGAAATGAACTTTACGTCAAAGTAAAAATTGGAATTAGCACTGTCCGTTCGAAATGATTGAAGAAAACATTCTGGAGTCGTTTATGAGAAAATGTCGTTTGAGCATTTCTGAAAAGGCGAAATTTTGAGCTAGTTTTCACAGAAAACGGTTGAGTTTTCAAGATCCTGTATTTGACATTATTTAAAGCACATGTACTCATAAATATAATAATGTGAACAAATCGCCACAAATATAAATGTTAACGACGAGAGACAAGTAAAAAAATATATTTTTGTAATTAAAAAAACAAATATAGAGCAATATGACGTTTATGTCATTTTATAGAGTGCATTTAACACTATCCCTTCCAAACTTTTGAAGAAAAAACTTGGAGCTGTTTTTGAGAATACTTTGTATTTGTAATTTTAGAAAATTGCATAAATTGCTCGCAATGTTGCGCAAAAACGACTAAAATTTTCGAAAAATGTAAATAACCTTAATGAAAGAACTTACTATAGAGAATAAAATGTATTTGAAAGAAAAATCTCTATTATCAATTTTATAGTTGTAGGAAGTCGCTGCAAAAAATCAAACTTTCGCAATTTTTAAAAATTAAGAGTTAACCATGAAAATAGGTTCTATGCCACCTTTGTAAATGTATTGTACTCTATTGTTACAAGAAATATAACGAAACAAATTTGGAGCCATTTTTGAGAAAGTTTTCAACATCTCTATGGTGCTTCAGGAAAAGTACTCCCAAATTTTGAAGAAAGTTTTTCAAAATGCGGCCTTGAGGGGAGTCAGGTCGACCGAGGCAAATGCATTTTGGAAAAAACTGTACGTACGTAGTGGTGTAACACAGACGGACAGACGTTTTACTGTCAATTGGTTTTTGGGTATCAACGACCCACGAAACAAGGATTCTTGCTACACCACGTGTTAGACTTGTTTCTTAATTTAGCAACTGGATTTATCCACTTTTTCGTTATTAGGGCCCGGCAATGAATTTATTTCTGCCGAAAATCCGCATTTTTTCTCGCAGCATTACATAACTACCCCTATACTACGAATATTACTCCGCTCGCGTACAGCTATGCATACGGGAAATTAATTACGAATTTTATGACCCGGATATGATTTTTTTTCGAAAGTTTAAACATTGTACTACTGATTCGAATTCTAAGTTTAATTGTCTTTAGATGAAATTTTGAGGACAAAGAATCGCTTAAAGGCTAAATTAAAGGCCGGAGCAATAATGGAAATAATTTTTTCTGTATAACCGTTCAATCACCTATTGGCAAGAATAAATACCTACATAAACTTTATTTTGATACGTAAATCTATAAAACAATACTCATATAAGAGCAAATTATTGGCGCCATTTTAGACACATTTAAAATCACAAACATAATTCAGAAAATACGTTTTCAGTTGTGAAAACGATTTACGGAGTAATTAATCTTGAACATTTTTTAAGAAAAATAACGGCATAGAATTATCCCGGAGATTTCAAAAATTATAATTTGCAAGTTTAACTATTCTTGAATGATTGGTCATCTCACATTAATATGAACGGCCTTTCACGTTTTATAAGTGAATATCATAGAAACAGATTTTCCTATCTATTTATTTTAATAAAAAGTGGGATTAATTTACTGTAAGATTAATGATATAACAAAATTAACTATCTATATTTGATAAGTGTGATGATTTTGATTTTGAAATTATTGCTTTCTAAAATGAGACTAAGACTGTAAAGAATACGGAATATAATGCATTGTATACGTATAGAGATGTTCCTATTTCCAGAGTGTTTATTTACGACTGCTTCTTCTTCGCGCGCTGATTTGTAATAATGAAATATGATTATGAATTGCCACTAGTTCATCGGATCATAGTTGAGCAATGGATTAATTATTTTTCAGGCCAAGAGAAATTCTTTCGTGATTCGCAGAGGAGTTTTAGGACGGTTACTATTTACATGCTTATGAGATCAGCCAAAGACAACTCTTGTCTCATGATTGTAAGCCCTTAGTCGTTATATATTGTAGGAAATAAGTTATATTCACAACTGAAAATATATATTGTAGATAATTATTGCTGCAAGGTAATATTCAGCGCAAACTTGAATTAGTGAACCGACCATCAACCTGCATTCTCTGGGTTTTGCTGAATATTCTGTAAGAAAGCGACGAGAAACCTGTCAACTGGCATGTTCGATTAATAATTATTGTATATCACTTTTCTCTGTGCTCTTACTATTTGAAGAAATTATTTTGGAAAAATAGGTTCTACTGTACATTTTTTTCATACACATCCCAACATACTGAAAGGAGAAGTTGCATCTCTTCTCATTTATGTCTAAGACAAACGCAATACCTAGTAAACGCTTTTGGTTACCTTTGTCGCTATTAATTTTACAAACTTTGGAATAAATTTATATATAACAGTTTTATAGAGAAACTTGAATTGCACATAAATATAGTTAATACGAAATTAGATTTTATCATTTGTTATGGCTTAGCGTTATTTTCGAACTCAAAAATAATAAATCTTATTAATGTTACAAAAAAAAGGCAGTGTATTATTTTGTTTATAATTATCAGTTACGATTTTCCAAATCTTAAGTAATGTTAATTTACTATAACAGGGAATGTTACATGGCAAATAATTGTCTTAATGTCACTACAAAAACACTAAATCTCACTATGTTAATAGAATTTTTATAATCGTTTATAATCGTCGTTTATATTCATCTTGTGACGCGCAAATGTGTATTCTTCCATTGCATTCTCGTAGAACCATCTGTCTTCTTTTCTTGTGGTTTGAAATCCAACGCTAAGTGAAGTACTGGGAAACTGTTCCGTCGCAAGTGACTACCCTGTCGTTTTACTTTCCCGTATACAAACGTATATACGGAGTAACATACGTAGTATAGGAAAAGTTATGTAAAGTTGTGGAAAATCGATTTCGAGACTTCAATGAAAATACAAGTTTTGAGATACCCTGATCTGCAGATTTTGCTCGTTTTAAGAGATTCTGGTGCCACAAAGTGTTCTTTTCGGAAACAACTATCAGACAGTTCGTCCGTGTATGAATACATTTAAGTCATTCATATGATTAGTTTTCCTATGAACCCTGCCCAACTTGAACCAATTTGAATAGAATTCTTTCAATAAGTTACAGAAGGCTCATACTATTTTGTCATGAAAAGCTCACAATATTTTCTTAAACAGGTATCTGCATTTAAGGTTCACTTCTGTTTAAATTTCGCTAAAAGTTTCAGCTTTTAAAACTGTGGAATTTAAAAAAAATACGAAGTTCAATATTTTTTAGAACTTTCTCGAACATTACGAACGAGGTCACCCGCAACATACCGGCCAAGGCACTGGTTTACGTCCTGTATAACCTGGGTCAAATCCCGGTCGATTTAAGTGAAAGCTGTGGATTGGTTCATGTAGAAAATCACTTATTTCAGGTGTGGTTTCAGTCCTGGATTCATAATAAAGTATATATTTGGGATTAATGTAACTTATCAAGCCTGGAATATTCTCAAGCTATAGTCTGTGATTCGAACAATTCAAGAACGTGTGCATTGACTCAGGTTAACATTTTTTTAAATACGCGTATAAAATTAATGAGTTAAGGCAATATGTATGAAATAAACTTTATAATCGTTTCATGTTTTTAACAGAAAGTGTGCAATTCATCATTTGTTTTAATTTAGCAATCGTTAACTTTCATTTTTATAATATAAACCATTTTTAAATTTCAAATTTCGTATATTAAAATCTAAAAACTCAATTCGTGTGGATTGTTATGTTTATAGGGAAAATTCAAATAATTTCAGCTGCTGAAGAGAACAGACATGCATCGTACTTTAGCTATTGTACTATTACTTCATTTGTATAGAAATAGTTCGGTAAAAAGTAATTAAATACAGTTACGACGAGACTCATACCCAAGTCATTCTGCTGTCACGTATATCGCAATTAAATGAACTATTTATAATCCTGAATGTAAAGTCGTAATCCTTATATTTAAACATTCATCAAAGTTTCAAATTTGTTTTTGAAGATTTTCGAGAATTTCTTACCATGCAATAAAATATACTTACGTAACAATTGCCCAGCCCATATCTTACCGTTTTCCAACCATTTTTCTAGTTAATTGTGATGAGAAAAGTATATAATAATGTTACTGGTTATGGGTTGTTTATTGTACAAGATCCGTTAATTTTTATTTTAATACAAATTTTTAAAATGACACTAATATCATTTATTATCGAAATTATTTAAAGTGATGTTTATTAATGAAGCTGTCTGATAAAATAGGAGGCCTGAAACGTTTCATCTCATCAAAGCATGCAAACGAAAGTATGTGCTAATCATGCACTCGTATTATATTTCAATTTTGGACATACACTTAATATTTCACTGAAATATCAAGATTGATGGAAAAGACTATCAGCTTTTCTTTTATTTGAAGCAACGTTTTTGTAATCCATATTTCCCACTTAATTCAACCTAGAATGCATCATGGTGCGGTACTACAAGTACCGCACTCCTCCTTTTTACTTTTTCTCCCTAAGAATTCTTCATAAGAAGAGAAAGTTATGTAATCGTGCACCAGAAAAAGCCGAAATTTCCCCCAAACTACATTATTGCCGGGTTCTGGTAAAGATGTTGATAAATTGCTGTTGCTAAATTTAGAAAAACATTATCTAACTCGTGATGTAGCCAGAATCCTTGTTTTGTAGGTTCTTGATACTGAAAAATAATTTGACGATATAACGCCCGTCTGTCAGTTTGTCCGTCTGTAGTTGACACTAGAGCCTAAACCGTTGAGCCGATTTTCTTCAAATTTGGTATTGCTCAATCGATTTGAATCAACTCGTGGCTTTGGCCGGATATTTTCATTTTTGAGGGTATTTCACAAGAAGCTTTAAAAATATTTTCAAAATTTTCTCAAAAACGATTCAAAATTTTTTGATTAAATCTTCTTGTTAAATAGTACAAAGGCTTGAAAACACTTTTGCTCTTATGTAGTAGTATAATGTTGCAAGCATTTACAAACAATGCGAGAAAGTATGTGTTTGGGCTGCACCACTAGATTAAATGAAATTTTAATTGCGGTGCATGCGTTATCACTAGACTTGGCTTGGATTCCCACGAAGTGACACTGCACGTCCGTGTCTTTAAAGGAATGTGCGATGACTTCGGGCGATTTACGCGTAAAATATGTGTTGTTTTCCGGCGGCATTTCTTAAAATTAATATCTTCGCATTTTGTCGTGTTTATTGAAAAAAGCAATATCCCATAAACTTAAAAAACTGAAAAACATCAAAATAGAATGTGTTAATTTTGCAAGCTTTCCTAAATTAACACATTAATATGAAAATAATATAGCTTATTACTTTATTGCTGGACCGTTAGATGCCTCAGAAGCAATGTCCTTCATCACCGCAACGCTTTTAAAAGCCCAGAAAGGTGATTAGGCTTGGCGCTTCATGTAAGGCGTATTTAGGATTCCCTCTCTAAATGAAAATTTGGAGAAGACTACTTAAACCGATGTATTTACGCACATGGGATACGATTTTCAACGTTCGAGCACATCGCAGGGACCATATACGGGGAAATTCTTCCTTGTAATTCGAACAATAAACGACTGGAATAATTTAACTGCTGAAGCAATTAGTACTGGCTGTGAAAGTGTAAATATATTGACAGAAAAAATTGTGATGTAAAATTCAGGTGTAATATTTTTGTTTTGTGCACCTTCATTTGTGTTGTTTTTTGTGTTAATGAGTTTTAATATAAAATTGTTCGTATGATATATTGTAGTTTTTCCTAGCAATCTACTACTCAGTATTAAACCTTACGCAGAACAGATGAATCTATCTAACATCGATAAGTCGGTTGAGCAGTGGCGGCTGCTCCTTAAGGGCTTAAGGGCTCAAGGGCGCCCCCCCAGCAGATCTAACCTCGGGAAAGTCGCAGAAAGTATTAAACTTGCAATAAATCGACTCCTTTTATTTGTGCATACCACCAGCGCAATTTTGAGAACGAATTTTGTTTTATGTGACATCTTAAGCGAAAGATCAATGTTTTTGGAATGGGTCGCTTCGTGGACTATCGCGAGTCCGGCCGTGGAAGGTGCATGCGAGGCGACGGAAGCTTGATGAAGAATGGGGGTACTGGGAGTTAGTGGGGGGGGGGCAATGTGTTAAAGTTTTGTTCGAGAAAGTTCGCGCCTATCAACTAAGCTAAGAACACGGACTCTTTCATCTGATTTCATAAATTACCGTTTTGTTTGAAATATGTTAAAAAAATCTGTTATTTTCACGTAAGCGTAATTGAATATTGTTATCAACAAGTTGTTCTAGATAAGGATTAAAATCCCAAAGCGTACACATCGGTTGTACACTATATGCTACAGTATTCGCCGTTCAAAAAATATTTTGAAGAGGTAAAATATACGTGATGGTTCAGACATACATGCTGACTCTCCTAATTTGCAACCCACCGGCCACCTCTGTTGGGGAAGAGTGAGGAAGAGTTCAATATGATAAAACAAATCACTGCGCATATTTTTTTCATCATGTAACACCAGAGCCCTGGTTTGTCCCCGTATTGATTAGCTGGTAGAAAGCCCGCGAACCAGACGCGTTTGGCGCGCGGCGCTAAGCCCTTGGCGCCGCCGCGGGGGCTTTGGCCTCCCCACCGGACAGACGAGTTAGCTCAATTGGGCGCGGGAGGTTGAAAGGGCAACCAGGCAAGCAATTGACGGCGCTGGCTGAGCCCCCGAGCACACGTCGCTCCCGGGCCTCCTTCGTCTTGCGATGACAGAAAATGTTCGTCGCATTGTGCGAGAATATTCTTAACGATTTGAGTCATTTTACCTCGTTTACGCTAAGATATTAATCACTTTTAAGAAGTAAATCCTTAATAGGTCGTGGTAATGACATACTCTCTTCCAGTGGTAAAGTATGCACAAAGTATTAAGTAATGCTTGAATGTTATTGGTTTTGTTATCAGAACAATTAACATCGATGCTGCCTTGAAAAAAATTGTTATTTTTCATTTAATAAAACTGGTACCGTGACGAAACCAAATAATATTGTTTTTGTGATTGTATTTTCTATCTTATTTTTAAACAAGTACTTGTTCAAGAAAATATTTTGTCCTTCAGAACTAAATATATGTGTATAGTTCAGACTGTAGTCGCCATTTATGTGCAATAAATAAACGTAAACAAATCAGAAGGTCTTAAATTCCAAAACTGAATCTGCGATCTAGGGAGGCGAAACCGATGTCAATATTTTTAAATCATCGATTATTCTTATATACAAACATCGGAATTTTAAACATCAATTTATCGAATTGGATGTTTTTTCATTATCAGTGTTTTGAGTTTGATGTTTTTACGTTTCATTTGGAATGAAAAAGTTCATTAATTACAATTTTCTAAAAGTTAAAATAGAAAAAAACACTCGCTCCCTACGACAGCATATGACCTCTTTTCCCTTCCATACCATTCTACCACTAATCTTAAATCCATTCACACGACTTTGAGCGTGAGGATTTCAGGCTTCATTTTGTTCATGGTTCTGATTATTTTTACTTTCTCGCTTTGCTACGTACGTAAAAACGAGCCTTCTCTTTAATTGACCAGTAAAAATCTTATGCTTTTTCGACAGAATCACTTACTGACTGTCCCTTATAAATTTTGTTCTTCTTCCACTTTGTGTAGTTAGAAATCATATTTTGCGGGTTGAAGCCGAAAAATCAATTGTCGTCGAAACGTCCCTTAAAGTCCTGAAAACCAAGTCATTTTAAGTCATTTCCCTAGACTTCCCCACGAGACCAGGAAGTTCTTTTTCTGCATTTACTGCCAGCAATGCAAAATTCTTCCATCGTAATATACGCATTGTGTGTTGAGCGAAATAGAGCTGCTAAGAGCAATTAACGAGATTGTCTGTAGATCGTTTTGACACGTGATCCCAAGGGTTGCGAGGGCACAGACTGTGGATCTTGACATAGTTCCAGAGGTTCCAATCACCAGAATTCTGGTGTTGGGTACCAACCATGAAGTTGGACTGCCAGGGAAATTACTTGTTGGTATTTTACCACCTTTACCTCCCCGACTTTCAGAAAGCTAGACCCATCCTCGTGGCGGAGAGTCACATCTACCAAGTGGATAAATTCCTTCCCGGCTTTTTATTACCAGGTCAGGTTTTACTCTAACCCCATCGGCAACGGCGAAAGTGGCTTCCGTGGACACCACGGTGTTCGATACTACACATAGCAACAATATTTGTATCTTTTCGTTACTAGTGCCCGAGAGTAAGTGTTTTTAGGCCGAAAATTTGCAGTTTTATTCCGTAGCATTACAATACTTTCTCTATACTGCGTAAACAGTAGCAAGAAAGTAAAATTTGGAGCTGATCCCATTTTCGACGGGTTCTGTATTTTTGAAAATTGCAATCAGTTATTGCTGGAAAAGTACAATATTGAAGATACATATTTTTCTTCAATAAAATCGTAAGGTGGCAATTGCAAGTTCCGCGTGAAGTTAATGTAATTGAAAAAAATCTCAAAACCGGCTTCAATTTATTTCTTCCGGATGGAGTGAATAAAGCTATAAAATGGCTCAGATCTCATTTTCGACTAACTTTCTGAATTTTCGAAAATTAAAAGTTAGAAATAATAAGAAAAAGTGTGTGATTTTGAAGCAACACTAGTTTCACTTTTTTTTCAGTTAAATTTTAATTATAAATCAATAAATGTCGTCACAATCCCTTTAATGAATACCCCGAGCCAGTATTTAACCTCTAAAATTCAGTGTTTTTTTGTGCGATGCATTTTTTACAATCATGTTTTAATTTTCAATATCGAAGTTTTAAAAATATCGATGTTCTGATGGCGATGACGCCTTCGCAGTGGAATTGACTCATGACGTAATGGACAGTTACCTCACCTTCCACCTCTGGATACGCGGCTAGAACCCCGAACACTTCTTTTGGACGTTTTGGTGGACAAAGTGGGTTCGCAGCAGGTTGTATTGGGGTTCTTCCGTTTTCCGTTTTCATCACACAATTGATCAATCATCATTCATGTCACACCATCAATCTCCCATCTATCATTCGTCCACTCGAGGTTTGCCTCAAAGGCTTAGGAACTTGAAAAGATAAAATACGTTCACTGATTTCCTCATGATGAACGAAATTTCTACAATGCACTGTTGAGCCATGATATTACAGAGTTTCATATATTAGAGCCCATGTACAAAAGTAGGAAGGGCTGAGAAAGGCAGGAAAAGGTTAGATACCTGCGACCATTTCTTGCCAAATTGAACAAGCGCTAAGAATCAGGAGAACGCGCTAGGCGCCTTGGGGATTGCCGAAGAGCGGTAATGGCAGGCGCCGTTGTTGGATGCCGGGCCGTTCAGAGGCTTTTCCGACTGATATCTAGCAGTTTTCTCACAAAATAATGACCAATGACGAACGATGAACGATTCAATACAAAAATAATGGTAGTGTGGAGACACTAACTGTCCCAGGTGTTTTTTTTTTTTTCATTCAAATTATAATTGTCTTAGTACTCCTGAACACATATAGTAGTTTTCTCTACAAGCGTGACACAAGAATTGTCCATTAAAGCTGTTTTCGTTTCAGTAACTTATTTCACGACAAAGCATCTATGGTGTGATTAATTTTGTTACTGCCACAAATTCTTCATTTACACACTTCTAGATACAAATACATAGATTGGAAGTTTTCTCTTTCACAATATACATAACTTTAAATTGGCATTTTTATAAATAAAGTAAGACGACGTACTTAGTAAAAAACACGTATTGATGAAAAAGATAGCAAGAAATATCGAAAGTTGTTTACACAAAATTAAAAATCTGTCAAAGCTGTAGACATATCACTTCCGAACTACTTTCGAAACAAACAGTTTCTGTTGTGAAAGGAATTCGTCTGACAAGATTCTTATTATGGACACTAAATATTGTCTCTTCGATTACTCCCATAGTGCAAGATAAAATAGTTTTATGCTTTGTTCACTATAATTTATGATATTGCAATTGTTCTAAATAATACCCTCTAAAAGATTTATAGATTTCTTTGAATCTTCTTAAAATACAAGTAAAATTATTTTCTAAAAATAGGGATAAATGACGCATGTATGACAGAGGTGACGAGAGATACAAATAGACACGAGGTAGATAGGTAAAGAAACACACACAGAGCGCGAGGTAGAGGTAGACCCACGAAGAAAAGAGATTATATTATGGACTGTAAAGGAGTCCAAAAAGGAAAGTGACGGATAGGAAGAAGCCGAGGGAGCTAAGACGAAGAAGAAGGTTAACTCAAGAACAGAGGCGAAGATAGTGATAGATGGAAAGGGAAACAGATAATGAACTAAAGATAATTATAATTAAGAAATGATGGCTGTTGTTAATGCTACTACATTGGAGAGTATAATTTAGTGAAAACTTAATTTATTACTTAAGAGACAGATGAATGTAGTACCTTACACATTACGTGGACAATGTAACGAAGTTCATGTACTAGAATTTGTAAGAATCGGCATTATATATTGCCTTCTCCTACGATTAAAATTGGAAACAATTTACTAATTATACTACGGCAAATAGTAAACGGGTGTAATTCTAAAGGTAAGAAATTCATTGCAATATAGGTGATTGATTTGATTTTTCATTAATTGAATATTTCATAAATTCACACATCAGCTTTTCTTATTTATTTAAGATTCGATTAACTCCGAGGTCATTAGCGACCACATTTTAGTTAAACGTTTGGCTATCTGTGAGAATAGACAGCTGCCAAGAGGACCGCCAATTAGCATTTCCATGCGTACGCACCACTTCACACGCGCTTCTGCGTTACAACCCAGCGGTCAGAATAAGGAAGGAATAAGGCAGGAGTAAGGTTTACAGCACTTCAGAGAGGTTGCACTCGCCCCCCCCCCTGAAACAGTCAAGCTTGTTTCGTCGGAACAAATTTCGCATGAGATTGTCCTTGAATCAAATCCGGACCTCCTTGAAAGGCAAGAGATTTTCGCAATGAGCTACAAGTTGCCTACGTATCAGTTTTGTTGAAATGTTTTAAAAAATAAATTTTATTTTCAAGAATTAAATTGTAAGTAACATTGTTTTAATCAAATATTTGAATGATTATTTCGAAGAGTAGTTGATATGTTTATTTTATTCGATATTTTTAAACAGCTTTCTTGAAGCTTTGATGTGTTAATTTTTTTAGAAATTCTAAGTCAATGATGAAACACAATAATTTCAATTACTATCTGACGTAGGATGGGATATTTTGGGATATTTTTCTTTCATACACGAAAACCAAAAACGTGTTTTTCAACTTTGCTTAGGTAAGACATTACGATGTCGATCAATTTACAAATGCATGCGCTCTCTGAATCATTTACAAGTAAAATGTATTGCTATTTTCATGTAATAATTTATTCAAGAATAGTCTTTTCATTTTCATTTCTGTTTCTACCGGAATGTAACGGGTTGCTCAGCACGCGCTAAAAGTTCCCAGTTGTGACGTGCCGAAAATTACCATGGCTTTGATATGCGTTCACAAGACGGAGGGGAATAAGACAATTTATTTTTCTTCGGGATCGAGGTAAGTCGGCAAACGATGCCTCCGATATTGAAAATGGCATATCACGCGATGATAATCAAGGAAAAACTACGATAAATAATATGTCCGAATTTCACTCGTTTAATTACCACTGATATCTGTTTCTGCTCTCAACTTTTTTAAACAAACAAAAAGATTCCTTTGGCATCTAGCAGTGGTGCGGTATGAATTTCAATACATAATAAGTCACAAAAATGGACAAAAGTTTAAATGTGAAATTAATAGTATTGAATAAAAATCAACATTGCATCTTAATAGCACATTAATTTTATTCGCACTTGTGCAATAACTACAGCTCTTAATATTTTTAAGATTAAGTTAATATTGTGAATATTGTATCTTCACTTTCTCCTGTGAATGCGTAACCGCCGAAAGGCTACCACGTCCTTATATTCTCATTTAAATTTCAAGTTTTTACAGAAGTATCGGCATTTTAGGATTACAAGCATTAGTCGTAAGATGTATTCTATTTATAATATTTTCTCTGTCCAAAGTTTTGAGTAAAAATATTAAGTTAATCCATAGAACTATCTTCATATGTTTCCCTGTCCCTGTATTCTACTAATTTTACAAACGAAAATTAGCATTTGCTCACTTAATGGCAGGATTACTTGCAGTTGATTCCTCTATCGTTCGGCTTCTGCCTCAAAAAATGCAACATCTGCTGTCACTAACAAATGTCAGTTCTAATTAGATTCTCTTTTGTAATAATTATTACTAATCACTCACATTCGCTATAACCATTACCATCCTTCCATATTTTTTTAAACTAAATTTATAAACATTTCTATATACGCATCATTACACTGTTCTATCCAAGTACCTTTCTTCAACATTAGCACCAAAAACATGCCAGAGAGTTCAATCACCGAGTCACGTTCCTTTGCCACAGAGTTTATAAACATTCGAGGTCGGGTTTCATTAATATTTTTATAGAAATTATCACAAAATATTTAAAACTAAACCCCTAAACATTTCTCCTACTAGCCGGAATACTCAAGCTACTTAGTATGAGTAGTCGCTCCGTTTTTATTGATATTCGGCATGGTTCGGCTTAGAATGCTCCGAACAGAAACCTCCATTTAAAGGACGCAGCGAACTGACCGTACTGTTGGTACTGGAATTAAGCATGAGCATCAATAGAAAGTGTAAGACTCCATACACGCACGTTTTGGACTGCAAGCCCTGGCCACGCAATAATTCACACGAATTAAATTCAAATCACAAAAAACATTATACATTTGTCGGAATCACGAACAAAGTTTGTATTTCAACACCCTCATATTTTCTCATAATAATATTACAAGCATAATAGAAGTTCGATATTAATTTTTTTTCTGTAGTGTTATTCAATAAAGAGGCAGAAATAAACACATTAAAAAGAGATTATCACTGAAAATATCTAAATAGACAATTATATACTAGTAAATAAAATTGTAAGTATCAATACTGATAATTGAAAAGTACTGACAAAAATATTCTAGTACTCTATCAAAAGATATAAGGAGTTATGGAGATTGTTTAAAACCTGTTATTAAGGCAACTATCACATTTAGATCTGATAGCATCTGAAAGAAATATTTTCATTTATATATTTTATTTGAAGTTAAAATTGTTTTTACTTCAAATAACTTTAAATTAACTTTTTTAAGATGATTTTTTTTATTTTCAAATATTTTCATAAATAAGAAGGTGTAAACTGAAATTGCCTCTCCATCAGAAGTACTTCTTGGATTCGCTCCTATACATTCAGATCGTATTTACCAAAGCACAGTAGAATAATCAAATTGTTTGTTTTGATGAGAAAGACATTTATTGATTACTATTAAATTGGATACGTATGCCTGTATATACTCTTTCGTACTCATGTGTTGACACCACTAGTTCAATCTGTTTTAACTAAGGGCTCTATAAACTTGAAACGATACGCTTTGGGTACGGTTTCGGCGATAATGATGTCCACAAAAGGACGTTTTGAAAAACAAGCACTCTTTTGGAATCAGTCTCTCAAATCATCCACACCATCATGTATTTCCATCAAAATCTTACAATCGATTTTTTCAAGAATTACATTCCTTTCTTTATATTAAGTACACAAGAAAGTAAATTAATCAAGAAATTAATTAATATTAAAACTAATTGACAAATGATGGCGATTTAAAAAAATATATTGTAAACCTTGATTCTAATGCAAGAAATAATTTGAGAATCCAGGATTTGTAATTTTATAGCTTGGTAATTTGCATGATTTCCCTAATTTCCATTAGGTGAAAAATTTACTTCCGGTGACTTACGAGTCCAACCTTTTTTCCAGTCCAAACACGACTAACCAAATTACTTCAGGCACCTTTTCCACGAAACGATTCTTCGGTGTGTCAAGGCACCGGTTGATGTCACTTCAGTGCCTACGATCGGGTGGTCTTAGGGTTAGAAGCGCGACTGGGGGGTGTTAGACACTAGATGGATAGTTAGGTCGAGTTCAGCTGCTGTCTGGAGGACAATTTTAGCGACTGCTCACAACGGTTGTTTTCGGGGTAGTACCTTAACGGGCCACGGACGGCGCGCGATCTCTCCTTCCCCTTTCTAGACCTATCTTCACCCCTTACTTACAGACCCACTTAAATGCACTACAATACCACACAAATAGGGAAACCATCCGGGAGTTTAAAGGTTGTCCCGGCCATGATGGTGCCACGCTGATGGGCGATACCTAGTTGAGGAAATCCGCACAAGCCGACCGAGGTCAGCACTGGCACTTACCATTCGGCGGGGGAAGATCATTGCTACCTTCTGCAATAAAACATGCACTATACTTTCGGAAAGAATGACTTAAGCAGTTGACGCTCCCGGAATCACTAATCAATCAACGAAACGAGTTGAGTTTTGTTTTTATAACTAATTTAAATATTCAATGTAAGATAATATTAAAACACGTCAACTCTTCAAAATATTCATGCTTTACAATCACAACATTTTAACTGACCCGAATAGGGAAAGTCACTAAGGCTGAAGAGGCAAGCTGCCTCATGCCTGAAGGGTCGTGGGTTCGAATCCCACCCGAGATATTTGTGTCTGTGTACCGTTACCGTTACCCCTATGTTACTTATAGTGGTCGCTAAATGACATTAGTAGTTAAAAAGCGACCTTCAATAAGAAAAACGTTAGTAACAAAAAAATAATAAAACGTGGCTATATTCGATGTTTTAAATGTAATGACCAATACCTTTAAATGTTTGATTAGAGGAGAAGATGAAATAGATTCTGGATCTCAAATTCGAACGGCTAGATTCTGAACTGCGCGTGACAGCATTGTTGGCTCGGTACTGTTCGAGTGTAAGCATGTGAATATTGCTAAGAATTTAGATTAAATTGTACAGAAATTCAAAAACTCACTTTAATTTTATCGCGGAATATTTTTTTGTCTGCAACTTCAATTTAATTTTGCGTAGATTTCAAGTGTCTTCTTGTTTTCTTCAACTATGCTTCGAAGTTGGATTCCCCAGAAAAAGTAACTGAAGCTTAAAAATCATCCCACTTTGCAGAAAGCTGTTATCAGTCTCCACCTGTCTCCCCTTGTATCGCACTTATTCCTCCATAGGCCCCTCACATGTTCATCATGTGTCCCCCAATGTTAATCTAGAAATTACACTGATTATTCTGAAATATATTTCAAGTGTTTCTGCATTATGAAATACTTTTCCAAACGTTACGGTGACGAAATGTCCAGTGGCAATGAATGAAACGGGAAAATCTGATTACCTTAAGTACACGAATGAGCGGAACCCTCGATTAGAATAGAAAATAGAATAACAGGGTGCAAATAATTTCCAGGGAAAAAATCGTCATGTGGAAAAAAGCGCTCTTTTTTATTTTATTGTTTTCGAAGTGTAAATATAGGTTTGAACTGAAACACCTTCTTCAAACGTTTCTGACAATTCGTGCTCCAGGGTGACGGAAGCCTTAAAAATGTAATAGAACTCCAAATGGTCTCATTAAGTAGTTTTATCACATAAACATATCTACTGACCCCATGCCATGAAAACGCGGCTTTAAGAATGTAGGATGAATCCGAGGTACACACTATGGTAAGGTATTGCAGAGTATAGAGTCATGTGTGTTGCCTGTGTGCTTGCTTTCCCCTGTTCCGTCATCTCTATGAACGGTCTTGTAGCTTCAAATATCTATAAAGAGGTTGTACACCAGAAAGAGCAGATAACTGTGAAATATTAGATATGTATCATAAATTACTTTCACCGTCCTACAGTAGTATTTCCTATTCATTCAGATGCTTTAAATACGACTATAAAAATGTTCCGTGAGTTTTGACTGGTGTCGTTAGCCAGTTCTGCATTATAACTTTAGTGTTTCACATATTGTTCACATTGTTCAGATATTGGTCATTGATATGACTAGGCATCCTGGACTACAGGTGACATCAAACACTGGATATTATTAATATCGTAAATTATTAATAGATATGATTATATTTATTACTAATTTCTAATGCGCACAGAAACTGAACTTTGCAGCTTCGGACATTCAAATATTTTATTGTGTTTTTCGACTATTCGCGTATTGTATGTACCAAATTTATTCCCATACTGCACGTACCGACAGAATTTGCGAACTCGGTGCGTGGCTGCTTACGTTACAACGGCTGTCATGCGACATCGAGGCTCCAAGGAAGAGGCCGCCTGCCATTAAATAATTGCTATTCACGTTTTGCAATATGCAACAGCAACGTGTTTAACATTCTTGGTAGGGAAAAAACTACTGCACTGAGTATTAAAATGTATTGTACTCTGTTATTGCAGTGT
>BOPP01000005.1:8988065-9023623 GCA_017312745.1 Gryllus bimaculatus | reverse complement strand
TCCGAGCTGTTCAGCCATGTAGGTAAATCGAGAGAACTGTAGGGTTAATATCCCTCCATGAATGGAAAGAAGTGGTCACCTATAGCCCATGTGGATACAAAAATGGCAAGACGGTAGCGCGACACCTCTTCTTTTCGACCGACGGCGTGTTTACTTCGGCCCCCGCTAAATTCAATCGATCCAGATTTCTCGAGTTGAGTTATGGCGTTCCGCGCTCGGGTTGACTTCCAAAATGCGCTGGCTGGGAATGGGTGCGGGCCGAGGCGGGCGCGGCGGGCCGGCGGGCGGCGGGCGCGTGCCCGGTAATTAACGCCCGGGGCGACGCGGCGGGCTGGGCGGGCGGGGCGGGGGCGTTGCGGGCGGGGCGCGCGGCATGCACCTGTTCCCCCGCATTCTACGGGCGCGCGGGGGACGAATGGTCGCGATCGAGGCGGGCGCTTAACCGACCCCAGCGCTGGCACCGGCCCTTTTTGCCCCCCCCCCCCCTTCCTCACGCCCCCCCAGATGGAAATTCCCTAGGCGGCACGCGGGCGCGACGGCTCTAGTTTTTTTCTCTGGAATGGTAGTATCTGAAATTCATCTTTTTGGGGTGGACAAAGCATTTTCCAGTTTTAACAGCGTACTTTTATTGAAATATATTACTTGGAGTACGAAACACTTTTTTTCACATTGATGTATCGTTAGTCATATTAGAAGTGCTGATGCGTATCTCGGTGAAGTGGGTTTTGGCCAGCAGAAATGATTAAAAACTAATTACAATATGCATACACCCCTGACAATTGTTTCACAGAGGGCTACATTATTAGTAGCACATTTCAGAACATTTGGAGATGCGCACACCAGAAATGGATGAGAGCAATGTGATCGGAATTGTGATGATTCGTGATGATAAAATTGTTATGAATGCAAATCAGGTAAATTGACCTATCCCAATGATCAAAATTTGTCGTGAGCTCCGTTTGATTTTTTACTTTCAAACAGAAAACAATCTCACATTTAGAGGAAAGAATTTGAACTCCGGGTACACAGAGGTGCTTCGAGAAGCCATGTCTGACCATCGGTCTTCCGTCACTCGCAAAATGAATTAAATATCCATTTAAAAAAAAATATTACAGAGAATCTAAATGAAAAATTCCACCGACTTTCAGGGTCTTGTTACAATAAGTCACATTTTTGCTACTGACAATATTACAAGATAACCTGTAATAAGAAGAGCTTACAATGTTCCAAATGTTTTCTTTTTCGATTCAGTAAGTTAACTGTCCTTATTCTGGGTCGCGCCTCCCGATACGAACCCTGGTTTCAGTCGGTGACTCAGCCTCTCGGCCATGGGACTAAGGTACGTGTGGTTAGCACGAAGACATCCCTTCACTGTACACGGAGGTCTTCTTTACCTTAGAGTGGCTTTCTCATCGTCGCACAGCAATAGATACTGGCACACACTTTAGTAAGCATAACCTCACAATTATTAATTGCCTATCGACCGGGAGTCGAACTTCACGTTAACCACCGAGATAGTAAGTTACTAGGGCTAACCTAAAAGAAGACTAACGAACTTGTTTGATATTGGCGACCTCTGGTACTGTAATAGCTATACATACGCTATTATAGTAATGGTATGAGTGTATTGCTGCAGAGGCTTAAAGAGTGCAGGCTTAATGACACGTGTAACATTTCGTTTTAGGTTCATTTTATCGGTCACCACAAAATCTCACATTCTACGTGGGATACTGTCTGATTGTAAACAACATGAATGCGTTACAAACCTGCGCAGCCTTTTTTGAGATGTTCCTTGGCGAATGATATCTCTATTTTAAACGCAATATTCGTATACCGTAGTTTGAGCAAAAATTGGGATGCAAAAATTCTTCTGAACCTGAAAAGTAACAACCAGAGAATGGACATTCGTGTGAGAAGTTGTCGCATTAGAGTATACAGTGGCGACTTTTTGACATCGGCCAGTAAATATGATTACGGATAAGTTTTATGTCGTGGATGTCAGAAAAATGAGGTTAATTACCTAAGTGATTACTATTTTTCTAATATGCACCATTAATCCCACATTACAATTAAACAATATTATCCCAAAGAAACGATTATGAGCTGACTTTTATCTGAATCTATAGATTGAAACCAATTGTAATTCACCGGGTCATCCCCTTTCCGAAACCGATAAGGAATATTCTGATTTTATTATCCTTAGCGTGGACCGTAACGTAACGTAACGTTACCGTACCGTAACGTGGACTATGGATGGTATACAGCATGCTTCACGGAGCCGTTAATATTTCCTCTGAAAAGGTAAATTCTTTAGAGAAATCGGAATCATCCGCGTAAAATTGTTCTTTGCTGCATAACTGGTTAAAAATCAATTTACTTTTCCCTATCGTGAGGAATGAACGATTCAAAAATAACTGCGAAACGCCGTTTTCGAATTGATCGCAGAAGAAGAAATCTCAAAATTATTAGAGTGGAAAAAGTTAGACTAATGGCATCATTACCGCATGTTGCTGGTGTGCAATTAATGTTCTATCTTCCTGGACCTATTCATCTTTCCAGTGGAATCCAAAGAATCGTCTTTAAAATTGTTCGTTACTGCAACAATCAGGATAAAATATTTATTGATTCTGTATTCAGAAACGAAGGTGAAGCAATAAGACCACCGAAAAAGCGCTTTCGAGTTCGGATCGCAGAAGAAGAAACTGTCAGTAAAAAAAAAGAGTAATTACCCAGGACCCAATTCTGGTTATGGTTAAAGATATAAGGCTGGCCGGAAAAAAATAAAGTGTGTATCTTCACTAGCGTTACGAATGTATGATCTATTAATTGGCGAAGTTCTTAGTTAATATATGGTGAGAATATGCAAGACTCTAGAACATTTCGTTTGTTTTGTCAAAAACTAGCTCCAAATAATTTCCTTTATATTTGTGCTTCAAATGCACCAAGTGGCCAATTAAAAATGCAATGGTTTTGTTTTCAATAAAACCTCTTGAAGTTTCGAAAATTGCAGAAGGTTCAGATCGGATATTTTTATTTCTAACCCAGGATTCCAGGGAGAAAGCTCAGTGCCCATCAATATTGTTTGTTTTATGTGATTATTTTTGTAGGGGCGCTGAAAATCATTGATGTTAGATTTTTGAGTGCTGTTAGTCTCAAAATAAGATGCAAATTTATCAAAAATCATTATACTTATAATCTGAGTAATTTTTCTTGCAAAATAAAACGCTGTGTTTAAACAATACGTGTTATTCACCCGAACAGCGGACATTGAGAGTTGTAATTTTGGGAAAAATATTTGTATTTTTAAATGTAAAAAGTTCACATTATATCTACATCATTATTAACATAAAATCAGCCATAATTGGCAAAAATAAGGTAAATGCGGGCTGTCAAATTGGGAGTCCTATTTCGCTATTTGATACATTCTTCTGTTAGCAAACTTCTAGGTTTGTATAAACTTACACATCATAAAATTAGTTAATTCCATATCTCGTCACGGGAAGTTTCTTTTACTACGTAGTATTAACTGTGTTTCGGAGAACATTTGTTTTCAAAATTATTTGAAAATGACAATCGCATGGTTCTTACGTCTACCCTTTAGGGAAAACTTTGCTAATGCCCCAATATCTTGAACGTAAGTTTCCAATGAATTGTCCCGGCACTGATGCGCACTCAAGGCAAATAACTAGTCACATAATGTAATTTTCTTTCGTCAGATGAAAATATCCTTTTTTTTATTCATTGGCTAACTACCTCTGGGGCACACCTCCCAACGCCAAAGCTGGTCATTTAAAGATCTAAGTCTGACTTCCAACGCTTTGGTAATTAATAAGGCACTTTGCCATTATCATCATCGTCGGTTGATGTCGCGCACTGTTATTTGCATTCTCATATGTAAGATATTAAGACGTACTCCATGGCATCTCTTACAAGATGTAGAATAATACTAACCGGTTGAATTGAATTTACTGTCAAGATTATTTTAAAGCTCACCAGTATAGATTTGTTCAAGTTATGTGGGCGTGCAAAACATTAATGTTTTGACCTTTTCTTTTGACTTTCTCGCATCTTCCTTACGCCAGTCATAAAGAATGTATTGCAGTTGCGAAAAAACTATGTGAATTTTTGACCCAACCACTTCTTCTTCATAGGACCTTGTAAATGGTTCTTATGTAAATTACTTCCTTTATTTATGTGTGTGGTTTTGTGGGATTTTGAATACCGAAGACTAATTGACGGCAAAATCTCTCTCCAGGCAGTTCGTCACCCAGAAGGCTAAATGGCCAGTCCTAGACGGAACTACAGCCATATTATTCTCATTGATTTTAAATGATGTATGGATAGTGAATATTAGGGTTGTAAAACTGATCCATATTAAATATACTTTCATTTTATGTATTCATTGTTATTGCTTAATACATTAATTAGTGATTTATATTGGTTGAAAGTCGGTAAAGGAACAACTTGAAGGTATTAATCAGGAAACTGATAACCCATATCAAAATTCAAATTCAATAGGAATGTATAAACACATTCCATCACAATTTCAGCCTGGTCTATTGAACTTTTCCAATATAATTATGAATTAGAGTCCTCTGAGGAACAATCGGGTAATCGGAGGAATCTTCATTTTCAGCTGTGTATGAAGATGGCTTCTTTAATAAGTCTTCCAAGAATTAAAATGGTTGTGTTCTCGTTTGTGACCTTTGATAGGTCTGTAAGGGACGCACTTGAGTGCGCTTTACACTTGAAACTAAACGCGTGGACACTTGAAACGTAAACGCGTTTACACGTTTGAAACTAAACGCGTTTACACTGAAACGCTAAACGCGTAATAACGCACCTGAGTGCGGTTACGAGAAAGAGTATGTGGAGAAGAACCACGTAATCTTCTTTCGGACATTTACTAAGCATGATCCAATCTATATTTTCTCACATAATTTTGCCTTGCTTCTTGAGCTTTCTCAGATACTAAGCCAATATGGCGCATGCAAACGTTTTGCTCTAGAATCAAACTTTTGTATAGGGTGAAGTCATATATACCCATAATAATGTGCTACAAATATGCGATTGCAGATACTTAAGGCGTCTATCTTCGAATGCTTTCGGGTTAATTCTGCAAACCGGAAGATCATTTGTGGCAGGATTTGTTTGCAAACGGCGAATAATATTTTTGTCTGAAATTTTCCCAAAATTTTGATACTCCGAAATTGCATCGAGCTGATGTCGCAGGCACCTTACTTGAATTTAAAATCGATAATTTTGTAATTTTGGAGGTAATTTACACGAAGCCTTTGGGACATTTTTAAAGTTTAAAAAAAATGGCTCTATCGTTTTCGAGTTCAAATTTTGTTGTTGCATAGTGAACAATGCTTGAATAGAATGCTCAGGCTAGTTTTTTGTTGAAAAACTCTGTGATGTTTTCGAAAATTGCAAATATTCAAATTTTTTAGCTATTACCTACAAACTAAAAATATTAAAGAGATTTTCTGCCCTTAATACAATCTTTTTCGTTTAAGATAGATTTGAAATAAGCTTCATGTTACAATTTTTCGGAAATTAGAGTCTACTTTTCGTGTAATTTGCGTGAAGTACTTACTGTTTTAGGCACACTCGTTTATTGACTGCATAGGATGGGGTTGCAATATTGCCATTGCGCTTCGTTGTTTCCGATCTAATATTAAAATATTGCCGCTGTATGTTATTCTGTATGCGCGTCATGTATCTTCTCTACCACAAATGCTAAAGCTTCTGGGCAAATAAATGATACAGAAAGACTTGGTTTCTTAAATGGCTTGTTTACATTTTGTAGCGCTGTAGGAGTGGTTGGGTTATGTCATTTCCGTGTAATTACGTTGGCTGCATCTCTTGAGCCGGGACATTATGCAATGAAAGTCTTCCCCTGTCATACACAATTTCAAAAACTTTCCATTTATCTAGGGAATTAGTGTATGTGTACTATAATTTTCTAGAATTTAACAACCATATCTAGCCACCTAAAATAATTTTTAATGAAAGAGGCTTCCACGTAGCGTCATTTCTACTACCTACTTGACAAATTGCAATAAAATACTTTTAAAGTGTCTTTTAGACCATTTCTACGTCTTCCTTTGCGACTGACTTGCACAGCGACTGACCGCGCACAGCGCTTTCACTTAACATAAGATAGCAATTCGCTCTTGGGTTAAGGTGGCAAACGTGCGTCTCAAAAATAAAGTTATTAAATTCTCATTCTGCCCACAATTGGCGGATCAAATTCTCGTAATATAAAAAGTTTGATTTTTCAAATGTTGGGTTGGGAGGTCTTAGTTCTGCTTTATTCGCCTTTTAGCTTCTCTCTGTCCATCACCCTTTAACATTCAATATGGACTTGAAGTCTCTCGAAATTGCACCTTGTTCTTTCTGTGTCTTCATCCAACTACAACTATTTTTACTTGTTAATGAAAGTGTTCATCAGACAAACAAGATCCTCGAAATTACGCATCATGTTTTAATTTTTCGAGTTTTTGTGTTTTGTGCCGAAAAAACGTAGGCAATTTCTAAACAATAAATTCTCCAAAAATCTCTGCAAAATTTTTCTTTAATTTCTTGCACAATATGTAGTCGGGAGAAACGATAAAGAAAGTCGTGCATGAGTTTCCATTTGTCGCGCACTGTCTTTTTTTCTTTCAGAAAATGCAAACAAAAATCGTAATGATTTGCAAAGTACAATTTTAATGATAAGATCATTTTTATTACATGAATCTTGTTCTAGAAAAAATTAATTTAAAAATTCGATCAGTACAATTTTGCATTAAAAATATGCTAACTTACCGTGATTTAGTCTTTTCTGAACTGCATATTTGACGGTTCTGCCACTACGCTCTGACAAGCTTTAAGCTTTAAAAACTTCTTGAATCGTCTCCAATGCGTGGGAAATGGACATTATCTGGGTTTCTTTTATTTATTTAACTTCAAACACTTAAAAAAACTATGTGACGCAGACAAAGTAAGGAGCATCAGTGTATTCTGTGCAGGTTTTCTTAAAGTCGTTTCCCTTACCTAACCTCAATACCTTACCATAACTGTATTTAAATACCAGCGTAGAGAAAAGAAACGTTTGTTACTGAGCACATTAGAAGGCAGTATCATAGGTCGTGAAAAGTATAGAGCATCTTGAAATTACATGTTTCAAATAAGAACCTAACGTGTGATTCGGTTTAAACACAAATCTTTTGAAATCATTACACATTCACTCTATATAAAAATAAATTTACTCACTAATTAATATGAAACACTATTTTGCTTTCGCTTGTTAGCATTCTATCAGAGTTAACATACTTGTAGACATCTATTATGCCCAACGAATCCTCCGTTAACTGCTTAAACAACTCCGCATTGGCAGCATGCGTCCAATTGGATCCTTTAATGTTTTTTTTACATTCTCGCTTTAATTACGATAACGCCACTTGCTTTTTTAAGCTACAAGGGACCGCCACCGGAAGTCGATGAACAGCCCAGAAATAAATTTGAATAAAAACGATCTCATGGTATTTCGAGATGAATGATGTAAGTTGAAGCAATAAGGGCGAAATTGTGACTTTAAAAACTTGTATATAATGATAACATAATAGGCGAAAATATAGTGTATTGTTTAATCTATTCCCGTTTTTTTAACATTAATGATACTTAGCGATTTTCTTTACGTGAATGTCAGCTTAAAGTATTCGATTCGATGCAACCACCAACCATGAATCATATGAGAAAACATATTCACCAAAATCAGCGACACTTTTCCAAAAAGAAACTGCAACTAAAAAATTTTAATGTTCTAGCATCTATATGTATAAGTAACTTCAAGTCAAGTAAATACAACGTTGGGAAAGAATTTGAAAAAATCTTACTGTACTGCTTTTGTTATAATCTTTTCAGGCATTAATTCGCCCGCAATAACTTATTTCTTCACTTCACTTAATTTAACTCTAACTTACTCTTAATATTAGCTGACACTTGCTATACGACAAAGTCTAAATGAGTTTCACTTATGACTGAGAATTCGGGAACTTGTTAATAGGATCATGCTGGGAAATATAGTTTCATTTGAAAGTTCTCGTTGACTTTTATCACAAACACTAGGCCTTAATTCAAATGCTTTTCTTAACGCATAAGAAACGGAGTGTCCAAACTCAGCAAATGTAAAGCTTTTTCCGCGTCGCTCAAGTGCTGGCGGACGCAATTTATATTCGAGACCAATCTAACAAGTTCACCGTCTGAATTTGCGCGCCATAGGCCAAAATAAAATATCTGCTGGGCGGTTGCGTTAGGTAGGCTGTAGTTCGATTCAAAATGTTTTTGTTTCATTACATTGCTACTGTAGTGACATGTATATTTCATAGGATCTAGAGATTTTTGATTCCTTCGAAGGGAAGTCAAGATCGCTGAGAATTAGCTTTCAAAAATTCATCATTCATCATGCCCTATGAGGTTTTTTATCGTTATATTCTCTTCAAGAGCTATTCCGAGACTAAGAGGGGTCGAAGATCGACGAAGAGAGGAAAATAGTAACACAACGAGATCTAACAGACACTGCGTGTTTATTACTTTAAATAGTCACCAGGAGCTACGCTACGATAGTTGATCAGGAAACATAGAGTACACGCGCTGTTCGCAAGAGTAGGACGGGCATTGGCGCCGGGGCGTGGCGTTCCAGTCGGTCCGAGCGGCGCCCGGTGCACTTAACCGGACCGCGACGCGCGATCCCGGCTTGACTGTGCTTACAGTGTCGCGGGCCCCGTCGCGCGCTCGCACACGCGCCGCTAAGCCGCGCGACCAGCCGCCACACGCTCACCCGCCCCCGCCGCGCCGCCGCCCCCGCCCGCCCCTCACCGCGCCCCGACGCCGCCAGCGCAAGGCGCCACGCGCAGCTCCGGGGGATAGAGCCTTCTTCCTTCTTCTGCTTCATGCGCCGGTTCTGGAAACCAGTCTGTCCACTTGCGTTTCGTTCAGCTATGGAGCGCTGGACCCGATCTCGATGCCGCTGCGCGCGTCAGACGTATCGTTGAAGTGGAAATCCTCTCCACTCGCAGCATCTTTTGAGTGTGGTTGGGTGAATGTTGTTGCGCCGTGTGTCCGCGCGGCGCCCCGCGCCGCCCGCCCCCGCCGCGCGCCGCCACGCCGCCGCACTCCGCCCCCCGCGAGCCCTAGAGGCCGGGGGGCCGCCCTCCGGGCCTCCGCCGCCGTCCGCCCGGCCACCCCCCCGTCGCCCCACAAGCCCGCCGGCCCCCCGGACCGCCGCCCGTGCGCCAGCGCCGCCCGCCAGAGGGCCGCGGCCCCCGCGGCCGCTAGCCCGGAGGCCCACCCGCCGCCCCCCCGCTGCCGGTATCCAGCCCCGCCTGCGGGCTTCGGCCTGCCAACAATAGAGCGCCACCACGCGTTACACAAATATTTCTTTTTTTCCGGTCATGCGTTTCGTGAAAGTCGAACAAATTAAACATTAACTTCTTTGTGGACCTTTTCGTGAATAAGTTAACAAATCATGAATTTTTCATCTTTCTTATCAAGCGATCATTTAAACTAAAAGATCTCAAATTTCACATTATTAAGTATCAATAATCAATAAATAATAATATAAATAATAATAATATAATAATAATCAATCAATAATAATACTAAATGGCCTGCAACTAAAAAATATTCGTGAATAAAACTCACAAAGAGAATGCCTTCCCTACCAAACGTAGCACGTACTGCTCCCTAAGGATAAGTAACAATTTAACTAGCTGATTACAATATTGCATCAACTTAATTATTGCTAAAAAAACTATTATTATTATTATTATTATTATTATTATTATTATTATTATTATTATTATTGATATTAATAATGTGAAAATTTTGAATCTTTTAGTTTAAATGATACGCTTGATAAAGAAAAGATGAAAAATCTTCATGATTTGTTAATTTATTCACAATAAAGGTCCACAAAAATTAATGTTTAATTTTTTCCACTTTACAACCAATGACTGGAAAAAAAAAATTTGTTAACGCGTGTGCGCTCTGTGTTGCAGCGCCGAAGCCCGCAGGCGGCTGGAGTACCGTGCAGCGGCGGCGGCGGCGGGTGGCGCCTCCGGGTACGGCCGCGGGGCGGGCCCTCGGCGCTGGCGGGCGGCCGCCCTGGGCGGCGGCGCCCGGGGGGCGGCGGGCTGCTGGGGGCGACGGGGGGCGTGGCCGGGCGGCGCGGCGGGGCCCGGAGGCGGCCCCCCGGGCCTCGGGCTCGCGGCGGCGGAGGCGGCGCGGCGGCGCGGGCGGGGCCGGGCGGCGCGGGGCGCCGCCGCCGGCGCTCAACAACACCGAGCCGCAACCAACTCACCAACAAGCAGCTCGACCGAGCTGGAGAAGGAGTTCCACTTCAACGAAGTACGCGACGCGCGCTCAGGCGCATCGAGATCGGGTCCGCGCTCCAGCTGAACGAGACCCAGAAGTGAAGATCTGGTTTCCAGAACCGGCGCATGAAGCGAGAAGAAGCGGAAGAAGGAGGGCTCATCCCCGCGGAGCCCGCGCGTGTGCGCTGCGGGGGGCGGGGCGGGCGGAGGGGCGGCGCGGGGGCGGCGGCGCGGCGGGGGCAGGGAGGTGTGTCCGGCGTGGGGTCAGCGGCGGCTTTAGCGAGTTCGCGTGCTGCCAGCGCGTCGACTGGTGGGCGGGCTCGCGACACTGTAACGACAGCAGCCGGGACGCGTCGCCGCCGCAGCCCGGCGCGCCGGACCACTGAACCCCGGCCCCGGCCCCGGCCCCGCTCCGACACAGCGCCACCTATGTTCCTATACAACTTATGCGTAGCGTAGCTCCTGGTGACTATTTAAGTAATAAAACCGCATGTCTATTACGATCTCGTTGTTGTTCTCATTTTCCTCCTTCCGTCTCTCGACCTCCTTATCTCGGAATATCCTTGAAAGAAATACCAAAAACCTCAAGGGCATTTGAATGTAATTTTTGAAGCTAATTCTCAATCTACTTTTCGAAGAATCACAAATTCTCGCCTTGAAATAACATTCAACAATACAAGAAACAAAATAACAATTTTAATACAACTACACCACGCTAACGCAACGCCCACAATATTTTATTTTGCCATGCGCGCAAATCACGAACTTGTAGATTGTCTCACATATAAAATTGCGTCCGCCAATGAGCGACGCGGAAAAAGAGTTACATTTGTAGTTTGGACACGTCTTTTTATCTTAAGAATACATTAATTAAAGACCAGTGTTGTATAAAAAGTCAACAGAACATTTTCAAATGAAACTAGTATTTCCCAGCATGATTATTCAAGTTCCCGAAGTTTCAGTCATAGTGAAACTCATTTAACTTTGTCGTATACATAGTAATACACCTAATATGTAAAGAGTAAGTTAGAGTTAGTTAAGTGAGTGAGAATAAGTTATTGCGGCCAATTAATGCTCAAAAATTTAAACAAAAATACACGTAAGTAGATTTTTCAAATTCTTCCCACGTTAGTATTTACTTGACCGAAGTATCTTATAATATCAATCTCAAAACTTAAATTTTTAGTTGCATTCTTTTGGAAAAGTGTCGCTGATTTTGTAATATGTTTTCTCATATATTCATGCCGTTGTGGTTGCATTCATCATAATCTTAGCTGACATTCACTAAAAAAATCGCTAAGTATCATTAATTTAAAAAACGGGATAAATTAAAAATACATATATTTTCGCAATATTATGTTATCATTATATAACGTTTTAAAGTCACAATTTCTGCCTTTCTTACACTTCAAACATCACTTCATCTCGAAAATACATGAATCGTTTTTATTCAAAATTATTTCTGGCTATTCACTGACTTATCCCGTGCGTCTTGTAGCCTTAAAAAAGACTGCGTTATCAGTATACGAGAATGTAAAAAAAACATTAAAGGATCCAATTGGCGCCATGCTGCCAATGCGGAGTTGTTTAAGCAGTAACGGACGATTCGTTTGGCATATAGATTTCACAAAGTATTAACTCTGATAATGCTAACAAGCGAATGCAAATAGTTTCAATATAATTAGTGAGTAAAATTTATTTTTATATAGAGTATTGTAATATTCTCCAAAAAGTTTGTTTAAACACGAATCACACGTTAGTTCTTATTTGAACATGTAATTTCAAATGCTCTATACGTTTTCACACCTAATGATACTCCTTCTAATTCTCATAACAAACGTTCTTTTCCACGTGTATTTAAAATACAGTATGGGTACAGTATATAGGTTAGGGTAGGGAAACGAAACTTTAAGAAAACCTGCACAGAATACACTTATCTCCTTACTTCGCGTCACATAGTTTTTTTAACTGTTTGAGTTAAATAAATAAAAAGAAACCCACGTAATGTCCATTTCCCACCATTGGAAGAATTCAAAAGAATTTTAAACTTAAAGCTTGTCAAGCGTAGTGCAGGAAACTCAAATATGCAGTTTCAAAAAGACTAAAATCACGGTAAGTTACATATTTTTAAGCAATTGTACTTGATCATTTTTAAATTAAATTATTTTTTAGAACAGATTTCATGTAATAAAAAATATCTATCATTAAAATTGTACTTTTGCAATATTACATTTTTGTTTGCATTTTCTGAAAAAAAAAAAGACAGTGCGCCGAAAATGGAACCAGCACGACTTTCTTTATCGTTCTCCGCTACATATGTGCAAGAAATTAAAGAAAAATTTGCAGCAATTTTTGAGAATTTTATTGTTAGAAATTGCCTACGTTTCGCACAAAAATACAAAAACTTTCGAAAAATTAAACATGATCGTATTTGAGGATCTGTTTCTGATGAACACATTTCATTAACAGATAAAAATAGTTGTAGTTGGAGGAAGACACAGAAAACAATGTGCAATTTCCGAAGAGACTTCAGTCATATTGATTGTTAACAGGGTGATGGACAGAGAGAGCTAAAAGGCGAATCTAAGCAGAACTAGACCTCCCAACCCAACATTTGAAAATCAACTTTTTATATTAGAGAATTTGATCGCCAATGTTGGCAGAATGAGATTTAATACTTTATTTTTGAGACGCACGTTTGCCACCTTACAAGAGCGAATTTCTTATCTTATGTTAAGGAAAGCGCTGTGCGCGTCAGTCGCTGTGCAAGTCAGTCGCAAAGGAAGAACGTAGAAATGTCTAAAAACACTTTAAAAGTATTTTATTGCAATTTTGTAAGTAGGTAGAGAAAATGACGCTACGTGGAGCCTCATTTCATTAAAAATTATTTTAGGTGGCTAGATATGGTTGTTAAATTCTAGAAAATTATATACACAACACTAATTCCTAGAATAATGGAAAGTTTTGAAATTGTGTATACAGGGAGACTTTCATTGCATATGTCCGGTCCAAGAGATGCAGCCAACGTATTACACGAAATGACCATAACCACAACCACTCCTACCAGCGCTACAAAATGTAAACAAGCATTTAAGAAACCAAGTCCTTTCTGTATCATTTATTGCCCAAGAAGCTTTAGCATTTGTGGTAGAGAAGAACATGACGCGCATAACAGAATAACATAAGCGGCAATATTTTAATATTAGATCGGAAACAACGAAGCGCAATGGCAATATTGCACCCATCCTATGCAGCAATAAACGAGTGGTGCTAAACAGTACGTACTTTCACGCAAATTACACGAAAAGTAGACTCTAATTTCCGAAAAATTGTACATGAGCTTATTTCAAAATCTATCTTTACGAAAAAGATTTTATTAAGGGAAGAAATCTCTTTAATATTTTAGTTGTAGGTATACTAAAAAATTTGAATATTTGCAATTTTCGAAACATCAGAGTTTTCAACAAAAACTAGACCTGAGCATTCTATTAAGCATTGTTTACACTATCCAACAACAAAATTGAATCGAAAACGATAGAGCCTTTTTTTTAAACTTTAAAAATGTCCCAAAGGCTTCGTGTAAATTACCTCCCAAAATTAAAATATCGATTTTAAATTCAAGGGGCCGCGACATCAGCTCGATCAATTCGGGAGTATCAATTTTGGAGAAAATCCGACAAAAATATTATTCGCCGTTTGCAACAATCCTGGCCACAATATCTTCCGGTTTTGCAGAATACCCGAAAGCATTCGAAGATAACGCCTTAAGTACTGCAATGCATTTTGTAGCACATTATATATGGTATTATATGACTTCACCCGTATACAAAAGTTTGATTCCTAGAGCAAACGTTTTGCATGCCATATTGCTTAGTATCTGAGAAAGCTCAAGAAGCAAGGCAAAATTATGTGAGAAAATATAGATTGGATCATGCTAGAAAATGTTCCGAAAGAGATTACGTGGTTCTTCTCCATACTCTTCTCGTAACCGCACTCAGTGCGTTTACGCGTTTACTTTTCAGTGTAAACGCGTTTACGTTTCAGTGTAAACGCACTCAGTGCGTTTACAGACCTATCAAAGGTCACAAAAGAGAACACAACCATTTTATTCTTAAACTTATTAAAGAAGCCATCTTCATACAAGCCTGAAAATGAAGATTCCTCCGATTACCCGATGTGTTCCTCAGAGGACTCTTAATTCATAATTATATTGAAAAGTTCAATAGACCAGGCTGAAATTGTGATGGAATGTGCTTTATACATTCACTTTAAATTTGAATTTTGATATTGGTTATCCAGTTTCTGATAATACCTTCAAGTTGTTCTTTACCACTTTCAAAAATATAAACACTAATTAATTATTAGCAATAAACATGAATACATAAAATGAAGTATATTTAATATGGATCAGTTTTACAACCCTAATATTCCATACCCATACATCATTTAAATCAATAGATATATGGCTAGTTCCGTCTAGACTTGCCATTTAGCCTTCTGGGTGACGAACTGATGGAGAGAGATTTTGCCGTCAATCAATTCTTCGGTATCAAAATCCCACAAAACCACACACCATGTAAAGGAAGTAATTTACTAGAATCCACTTTACAAGGTCCTATGAAGAAGAGTGTCTGGGTCAAAAATTCACAGTTTTTTCGCACTGCAATACATTCTTTATACTCCGTAAGAAGATGCGAGAAAGTCAAAAGAAGAAGGGTAAAAACATTAATGTTTTGCACCCCAACATAACTTGACAAACCTTATACAGGTGAGATTTAAAATAATCTTGACAGTAATTCAATTCACGGTTAGTATTAATTCTACATCTGGTAGTGATCCATGGAGTACTCTTAATATCTTACAATGAGATTGCAATAACAACGCGACATCAACGACGATGATGATAATGGCAAGTGCCTTATTAATTACCAAACGAAGTCGAGACTTAGATCTTTATGACCACTTTTTGCGTGGGAGGTGGCCCCAGAGGTAGTTAGCCAATGAATAAAAAAAAGGATATTTCATCTGACGAAAGAAAATTACCATTATGTGACTAGTTATTGCTTGGAGTGCGCATCAGTGCCGAAATTCATTAAACTTAATCGTCAAAGATATTGCATTAGCAAAGTTTTCCCTAAAGGGTACTAAGAACCATCGATTGTCATTTTCAATAATTTTGCAAACCAATGTTCTCCGAAACACAGTTAATACTACGTAGTAAAAGAAACTTCCGTGAAGATAGGAATAACTAATTTTAGATGTGTATTTATAAAACCTAGAAGTTTGCTAACAGAAGAATGTATCAAATAGCAAATTAGGACCAAACTACTCCCAATTTGACAGCACCCATTACCTTATTTTTGCCAAATTATGGCTGATTTATGTTAATAACAATGTAATATATTATACTACAATTTAAAATACAAATATTTCCAAAATACACTCTCAATGTTCCGCTTTCGGGTGAATACCCGTATTTTTTTTAAACACAGCAAAAAATTACTCAGATTATAAAGTATAATGATTTGTGATAAATTGCATCTTATTTTGAGCTAACAGCACATCAAAATCAACATCAATGATTTTCAGCGCCCTACAAAAATAATCACATTAAAACAAACAATTATTGATGGGCAACTGAGCTTTCTCCCTGGAATCCTGGGGTTAGAAATAAAAATATCGATCTGACCTTCTGCAATTTTCGAAACTTCAGAGGTTTTATTGAAAACAAAACCATTGCCATTTTTATTGGCGCACTTGGGTGCATTTGAGCAAAAAATATAAAGGAAATATTTGGAGCTAGTTTTGAAAAACAAACGAAAATGTTCTAGAGATCTGATATTCTCCATTATATTAACTAAGAACTTCGCAAATTAATAGATCATACATTCGTACGGCTAGTGAAATACACAATTTATTTTTTTTCCGGCCAGCTATATCTTAACCATAACCAGAAATTGTCCTGGGTATTACCTTTTTTTTACTGACAGTTTCTTCTTCTGCGATCGAACTCGAAAGCGCCTTTTTCGGTGGTCTATTGCTTACCCTTCGTTTCTGATACAGAATCAATAAAATATTTTACCGATTGTGCAGTAACGAACAATTTTAAAGACGATTCGGATTCACTGAAGATGATAGTTCTCAGGAAGATAGAAACATTAATTGCACCAGCAAGCATGCGGTAAGTGCATTAGTCTACTTTTTCTACTCTAATAAATTTTGAGATTTCTTCTTCTGCGATCAATTCGAAAACGGCGTTCGCAGTTATTTTTGAATTGTTCATTCCTCGAAGGGAATAAGTAAATGATTTTACCAGTTATGCAGCAAAGAACAATTTTACGGATGATTCCGATTCTCTAAAGAATTTACATATTCAGAGGAAATATTAACGGCTCCGTGAAGCATGCTGTAATACATCATAGTCCACGTTACGGTACGGTACGTTCCGTTACGTTACGGTCCACCTAAGGTAATAAATCAGAATATTCCTTACGGGTTTCGGAAAGGGGATACCGGTGAATTACAATTGGTTCAACTATAATTCAGAATAAAAGTAACTCATATTCGTTTCGGGGATAATTATTGTTAATTGTAATGTGATTAATGGTGCAATTAGAAAAATATAAATTAGGTAATTAACCTCATTTTTCTGACATTCCACGACATAAAACTTCTCCCGTAATCATATTTACTGGCGATGTCAAAATGTCGCCACTGTAACTCTAATGCGACAACTTCCTCACCGAATGTCATTTCTTTGGTTACCTTCAGGTTCAAGAGAATTATTTGCATCCATCTTGCTCAAACTACGGTATACGAATATTGTTTAAATAGATATATCGCAAGGAACATCTCAAAAAAGGCTGCGGCAGGTTTGTACGCATTCATTTGTTTACAATCGCAGTAAAGTAAATCGTGAGATTTTGTGGTGACCGATAAAATGAACATAAAACGAAATGTTACAGTGTCATTAAAGCCTCACTCTTTTAAGCTCTGCAGCAATAACACTCATACCATTACTATAATAGGTATGTTAATAGCTATTACAGTACCAGAGTCGCCATATCAAACAAGTCGTTAAGTATTCTTTTTAGGTAGCCTAGTAACTTACTATCTCGGTGGTTAACGTGAGGTTCGACTCCCGGTCGAGGCAAATTATAATTGTGAGGTTTGCTTACTAATGTCCCAGTATCTATTGCTGTGCGACGATGAGAAAGCGCACTCTAAGGTAAAGAAGACCTACGTGTACAGTGAAGGGATGTCTTCGTGCTAACCACACGTACCCCTTATCCCATGGCCGAGAGGCTGAGTCACCACTGAACCAGGGTTCGTATCGGGCGGCCGACCCCAGAATAGGACAGTAACTTACTGAAATCGAAAAAGAAAACATTTGGAACATTGGTAAGTCTTCTTATTACAGTTATCTTGTAATATTGTCAGTAGCAAAATGTGACTTATTGTACAAGACCCTGAAAGTCGGTGGATTTTTTCATTTAGATTCCTGTAATATTTTTTTAAATGGATTTAATTCATTTTTTGCGAGTGACCGGAAGACCGATGGTCAGACAGCTTCTCGAGCACCTCTGTGTACCGGAGTTCAAATTCTTTCCCTCTATGTGAGATTGTTCTGTTGAAAAAAAATCAACGAGCTCACGACAAATTTTGACATTGGGATTAGGTCAATTTGACCTGATTTGCATTCAATAACAATTTTATCATCACGAATCATCACAATTCCATCACATCTCTCATCATTCTGGTGTGCATCTCATGTTCTGAAATGTGCTACAAATAATGTAGCCCCTCTGTGAAACAATTGTCAGGGGTGTATGCATATGATAAATAGTTTTTTAATCATTTCTGCTGGCCAAACCCACTTCACGAGATACCATCGCACTTCTATATGATTACGATACATCATGTGAAAAAAAGTGTTTCTTACTCCAAGTAATACATTTCATAAAAGTACGCTGTTAAAATTGGAAATGCTTTATCCACCCCAAAAGATGATTTCAGATACCTATCCATTCCAGAGAAAAAAACTAGAGCCGTCGCGCCCGCGGTGGCCGCCTAGGGAATTTCCATCTGGTGGGTTTGCCGTGAAGGAGGAGGGGGGGGGGGGGCAAAAAGGGCCGGTGCCGCGCTGTCGGTTAAGCGCCCGCTCGATCGCGGCCATTCGTCACCCGGCGCCCGTAGATTGCGGGGGACGGTGCACTCGCGCGCGCCCCGCCCCGCCCGCCCCGCCCCCGCCCGCCCGCCCGCCCGCCCCGCCGCCCGCCGCCCGGGCGTTAATTACCCCACGCGCCGGCCGCCCGCCGGCCCGCCCGCCCGCCCCGCCCGCCTCGGCCGCACCCCATTCCCAGCCCAGCGCATTTGGAAGTCAAAGCGAGCGCGAACGCCATAACTCACTCGAGAACTGGATCGATTGAATTAGCGGGGGCCGAATGTAAACACGCCCTGTCGGTCGAGAAAGAGGTGTCGCGCTACCTCTTGCCATTTGTATCCACATGGGCTAATAGGTGACCACTCTTTCAATTCCATGGACGGGATATTAACCCTACAGTTCTCTTCGAATTTACCACATGGCTGAACAGCTCGGACTATCCCTACCAACAGTTTAAAAAAAAACATTTGGAGCAGCTTCTGAGAAATGTTTGTTTTTGATATTTTTTATCTAGCCCATATTTCACACAACATTGCGCGAATTCGACTGTATTTACTAACAAAATGTACTTTACTTGAACGAAAGAACCAATTGTAAAGAAATAAATTAATTTAAAGGAAAAATCTCTAACTTCAATTTTGAATTTATAAGAATACGATGAACAAATTTCGAACTTTTGAAATTTTCAAAAATGTCGACTTAACGGCGAAAATAGACCCTATGCCACCTTTATAAATGAACTTCATTCCATTTTTGCAAGACATTTACAAAAAACATTGAAGTCATTTTTGAGAATATTTTCCAGAGGCTTCATGTAAAATACCCCCCAAAAATGATTGAATATTATTCAAAACCTTAAGCGCTTAGAGTAACACCAGATAGACTGGGAATTATTCAGTTTGCAAAAGTCCTAAGCAAAGTTATGTCGCTGTTGTTCACAGATGTCGGGCAGACGGTGTGAAAAACAAAAAATACATTTTCACTATAAAGGGCTTACCATTCGTGAAATCTGATACATAACGTTTTAAAGGGAGACAAATACTCTGAAAATGCGGAAGGAAGGAAAGCAGACTTCAGTAGGGAGTGCAACAGTTTTGGGAAGATTTGAAATAAGTTTCGCATTTTTACACACTTCAATCAGCTTCTCTTGCCCGAATGCGCTTCAACAGGGGGACAGCTGCTTGACCTTGAATGGCGGACTGTTGCATTAAAAATATCCGTTAAATACGAGACCCCAAAACATTAAAATTACTCAAAAAATACGTATCTAAATATATCAATATGTAGTATATCATTGGATTCGTCATTTTGCGCTCATGATAACTTACCAAAAAATATGTAAAGTTCCATTTGAAAAAACAAAGTTACTTCAATATCTAGTAAAATACAAGTGATAAAATAGAAATAAATAAATGTATCTATTAGCCCCATTCTCTCATTCACTTCATGGAAAATTGTGCATTTCAAAAACTTCAACAGTTCAAACACTGCAAGAGGTACTTATGTTACGTGAGTCACCTTATATATGGAAAGTTAAAGTCAAATATTACACCATAGATCCAAAATAAAAGTTGTTAAAGATGTCGTTTTGTAAATAAAAAGATACCTAATTGACTATTATTTGCTTTTGGGATTTTCTTTCTTTCCAACAATGATTGACTTTATTTTGAGAGTACTGTATTTAATACTGATAATTCTTCAATTAACTCTCTGACGAGTAAGTTCATCAGAAATATAAGGTAGGTATGTAAAATTTGAACTTTCGCAATTAAAAAAAACACTGTTTTGAACGAAAATGGGATTTGTAACATTCACTGAAATGTAATTGATATTAACAGATAACAAAGTATAATTTAAAAAATTAAGCAATTGTTTGTGGGGTGATTGAAAATGCCCCGGGGATTTCATGTAAAGTACCCCCAAAATTAAAATATCGATTTCATATTTATGGGGCCGCGAAATTAGCAATATCAATTGGAAAATATCTATTTTGGAGAAAATAGGCTGAACGGTTTAGCTGCTAGCGTTGTTCACAGTTGGAGGGACGGACAGACATGGTTTTGACGTCATTCGATTTTTCGGTATCAAGGATCCAAAAAACATGGATTCTGGCTACACCCCGTCTGAGAGGATTTTTCTTAAATTTAGCAACTGGATTTATTCACTTTTCGTTACTAGGACCCTGTAATAAACGTTTCTCTGCCGAAAATTCGCTGTTTTTCGCGCATCATTAGGTGCCATCCGTAAATTACGTTATATCTTTAAGCGGGAAAGGAATAAGGCGAATCTCACGCAATATACGTGGGGGACGGAGGGTTCTCGGCAAATATCACGTTTTTTTTCGAAAAACAGTGCTAAATTGCGAGAAAACGAGTCAAGTTAACTGAAACTCATTCCTATACTAAAATAATGCGAAATATTGCAGAATAATTTTTATCGAGATTACGTGAATGCTACTAAAAGTATACCGAGGAAAAGGATCTAACAAAAATTTCAGAATTTTTATCATTAATGATATAAATCTCATTACCTGTATTTTTACAGACATTTTAAAGAAAAATAACTGCAAATGAATTATAAAACATTTTATAGAAGTGCAATAATATTCATTGTAATTCAGTCACCCCATTTTTTAAATACTAGTCATATTAAGTCGTAAATAAATATAATGCAAAATATGTTTTTAAATAAATCCCAATGCAATCAATCACAAATCAACGCATATATATTAAAATACGCATTTTGAAAAATATAATGTGAGATTTGAACCGAGTAAGAGGTCCAACCAAATCTTACATTTTTCTTTCTTTCTCTCCACTCCGTAGCGAAAAAGTAAAAATGAAATAATTAAGTAAAAAAAATGAATGTTTTTGTTTTTTACAGCTCTTGTTTATCAGAAACCATTTATTTTAGTACGGCTAAATAAGCGCGTTGCGATGTTTAAACGACTCACGTTGCATGATCGTTTTTCAAAGGATTCATTTTATTCCGGGAAAATCAAAAAAAGTGTGAGGCAATTATACCCCATTTGTTTGACGTTATCAAACTATAGGTACTTGTGAACCAACGTGTTAACTGGTACTAATATCGACCGAAAGCCGGATAACCAAAGACTTGTCGCTGCTCGATCATTAAAAGCAGTCATTGCTAATGGTACATTCAAAATTTTATTTTTTACTTAACTTTAATGACATATTGCGAATAATATTACTCGTATAATGTAGTTAAAATAACTCGTATAATGTAGCATAGGGTGTGGGACGCGAAGGCTTTGCCGCATGTAGCGCAGTCTACCACGTAACACTAACTAGGCAAACAGAAGAAAGTAACATCGAGAAACTGATAAGTTTTTTCGTAACATTTGTTACAGTTGTTCGTAACATTTGTAATATTTGTTTGCTCGTAACATTTATTCCTTAATTTTACGTGGCAACAATGTGCAAATGTCTAAGCTTCTGATTCACTGTTTCCTAGGGTATGGAGCTAGCCGCATCACGAAATGACAATTACATTCTAATTTTATTTAAACCTTTGATTTTCTTGATTAATAATTAACTAGATGAGGACTTGACGTGTTTTGTAACACGAGCATACTTGCAACAACGGGATCTTCTTTTGTCATTGTTAACGTTTGTTTGCGACGGTAGAGGAATGAATTGGAGGATATGAATAATGTAAACGAAAATATTCCGGAAGAGTGAGAAGGTAAATACGCGTGAAGACCAATATAGCAGTTACGCATGAAGCAATAACAAAAATTCCAGTGTGAATGTACACGCAGGACTCAAAAGGCCCCATTTTCCCCAAGGAATTGCGTTTAATCGTTGAGATAATTGCACCTTTAATTTCATTAAACAATTAATTAAAACCAATCAATCTCTTAAAACTAAAATATTGCATTATTTGTAATTAAGTATAATTGTTGCATGTAGTTAGTTTTTCTCTTATATTTCTGTGATAAATATTAGTTTTAAATGGCCATATCGTCATGACTTATTTGCTGTTCGAAAACCGCTAAATAACTTTCTTCTACCTATACCACTGTCAAGATATTCTGGTTCCCACTGACGAACGCTGAAAATCATACTAACACACAAAATCCACTTTTATCGAGAGAGGAAGTACGCACATAAAATATTTGATAACGCACATATCAAAATTTATTTTGGATGAATTCGTAACTGTTATGGGTGTAAACGGAGCTCCCAGAATTAACTAAATAGAAAGTTTAAAAATATCTGATATAGAGAATCTATTCTAGTTTGTTAATAACCATCGCCAAGATTAAAAATAAAATATCCAGCAGCAGAAAACACTGTATGATGCTTTGGCCAAAAGTAATTGAAAAAGTTCTTGCAGGTTTCAGGAGTAGTCTTGGTTTTGCTAAGCCCGTTGGCAAAAATACGAACGAGACCATTCCTGCATTTTCAGGAAAATGTGCAAGTTCTTTTAAAAATTATAATTGCTGAGATCAAACAAAATAAAAAAGTGAATATTTGCTATCTCGATTATAACCAGTAATTTCATATTTCGCGCCATAAGAGATCATGTTGCGTCATTCCCATTCAACTAATTTCACATTTCCCACGTAACCATGATGGAATACAATTCAGTTTTATAATGTAATCGTGCAGGGTTGTGCTGAGCATGATTTCATAATGCACGTACCCGCAATCCTCTCGATCCAAATTAGTTATCCAGCGTATGTCGAGCTCGGTATCGAAGGCAATAAAACGCAATAATGTATCAGTAAAAATAATAATAATAATTTCATTTATTTTCATTTCATTTTGAAGGTATTTAAATTTCAGTAAATTTAAAACAATAAAGTGAAAATAACCGACTCGCTCCCGATTAGTTTTGCCGTGCTTTGTGAACACGAGAATTGCCACTTTGAACTATAGTATTCACTATCGCCGGTCACAACAATATGTCAGGTAGACAATGGAGATTTAATTCTCTAACCAAATTCCAAAATGTCTTCACGTACTCATAATACATGTCAGTAAAAAGAGTGTTTACACCCACTTTTGTCATAAATGATTCAACTGCGAGATTTTGTGGTGTCAGATGTCCGGATCACTCATTTTTAAGTCAAGGATTAAATTTCTTTTTTTTTAAATACATAATTGCGTGCTCATTAAAAATATAACATTTTCATAGAGCATTAATAGTATCCAGTAGAGCAAGGTAGTCCTCCTAATTAATAAAATAATTTATTCATAAATGACTGCTGAGCCCTCGAAGTAAAGACAGAAGAATTTGGGAAATATTTTACTAAATGCAATATCTCAAAGGTCGCCATAGCGTTGCTCGATAGTCGCTCTTCTGGCAATCTGAAAATTACGTACTACTGTCAGTTCTGTTTTCGAGGCAACCTCGTGCGAGTCACTGTATTTAACAATGAAGGTTTTTTATCTAAGAATTCTACTTTTCTAATCAATTAGTATTTCACTGAAGTTGTGCGATCTTCCTACCACCTGTCAATTACGAATGCCAGCTTCTTCCCACCACCTGTCAGATTTTAAAATATTAGTTAAATGAGAAACGTGACTGTTAAAAAATTCACGTTTGATAAATTCACGTGTTTCATTAAGAATTAGGGAAAGTTTTGGTTTATTTATAATGTTTACTAGTCAGCCTTTTACTATCTTTTTAATTTAAAAAATAATGGCCACATTTTTACAAACCCTTCTCCAAGTTCATAACTCACATTGCAGTGATAGCTGGCCACCCCTGCAATATCTTATAACATGCCTAAAGGAAACTCATCTTCAATTGTTTAAATGGTATTGTTGATAAAGACTTAAAACAAATCGTAACATTTCAGTGCCACTTAATGCCTGATACGTAATAGCCTTGAAAATACATTCTCAGAAAAGAATAATACACCAAACAGAAAGATTTCTTCATTCTTATTGGCAAAGTTTTCTTTTTCAATACTTTAATTATAATTTTGGCTAAGAATAAATAAAGACATTTGACTCTAGATTTAGAAGTATTGTTGATTAACAATAGCACTATCGCCGAAGTAGAAACATCATTGACTTAGGCTTAAATGTCAAGGTAGTAGATGTTTCTGATAAAATTGATTAAGTAAAAGTTACATAAAATATGAAAGAATTGAAAAAAACAACTAATATATCAAATTGCACTTTGCTTTATATGAAAACGTACTAAAAATTGATTCTCAAAGGATTTCTAACGGTGAATTTAGTAATTTTGGAGTTCATTTAGAAATTTCGAATCATTAAAACGTTTTAAAAAGTATAAAATTCTGTTAAAAAATATTATTTAATAGGAATGTTGATAGGGACATCGAAGTAGAAAATGGCCTTAGCATTTCTAACTGTTATAAAGGTATATCATTATAATTCAATTTATATACGCATTTGATATATTTTTGACATTACAGTTGATAATTTTGAAATAAATGTATCTTCATTTCAATTAAAAGCACTGTAAAAAAGTTGTTGAAATGGTTTATATCAAAGAAGCGAAGAAAACTTACTTCGCTTCCTAAATTAAAATTGCGCATATATTAAAAGCAATGTATCTTGGATTTTAGAACAATCATGTTATAAGTACGTGCTATAAGAAGATTGTCTGAAATTTTATGTATAAAATGTGAAATAACGTAAAGCAACTAAATAGAATTAAGTAAGGCATAAAAGGTTTCACAAAAGCGCAAACCTCTCGTGAGCAAAGTAACTTACATTGCAATAATAATTTAGTAAACTTTCAATTTTTTTTAGAAAATTCGAAATGAATAGTTTTTGTAGTTTTCCGTATTGTTTTGAGTTCATACTGATCATATCTCGAAATATTTGAGATCACAATTGCATTGTACGATTAGATTTGGTTTCTATAACATTCAGTCCGTGATTATTATACTGCACTATTGTTGTATTTCTTCAAAATAATGGACAATTTTCACCAGAATTCAGTCAGTTGCAACTTCTAAACAAACTATTATCAAAAAGAATGTAAATATTGAAAAGATAGATTTTTTACTTACCATTTCTCCTCAATGTAAAGTTACCTGTTTGGAGAGGCAAAAATAACTAATTAGTTAAAGTTGTTTCATAAATCTTATTAACATTTATCACGTTCCAATTTTTTGGAATTCGTTAACATTAGATATTATTTACGATTAAGATCTTTTTTCTATAATATTTTTAAGTTTCTGATCAAAATATATTTAGAAAACACAAAAAGACAGGTTTCTAACTCACTAGTTTCTGGCAGAAATTTTAAAAATTAATATTCATTATTATATTAATACCCTAATAGGCGATTAAGCTCAATCATTCATTGAAACAAAAAAATCCATGAAAATGTGACACAATTAAATTTTGTTATATCTTTTCGATTCTGATATCACTAATTGAAACTTCATATCTATTCTATGTTAATATTTGTAGAATCTAATTACCTCGTCAGCTGAAAATCAGAGAAGGGTTCCTGCAGGTCAGTCCAATCACGAATACTTCCAACATTCCTCCAATATTGAAATTCTCACAAAAATGTACGATTCATTCGTAAATAAATTTTTCGATAGAACAGCGTGAGTCTTTTAAAACATGATTTTAAAATAAACTTGCATTCACGAAAGACACGACTTGTCTGCAGGAAGTGCCATTGACTCTGTCTGGGTTAGATAACAAGAATGTTTTATAGGAAACAAAACAATAGCGTAGCTCCACACGAGTGAGCCAAGAAGCACATTGTTGTTGAAACAATTACAGGGAGAATAACTTATTATAGGGACAATGTAGTCCCTATAATTATTACTTCCGTCAATGTAGTTTTTGTCATAATCAATGATTAATACACGAATATAAATATTCCCTTTTACTTGTAATTTTCACTGAATTTTTAATAATTTTTTTAAAGAATTAATTTACAACAATAATTTAATCATGTTACTTTTCACAATACGTATAGCATGCTGTGTCATTTTATTGTATAACTTTTCATCAAAATGTATTATTGAAAGAATATTTTTGAGTTTTACGAAAAATAACAAAAGTGTAAAGCTTTGCATATTATACTTTATCATTGCTTTTGAGATTTTTTGACATTATGTAGTTTAAACACAATTGATATCTAATGAAAAAAAAATAGAAATTCCATTTTATCTCGTTACTGTTTCATACGAAACTTCTTTCCGACTTGTTCGAATTAATCGGGAATTTGTTTATAAATTTAACGATTAAGTGTAGGCTTGATTGTTCTAATAAATTGATTTGTTTTCTCGCATTTCGATTACTTTTTAGGGTTCGGGTATATGTACGTGTGATTCAGATACATACTATTAGCATACAGTACTATAGAATTTGTAGTTATCACGATCGTAAATTTTATTTTTATTATTTTTATTATTATTATTATTATTATTATTATTATTATTATATTTCATTAGTAGTTAAGAAAATAATGTTTATTTCTTTTTTACAAATATATTGATAATTTTGACAAAATTTGATTCACTCACAAAAACTGATTATTACGACTGTTCAGTCGCGGGTCGTGAATAGCGAAAGCTTCGCAGAATGAAGCGGGGAGGTGGAAGCAACAGCACAAATGTGTTAATGTTATACCATTACAATCTTTGGCTTATTTAGTTTTAATTAAAGTGAACTTTCCTCTCCTTCAACGAGTGCGTTGCAGCTCGATGATAACTCCTTTTTAATGGAACACATACCCAACTCACAGAATCGATATTCTTTCAATACATTATGAATAAAGGTGCTATGAATGAAACTGGCTTCACTAGCCGAATTGTTTAAATATGCTTCATCAGGACATGGAGGTTAAGAAATGCTAGGCATCGCAGTTCCTGAAGAGATTGGCTCAACTCTGTGATCCCCTGGAATTTAACGACGCCAAGCCCTTGGACGAAGGGATTGACTAAATTAAAGGTCGACACCAGTACGTGGCTATAATAGAACGTTATTATAAATTAACGTAACTGACTTTACACTTTTTAGAGAAAAAAGGAACGTTTTGCTTCATCAATGGTCATCACAGTAGTCACTATTATCTTCGGGAGCTTCATCCTTTCTGGAAAGGCTTTAGTTGAATTGTTCTCCTAGGCCTAAAAGTTCAGCAAATTAAGGCTCCCGATGTTCCTACAAAATCTGCTACACGATTATTGTTTTTCTATAGATGCTACTTCAAAACACTATCGAGTTCAGCCATGATCGCGAAAATTCCCCGGATTAGTAGAATTTTCCGTTTCGTCATGAGCCCTCGTAAGGCCAGTTTGAACTTTCCAGAAAACATTATACAGTTGAGTAGTTTTCCCAGAATATACCGATTCTTTGAAATGTGCCCTTTGAATTGTTTTTCTCGTAATAGTAAGCAGAAAGACAGATTTAACTGGCATCTAAATTCCACTTTTCCCAACATTGTACATTTAAGAGCCATATTTTTTCACAATATTTTTTCACGACATTTTGACTTTCGCACTAAAGCTTGTAAAATTAGTGACTAGTCTCAATCCAAACATTATCATCATTTACCGTCATGTTGCATGTGAAGTAAAGTAATGCATTTTTTTGATCACATCTACAAGTCCGAAGAATTGTACATTGTAGGATTAAAGTTACGAATGCCCTTCCCTCAAGATTGGCGAAGATTTTGTTCCTGTATTACTGTAATATTTGGCCTGTAGGTACGAAGGATTTTCAACTGTATTCTCGAATGAAGATAGAAATTGTGACAAAGAATATTGTTAACTGAATTAATTTTAAAAACAAATCACACCAGCATCAATTATACCCCCAAAACTGTCCAACACTATAAATGAACCAAACACAGCTCTGAAATATCACACTATGAAATATCCACATTTAACTTTGCTGCTCACATGACATAGTATACAAACTCGACACGTTGATATACAGCACTTCAGAAAAAGCGGGTATCGTTTCTCCCATAAGTTTATGGAGTTAATTCGGAGGAGGAGGAGTAGGTATTAGGTTTTAATTTTTAGGAACATGGGGATCTGCTCCGTGACAGAAATTCATCTAAATTTTTCATAAGGATTTAGCTTTTAAAAATTGTATTTCTATAGTCTCTTCCGATACAGTCATAAGTAGATATCGGATGCTTAAGGAAATACCTATTTTATTCTAGCACTTTCTGGAACTTCTTTAAAAGCTGATAATAAAGCTGAAGATGTTTGCCTATTATTAATTTCCCGTAAAATGTATACCCGTACTTATATATGGAGAATAGAGAAAGTTATGTAATGCTGCTCGAAAAACGGCGAATTTTCGGCAGAAAACGAATTAATTGCCGAGCCTTAACGAAAAATCCAGTTGCTACATTAAAGAAACAAAATCCTCTAACAAGTGGTTTAGCCAGAATCCCTGTTTTGTGGGACCTTAACGCCTAAAATTCGATAAACGGCAAAACGTCCGTCCGTCCGTCCGTCCGTCCGTCCGAACAACAGTGGCACCTAAACTAGGCGTATGATTTTTTACAAACTGAATAAACCCATGTCGATGTGGTCTGAGTCGAAGCTCTGCAATTTTCAAAAACATTCATTTATTTTGGGGGATAATTTACAATACGGCCCTTGGACATTTTCAAAATTTGCTCAAAAGCGGCTCAAATTTTCTCTTAAATTTTTTTACAAGAATAGAGTAAAATACACTTCTATAGGTGGCATAGGTCCTACTTTCACTGAAAACTCTAAATTTATGATAATTGCAATATTTTCACTTTTTTCTGCGACTTCTTACAACTAGAAAATTGAAGAGATTTTTTCTTCAAATGAAATTGGTTCTCGATAATTAGTTCTTTCATTAACGTCATATACATTTTTTTAAACTTATTATTTTCAAGCAATATTGTTTGAAATATGTGCAATTTAAAAAAAATATCTAAAACAAGAGATTTGCAAACACGGCTCCAAATTTTTGGGCTGGCTTAAACTTTTGGTAGAGATAGTGCTAATTGCATTCCATAAGATGACATAAACGCCATTCTCTATCATCACTAGTCAGAAAGATTTTGACAAATAAGTCTCATTTTAAGTAGACTTCCTCATTTAATATTCAATTTAAAATACTGTTTCAAAAAGAATTTTCAACCATTTTGAATGAGGCATTGTAACCGAAATATAAAAGAAGACGAATATAGAGAAATATAAAGCAAGTTATCTAATTTGGACTAGTGTGTTATACTTCCGTTCCATACTCTCATTCAAGATTCAATGAAAACAAGGTATTTCAAATTCGTGTACATGCTCCCATTATAAAATACACCGGTACTCATAATATTTTAATTATTTTTCCTGCAAAACTGAACTGGTACGTAATGCAAAAAAAAATCTAAGTGCGCAATAGATCCAAATTGGGATTCTCAATTTACAATCAATCTCAAGTTTAATCTCAAAAGAAACGCTTTACTGTTTAATCATTTCAAGCGCGATCTCATGTAATCATTAAAACTTGTATATCAAATTCCTAGTATTACGATTTGATCTTATCCTACGTCAAATATACTTATTTCTGATCAAGAATAAAGTTTTGTTAAATTTAGTAATAGTATTTTGTCGGTCAAGCCCCTCAAAATGCAAATGAAGACTTCCCCCTGTGTACATAAGAGATTACTCTGAATTTGTAATTGATGCTTCCACATCACCCCTTTACTGACTATATGAATAGGTAATTGTACACTCAATGTCAGCTATACCTGCGATATTCAAAAGATATTTTCCATGTCTTAGATGAACATAACAACACAAATGGAGGTATAAAGGGTTAAAAAGGTTGATAATTGCAATATTTTTGGAATACATGTATGCGCTGAAAGGTAGCCATTTTGTTAATAACAAAATACTTAACCAACAAATCTTAGAAGGTAATGCGCGAGTGAAAAAAAAGGATACCAAGGATATAAATTGAAGGAGAATATCTTTAAGAGCTACATAAAATCCTGTCAAAAACGATGACAGCACTGAAGATTCCGGGTTTTCCATGAAATGAATATAAAGTGATCTCCACTCCAAAAGGGCGATAAGGCGAACTGAAACATAATTACTGGTGCCACAGAGTGCCACAACCTTTCTCTTTTTTGTTAATTTGCTAGTCTCTTCAATCGGTGCTAGTTATTCTGTTTTGCACCATCCTCTCCACAGCCGCGCCTAAAATATATTTTTTTACATTTTCTCAATTTTTCGGATCTCTAAGAGTAGATTTGCAAATTGGCTTTAATAAGATAATATAAGAGCAAAGCCTTGTTCTGTACACAAGTCTCCATGGAAAATTTTGGAACAGTTTTTCAAAAAAATAAAAACTAGTGGTGTTGCAGAATGGCACAGATTTTCCCGTATTCGTTTTCTAATTTATTTGATCTGAGCAAGCTATTCGGACTTGGCTCGTACTCTTTTGCATGCTACCATCTGTCGACTCCCAAAATACTCTTTTTCAATTCTTCGGTTTCCTAATAGCAGAAATAAAATATTTCTTTAAAAATATTAAACAAGAGCAAATCTTCAAATGGCAATTCTCATTAAAAATTTGGAACCCTTTTTAAGAAATGGCGTTACTGTAAATGCAAAATTAGAAGCTCTTTCTCACAGAAAATTTGTGAATTTTCGAAAAACTTAATTTGCAGTCATTTAAAGCTCTTTCACTCACGAATATAATTTTTACAAATATCTGGAAATTTGCATATTAACAGCGTGAGAATTATTTAAAAAATTGCATTTATGTAATTTTTGAAAAAAGAAAAGAATACCTCAAAATGAACTTTATGGCATTAAACAGTGCACATATTGTTTATGGCATTATACGCAAAACATCTTGTTTTCGTAATGTTTTTTAATTGCACATATTGCAAGCAATATTAATTACTAAACTACAAACTACTAAAATTTCCAAAAAAAAAAATAAAAATAAAAAAAAAAAATGTACATAATCTCATTGAAACAACTAGTATGGAGAACAAATTTCATTTGAAGGAAAACTCTTCATTGAACTTTGTACTTGTAGAAAGACAGCGGAAAAATTCAAACTTTTAAAATTTTTGGAACTTGAGAGCTAACTCTGAAAATTGGAACTATGTCACCTTAGAGTATTTTACTCTATTCTTACTAGAAATGAACTGAAAACATTTGGAGCAGTTTTTGAGAAAATTTAAAGAATGTCCCAGGGGCTTCTTGTAAAGTACCCCCAAAGGGTATAGCCGAATAAGGTTGTGAAAAGTGGCCCCAAACCAATTCAATAATCGCGATACTCAAATGAAAGAGAATAATAATGTAGATTCCCAAAAAACCATGACACCAATTTTAAAACTAAATTAAAATAGAAAAAATTGAAATTGATCTTCGACGTGAAAACATTGGAGTACTGTCTCAGTTTTTCTCTTGGAATGTGTCTCATAACATTCTATAACAATTTTTTTTATTTTTAAACAATGTGGACGATAGTAAACAGTAATTAAAACCAATTTTATCAGTGCAAAAATTTTAATTCGCGCCAAAATTGAATTGGAATATTTTTATCAATATTTAAACATAGGTTCAATCACGACATATAAATTCGAAGTTCTATAGGTGATACATTGATTACTTACCAAACTTAATCGGAATATTTTTGATGGAAAGAAATGGATGGGCTCTTGCACGACATTTACAAAAAAATTAACATATTGAAAATTTGTTTTGGAATATATTTATTAAAATCCATAGTAGTAGATAGAAGTGAAACAAAGTTGTTTTCTAGGTACATTTCTGATTTTTGGAGGATTAATGGTAGTTCAGAAAAATTCTGAAAATTATTTATCACAGGTGGAGGAGAAAAGTAACGAGGAGTATTAGAATTACTAGTAAGTCTTTGTATTGATGACGATTTTCAGGGGAGTTGAGAAGTAAAGGATTTTGAATTGGATTTGAGCTAGATTTCGAATAATTGTTTTGTGTATAATCTACATCCTATATTAGCTGTATGATTTTCAAGGAAAATTCACACATTGAAGTAAAGAGTTTTTAGATTTTTAGATATGGCCTAATGATGTTTTTCCACACATCTAATCTTGATTACTTTTCACAATTCGCTCGTGTATGATTTAAGTACTGACAATTTTGTCACTGATTTGGCTGATTAATTTTGTTTAAAAATTTAACTTTTACAACACTATTGAATAATTTTCTTAATTTAATAATCATCCTACTCTCATCACTGCCAATGAGTTCCACCGGACACATTCCTAAGGCTTCTAATTTTTTCCAAAGAATGTGTAAATGGTATTTACTGAGAATGTTTTATCTAGGTATCAGGGTAGCATAGATATCCTTCAACATAAAATTTAATTACGTAAAGTTAAGCGACAAAGGTATGGAACTGAGATTAATAGAGTTTTGCGTTTGGGATATTTTATCAATTATTTATATAATCAAAGGGATGCTTTTCCTTGTTATCTACAAGATAACAAACTTATTTATTTAGAAAAATATGATTATGCAATTCTATAAGTATTTTACAGATGATACACAATCCTAAAATTAAGATTTTTTTAACAATCTTTCGAGTGATTACTTTTGTGATTAATCCAAAATTCTTTAAGTTCGCCTGTATTATTTTCTTAGAGTCCCAACTCTAAAGATTCCCCTTTTGTATGTTGCAAACTCCGTGACTTTCAAAAACTAGATAAATATTGCATTTTTATCGTCCTTTAACGTGTGGTGTTCGCATTTGGGGTTAGACGAAACAAGACGTAATGTTCACCCAGGGCGTTGTTTGTACTTGGGAACAGTTGGGTCTTGGGACTTCACATTCTCCTTCACTGTTCCTCTTCCTACTACTTTCTTGTCTTGTCCGTCACGAATGCTTTCATGCCATTTTCTCCGAGCTCTCTCTCACACACGGATCCATTGTTTCGTTTTCGAGCGCGTCAACTACTGTAGTCCGATAAGTGTAGTTACTGTTCGTCCCATAAGTGTAGTGCATGTTATATTCCAATTGGTGCGTCCTGTGAAACTTCCTATGAAACGCGCCAATCTACACGTCGGCTTTCCCTCTCCACGCATCCCCACCAGCAGAGCAACTACAGTGCCGGTACAAACTCCAAGCTGCTAACTCGCCTGCTAAATTGACATGTTCAATCTGTATTGAACATCAAATGTCAAATACTTCTATGTTTATATTCTAAAAACTTTATTTAGAATGTCAGTAGTACAATTCTCTTGGTAGATTGAATACGGAATGTAACAAAAACATCTTATGTTCTGGTGCTAGTGTTTGTATTAACGACACACATGAATGTGGCTCTCTCATGGAGATTATGGGCGCGCCACCTATTTTAAAAGATCGATATGCTAGCTCAATGGATTATGATACCATTATGAAATTTACGGAATAAATAAAAGGTAAAGAGAGGACACAGAAATGTGAAAAAGTCGACTTTTTTGATTTTGTGGGTTAAATTCCTCTCCCTCTGGACGACTCAATTAAGAGGTTCATTTCAACTTCTCAGGAGCTCGTGTCGGACAAACTCATTTAGAGAATATTCATTTTGGATAAAACACTTTGTATAGTTTAAGCACTAGTGTTGTTCTTTGACGGACGACTGCCAACAGAACCACAGAAAACCACAGACATACGTTTTGACAAGGCATCTTTTGACACCAAAACGTGTTAGTTCTGTCTAAATCTCACCATCGTTTGCAGCAGTTTGGTATATATTTTTGTGTGTTACGAATATACTACATACAGAATGTAACTAGTGGTTCTACAGAAATGAGCAGACATTTTTGTTAGTTTATTTACAATGGATGAACGCAATCTTTTCTGTTTTGCGGGCCAAGTGACATTCTAGGACTACACGCAGTAACTACAGCTCCTGAGAACAGAGAACCAAAACAGACGATAAGACATTTGGAACTCAGTCAAATTTCCAGACAAAAGCATGAATAACATTTTTGACTCCGACTTGAGACGCGTGGTCTACGACACTGTAGTGCATGTTGTACCAGGGGGTACAAGTCCCCGGAGCTGGTCCGTAAGCTCTCACCCTAGCCCCCGACGGCGCACAAGTACCCTGCCAGGCCGGTATCTGGATCCCACTGAACGCAGTTTGCCCACACGGTAACCTCAACATTCAATGCCTGAGTCGGGCCGCCCTGCCAGCTCAGAGCCACTAGCTTTTCCGGCTAGTACGGGAGTCAATGCGCCACTCACATGCAACGGGACACGTTCCTCGTCATTGCACAGAGTATCGGGCCACTGCCACGACGATGTCGAGAGCCCAACAGGGGCCACCCGAAATAAGATTCGAGCGGCATGAAAACCCCATCTCGTCTTCGCACTGCCTACACCTTTAGGCTAACAACGTGAGTATCGCCATTTGCCTAGGCAATCTGACGGATGGTTCGGTTTCCCGTCGTATTTCTATGTGGATTCCAGAGCAGAGGATCTCCTTCATGCAACGCGATTACAGAAGGATCTCCTTCACGCAATCCTGCCCAAAGATCGACGCACCATTGGCTCATCTTGTGGGTTACAGAGCGTGCCGTCAAATAGAAGCTTTCCTACTGCATCCATCTTAAGACTAACGACGTGAGTACCGCCGTAAAACTCAGAGGCGAGGAGGTCGTCTACAACTGTTCACCAGACACCGTGGCCACCTACGCACCTCTCCCTGCGGGAAAGAGGAAACAAACGCGTACGACTGCGTTACAAAATCCGCTGAGGATTTAACGCTGCTAATCCGCAGCCGCAACGCTCGCTGTCTGCGCAGGTCTGAACGTGCTCGTAAGGCAATACATGATGCGAAACTTCCGCTGCGGCCAATCCGCGTAAGCTGCGGGTCTACCGCGCCGGTGTGTGGAAGCCTTTTATGTGGCCAGGCTTGCCCTGCACCACACCAGCAGCAGGCAACACGTGAGATAACTGACGTACGACGTGGGGAGTGGACGATGGGAAGTATCGAAAACAGGTCGAGGGTAATTAATTGTATTGACGGTAGTAGCAACTCACATGTGATTACTTAGTAAGTTTATATGTTTACACACACAC
>BOPP01000005.1:8925974-8975581 GCA_017312745.1 Gryllus bimaculatus | reverse complement strand
TCAAGGTATTACTTTGAAGAAAAGAAAAATATAGATATAATAAATGATATTATTAAAAATAATTTAGAGTTAAATGTTTTTTCTAGCGCAGCACATATTTATTAGAATCGTTTGTTTCACTTTGCACAAACTAAAATCATTTTAACCAAAATTAATTTTGTTCGTAATATGAAACTAATGTTAAATGTATACCTTATGTATCCCCCAAACAATCTAAAAATAAATATATAAATTATTGGATCAATAAAATGTTTTGTTGTTGCTTTAATCATGCAATAAACGACACAAATGTAGAAATACTGTAGTTTAAAATCTACTTCCAACACTTAAATTGAGTCTTTGGAATGAAATTAGGCTTCGACATTTTTAAAAGCACAGTAATTTCGGTCATATTTATATTAATTATTGTATCATGACTTAATTTTATTTTATGAAACTATACCTACTAAAATAAGTTAAAACCCACACTGCGGATTTAAGTTGTAGTATTACACACCATCGGTCACTTTTTTATTCATGTAGTTTTTCATATTTTATTTCTGCTTTTGTTCACATTATTAACATTTACGATTAGCGAGAAGCATGCTGTAGCTGGTGGGGCTTACCTTGTTACTGCCCCAAGCCATATAGTTTATGAGAAGTCAGAGATACAAGTTTCTTGAAAATTTTGTTACAGTTCCAGAAGGACAGGCAACAAGTTGCATGCAGCCGCCGAACTGCTGTCACGTGCCGACAATCGACCGCAAATTGTTTTTGAATTCTACTCATCCCACACCGCCCAAAAAGGCTGAAGATAGTCACCGCCTAGACGGACTAAATGAAAGTCCGATTATGCCCTGTTGAGATGGAAAACTTATTTTACGTACACGTTTGTAGACTGTTACAGTTTAGACTTCAAGCAAGTTGTTGACGTCGTCGTCATCGTGGATCACGTTAGCGCCACGTTGCTCTGAGCGCGGGACGCGGAGCCAGCCAGCATGCGAGGCAGGAGGTGGAGCGCTGAGCTCCCCTCCGCACGAAATGAACTCGCCGGGGCGGAGCCGTCCCCCTCCACGACCCACACTCGCCATTCCTGACCCAGCGCGCGCCGTGTCCCTCTCCAAGATGGCTGCCGTTGCCCGTTGCTGCGCCAATGGATGACGTCCCTTCTGTGTCTAGATAGCCAGTGCGATGCTCTATTGGTCGACCACTGGTTGTCCACTGCGACGTTCTATTGGTTCCCTCTGTGATCTGTCTAGAGATGATCAGGGACACGAAACGCCACGATCCTGCACGATACGCCTTTCGTGCGCCTTCTGTTTGCCTGGGCCTGAAACCTCAGCCAAATCGCGTGATCTCTGCCAGAATTTGATGGACGATGACTTTTCTAAATCCTGTGCGTGTGTGTAGTTGACATGTTTGTTGTTTACTGATGTTTCAAACGAATGGAATCTAACAGTTAACAGCGATTTCATGATTTACACAAGGAGTTTGGCTATTTCTCTGTTTAGTTTCCACATGACCTCACAAATACGAAATTATTAAACAAGCATGTTGGATGTGTGTACAAAGTCTGCTTACGTTTTTCATAGAAATTAGAGGAGGATACTTCTGAAAAATAATTTTAAATGATTATTGAATTCGCGGACCCAGTGGAAGGAGTCATTGCGTTAATTATTGCTTTAGATTTACTACTGAAAACTTCTCAATGCATTAATTATTAAGTTAATTAATGTCAACATAAACATGGAATTCTTTCGAAGTTTAAAACAAAAAGAAGAGCCATTTTAGACTGATGTAGAATATTGAGACTTCATAAGTGAGAGAAGACAGGCAAGGCAGGCACGGTTAGGAATAAGAACTGGATAATTACTATAAAATGTCTGAAACGGAACTCGGCGCAATAAACTTGACTAACATTAAGTTTAGAGAAAATTTCTGAATCGTTCTACCAACTGCAATAAAAATTATGAGAATAGATCAGTCAGCACGTGGAAATCAAAATTTTTAGTTTTATAATTTAATGATAACAGTCAACTGATCTGTATAATCAGTGTAAGCCATTACCAAAATATTGAGATACGGGTTCCACGAAATAATGTTATGTTCACACGAAATAAAACAGTTGAAATACATCTAATATATTTGTTTCAATATCACAGTTTCTGCACCATTATTTTAAAACAATGTTAATAGTGTTTTTACATGGATTTAAATTACCTTCATAACAGTTTTATGACATATGTGAAAAACAGGAATAGTGAAGAATTTTATTTACACCAAAGTGAAATTTTATTTCTATTCATTATATAATTATTTTTTATTATATTATTTTATTTCTATTCATTATATAATGTGCGCAATATTGTTTCATGGTTCCAAGGTTTCTACAACAAATACCTAGCGACAGCAGGATCAAAATACTAAGAAACGAGTCACAGACCGGCCGTAATATTCCCATCTTCATTATTTTCTACTGCATTCCTTACACCAACTCACATCGCACAGACTTAGGTCTACACGTGCTTAAACTATCATTGATACGAGCAGACAAATGAAAAGTTTAAATCGGGTGACCGGCTCAAAGGATTTTTCATCATTTTTCCTTTCTCTCATATCCCCTTACAACACATACACTTTCGTGGGTTGTAGTGCTACACACGTCCCGGGAGCAGTCAGGTGCTTCCAAGGTGCCCGGGATGGGAGAGGTCTCTCAGGGCATCAACTGATGTCACTGTAGTACCTCAGACCGGGAGGCCCTAGTTTCGAGTCCCGACGGTGGCAAGATTTTCGACACTAGCTAGATAGCAAAGTCGAATTCAGTCGCAGCCTACAGAAGAATTTTAGAGGCCGGCTGCTCTGATCGGTAGTTTTCCGTGGTTTCTCCTGTCCTTGCCAGGCGAATGCCGAAGCAGTTTCTTAGAAACGGGCCACGGACCGCCAGCGATCTTTCCTGTCCTATCTTCACCCCCTTACGTGCACCACTCTACCGCACATGCCGGGAATCCAGTTGGTAGCTTAGATATTATTTAAGCTCCATTATATAAAATTCCTCTGATTAACATCTGGCAAGTCACTATTCTATAAGATGGCATCCGAATTACGCAGGAACAATTAAACAGGAGATTCCAAGTTGATACGTTTGGAATTAATTCACTCTGCAGTATTGTACAAAAAACTCTTTAAAATAAGTATTAGCATAATTTCAAGTAGACCTTTTAAATTTTGAGGTTTTACATTTTTTTCTCCAAAAACTCCTTAAATGTTTGCTTTAATTTGCTTCATCAATCATCTCGCTTCAATTGGCGAAAATGCGCTCATGGAATCAATATGACTTTCACGAAAACTTTCGGATTTCCGAACATTTAAGAAGTTTACCTTTACTTATAACCTCTTCTACAACTATATTATTGTAGTTCAAGATTTGTTCTTATTTATTTTTCTTTTGAAGTGCGTTTCTATCTTCCGTAGTAGCCTTTGCCGAAAAAAATATTCTTGTGAATTTTAATGACTACGCTATCTTGCGGAGAATTATCTTACTACACTCCTGTGGTTTACTATTTGCCTCACAGAGAGCGTTCAGTGCGAAACTTGAATTATATGACTGAGCAACCACGTAAAGAGTGGTATGAAAAGCCAGCCGTGCTACATCGTAACACTTTCTCGTACAATTTGTAACAGTTGCATATAATAGTAATGAATATAAACAATTAGGTACCTGTAATAGTTTAGCTATCGTGTGCAAACTATCTTTTTTAAATTGCTTGAAATCGCTTACAGCTCACGGTATTCTAAAACTTACTTTATAAGTAAAGCCGACCTTTCTCTTAGATTCTTGGCGTGTAGGATAAATAATGTGTAGGATAATGTGTAGGTAGGGTATGATCATTTACGTAGGATACTGTGATAAATACTTCGTATTACTTGTATGGTCTTTAGTACACAACGGTTGAAAAACAGTATTGTTCGCACTAGTCCGAATTTTGCCGGCGGCGCAACGGGAACCCCCGGATAAGAAGGTAAAAAGTTCCGTAAAGCCAAATGGCATATGAGCAGTTACATAAAAATAAGATTTTTAAATGTTTCTAATCCTCCTTTCCATCACCCACATCCTTAACAGCCAAAATTATGTGTTTTTAAAAAATGTTTTCCGTAAACTTCACACCATTTTATGTGATTGAAAAAAATATGAAAAATAAGAAAATAATGTACAAAATGAGAAAAAAATGTTTGCTTCCTTCTCAGCGAATTCAAAACGTGTTATTTTTAAAATATAACAAAACAGTTTTTACTGGGCCTTAGAACCAGAGAACAAACCCCCATAAACTCCAACTTTATCTCGGAACACAAAATATGAAATTTTTTCAACGGCTGGACGGTGTTTTAAATAAATATGGTAAAACCAGTTTTACAATATTTATGTCTTCAAATCATATTGGCTTTAAATATTTTTTCAAAATGACTGCAACAGTTCTGTTTCATTTATTTTAGTGTTTATTATATGTTTGTATATATTGTTGTAGCGCTCAGTAATACTTTGACTATAGAGTTGTTAATATATGTTTAGAAAGCCTTCCAATCCTATATGTAAGTATATGAAAAAAATGGAAGATCTATGGTCAGAAACTGCAGCGCGAATAAATGAATGGACTCCTATTGTGGGGTAGGTTATAGCAACCGCAGCAATAATCACTTAAGTCATATTTCGTAATAAATCATAAGTTGCGACCGTCTAAGAAAGGTACAGAAAAAACACACCTAAAGTTTTTCAACTTATGCACTGGGAAGGGAATCAATGACACTGAGTTACTACAGTAATTCACGTGACCACTGAAGGTTAATTGGAGTTGCGTCAAAAAGCTAATAACCACCTACTGCCAACAAAAATCAGTCTTCTTTTTGCAAAAAACATGAGACCATGTTAATTTAAAATTATTCCATAAATTATTTTGTTTTTCGAAATGTATATAATGTTTTGAAATATGTATCTAATGTTGTAAAATACACTTAATTGTACGAGAGATCTCTAGCTACAGTTTCCAAGGTCTATAATCGATTTCAAAAGGAAATGAACGTGTGAAATTTTCGAAATTTTGAAGTGCGGAGAGGAAATAGGAAAAAAATCATTCAGTAGTGCGCGTCGTAGATTAACATCGTAACTTATGCGCAACGGCACACGAGAACTGTATGCAACGTGCGTTGTTGCCAACGCGCGTCGCCTAGCATGCGTCACACATTGAAAATGCGCGTTATTTTGACATCCGTTGTAGCTTGAGCTACAAGGTGGGCAGTAGTATTTACTAGGCTGTCCGGGTGACGCCGCGTCCATGGCGAAGGTCCCGACGTCACCCGCACAGCTTAGTAAATACTGACTCCGGCCGCGGAAGCCTACGCTCTCATGTGGGCAGTAGTGTTTGCGCACACGTGGCAACATTGTCGGACGTTGGATGCTAGGAAGCCGTACTTCAGAGGAAGGTAATATGTTATTTCTTCTGATTTCTATTATGATTTATTTCTAGGGTGTCCAACTTGCAAGACCTCAAGGGCCACAAATAAAACTCTTAATATGGTTGCGGGCCATATTTTCAATTCTTGGACATTCCACACGTGACCGCGTATTGACGCTTTCGACAGTTTGCCGACTGCTCTGAAATGGTTGGGGATGTGGACCTATGCGTGATATGAGGGCACATGATGGGCATATGATAGATGCATATGAGGATGCATATGATAGATGATATGAGGGCATATGATAGATGCACATGCATATGCATATGCATCTATCGTGCATTATGCAGTGAAACGCATTGGGACGATTTTGAATTTCTGGATTGTCTAGAAATAATTTTTAAATTTAAACTTAACCAACTTTTACATTAAGGGGTGTTGACCACGAGAGGGCGCGTATGCTATGCGCAATATTGTCGCCCAACATGGATGAAGGGGACTTTCACGTTTGTCTAATAACCTTCCGTGGGCCAGAATGAATTGCTCCTCGGGCCGCATGTGCACCCCAGGCCGACAATTGGACAATCCTCATTTATTTAATCACCTTCTTATTCTTAGACGCTGAAATTCTAATTCAATTAGTTTTTTGAGCAATTCAGAATGACTCTTCTGACATTCCAGAAGAATAAAATATTTTTCCCTGTCCTCTCGTAACTTACTGAAGAGAGTGAAATAATCACCGTAAGGTAGTCTTTCCCTTCAATTGTGTACACCTAATATCTCCTGGACTCGATCGCCACTTTGCCCGGGGTGGCCCGTGCGCCCATCTCGATGCTTGTACCACTCATCTGCGTTGGGTAGAGCCACTTCATCTTTTACAAGAGTAAGTCTATAATATCTGCGATTATGCTCTAATTTTCTTTTGATTGACTTTAAAGGTTTGTATGCTCCCCAGTCACTAGCTTGCACGGTTGACTTCGCCTATGGTAGGTTACAGCGTTATAAGATGAGTATACCTTTCGCTGTTATGGCGTAAAGATGGTGGCGCCACTCTCCGTTTGCATCAAAGAAGATCAGCGTTCCTACTCTGTTGTTTTTTGTTGTCTGAAGTTGCACCAGGAGCAAAAATTCATAGAAGATTTACATGGGGACAATGGGTGGCAGAGATGGTGCGTATCGGACTGTTATACCCAAGTTCACGGGTTCAAACTCCATCGAAGCCGTGGATTTATAAGCGCGAGAAAATCCTTCATGCGCCTTTCTTTCGGAGGGGAAGCAAAGCCGGCTGTCCCATGTTAGTAGACTTACTGCATGTGAAAGATCCTCACACCTAAATGAGCTAAAATCCAATCGCCTGTTTCGTCACCCAAGAAATACCTCCTTTCTTCGCTAGTATTTTTTATAATTATAAATTACAAGACAATAAGTGTTCAGTGAGAGATTGTCGAATCTTCATAATGAAATAGAAAAGAAAAGTAATCCGGGTCAGCTGGACGGCTGAAATAGGGTACCTGCGCATATTACTGGGACAGAGGTAGATACAACCCCAGAGTAACCACAGTATGAGTACGCATCGCCACATCTCCAGACACGTGACACTGTGTGTCTTCCTCTAATCTACTACGAAGTGTTTCTTTCTTTGTCATATTCACAAGACACCGAACTGGTCGTTCTGCAGCTGCATACCTTGAGAGCCGAGTATGTTGACGGTCTAGTCCGTCTTGGCTCACCGCAAGTGCCCGCCAAATTGTCAACTAAAAATCATAATTTTCATAAAATGTAAATATGCGAATTTTTTAGTCATCCGCATCGTCGATGCGGATTGCCGATTCATTGCCGTTGAAAATTCTGTACCTCTGGTGGATTTTTTAAAACAAATAGTGCCACAGACTTTTCTTATTTCACGGAGTGTACGATTAACACGTTATAACTCTCTCGGTGGGTCAAGGTATCATTGGTTCGTCCACGTTCCTCTTACCAAACGTTTGAGGTATCAAAAACGTTCTTCTAAATACTGCTGCAGGAAATGAAAAATTGCATCTCAATGAATGTTATCGATGTTTGACTTATCGATGTTTGACTTATCCAGGTTTGACTGTTAATTGAAATTCAAATTTTCAACGGCGAATTCAAGAAAAGGATTTTTGTATTTTCAAAATACAAATTACTGTCAGAAAGTATTTTCGATACAGATACAAAATACATGTTCAAATGTGTATTTTTAATGTAATGCAAACTATCGAAAATACGTATTTTAGATAAATGTATTTTAAATACTGCCCAACTCTGAGCACATGTGCAATCGAGTGAGAAACTGTCAGCACCTATTGGATCGGAGTAACCGACAGAGCATGGAACTGAAACATCCCGAATCTCCAGTCAAAAAGAAATTCAAGAGCCAGCCTTCTACAGGTAAAGTGATTTTGGGTCTCTCAAGGCCCAATCCTGAAACATTACCAGGAAAAGTGGTCAACAGTAAACAGTGAACGTTACAGAGAACGCTGTTAAACAAGTTGAAGCCTGCAATGTGCAACAAACGCTGAGGTTGATTGTCGGAAGGAGTTATTTTCTTGCAAGACAGTGCGCGTCCACATACCGCCGCCCACACCGTTCAAACTCTTCAGAAGCTGCGTTTCGAGGTGTTAGATCATCCTGCACATAGACCCGATCTCGTCCCGTCAGATGGTAATCTGTTTGGTGCACTCTAAAATGATCTAAGTGGCCGTCGAATTTGCTCCGATCAACAGGTGAAGGGAGCGGTACATACTACGTGGCTTGCTGCGCAACCAAACACTTTTTTTCAGGGAGGGTATTGGAAACCTTGTTCATTGATGGACCAAGTGCATTGAAAAGGACGTGGAGTATGTAAAAAACTGATCTAAATAAAAAATTGTGTACTTTTGTTATAATAAAGCCTAACTAGTGGTGCAACAGAATTGCACAGACTTTCCCGTATTAGTTTTCTGTTTCCTTTGGTCTCGGCTAGCTACTTGGACTTACCACATACTCTTACCAGCTGCCATCTATCGCCGCCCAAAGTACAGTTTTCTTTAATTTCCTTAATTTTTAGGTTTTCTAATAGTAGAACGGGAATATTATTTTAAGATATTGAAGAAAAGTAAAAATCATCCGAAATGACAGTTTTTTTTTTCAAAAATTTGAAGCCGTATGAAAATAGCGTATACGCGTTACTGTAAATTCGAAATTTGAAGCTCTTTTTCACAGAACATTGAGTTTTCGAAAAACTTCGTTAGAAGTCATTTAACGCACGTGAATAAATACAACAGTGTTTACAAATTACTGGAAATGTGCATAACAATGGCGTGATATATCTTTCAACGAAATTACATTTGTGTAATTTTTGCTAAACAAGAAAATACCCCGAAATGAACTTTACATCCTATTAAAGAGTACAATTAGAACTATCCAAAGGGACAAAATCGAAATCGATCTCCCTTTATGTTCATTTTTAAATTTTTTTCTCCTTGCTAGAGACCCACTGAGGATGAGAAAAGTGTTCCCCGAAACTTTGGGAATGAAATAATGAATAAAATTATTATATTTTATTGTGGACGATTACTTCCTTTCTCATATAACATAGGAAAGTAAATGGAGACATTTTATTGTTTGATGCGGCAATGTATTGGTTTCCTTTTCTTAATGTTTTTGAGATGTTGGGCAAAGAGACATTACAAAGTTGGCACCATTGTGGGAGTGGGCCCCAAATGACCGCCCGGGCGTAGGAATGCGAAACTCGAGCGTTGGAGCTGTGCGCCCAGAGGCTGGCTTGGAGGTTCAGCGGACTGGAGGAAAAACGCGCTGCTAGATTGACTGGACCGCAGTTAGCGGGTATAAAAAGTGACTTTTTGGCGGCCTCTAGTGCAAACGTACGGTGAATCGTCACACATGCGGCTAAACACTGCTTGGCTTACGACAGGTCTTCAGCAGCAGTTCCGCTGAGAGGTTTTTCACCCTCCATTCTATAGTCGGAATCTCACTCACTGCAATTTGCATATTTTCTCATACCTCAAATAACTCCTATCCGGTCAACATTACATATATTAAAAGGCTGAGTTTCAGGTTACTGTAAAGCACTGGCAGTTATCCCAGGCAGCACACTACTACGACACAGGGGTACAAATGATTATCCCACGGTAAGACAAATGACTCAGTTCTAGTAGAGATTATGAGAAAAAATAGTACATGTTGCTGTATCTACTACAACGTTTTTTCTGAAATTGTGAGTGAGTTTTTAAAATATTTGACAATTTTTTAATACGACTTAGGGAAACTTTCTTTCTCTATATGCCTCGTGAAAAGGGCGCAGGCTCGATTTTTTTGTTCAACACTTATTTTGGTGGTTTCGAAAATTCAAATAATATTAGAAAGCTATAAGATATTGTAACACCATTAGATTTCTGGTAATTCAAACTGATGATTCGAGTTGAATAACTAATCCGAGTCAATGAATATTATTACCCAATGTGAAACAAAGGGTACAGTAAGACCTAATATTTGGTTAAAATAATTTGTAGTTTTCTTTATCGGACAATGGAAGAAAATATAAGGGAATTTACTTAGTAAAATGTGAAAGATTAAAGAGAAATTTAAGTATTGCATATAATTACATACATTTAAAAAAACAAGAAAAGCTAATTGCGTCATAGAATAACTTCTTGACGTATGTCATTATAACCTTCTTTATAATCAATTTTACACAGATTACATACACTCTTGTATATGATTTTGCAAATAATTTCACATGAAATGTCCAATTCACTGCTTCATTGTTAATACAGAAAAGATATAGAAATATTTGTCAATCACATCGCTGACACTCGTCTGAGTTCAAAATGAAGCTGGTCAATATCATCCGGGGCAAATGCAGTATATAGGTCCGATTATTGTTTACACTCACTAAGCGTGAAATGTGTGTGACTGAAGTAGAAATTTTCAATTTTTGTACTCCACCCCCCTCACGCTATACGCTTAAGTAGCTGCGTCAATGAAACAGATTAGCACAAAGCAAAGAATAGGCCTATGAAGAGGACCGGAATGTCCCAGCGTACGCCAGACAAGAGATAGAACACACATTCGATAAGCCGTCGGCACGTGCTCAGTCATCATCGTAGCACTCTACACACTGCCACTGGAGAATTTTAATGTGCTTTCTGCTCTATCGTCTGTCCTTGTCCCAGTTCATTGATGTAATCTGTAACACTTCACTTCGTATAGCGGTACCTTCTGATTGTATTGGCACTAAAAACAATAAGAGCCAGGCGAGTGAAGGGTGTAGATGAGATACGATCTATTATTGTTTCTAAAGATAAAATAATTGCCATCTCATTGCTAGAAATAAGCTGAAGAATAGAAACGCATTTTTTTAATAATATTAGTTATTTTTAACCAAGCATCATGTCTATTTCTATCTTTTACAATTCTTGTATACCTGTAGTAGCCTTTTCGGCACATCTCGATGCTTGTACTATTATTTTTGGTTGTACACATAGAGGAATTTGTATTGCAAATTTCGACACGGCAAGTCTGACTATTTCCAAGTCAGTTGGAAGGGGTGGGTCGCGGTACGCATCATTCGGGACTCTAAATTAAACAGTCAAGATGCTCTTTCCGTGTCATCCACTCGCTTGCTCTCTGTCTCCGTTCGTATCACATGGTCTTCCCTACTGGAAACCGTTCACAACTTCGAGCTCTCATTTATTGAAGCTTAATTACGCTTCTGCATAAATCCAAATATTATTTTGTAGGAAATTGTATGGAGTTGAAAATTTGAACCCACTATCGCTAATTTCGTAATATCCGAAAACAAATGTGTTTTTAAATTTCGGTCAAAAGATTGGAAAAGGGGAAGGGGTAGTTTTGTTTACATGTCATGTGGAGAGCGACCTCTTCCAAGTTTTGGACTTCAAGTGAGCAAAAATCATCAAGATTTGAAGTAATTAATTTGAGTGAGTGTGTAATCAAATGTACATTCATAGAACTAACAATAATTATTCTTGATATAATCGTCTAACAGGAGTGTCTCGATGGTGGACGGGCTTTTAATTTTCAATTCAGTCATCTGAATTGTGGAGGAATAGGAATTAATTCTATTCATAGTGTAAAATGAGAGTAATTTTAATGATACTCCTTCTCCGCTCTTGGTGATCCTCTTCCATTTCTCCCCCCCTCTCCCGTGTCAATTCATCAGGCCCACTCCATTCCGATCCCTGCCAGGACTTTTTAATTCCTTTCCTGTTCGATATTTATTGTCTTTCAAGATGATGGATATATTATCCACAACATAAAAATTTTGGACATGCTGTGACATACCAGAAACCCCAGCAAATGGATGCTTACAAAAACATTCTACAGTAAAGAATACACGTTGTCAGGACTAATCAACAAACTTTGTGTTCTGTGCATGAGGGCTGTACGCGATATTCTTGTGCGAAGCATGGCCCCAGGATATAATTTTGAGTAAATTACAAGACGGCATTGAAAATCGAGGTTCCGCAATTATTTAGAATGGGATTAGGTGCCTTCCTCTCCCCCTTCCCCCTCCCCCTTAAATCTTCAGCTTCCTTTCGTATTGAAGTTGAAATGTCTATGAAAAAGGAAATAAAAGTGGAGAAAAAGAACAATAAATATTATTCTTTAAGTAATAGATTTGTATTTTTCAAGATGTCAAAATGAAACAGTTTTCTGTATTATTGGATTAATTATACTGCTTGGACATGATTATCGAAGCCTAGGCAGGCAGCCCAAAGCTTTGACAAGCGAGAATAAGAGATTGCTCATGAGTATAGGCAGAGTAGTGGCAGTGATCTGGAAACTAGATTGTAATTCTTTTGAGGCCCTGATACTATTCAGAATCTTTTTGTGTTTAATCAGTAGTTCCTGAGTTTAGTCTTACCACCTGTTTACTTTGTGTATAAGGATAAGCACACATTTTTGAGGACAGCAAAATGGCCACACTCGGTAGACGGCACAATATGCTGTAAGAAACAATTGTATACAATTCTGAATTGCAGACGTAACGCTTTCTGAAGTGGCAACAACACAGATGAGAAGGTTATTAAAAGTACAGAAAGATGTTTGACACATTCGTAATTTTTTAGATATAGAGTGAAGTAATCCATTCATTTCATCAAATAGAGCACACAATTACATTCCTAGATATGAGCCATTTCTACCACAAATATAGCGTACGGGCTTTGTGTGCAAAATGCTTCAACTGAGAACTTCCAATTACCTAATTAGAATCATAAGTTTCAATTACAACAGAGAATTTATATATTAAAATCAACAACTCATTATCAGAATATATCCATTCAATACAGGTGTACTCTGAGGATCAGCTCTACCTCACCCATTATTTTATAACGAAACGACATTCCACCAGGAGGAAACGCAAACATATCACTATATGCTGCCCATGTAGCAATAGATGCTTCAAACTCCGACATACTAGCAGGGACAATCCATTTTAAGTGGTCCTGAATTTAATAAATTGGCCGCTCGACCATCTTGAGATACAATCTTATTTTGTACATAAATTTATTTATGTTTTGGCTTTTCAAAATAATCTTTAATTTATTTTTATTGAATCTGATTTACAAACGGCGGCCATTTTTGTTTCACGCCACACGCCACTTTTTGCGTTTGTAGGCATTTATTCTTCTAAATTATTCAGCTCTGGGTTCTTCTAGCATTCTAGAGTAAAAGACATCGGAATCGGTATAATCTGGCCTACACATTTAAATAATATTTACCTACCTTCTATGTTTTTATTTGAGAAATATTTGCACCCATTTCTTTGGAACGCGAATGAACAAAGTTCGATTTTCAGAGAGTAATTTCTCAATTAATAGTTTATTTGAACGTCGCTGAAAAGTTTATTGTTATCAAGCTATTAGCTTGATAGCAAAACGGAAAAGAAGAAGACATATCAGTCAAGAAAAGTCAAAGACATATCAACTATTGAGGTCATAATATTGTCAAACTGGGGAACTACTGAAAAAAGCAACAGTAGTGTCTTGCACATTGTGTTTAATCAAGTAACCTCTAGACAGGTGAGATGACGGAAAATTGCCCACAACACGGACAGTGCTTGAGTTAGCAGAAAAGGGTGTTGTGGAGCAAAGAAAAAAGTAAACAACGTTACGTAACAGGAAATTACAGATAGGGAAGTCCAGGGAAAAGAAATTTCCCAGGAAGTTTGAACATTGACACTAGCCAAAGGATAAGTACGTGTGAAACAGAAATAAGTGGGGAAAATCATCAACACCATTATGATAGGAAACCACAAGAAGTTCATAAGAGCAAAGACGAAACACGGCAAAGACAATATTACCGTTATTAAGTATCTTCACGCAAATATTTCATCATTTGAATACAAAAAGAAAATTTTCTGTTCTGGATAAGACTCGTTGCTCGAACTAGGGGGTCAGTCGTCTCGTTTTTTGACATTGACATATTTTATTGAGTGGGCATAGTTCTACTATCCTTTCCTATTCTAATTTTGTAGCTGCATCTGGTTTAACTTCAAAAATGTACTTTTACACCCCAATTTGATAAGCTTACATTAAGTAGTGGTTTGCTTTCTCTTAGCCCTGAGTGTCATTTCCTTCTGAAGAAATCTAAAATCTGTTCCTAGTTTGCAATATCAAAGCCTGGTAAAAAGCATTAAATGTGTACATTCTCAATATAAAATATGAGATATAATTTTAAAACGCGTATTTCTCTAATATAAAATTCAACTGTCCAGGACGTTCAGTGAATAGGAATTTTTATTGAACTTTTAATGTACTTTCAATTAAAATGTAATGAATGAGTAAAATTGTATGTATTTCAAACAAAGTTAGCGAATGATAATATGTTTCTTTAATTTTTATTAGGACCTAAGACAGTTATCAGTAAGTTAATTAAGTTATTTATAATTAAATAATTACCTGAGAAAAGTTAACTCATTAATATGGTAACCAATTAAAAAGAGGAAAGATAAGCTCATCGATAAGAAGTATGAGGAAGGAAAAAAAGAAAAAAAAGGAAACGGACAAAGAGTAAATTGCAGTCTCTTGAATTTACTATGTATATAATGTAAAATTGTGTTGTAAATTACAAGACGAAATGGACCAAGTTGAAATTGTGAATGTAACGGCACCACACCAAGATATGTAATAAAAATGCTAAACAAACCGGTTTGGCTTTAAGAGGTTGGAAAAGAAAAAAATGACGAATAGGAACAGAGACGAATTTTTTTTCGGCCAAAAGGAACTCACGAAAGCAACTACAAACAGCTGGAGATATACGGACAGTGCTTATTCTCAACTAACGGTTGTGAAAGGTTATTTACCGCGCAAGTGGGAACTGCTACATACCAATGTCCCGCTACTCCGTATACACACCGCGCGAAATTCCCTGACGAGTTTAAACAAGGAGGATGAAGCAGCGAAAAGAACGAAAGTTTCGACAGTCTGTTCAGAGTGCTAAACATACGAGTGTCTTCGGTTATCGGCCGCCCACGCGTTTCTGAAGTGCAAATCGGTTATCGCACAATCAAGATTCCTGCAATCTGAACGGCACCGATTTGGAACTATAAAGGACGGAAAACGCAGATGGTGGTACTGACGCTCCCACTACCCCACGGGACACATTAGAGGTGAGTACTGTCTTTTTTTCGTTTCTGCAAGGCGACTGCTAGAACATTGAAATATAACCCTAAATTGTTCCCATACAACAATAACTTCTTCGATCAAATTCATTCAATCTGAAGTTGGTTGTTGCTTGTTGTTTTTTACTACTTCACATAAAGAGCTTATGATAGACATCACGTAAAGAGAAAATATGGGAAGACAGTCGTTCAATCTAAAACAAATACGTGCATATATGGGGTCTACTGATGAGATGGGTCACGATAAGTAATACATTTTTAAACAATTATTTTGAAATAAAGTCGATAGTTTAAAAATAAATTAAATGAATTCACAGTCAACAATTTAATTCACTATTAAAATAGTTTTTTATAAGCTGTGTATTTATTATTTCATGAATCTTAAGATTCTATTTTTTACTTACTTCCAAACTGTACCATATCTAACTTCATGTATATGTACCTTCACTATGCGCATGTTTTGTTGAACTCTCCTTTTGCTTGTAATGGTAAGAGTAGAAGTAAGGGCGAGTTGCTATTTAGTTAGCAATGCAGAAAAATCATACTAGCAACTCGTGTACCGATGCAAATAAGTTTTCTATAACTCAGAAACAAAAATTACTATTTTCAAATAATGCTTATCTTGCGATTTTTAAAATTTATTATTATTTATTTACGTTAAACTTTTACTCCTCTTTCAACTATTTATAGTTAAAATGACAGGAAAATATTCTGGAACTCAAGAAATCGTGCGCGAATAATCTTCTCCCCCTGACGTCACGTACAGTTTTTACTGGTTTCTGACTGAATAAATCTAAATAAATTTAATCTAAATCTCGTGAAAAATGAATTACAAAAAACGACCTCCATACGAATTTTCTTTCCCACTTTATTACCATAAACGCGTATGTTCTTCATTGTGTTCTTTTGTAATATCAAAATTAACCAATACATGTTAAAACGAAAGAAGTGCTTACAATTTTCTAATAAATTATAATTTATGATAAAATATCATTCGCATTGTAAAGAAAAAAGATAAATATTATAGTGAAGGGAAAAACGTACTTAAAAAGAATTAAATGGGACCTAAGGGGAGGATATCGTATTTCATTATCTGTAAATAATGTAGCATAAAATCCATTAATGAAACTTATACCCAGTACAACTATTCCTTTATTCAAATCCAAATATTAATGAACGTATCTTAATAAAATTGTTCCAAAGTAACTATTTAATACAATACTCGTTTAATGTTGAATCCCAACAAATGATTCGTGAGCTTTGGATACCAAATTAGTAGAAAATATCTGGGCGTGTTCAATCCAGGGGGATATCGAGAAAAATTCGCAAGCCGAGATGTAGATCGGCACTGGATCTCACAATCTAGCGGGTGAGAAACACTGTTGCCTCAGATATAACATGCACAACGCTTACAGGACGAATCGTCCAAGAAATTAACGCGTCTCGAACAGAAATACTCACACGCACCACGTTAGTTGAAAATTCCTCTTATTTTTACTTGCCCCAAATACAGGCCGGTGTGGATAGTCGAGGTCACTAAGGCTGAAGCTAAGACCGATGCTGCCTTAGATTGAAGAGTTGTAGGTTCGAATTCCGCCCCGGGTATGGATGTATGCGAGTGGTCATATGCGCGTTCCGTTACTGCTATTCCAAATTTTAACACCAATTTTAAATTATAGCGGTTAAAAATAGTTAAAATAAACGTCGGATAGATTAGAATGTACTCGGCTTCTGACGGCAGGTTTTTCCTGACACCGACCTTATTGTCTCTTTTCCGCGGCTTTTGATGCTATGGAGAACCATTTGGGGTGAATACCAGAATTCGAAAGATTAGAACGCAAGTATGTAGGTATTGTAATGGCTTAAAGGCTTCGCCTAGCCACATACGATCAAGTAATCTAATTTGTTTTGTAATAATTATCTATCACCTATTACAATAAATAAATAAATTAATTAATTATATGATCGCTATATAACCAAAGCAGTTGAACAGCGATCTTAAATAACGTTAAGAAAAAGTTCCTATAATGTTTCTCCCGCTGACGTCGAGTATTGTTTGGCACAGCGTCACGATGGTCCCGAAACTTCTCGTGGCGCTGGCGGCGCTGCTGCTGGCCGGAGCGGGCGCGGCGGACGACAGTTACCGCCTGCCGCTGGAGGTGCTGCCCCTCGCCTACGACGTGTCGCTGGTGCCGTTCCTCAACGACGCCGGCGACCGCGCCTTCACCTTCGACGGCGTCGTCGTCATCAAGGTGCAAGCGCAGCAGCCCGTGCCCGCCATCACCCTGCACGCCAAGGACGTCACCATCCAGGACGTTCAGGGTGAGTCAGAAGGCGGTGATTGCCACCCACATCTTCGCACTACTCTTGTCATAAATTCTTGGCTATCAGGGAGACGCCGCGTCGTTGGCTGAGAGGCCGATGTCGCAGGCTTCCGCAGGGCAGCCAAGAACTTATGGAATCATGCCGCGGAAGCTTACGTGTGCTACTCTTGTTATGTTTCATGTAGAATATGGTTGCGATCTCTACATTTTTCATATATCAGCAACGTTGTATGATCCATAACTTGACTCTTGTAGAATATTGGAACATGTGAATATTTCAAACTTATCAAAAACCTTGAAAGGTGCTAGAAGAGAATAATTAATTTGCCACTTTACGAAAGACATTAATCTATAATTACAATGATAAATAGTATTTTCTCTAAAGAAATGTAATAATAAAACGTATTTAATTAATAGGAAAAGTACGAATATTATTCTCAATCATTATAAATAATTATACGTTTTTAAGGCTACCTTGAAATTTTGTTTCATCCGAAATGTGTACATTTCCTAACATACCTTAAACATAGGTTAGATTGATACCCTTCCTAGGCTTCCTATTGGATTATTCGAATAGCCCAATTTGGCTAACAAAACCGAATCTTGGGAGCAAGAAAACGATCATTTACCGTATAAGTACCGGTGTAGGGCAGATATCGTATAGGTATAGTATTAGTTATATCTAGTTTTTTCCTATGAGTAATGAGTATATCCTACAAATAGAATGCAGTGATAAAAAATTGTTGGTTTTAAAGGTATTCAGTGTTAAAGAAAATAGTTTTACCGAATATTTGAGATTACAGTAAGCACTTCTTGTTGGTTTTCTATGGAGCGCGTACAAAATTCCGTTCCGACGGGGCAGTTGGTCTGATAATTGCCTCAGAAGTCGAGACGCTGAGCCTATTTCACAGAGTTTGGAACAGGCAGGAGTACAGGGCCCAACATTGCAATTCATACTTGTGTCACGAAGGATAGAGAAACACACGTGAATATTACATATCATAATTAGATAGTATTTTTTTCGAAGACATTGAAATTGAAACACGAGGCATGTAGCTTTTCATCTTACCATTATATTAATCAATATCATTGCATATTATTAAATAATTAAATAATGAAATCATTCATCATGAACCGTTAGAAAAATAATGATAATCACAGTCACAATTGTTTAATAAAATGTCATTATCGCTAAGGTCTTTATGTTTTTAAATTATATCACACTATTTTAACATTATCCTGCAGTGTCCGAACTCGAAGTGTTGAGCTACGACTTGGAAGTGAAGCGAGACTTCCTGACTCTCAACCTCAACAAGCCCTTGGCGGTGGGTGCTCTGTACGACATCACCATTCGCTACCAAGGAAACCTGCGCAACAACCTTGCTGGGTTCTACAGGAGCTCTTACAAGACGTCTGCTGGCGAAACAAGGTAAACATAGCGAACCGACCTGGGGGCAATGCTATTCTTAAATCAGAAACGTCTTTCGAGTTGGCAAAGTATTTGCAAGCCAATGCACTACCACGTGTCTATGGTTTTCCGTTGCAGATGGCTCGCCACGACCCAGTTTGAAGCGACGGACGCTCGCCGCGCTTTCCCCAGCTTCGATGAGCCAGCGCTCAAAGCCACTTTTGTCATCCGCATCGCCCCGCCAGTCGGTTTCAATGCCGTGTCCAACATGCCCGTCTCCTCCATCACCGGCCCTGAGTAAGTTATCATTTAATTAGATATTAGATTTTTTAGGTTTGCGCCACTCGAAAAATAATGAATATTATTTATTTTCAAACTAATACAAGTGGCTTGCAAGAGGCAGCGGTGCAGGGCAAAAGTTGGAGGCACCTGGCCACTGCCCATTTCCTACGCTTTTATTAGGGTACAAATATTAGGTATTTTTGACGTTCCTACAAGGAATTAAAAAATAATTCCTCACAGGAATTAAAAAAAACACATCATACTTATTCGTCATTATACATTATTTTTAAATGTTAAATCCTTGTAATATAAATTACTATAATATATTTTATATTGTAAGCTAGCAAAGTAGTAGTGTTAATGTGTATTATTGTGCAATATTCATTGTTGTAGGATGAATATTTATAATGTAGTGTTCTGTAAGAGGGGGAAAGTATTGAAATTAATAAGTAGGAATAAATTTGTTTAGAAGAATATATTGTGGGAATGCTCATGAGGTGTTGTTGATGTAATTAAATGATGAAATAATTGAAGTCATCTCCACCGACTTAATAAATTTATTTTAAGAGATAGCTTTCAACGGCTTTGCCGTCACCATCAGTCTTGCTGAATGTAGCAAAAGTTATGTATATATGAGCTCATGAAATTTATTAAGATGTAGGATAATTATGTACAAGTACACGTTGCGATATTACGTTGGCACCATGATCAGTCGCCAAAATTAGCTCTGATGCCCTCGCCTAGCAGGTTCAAATTATTTTAAGCTACAAGGAGAGCTGTCAAACGATTCGTATCAATACATTATGTGTGAAAGTGCCAGGATTGCCAACATTACAGGTGGTTGACGCAATCTGTGTTAAACACATGTGTTCAATAATATGCAAGTGGAATTTATTTATGTGTTATTCATGTAGACTTTTTTTGCATCTTGAAACTCTGAGGAAGATGCAAAAATATGAACGAGCCGTGCCGGTATTTTACTAAAGTATAACGTCACCTATATTAAAGAATTACGCGAATTTAATACTAATATAAATATGTGTTGTGAATAGAATAATACATAAAAAGTTGTACTATGTTTTAGCATAAATAGTTTAATAATGTAGCAGGACTGCTAAAATGTGCAAATATAAATATAAATAAAAAATATATATTCATAATAACTGCCCATATGTTTTGGAATTTAATTAGATAAATCAAAAAACTAAGTAATATATGATCATCAGTTGTTTTTTAAAATTATCACAATAAAATATTTATTTTCCAACCTTAGCTCCAGCACCGAGAACCGCTACTGGTACAACTTCGAGCGCTCCGTAAAGATGTCGACCTACTTGGTAGCATTCGTAGTGTCCGACTTCGCCTTCGTCGAGAACGGTCCTCACCGCATCCTTGGGCGCCCAGAAGCCATCGACACCTCGCGGTATCCTCTGGCAATTTCCCCCGAAGTTTTGAAAGTCATGGAGGATCTGACGGGAGTCAAATATGCCCTGCCCAAGATGGATCAGGTCGCTGTGCCAGATTTTTCTGCCGGTGCCATGGAGAACTGGGGTCTCGTTACTTACAGGTGAGCACATTGAGCTGAGTGTGTAGTGAATTTGTTATCGTAATGTAGATGAATAGATACTTGAAAGCTGACGATAAAATAATGAGAGGAATTGATGAAAATTATTATTTCACGAACAGGAATTATGTATTTTACTTGCTCAAAATAGAGATTAGATATTACGTAGTTTCTTTAAAATAATTACAAGTTGAAGAAAACCAAAACTCTGAAATCAATTAATACAGAAATAATGATAATGATAATAATAATAATGTTAACAATAACAACAATAATAATAACACAACTTAGGAGTCCGCCTTATTTAAAACTCTAAGTGTAGAAACCATCAACACGAAGCCTTGAGTGAGTGCTACAGATGGATAAGACAATACTCGCCATTCTTCATCCAACAGATTTAAGAAGAAAAAAATTAAGATAGCGGATTCAGCGGTTAACAGATTTCTGCTACACTCATTAAAATCGCGCATAGATCGGAAACATTGAAAGCTGGATTCTTAAAATCTTTTTTTGGTCCGGAGAAGTAGAGAAGATTTGTTTGGACAGATGGGGGAAATCAAGAGGAAGAGGCGGGGACACGTGGATCAAGAATAATGTTTCTTAAGCATTATTATACAAAATTATATATTTTTTTAAATTTTCTATCACAAGATTGGAGATAAATTCTCATGAACGCTATTGTCCAAATCCATTGTATGAGAAGTCAGAAAAATGTAAATACCCGAAATATTCATTAAAATTGAATTAAAGAGAAAAAAAAGAAATAATATCTCACGATTAAATTGAAAGGACTGTTCAATTTTCTGTGCAATTACGTCTTAACGAATAGCAACATTAGAATGGTTACTTTCGCACAGGCAGTGCAACGACTGGCCATTTGAAGTTGGGTTCAACTATGAAGTAATTTTCACTTTTGAAACAATTAATTACGAAGTGTGGTGTTTTCTCGGTTTGAGATCATATTAAATATTTCATGAAGTCTACAAGTCAATCTCAATGCTATTTGCAGCGACCAACTCGGGATATTATGTATCATTGTTGACAATGTGAGAAAATTTCAAAATCATGTTTCCAGTTCAGAGTTAATTTGAAAAAAGAAAAATTTATTTCAATCAAGAACAACCTATTTTATATACTTTTGATTAGGCAAATAGCGTTAGCGCCATCATTAAGGTAAATTAGGTGCAGGCTCTACTAATAGTTTCCTTCTATGCCCCTAATTGTGCTGATAAGCTTTTGATATGATGCCATGGTTGCGTGAGGCATTTCACTGCTACCTGAAGGACGTCTTGACATCATTGCTCTAGCATGTGTGAATTGTTTAAAAACTGAGTTAATCTCAACCATTCTCTACAATTTACAGGCAGGCCTATCTTCTTTTGGATGTCGATTCTGTAAGCCGCCGTCGCTCAGCCGCCACTGTCATAGCTCATGAGTTTGCTCATCAGTGGTTTGGAAACTTGGTGAGCCCTGACTGGTGGACCTTCACTTGGCTCAATGAAGCCTTTGCCTCCTTCTTCGAATATTTCGACACCAATCAGGTAAGTCCACAACTTCAATAAAGAACAGTAACTATCCGTTATGACCTGATGATTGAAGTTCCCATTTCTTTGAAGAACCATTTTGATGAAAAGTAGCTCATTTTAAAAATTCGAAACACGGCATGATTTTGACTGAAATTTATTGCTTGAGTGAAAATTTAATTAATATGCAACGTATATGTAATTAATATGCAACTACCAAAGCACAATCATCCTGGCTTTTGGAAGAGCAAAATGTTTTTGAATACAAGCATGTGAGCAGTAATATTAGAAATTGCATTAGTATTACCTTAGTGTGGTAGTATTTTCATGATGAAAATTGTTATTTGTGCTAAGTAAGTTTGTTGATAATAATAACATTCAGAGTCAATACAATGACCTGGGTTTCTCATTCTTGAGCATACAAATGTACATATGAATTATAGATAAAAATACTTTCCTAAATGTTAGTTTCATTACAATACAATGGTAAATTACCATCATTCTGATAGAACAAATTCTAAATATAAAAAATAAAAAAAATAATAAAAAATGTAAATATAAAAAAAATTAGGGACCCCAAATCTACCATATTAACTTCAGTTCTTTGTTGAAGAAAATATTTTAATTATGCACTTAGGTCGAACCAGATTGGGACCTTCTTTCCTCCATGGTGACAAGTATGCAGCACAGCGTCCTGAGGACTGATGCCAGATCGACCACTCACCCCATAACCCGCTACGTAGAAACGCCCTCACAAATCTCCTCGTCGTTCGATACTATCACCTACTCGAAGGGTAAACACATGTTCCTAATATTTGAAACAGTGCTTTAAAACTGTTGCCACTTGCAAGCCAGCTGGCAAAATATTTATTAAGTATACTCCAAATGAGCATTAGGCATTATATAAAATACAATACAAAGACTTATTTCATTATTCGCCATCGACTACGTAATTTATGCTTCCAAAAATGAACATTGAGTTTCAGGTAACTGAATTGATATTTCTATTCCATTCCAGGGGGCTCGCTCATTAAAATGATCTATCACTTCTTGACTGAACCAACTTTCTACAAGGGCCTCAATATCTATTTGAACAGGAAGTAAGTACATTCATTATAATTTATCCATTATCCATAATTTATCCAATAAATCAACATAAGATCTTGTGTAAATACATTTTCTTTATTCCGATATACTTGAAATATAGACTATCATTAGTTAATTCTTAAGTGTCAAAGATTTCTTGGCACCGTGACAATAATTTATTTTATCACCATTTATTTTATCTTCAATAGATTTCCAAAGACAATTTTTGATTCACAGAATTTAGCTCGCGAATCAGCAATTTGCCATGCAATGTAGGCGATTCGAACATATATGGTCGAAAATGACGCAATGAACATTTTCTTCTAAGCGGACTTTCTCTTCCCGTTTCCCCTGCCAATTAATATTCTACTTTTGCTCCATGATTATATATATATTGATCCATGGTGTAGAATTTTCACCTTTAGCTACATAACTTAGTGGAATTCAGCCGCGATTTGGAGATGCTCCCAAGCGGCCAAGTGCTCCCATGGATAGTTTTTCGTGGTTTCTCCCTTCAACACCTGGCGAATTCCGAAGCAATCTAACAAATGGGCCACGGACCGCGCGCCGATCTTCTTGCCATTTCTTGGTCATATCCTGTTCCTTTACGTCCACACATTTTCAGACACTACACAACCACACTTGTCGGGAGACCAGTCGAGAGCTGAGAACATTTCTCAGTACGGTCGCTGCCACACAGGAGGAAATACTTGGAGGGGGAAATCCTCGTAAGCTGACGTATTGGTCGGTTCTGGATCTCTTTGGATGTGAAAGAGTATTGCACGACATCTCTTGCTTATTGAGGGAGGATTGCCCCCACTTCGTAGAATAACACATTCAGTACACTTCCGGAACTAATGACCATAGGTGTTAATGTATCCGGAATCAAGTAATCAATTAATGATCTTACAGAGACTCATATATTCATTGTTATTTTGTGCTATCATTCAGCCCAGAGTGACATACTCTGCTCTGCCACACCCACTGTTCTTAGAATGAAAAATGTCGTGATTTTGTAGATGTATATCTAACTAAGCAAGTTGAATTTCTCCAATTCTTCAAGAAGCCTCATGAATTTCCCAAATGCGATAATGATGTTTTGTAAAAAAAAAATATCAAGAATTTGACTACAGTTGAATGGTAATAAAAATGTTTATTTGAATTTGAAATGTCTTGTGCTTGTATTCGTATTGCGAACCATTCCTTGCTGTTTTCCAGGGCGTACGGCGCGGCCGTGGCGGACGACCTGTTCCAAGCCTGGCAAGAGGCGGCGGACGAGGACGGCGTGTTGCCCGCCGACCTCACCGTCAAGCAGATCTTGGACACGTGGACCCTGCAGGCGGGCTACCCGGTGCTGACGGTGCAGCGCAGACTCGCGCCTGGCACCGGCCAACCATCTCGCAGCGCGCTTCTTCACCAGCGGAGCGGGGCGACGAGAGCTGGTGGGTGCCCGTGTCCTACACCACGCGCGGCGACGCCGACTTCAACGCACGGCGCCGCGCGCGAGTGGCTGGCGCCGGGAGCCTCGCTCACGCTGCAGGGGCTGCCGGCCGACGACTGGCTCGTCCTCAACGTGCAGGACGCCGGTGAGGGGCTGCTCCGTCCACAAGGACCGCAATTGCGACTTTTTTTGTTTTGCTGGCCACGCATCTTATAGTAAACCCTTCAAACATAACCTCACTAATTTTTAAACAGTTCAAAAAAATGTTTAAAAATTATTAGTGCTTCTTATATAAACACGTAGTGCTTTTGACAGTTACAACAGCTCGGGACAAAAATAGTAATATACCATGTACGGGTCATTTTTAGTAATGGGCTCCCAACCCATAGACGACTTGCCCTCGGCTCAACTTGGCCCTTTGAAACTAGGAGAGAAAAATGCCAGGACAGTGACAGGTGATAATAATGGATCACTGAGGAACATCCTGCACATTAGTTCTGGGATCTGCGTATTAGTTCCCACGCGATACAAAGTCGAGATACCCGGAATGTGCTCTTGAGACCGCAGGTGACCATGGTGAACTCACTGTCCATAACGTTTCTTCTAAATGTAAACACAATCCCTTCAATATTTGACTTTCCGCGTTTCGTCTTACAAAATCCATCATTCAACACGACAGGAGCTGCGTGTTACAAGTGTTAAGACTTTTTCTGTGTTTGTAAACAACATCAACATTAATAGAAACCTGCGTTCGCTAGCTTTAATATTGGAAATATTTGTATAGTGGGGGCTCCAATTCTGACACTAAATAGGCTTTTAACACACTTTTAACAATTTTTGCGAAAAGTGTTCAAACAGGCAAATGATTTACGGTTAACGTATAACGGATTATCTGATTTCGGCATCAAAACATTTTGCTCAAACAACGTGTCCAAGAAAGTTGGGGAAGTAGGAAGGAGGTCAAAAATGCAGACATTGTCGCCTAGCTTAGTATTAAAAGATGTATTTCCATTAATTCTGAAAAAAAAAAAAAAATAAAAAAAAAATTAGAAGGAAGTTCTATACAATTTGGGAGCCATAACCTAACATTTTGCATGAAATGCAGCTTACAATTTTAATGAAAATATACTTCCAAAAATTATCTCAAATTTCTCATTCCGAAAATTCTCTCAATTTTGTAATTCACGCCGCAATAACTGACGACTTGAATATTAACAGAGCGAAGGCCACGGCACTGAAGTTGAGATTTCAGCCACATGAACCGCATCACAGTTGTGTCGTGTTCGCAGGTTTCTACCGCGTGAACTACGACGAGCAGAACTGGGAGCTGCTGCTGACGGCCCTGGAGCAGCCCCGACTACGACGGCATCCACCCCTGAACCGCGCGCAGCTGCTGGATCGACCTGTCCGCAGCTAGGCCTCCTGCGCGCAGACCACGCGCTGAGGGCGCTGCGCGCGCTGCGCCAACGAGCCCGTTGCGCGCCCGTCTGGCGCACCATGCTGCGCTACGTGGCCAGCTCTACGACCGCCTTGCCAACTCCGACTACCTTCCCGGACCTCCAGGTAAACCAATGGTTGGACCGTATCGTTCTTTCCTTTTTTTAATGACAGCCGGTTCCCTTCACGTCCCCTGATGGAACGCATATTTACCAGCCGGTTACCATTACGTCCCTACGCAACGCCACACACTAGACACCAACACACTCTTCTGATCTGGGTAAGCTGAATGCAAGGCCCTCCGCGACAACACATACAAGGGACAAGGGACAAACGACGATGCCCAAGGCGAGACTCGAACCCGCGACCCTTTGGACCGCGGCACGCTCTTAGCCCCCTCGGACAACCAGGGCGGCGGATTAACTTTATACTTCGATTTATTTGTAGTGGCACTTGACGTAAGTCAACTGTTACGGTGTCATCCAATCGGGAGCTTAGACGTCACCATGGTGATCATCAATCTCCCGATTGGATGACACCGGAAGAGCTGATTAAACGTCAAGTATTATTACAGATAATTCGAAGTATACAAAGAGATTTTACACACCGTAACGTAAAACGTTTGAGGTTAACACATGATCTGCGTCATGGAAAGTGTAAAGAGTTTTGATTTCCAAACTCTACAATCAGAATATTCGACCAGCCACTAGACACCAACACACTTGCGGGCTCCTCTGACCTGGGGTCAGCAGAACGCGAGGCCCTCCGTGACAACACATACATGAGCGACTAGGGACAAACGACCATGCCCAAGGCGGGTTCGAACCCGCCACCCTTTGAACCCAAGCGCTGAGTCGGTACGCCCTCTTAGACCACTCGGCCTTCCAAGGCCGCGGATTGACTTTATATTTCCATTTATTTGTAGTGGCACTTGCCCTAAGTCAGCTGTTACGGTGTCATCCAATCGGGGGCTTAGACGTCACCATGGTGACGATCAAGCTCCCGATTGGATGACACCGGAAGAGCTGATTAAACGTCAAGTATTATTATAGATATTTCGAAGTATACAAGAGATTTTACACACCGTAACGTGAAAAGTATGAGGTTACCATGCAATCTGTATCATGGAGAGTGTAAATAGTTTTGAGCATTTGATTTCAAAACTCTACAATCAGAATGTTTAATTTAAATCACACAATTAGTGCTTAAAACCACCAAATGGTCTTGCAGATTTACATTGTACGATTACATGATTACTGTAAATTTATTTTCATCCACGTTTATCTGTTTTTTCCCTTCAAATAAGTTGTTTTCAGAAAAGCTGAAAAATTTTCAAGTTGATTGGTAGTTTACATGTTTGGGAATTTTAATGTAATCCTGCATTCACGTGTTCTTTAAATCTGTTAACAACATCAAAAGAGAAAGTGAAATCATAGTATTTTAGATTGTTAAAATATGTAACAAAATAATTTGAGCAAGGTACAAGGTCTGTGACATAAATAACAAACGACGTACTCTAAGAAGAACCCCGTAACAGAATGGATGAATCAAATTTAGTAATTACCTTACATTTAATATCATATTAAATTTTTGTGAAGAATAATAGGAGTACGTGAAATTAATGACAAACAAATGTAGTATGTGTCATTGAGTTAACATAAAAGAGGATTAGACATGATTGGTTATTCTCTTTTAGGGAGCGTTCGCTAATATGGTGGAAGGCTGGGCCCGCAGCAGATCTGTTGTCATCGAACCCGAAGATGAGGAGGTCCAGAACTGGGCGTATGCACTGAGCGACACTTTCGCTCCCATGCTTCGCAATCAAAACGATCTGTAAGTACTGTACATCGAGTGTATATTCTGCAGGGACATCTATAGAGCCATTATAAATTAGAAGAGCAGAACTTGTATTTTCTGGTCGCTATTTAGTTAGCAACTATTTTTGGGATTAATAAAATTTTTAAACTTTCACGAAGCACGCAAAATAAGACTAATTTTGTAGAGAGTGCATTCGAGACACTGCCTAAAGGGATCGTTACTGAGTAATTACTGTGGAAAAGTAATCATATTAACAAAATATTTTTCCAACATTTCTGAGACAACATGAAAGAACAACATTCATACGCTTACTGATTGATGTCGTTATTCCAGGAATTAAATACAGTCGGACCCCCATATATCGAGTCTGATATATAGAAAGTTTATTACATAGAAATAATTGTGATATTTTTGCATAAGCTTTTAAACAATTGCAAAAAATGAGCAAAATGGAAAATTCAACAATAAAAATTAACAAACAAACAAAAAAATCGTACCACATATTTATGAATAGTAACAAAACATCAGTATTGACTACGTTCCTGACAACTACTATATGTAGTACATGATGATGTACTCCGTTCAAAAGAATTGTTTATCCACTGAACACGTCGTCTGGAACATTTTCTCTCAACTGAACCTGTGCTGAACTGACGATCTGACCAGAGGGGCCATTAGACGAAGGAGAACGCTATTGACCTTCAGATCGCTTTAGAGTAAGCATTCCCAAAATCCACGGAGAGCAAAGGCCTTATAATTTCTCCAGTAGAAATGCCCTTCTTCCAAATTACACAATACTCCTTTTTAGAAAATTTATACAATGCACTGTACATTTTTATTTCACAGAAAAAAAATAGTGAAGTAAGAAAATGAGTTCGATATATAGAAACAGAATTTAAGCATAATTTTCAAGAAACCGAAAAAAAAACTATTTATATATAATTTCGATATATAGATGTTTGATATGTGGAGGTCCGACTGTATAACATTTTTAGAAATGTAAACTGACCTACTTCCTCTTTCGCAAAACGTTAACTGTTGTCTGGCACGTCGCTGCTGCAGCACCTCCTCGCCGGCCGTGCTGTGCGCAGCGGTGCGTTCCACGGAGGCCGGGTACACCGTGGCGTGGCGCCACTACCAGACCGCCGCCACCAAGGCCGACCGCCGCGCCGCCCTGGCGGCGCTGGGCTGCGCTCGCGACGCGCAGCGCCTCCTGGCAGCGGCGGTGGCCGACGAGGCCGACGCCGAGCGAGTGCTGGAGGACGACCGCTTGGCGGCACTGGCGGCGCCCTGCGGCTCCGAGACCCGCGAAGCCGTGGGCGGCGGCGGCGCGCGCGCATGCGCACAGGCCGTGGACTTCCTCGGCAAGAACGCCGGCCGCAGGGATGTGTAAGTTCCGAGCTCAGCCCTTTCGCACTCAGCGGGAGGGCAGCTGAAGCAATTTGCTCCAGACCCCGACTTGATTGGTCCTTTTCCCATAAAAAAAATAATATATGTACTTCCAATTCAAATTAATCGCGATAGCATTTCTATTGGGGTATTCTATTCGTATATATTGGGGAGGGGTACCACAGGCTTCTTGTTTTCTCTGGGCATCTCTGTTTGTATTGTCTCCTTGTCGTTTGTACGTACATCGGAGTTTTTTATTTAGCTGAACTGCAAAACCCAGATGAAATTAAGAAATATTCTTAATGTGTATTATATTAACGAAAATGATGAAGAAACGGTGAATGAATTCAATTGCTAGTGGATTTTGCCATTTATTAAGCAAATTATTTCTAAATACAAAGATTACATTGCTGTTATAACTGTATTTTGAATTGAACTATTTATTAATTAGCAAACTCCTCTCACAATTGTGTTAATTCACCCATGAAGACATGAATATCAAGAACATTTGTTTATTACAGCATGTACTTTCAGAAATGCTACCGGCAATTTCTTTAGGCTGCGGAGAAAGAGATCAGTAGAGAGGATGGTCAATCTTAAATTTGAGTAAAATCTCAAGGAATGATATACCGGGAGAGACGGCTCAAGGCAGCAACTGAGGTCATTGTCCGGCAGCCCCTAGATTCAAATCCCGACGGTGGCAAGACTTTCAACACTAGCTTGTCAGCTAGCTCGAATTTAGTCGTTGTCGGGAGGAGAACTCTAGAGACTTGCTGCTTTGATTGGATGTTTGCATGGTTTCTCCGATGAACACCAACCGAATGCCGGAGTGGTACCCTAACAAACAGGCCACGGACCGCGCGAGATCTTCCCTACCTCTTTCTTATTCTATCCTGACTTCTTACACTAAAGTTTTTTAGTATTATTTCGTATCATCATTTGATTAATGCAATTTTATTAATGAGCTTTATTATTACTGTATGTTTCGTGACGGGCATTCTATCATTACAAGGTTGCATTTAACCCTGTAACTATTTTATCAAAAGACATTATAAAACATCAAACACAAATATTATTGTATTAATATTGCTCCGGATCTTGAATCTCGTCATCGTTCAAACTTACGTTCATTTACAAACTTTAAAAATTGTCTACTTTTAGTTGATGCAAGTATAAGAATCATAGAGCGGTTGGTTGAATGTTGCAGCTTTGCTGATGTGGATGATCTTCTGAGCGTTTTCCGTCGTCTTGCAGCGCGCGTCCGTACAGAAGAACAATACCAATTGGTAAGAAAAATCTTAGATAAACAAATTCTTTATTGGATTCTACAATTTAGAGCATTTTGTATTACCAAGAAATATATCGAACAATATTTAAGGTATAAGCACTGCATTTAGTTTAATTTTTTCCAAATTAATTTCGAACTATTCACCGCATTAAATCTTTTTTTTTTCAGTAATATTGCACAGAAAATTATTTATTTTTCTAATTAATTCTCGTTGCTCAAAAATAGTAAGCCCAAATATTTGAACAATATTCTGGTAGCGTATAATAAGAAATTTAAAATTAATATTGCAATACTAAAGTGTGAATACAAGCAAAAATGATACATTGGACACTAAGGTAGTGTACGGAAATGTAAGGAAAAACTTCTATTATGCTTTTGAAAGCCGCTTAGATTCCCATCCGTTATTATTTATGCATTATGGGATCTTTTACGAAATATCTAAAATTTTTCTGGATTGTACGAACGTGTTCAAAGAACTTTCTTGTGAACTCTTTACATAATTGCATATTCAAACATTAAGTTTCCTTGGAATGCATCATTAAAAGATTTTCTGTAGCTGTTTGTGCATAGTATAGTTTCCATTCCTGTTGGTTCTACTGTCACCATAAAACGAGCGCTGTGAGCAAACCGAGAATGAGATGTATATCGCTTGCAGTTGGAGCTGGCAGCTTCGAGAATCGAGAAGGAGCGGCCGCTGCCCATTGGCTCCGAGGCGCTGAGCGCAGCGCTGGAGACTGCACATGAGCAGGTGGCGTGGGCGTCGGGCGCCGAGGGCAAGCCCGTCGTCTCCTGGCTGCGCAGCCACCAGGCCGGAGGCCGCGGCGTCCTGACAGAGGAAGAGCGATAGACGGCTACCCTACGGCGTTCTTCGACACACCGAAAATACAATGTTTCTCTGTTCAATTTATTGCCGGATTAAGAGTTCACAGACTGTTATTTAATGATAAATTTCAAGGAATTACAAACATGATTTTGTTATTTTTTTCATAATTATTGTAAAGACGACTCATTTTAAAATGAATTAACAATGTGATTATTCCTATTGCATTATTGTATATAAAATGAAAAGCCTTTTCTGCAGTCGCAGAACTCTTGAAATAAAACCAATTTCAGTAAATTCATCAGTAGCAATTTTTTGTAAATATATTGTTTTTATTGAAATTAATTCCTTATCTTAGATATGGTGTACTCCACAATCAAATTTCAGACGTAAACATAAAGAAGCCGGATACATACAGAAAACATCAAACTTCATACGTAAACATACAGAAACATACGGATATTTCAACTCAATTTCAACTGCCCACTTCACGACGCCAAACGCTATACTTATGGCATTCATTGTCATTCGTCATGAGATACAGTGTTGGTCAAATCTAGTTGCGAAATACCTGGACTATGTATGGGCGAATCAATTTTATGTAATTTAATACATCTTTGAGATAATTTTTGTTATCATTCGAGAAGAGGGAAACAGCCTATTCTGTTGCATATGTTTACATTTTGTACCGGATGTTTACATCAGGTGACCGGATGTGGTTAATCCATGTCAACATCCGGTGGTGTGACATCCCAAGTGCGTCCCTGTGACGTCGCAGGGTCGTTGGCCAGGTCGTCCTTGTCATTTCACAAGGCCGTTCGGCTCCCATCAGCTGTGGTCCACCTCACGCTGCAGATGCTCTCCTCCCCCGCCCAGTCATGTCTACCAACCTAAGAGGGAATAATCTGATCGAGTAGGGGTGGAAGAGTCTGAGTGGGGTCCCTGGTTGGTGGTAGCGTAGAGGTAATAAGAAAAAAAATGAATGCTGTCCGAAATCATATAATTTTTATATTTTTAATACAATATAATATTTTTCAATCACAGTCATACAAAATGAAAAATTCTAGTTTTTTTGTGGGACACGTTTCCGGAACAAAGTGACACTCTTCCACTTCCTCGGGACTGACGGTTGGCAATGGAAGAGCCGCGAGATCTCGGCGGATGTAGACAAGACGTTTCTCCAGTCCCGTCCTCTGCGTAGGATCTTTAAAAAGAGGAATGAGAATTTCAATGATTTGTAGTGCTTCCGTTTGCAAGGAAACACCAATATAACAATAGTATTTTTCTTCCACTTCTTCTTCTGCTTTTCGTGAAGACGTCGCGTATTGCTCGTAACATTCCACCCGAGGTCGGAGATATTCCACAATTAGACGGCTTTTCCAATATCGCGCTCTTCGGAGGAGGCGGCGGTGGGGTCACCGGCGGCTTTCGCAGCCTTTTACACATGTCGGCCGCTTTCTCTTCCCATCCGCTGCTGTTGTCCTCGAGGCCGTCTTCACAGGCGAGCGTGACGACGGTGACGATCGCTCTGGTCTTGGCATGATGACGGACGCGGACTGAATGAAGAGTGAGAGGCATGGCATTTCTCTTTACAAGGAACAGTCTGCCGGTTTATAGGTGGTCTGAATCACTTGCCGAATGATACCATGGCGCTGCTGCAGAGATGCCCTTTGAACCGGATCTTTAAGTTGATGACAGTTTCCACGATTGCTAGCACTTCAGCATGCATGAAAACGGCAATGTCGTGAATAGTCTTTTCATTTTCACTGTCGTGGAGACGCCGCGCGTCGATGGCAACTCCAGTCACCATGTCGGATTCCTACCCACATCTTAACGATTTTCACCATCTTCCTTTTCCTCGGAGGCGGCGACGACGAGGTCAACAGCGACGTTCTCGAGTTTTTTTCCTCATCTTGGCTGCCTCACTCTCCCATCCGCTGTCGTCGGCGATGTTTTCACAAACGAATGTCGTGTCACGTCGCGCCGTGATGACGGATGCTGACTGACTCAATGAAATTATCGACAAAATCATGTTATTGCAAATGCTTCCCCCCTACCAGTACTTCTTTTTCCCCACTCTTTCCTCTCTCCCTCTCTCTTTAAAGCCTGAATGTTTGAAAGCTGCCATTTTTTCTTAATGAAGAGCCCCCTTCGCCCGAGATACGGTCACCTGAGAGGGGGTGAGGAAGGAGTACATCTTCGGCCGTAAACCTACAAATTTAATCATGGGATCATTTCTGCATTTGTCCTTTTACAGTCCCAGTACCTTTTTGTTGCGTGGTGTGATGTAGAAATTATTATTGGGAGGAAGACAGGATGTGTCGAACCATTCTGAACATCAATTCATCTCAGCGTACACGTTCGTTGAGAAAGAGAAAACGAATGAATCGGTGTCCATGTATAGGAGGTGAAGATCGTGAAGCTCCTCTTTGTAATACATATAAAGGAACTCATACATTCTAAATTTTGAAATTTCTAAACTGCAAAAATCTAAATAAATGGGCTTCGAGAGCTTCCCTTCCGTTTTCTTCAACTCGATGGTCATGAGATCTCCTCTCTCGTGGAGACATCACACGAATGCGAGGTCTGCGATGAGGCGCCGCGCTCCACACTTCCTCCACCATCTGTTCACGAGATAAATGCAACGAGGATTGCGCACGTCTTCTATCGACTTTTCGTAAACGGAGTTCATGAGTTAAAAAAAATATCTTCAAAATCGGAAGACGCGCGTTGTCGACGTGAATTGTTAAGGTCCATGTAGGTGGCAAGCCAAAGACTCTGGTCGAAAGAGAGAACGCGGTGAATTTTGCTCAGTTGTATCCCCAACTAGTTATCGAAAGAAATGTTTTGTTTCCTTCTATAAGTAAAGATTCTGAAATCATATGCTTCTTGTGAGGTTCCGTAGCTAAAATAGTTTTTATAATAACATTGATCTTGGTATTCCATTCTACTTCTAGATATAGAATTACAGTGATCTGTACCTTTTTACTTTCTCGCTACTGCTTACGCAGTATAGGGTAAGTTGTGTATGCTGCGGGAAAAACGACGAATTTTCGGCAGAAAAACTCTTTTTGTTGGACCCTGGTAAAGAAGAAGTGGGCAAATTCAGTTTCTAAATATAAACAAAATTGATATTACTTGGCGTAGCTAGAATTTATAATTTGTGGGTATTTAATACCGAAAAATCGATCTGCACGTACGTTTGTGAACAAAGCTAGCAAAATCGTTCAGCCGATTTTCTCCAAAACTGAAATTCCTCAATCGAAATGTTTATGTCGCGACCCCTTAAATTTGAAACCAATATTTTAATTTTTTTGAGGGTGGGTACTTAACATGAAGCTCTCGGTTTCAAAATTTTCAAAAATGTCGTCAAGGTTGTTGTTGGATTATTGCAATGGGTATTTGAGAGTATGGCGTATGTTTCATTTTCGCAAAAAATCCTGAATTTTTGGAAGTTTCAAAAGTTTAATTTTTTGTTGACAAATGTTTGAAACAATGAACGTTGACGAAAAAATTAAAACAAAAAATATAATGTTTTTGACAGTAGAGGGTTGTGGGTGATGGAACGGAGCCCAAGAAACCTTTCAAAAATATAATTTCTAATTATTCTCATACACGTTGCTCCTTTGTTTCTGGCGCGCCAATCCTTCGATTCTTTTCACACAATCTATTTCCTGATTGGTCACACACATTTCAACGTATTATCCGTTAATTTTTTGGTTTCCTGCTCGTAATAGCTTCTTAATTTATGTTATATCCCTCGGAATTTGCTCACAGTGACCTTTCATTGTCTTATTTGTTAACATATTATGTATTTTTCTCGACTATTAATTCTGTTGTCCTTTCCTCGTATAGTTCCCAAAATAATGGATACCTCGGTTTCTTTCCTATACCCACAATGTATCTGTCGTACATATTTATAGTTTCGTAAATTTCTTATTTCTATTTAATTACTCTTGTGATAAACCATCACAGTAGTCCATGGTTTCTATAAGCTCTACCAGGGACAGCGATTGGTGATAAGTCCAAGTGAGTAGTTGGTCCGGGTGGAGTTCTCCCTCCGCCTCCCCCCTCCCCTACCAAAAATATATATGAAGGGAAAAATACAACCTTTTTTCGAAATTGCCATGCTTGTCATTAAATGGTTATCACATTTAAGTAACTTCAGCAGTTTATTTTTGAAATGCAATTAACAATTTTAATTGCTTTTAACAATTTTTGCAAATCGATTTTGTCGATCATGTCGCTTTAAAAATGTAGAATCAAATGCAATATTGTTGAGACGATCTTGCAACATAGTTGATCGCATATCCTTTTTGAGTTTTCGCATTACTAATAAACTTCGTTCGTTTCTGGAATTTGACGCTTGTGAAATATTTATCTCACCCCAAATTCGTTTATTTCTAGAATTTGACGTTTATGAAATATTTCTCTCACCTAAAATTCGTTCCTTTCTGGAATTTGACGTTTATGGAATATTTCTCTCACTTAAAATTCGTTCCTTTCTGGAATTTGACGTTTATGTAATATTTCTCTCACCCCAAATTTTACCTTTTGGAAATTTATTCGTGCGGGTATAGCTACTCGCCACACCCACATTATCCGCCCGGTCTGAGTGCCACTACTAATAAAATGTATTCTTGCATTTGTGGTGGGAGTTTGGGAAGATCCGCAAGGGCACGGAGGCCGCCAGGCCCCTCAAGGCCTTCGTCGCTTTTTAACACACGAGGCACTTCAGCGCCGACGGAGCGAAGCAAGGTGTTTTAGAGAAGCGTGTGGCTGCTGGAAGTCGCGATTCGGAGATGTGATAATGAAGATTCGTTCAACATAATCGTTTGCTGGTAAATAATTCGCGTCTTTTTCTAATGGTTCTCCGATTCGAAATCTGTATCTGCCGAGAAGTTCTTCTAGATTGTGCCGTGTATTCAAGAACGTCATCACTTACGGTAATGTAAATATTTTTAAACTGGTGATGGTTCTTAACATGAAGCTCCCGGAACATTTTCAACATTTTCAAAAAATAGCATTAACTTTTAAATTTTGATGTTGCATTAGTGCAAAGAGCATTTAAGAGAATGGTGTATGTCTCATTATGGTTAAAATACGTGAATTTTTGGAATTGCAAAAGTTCAATTTTTTTGTTGACAAAACTTTGAAACGATGAACGTTGACGAAAAAATTAAAACGAAAAAAAAATGTTTTTGACTGTAGAGAGTTGTGGGGTTGTGGGTAAATTTCATGATATTTGGCCAATTATTCCGCGGCTCATAGATGAATCAACGCAGAGTACTGATATGAGTGAACAGTAGAAACCTTTTAACATTTGATTATTGTATGATTATGATTACAGTTGTGTTGATTGTTTAGTCATGAAACCGACTAATCAGCTACATTAATTTAAGAATATTGTTCAAAGACATAATTGTGATTGCCTTTTGTTATAGTGATGTTCAGATATAAAAAAAAAATATTTTATCCGAACGATCAAATGTTCTTACAAAAGTGAGAATCATACTTAACATTAACGTAATGGAAACTTAGAGTAAGATTTAGATTTATGTAGTCATAAAACAGTAAAAACTGTCTGTGACTTATGGGAGAGATGATCTGCGCGCGTTTTCTTGAGTTCCAGACTACCTTGTATTATTATTTCGAGTGATCTTAATCTTCAAGTATAGATTAAAATATAACATATTTTATTTATTTTATTGGTTAATAATTTAGAAAAGGGGTAGTACAAAGATAGATTTTTTAACGATTTGGTAGCTTTTCGTTGAGTTTTGATTTTAAGGCTGTTTGCAAATGTCTGTAGGGACTCTAGATTTAATTATGTTTGGGAAGTTGTTTGTTCTCCTAGTTGAAAGTGAGCTGTACTAGTGCATGATGATACGAGAATGAAAAATTCTGAGGATACGTTAATTATTCTGTCTGGAATTTAATGATATTTGGAGGTCATAATGAATTTGTTTAATTAGCGTAGTGATGCGTTGAAAAATCTTCGGAGAAACTTGATTTGGAAAATTTGTAAAAAGTTGATTTTACTAGCTGCAACATTTATCCAGCCTGAACAGGCATATGTCAGCGTGGAACTTTTGTAAGTGAGAAATTTGGTTTCAGCTTTAGAGAAAAACTAATGGTGCTAAAGAATGACACAGACTTTCCAGTATTAGTTTTCTATTTCCTTTGGTCTCGGCTAGTTAATCGGACTTGCCACATACTCTTGTTTGTGTCAAATTACTTCATTCTTTTGTTTCTCAAAAATTACAAAATTTTTTTTTTGATATATCTCTCACATTGATAATATTTATATTAGCAACGATTAATTCACATTATTATTCTATTCTACTATTATTCATATTATTGTTCATATTAATGTATTTATGAGTATAAGTGCTTTAAATAATGTCCCATAAAATTTCTCGAAAACTCTACCATTTTCTGGAAAATCTAGCTCAAAATTTCGCATTTTCAGAAATGCTCAAACGTAATTGCTGAAAAACGGCTCCAAATTTGTTTTCAAACTTTTCCAAGAGATAGTGCACATTTCACTGTTTAATATGACGTAAAGATCATTTTGATATTTTGTTTCTAAAATTATACCAATGTAGTTTTTTGGAGGATCTCTCACGCCAATAATATGAACATTTCCGCCAACTTGTAAACACTATTGTATTTATGAGTTTATGTGCGTTAAAGTTAAAGTAATAATGTTTGTCAAAAACCCAAAAAAGTTCTGTGAAAAAGAGCTTCAAATTTTTAATTTACAGTAGTTTTTAAAAGCTATTTTTATATAAACGGCTCCAAAGTTTTCAAAGACAATTGCTGTTGAGGACAAGGTTTCACTGTTATTTAATATTCTTAAAATAATATTTCCGTTCTACTATTAGGAAACCGAAAATCTAACAAAATTTTAAAAAAAACGTACATTAGGCGACAATAGATGGCAGCAGGCAAGAGTATGTGGCAAGTTCTAATAGCTAGCCAAGACCAAAGGCAAAAGAAAACTGACACGGGAAAGTTTGTGCCATTTGTAGCAACACTAGATTTTACTTTCCCGTGTACGTACATATATATGAAGTAATATACGTAGTATAAGGAAACTTTTTAATGCTGCGGAAAATCAATTTCGACATTTCAACGGAAATACACGTTTTTGGGGCCCCTGATACAGAAAAGTGTTTCTTTTCAAAATGTCCATCTGTAAACACTACTAGTACCTAAGCCATGCGTAGGGTTTCTTTCCAAATTCAAGAAACCTGTTTATCTGACTCGACTCGAAGTTTTGATTTTATGAAAACCATTTTTTAAAAATTTGGGGTACTTTACATGAATCCCTCCTGAAATTTTCGAAATTTTCTGAAAAAAAAAACGGCTCTAATTTTTTTTTTTACTTTTAGTGTAAGAATAGAGTAACATACACGTATAAAAGCGGCATAGGTCCGATTTACCCTGTTAACTGCCAATTTTCAAAAATTTCAGAAGTATGCATTTTTTCGGTGTCATTTTACAAGTACAAAATTAAAGATCGAGATTTTTCTTCAAATAAAATGTATTTTAATAGAAATATCTTTCATTTATGTCATGGACACTTTTTTGAAAATTTTTGATTTCGCGCACTTTTTTGTTTTTGCGGGCAATATGTGCAATTTTGAAAAATAACCAAACACAATTATCTCAAAAAATGGCTCTAATTTTTCTCATTCAACTTTTGGTTGGAATAGAGCTAAATTTACTCTACGAGATATCATAAACATCAGTTTGCTCTATTCATTTATTGTTCAAAAAATTACAAAATTGTATTTTTTTGATTTGTCTCTTACGTTGTTTTGTTACATTAGTTGGCGATTTGTTTACATTATTATATTGATGAGTGTATGAGCTTTAAATAATGTCTTATAAAGTTTCTCGAAAACTCAACCGTTTTCAGTGAAAACCTGCTCAAAGCCCGCATTTTCAGAACGCTCAAACAGCATTTTCTCAAAAATGTTCCAAATTTTTCCTTCAAACATTTCAAGGGATAGTGTTAATTGTACTCTTTAATATGATGTAAAGTTCATTTTGGAGAATTTTTTGGTTTAAAAAAATCTTTAAATGTAATTTTTTTAAGATTTCACACGCTGTTAATATGTACATTTTCTAGCATTTTGTAAACACTATTGTATTTTTGGTTGAGTTATTGTGCTTCAAATGACTTCGAATGAAGCTTTTCGAAAAGTCAAAAATGTTTCATGAAAAAGAGCGTCAAGTTTCGAATTTACAATAGTGCTTAAAAAACGGCTCCCAGGTTTTCAAAGAAAATTAGCCAATTAGTACGAGGTATTACTGTTCTATAATAATCTTAAAATAATATTTTCGTTCTACTATTAGAAAACTAAAAAAATAATTAAAAAAATGTACATGGCGATAAAAGGTAGCTGGCAAGAGTATATGACAAATCCAAATAAGTAGCTGAGACCAAAGGAAATAGAAAGCAAATACGGGAAAGTATGTGCCATTTGTAACACCACTAGTTATTAATAGACATGAAGTATAATCCTTTATCCATAGTTGCAAGGTTTCTGCATTCGATTCCCGTTTTACTCAAAAACCAATCAAAATAGTGATGAGTATGAGTATTCGAATTTATGAAATATTGAAATGTTCTATTGGTCTATCTATGTAAATATACTGGAACTCTATTGTATATATATTTATATATACATATGTCTCATGTCTCATTTAAATCGACAACTTGAAATAACTCAAAAAATACGCGATCTACGAAACATTGAGCCCACACCAAATTTTAACAGTTTTGAAGGGGGAATAATTCTATGCTAAAATCAGCATCCCCTGCCCCCTGCGGTTGGGGCAGTGGGCAACATTGAAATATCAAAGAGGAATTCCCATTTTTTATTTCAGATTCTGATTCTACGGACAAAATACATAAGTTTTGTCTGAAACTTGTTTTGTGATTTGTGATAGGTGGAGCTATAATCGCAAAAAATTGATCTGCGAAGATTTCCGACTGTAATTTGAGTGGATTTTAGGTGGTCGATTACGATGAGTGGTTAATAAAAATCAGTATTTTCTACGGAAGTCAATAAACTACTTTAAGCGTAACCCAGGAACAACGACGAGGAGTAGTTTTCTGTTACCTTCGGTGTGATTGTTTTCAGTGAGTCCCCTTGCCTCTCACTATCGGAGTGCTGGTTTTAGATGATTCTACAAACACCTCAGCATTTATTTTAAGTAAGTGGAAAATGATGGCCCTGAACCTCAATGCATTTATTGATTCGTCATACAAATGAACGAACACATCGCTTAGCATATCTGATGTAATCGCGGCACAAGCGTCCCTAATACGTTCCCATCATGTTTTCACGAGTAATAGGTGTTTCTTTATAAACGACATCTTTTAGGTAACCCCACAAAAAGAAATCTGGTGAGGTAAGGTCTGGTGATTTGGTTGGCCAGTGCACTGGTCCTTCTTTACTGATCCAACGATTATTGTACTCCCGATCCAATACCTCGCGTGCCACTAATGAGTAATGTGCTGGACAACCATCATGTTAAAACCACATGTTTTGTCGCACTTCCAAACTTACGTCTTCGAGCATTCTCGGTAGTTCTTTGTCAAGAAGGTTTCGGTACTTGTCACCTTATGGTCTGATAAGTTTATCGCCAATTAACCAAACGTTAACCTACCAAGGTCGCTGATGATTTACTTGACGAATCCAGTGTGGGCTTTCGACACTCCAAAAGGGCATGTTAGGGCGGTTACCTTCACCGTGGTTTGTAAATGTCGATTCCTCAGACAATAGTACTTGAGTAAAATGTTCGGAATCGCTTGTAATCTCTGAACTGCCCATTGACAAAACTGTAGTCGGTTTTGAAAATCATTGTCAGTTAATTCCTGATGCAAGGATACATGATACGGATGCAATTTCTGTATCTCCAGTATCCTCCAAACACTCATACGAGGAATCCCTGATTGTTGAGATATTTCTTGAACACTCGAATGTGGATAATGAGCTACTGCAGCCAGTACTAATAATTGATTTTTCTCTCCATTAGCAGAAACTCTACGTGTTCTTTTCTTCACTTGTACACTTCCGTCAGTAGAGAATTGTTGAACAACTCTAACGAAAGAAGAACGCGATCGTACTCTGTCAGGAAAATGTTGAGCACACAAATTAACAGCAGCGTCGAAATTTCTCCCAGCTTCGCCGTAAATGAAAATCATTTCAATTTTTTCTTGCACATTTACATGATCCATGATGCAACAAGGAGGAAATGTTAGTTCAAAAAGACACGGACCATGGAGAAACGCTACCAACAAATTGACGGGTGTGACTTGAGGCCACACTCAAAACAACTCCAATTACAGTCGGAAATTAAATTTTCGCGATTACAGCTCCACCTATCACAAATCAGAAAACAAGTTTCAGACAAAACTTATGAATAGAATGATTCCCCCTTCAAAACTGGTCAGATTTGGTCTCGGCTCAATGTTTCGTACATCGCGTATTTTTTGAGTTATTTCAAGTTATTTATATAGAGAGATCCCTTCGCCCGAGAATACGGTCAACTGAGAGGGGTGATGGAAGGAGTACATGCTTCGCCGTAAACCTACAAATTTAAATCATGGGATTCATTTTCTTGCAATTTTGTCTTTTTTTTTACAGTCCCCAAGTACCTTTTTTTTTTTTTTGTTGCGTTTTGGGGGTTGGGTGGGAAATGGTAAAAAGAAATTTTAAAATTATATTTGGGGAGGAAGACAGGAATGGGGGTTTTTGGGTTCGAACCATTCTGAAAACATCGATTCATCCTCAGCCGTACAACGTTTTTTCGTTGAGAAAAAAAGAGAAACCCGAAATGGAAATCCGGTGTCCCCATGTATAAGGAGGTGAAGGTCCGTGAAGCTCCCTCTTTGGTAATACATATAAAGGAACTCAATACATTCTAAATTTTTGAAATTTCTAAAAACTGCAAAACCATCTAAATAAATGGGCTTCCCGAAAGCTTCCTTCCGTTTTCCTTTTCACTCGATGGTCCAATGAGATCTTCCTCTTCTCGTGGAGACTTCACACGAAATGCGAAGGTCTGCGATGAGGCGCCGCGCTCCTACAACTTCCTCCACATCTGTTCCACGAGATAAAATGCCAACGAGGATTGGCGCACTGTCTTCTATCGACTTTTCGTAAAAAACGGAGTTCAATGAGTTAAAAAAAATTATCTTCAAAAATCGGAAGACGCGGCGTTTGTCGAACGTGAATTGTTAAGGTCGCATGTAAGGGTGGCAAGCCAAAGACTTCTGGTCGAACAGAGAGAACGGCGTGAATTTTTGCTGAGTTTGTATCCCCAACTAAGTTATCGAAAGAAATGTTTTGTTTCCTTCTATAAGTAAGATTCTGAAATCATATGCCTCTTGTGAGTTCCCGTAGCTAAAAATAATCGTTTTTATAATACATTGATCTTGGTATTCCATCTACTTCTAGATATAGAATTAACAGTGATCTGTACCTTTTACTTTCTCGCTACTGCTTTAGCGCAAGTAATATGGTAAGTTGTGGTATGCTGCGGGAAAAACGACGAATTTTGGGCAGAAAAAACTGCTTTTTGTTGACCCTGGTAAAGAAGAGTGGGCAAAATTCAAGTTTCTAAATATAAACAAACATTTTGATATTACTTGGCGTAGGTAAGAAATTTATAATTTATGGGTTTTAATCCGGAAAAATCGATCTGCCCGTACGTTTGTGAACCAAAGCTAGATAATCGGTTCAGCGATTTTCTCCAAAACTGAAATTCCGCAATCGAAATGTTTATGAGCGCGACCCCTTAAATTTGAAACCAATATTTTAAATTTTTTTGAGGGTTGGTACTTAACAATGAAGCTTCCGTTCAAAATTTCAAAAATGTCGTCAAGGTTGTTGTTGATTTTGCAATAGGGTATTTGAGAGTATGGCGTATGTTTCATTTTCGGGCAAAAATCTGAATTTTTGGAAGTTTCAAAAGTTTACTTTTTTGTTGACAAATGTTTGAACGATCAACGTTGAACGAAAAAATTAAAAAAAAATATATGTTTTTGACTGTAGAGGGTTGTGGGTGAGTGGAACGGAGCCCAAGAAACCTTTCAAAAATATTATATTTCTAATTAATTCTCATACACGTTGCTTTCTTGGGTTTCTGGCGCGCAATCCTTCGATTCTTTTCACAACAATCTATTTCCTGATTGGTCACACAACAATTTCAATGTATTTATCCGTTTAATTTTTTGGTTTCCTGCTCGTAATAGCTTCTTAATTTATGTTGATATCCCTCGAATTTGACCTCCACAGTGACCTTTCATTTGTTCCCTTTTTAAATTTTGTTAACATATTATGTCTTTTTCTCGACTATTAATTCTGTTGTCCTTTCCTCGTATAGTTCCCAAAATAATGGATACCTCGGTTTCTTTCTATACCGCCCAATGTAATCTGGTCTTTGACATATTTATAGTTTTGTATTTCTTATTTCTATTTAATTACTCTTGTGATAACCCATCACCAGTAGTCCCCATGGTTTTTCTATAAGCTCTACCAGGGACAGCGATTGGTGATAAGTCAAGTGGGTAGTTTGGTCCCGGGTGGAGTTCTCCCTCCGCTCCCCCTCCCCTACCAAAAATAATTTAATATGAAGGGAAAAATACAACTTTTTTTCGAAATTGCCATGGTTTGTCATTAATGGTTTATCACATTTTAAAGTAATTCATGCAGTTTATTTTTGAAATGCAATTAACAATTTTAATTGCTTTTTACAATTTTTGCAATCGATTTTGTCGATGCATGTCGCTTTAAAAATGTAGCATCGAAATGCCAATATTGTTGAGGACGATCTTGCAACATAGTTTGATCGCATATCTTTTGAGTTTTCGCATTACTAAAAACTTCGTTCGTTTCCTGGAATTTGACGCTTGTGAATATTTTATCTCCACCCCAAATTCGTTTATTTCTAGAATTTGACGTTATGAAATATTTCTCTCACCTTAAAAATCGTTCCTTTTGGAATTTGACGTTTTAATGGAATATTTCTCTCACTTAAAAATTCGTTCCTTATCTGGAATTTGAACGTTTTTAGTAGTAATTTCTCTCAACCCGCAGATTTTACCTTTTGGAATTTATTTGTTGAAGGGTATAGCTATCTCACCACACTCACATTTATCTGCCCGGTCTGAGTGGCCACTACTAATAAAATTATTCTTGCAATTTGTGGTGGAGTTTTGGGGAAGTATCCGCAAGGGGCACGGAGGCCGCCAGGCGCCCTCAAGGCCTTCGTCGCTTTTTACACACGAGGCACTTCAGCGCCGACGGAGCGAAGCAAGTGTTTAGAGAGCGTGTGGGCTGCTGGAAGTCGCGATTCGGAGATGTGATAATGAAGATTCGTTCAACATAATCGTTTTTGCTTGGTAAATAAATTCGCGTCTTTTTCTAATGGTTCTCCGATTCGAAATTGTACCTGCAGAGAAGTTCCTTTCTAGAATTGTGCGCCGTGTATTCAAGAACGTCTTCATCACTTACGGTAAGTAAATATTTTTAACTGGTGATGGTTCTTAACATGAAGCTCCCGGACATTTTCAACATTTTCAAAAAATTGCATCAACTTTTTAATTTTGATGTTGGATTAGTGCAAAGGGCATTTAAGAGAATGGTGTATGTCTCAATTATGGTTATAAATTACGTGAATTTTTGGAAATTGCAAAAGTCAATTTTTTGTTGACAAAACTTTGAACGATGAACGTTGACGAAAAAAATTAAAACGACAAAAACAATGTTTTTGACTGTAGAGAGTTGTGGGGTTTTGTGGGTAAATTTCACTAATATATGGCCAATTATTCCCGCGGCTTTCATAGATGAATCAACGCCAGAGTACTGATATGATGACAGTAAGAAACCTTTTAAACATTTATTATTGTATGATTATGAATTTACAAGTTTTGTGTTGATTGTTTAGTCATAAACCGACTAATCAGCTACATTAATTTTAAGAATATTGGTTCAAGACATAATTGTGGATTGCATTTTTGTGTTATAGTGATGTTTCAGATATAAAAAAAATATTTTATCGCGAACGAATCAAATGTTCTTACAAAGTGAGAATCATACTTAACATAACGTAATGGAAACTTAGAGTAAGATTTGATTTATGTAATCTAAAACAGTAAAAACTGTCTGTGACTTATGGGAGAGATGAATCTGCGCGCGTTTTCTTGAGTTCCAGACTACCTTGTATTTTATTCGAAGGAATCTTAACTTCAAGTATAGAAATTAAAAATATCAACATATTTTTATTATTTTATTGGTTAATTAATTAGAAAAGGGGTAGTAGCAAGTAGATTTTTTAACGATTTGGTAGCTTTTCGTTGATTTTGAATTTTAAGGCAGTTTGGGCAAATGTCTGTAGGGACTCTAGATTTAATTATGTTTGGGAAGTTGGTTTGTTCTCTAGTTGAAAGTGAGCTGTACTAGTGCATGATGAACGAGAATGAAAAATTCTGAGGATACGCTTAATTTATTCTGTTTGGAGAATTTATGATAATTTGGAGGTCATAATGAACTTTGGTTAATTAGGCGTAGTGATGCGTTGAAAAATCTTCGGAGAAACTTGATTTGGAAAATTTGTAAAAAGTTGATTTATCTAGCTTGGCAACATTTATACCAGCCTGAAACAGGCATATGTCAGCGTGGAACTTTTGTAAGTGAGCAATTTTTGGTTTCACGCTTTAAGAGAAAAACTAATTGTGCTAAAGATGCACAGACTTTCCAGTATTAGTTTTTCTTTTCCTCCTTTGGTCCTCGCTAGTTAATCGGATTGCCACCTACTCTTGTTTGTTGTCAAATTAAACTTTCATTCTTTTCTGTTTTTTCAAAATTACAAAAATTTTTTTTTTTTGATATATCTCTCACATTGATAATATTTAATTAGCAACCGATTATTCCACATTATTATTCTAATTCTACTATTATTCATATATTATTGTTCATATTAATTGTATTTAATGAGTTATAAGTGCTTTAAATAATTGTCCCATAAATTTCTTCGAAAACTCTACCATTTTCTGGAAAATCTAGCCTCAAAATTTCGTCATTTTCAGAAATGCTCAAACGTATTGCTCTGAAAAACGGCTCCAAATTGTGTTTTCAACCTTTTTCCAAGAGATAGTGCAGCATTTCACTGTTTAATATGGACGTAAAGATCATTTTGCTGATATTTGGGGTTTCTAAAATTATACCAATGTAGTTTTTTTGGAGGATCTCTCACGCCAATAATATATGAACATTTTCCGCAACTTGTAAAACAACATATTGGTATTTAATGAGTTTATGTGCGTTAAAGTTTAAAGTAATAATGTTTGTCAAAAACGCCAAAAAGTTCTGTGAAAAAGAGCTTTCAAATTTTTAAATTTAGCAGTAGTTTTAAAAGCTATTTTTCATATAAACGGCTCCAAAAGTTTTTCAAAAGACATTTGCTGTTGAGGACAAGGTTTTACTGTTATTTTAATATTCTTAAAATAATATTTCCGTTCTAACTATTAAGGAAACCGGAAAAGGTTAACATTTTTTTTAAAACGTACATTAGGCGAAATAGATGCAGCAGGCAAGAGTAATGTGTGCAAGTTCTATATAGCTAAGCCAAGACCAAAAGGCAAAAGAAAACTGACCACGGGAAAGTTTGTGCACATTTTGCAGCAAACAACTGGTTTTATACTTTCCGTGTACGTCATATAATATGAAATGTAATATACGTACTATAAGGAAACTTTTTAATGCTCCGGAAAATCAATTTCCGACATTTCAAAACGGAAATACACGTTTTTTGGGGCCCTGAACTACATGAAAAGTAGTTTTCTTTTCAAAATGTCCGTCTGGTAAACACAACTACTAGTACCTAAGCCATGCGTAGGGTTTCTTTCCAAATCAAGAAACTGGTTTATGCTGACCGACTCGAAGTTTTATTTTATGAAAACCATTTTTAAAAATTTTGGGGTACTTTACATGAATCCCTCAGACATTTTCGACAATTAATCCCAAAAAAAAAAGGCCTCCAATTTTTTTTTTACATTTAGTGTAAGAATAGGAGTACATACAACGTAATAAAACGGCATGGTCCGATTTTACCCTGTTAACTTGTACTTTTTTTCGGAAATTTCAGAAAGTATTGCATTTTTTCGGTGTCATTTTTACAAGTACAAAATTAAAGCATCGGAGATTTTTCTTCAAATAAATGTATTTCTTAATAGTTAAATATCCTTTCATTAATGACACTGGACACCTTTTTTTGAAAATTTTTAGAATTCGCGCATTAATTTTTGTTTTTGCGAGAGCAATATTGTACAATTTTGAAAAAATAACCAAAACACATTTTCTGCAAAAAACATGCTCCACAGTTTTTCTTATTAAACTTTTTGGCGTAGGGAATCGAGCTAAAATTTACTCTACGAGATACCATAAACATCAGTTTGCTCTTTCATTATTGTTCAAAAATTACAAAAATTGTATTTTTTGATCTTGTCTCTTACGTTGTTTTTGTTACATAGTGGCGGATTTGTTCACATAATTTATATTGGGATGAAGTATATGTGCTTTAATATAATGTCTTTATATAAGTTTCCGCAAACTCAAACTGTTTTCAGTGAAAACCTGCTCAAAGCCCGCATTTTCGGAACGCTCAAACATCATTTTCGTCGAAAATGTTCCAAATTTTTCCTTCAAACATTTGAGGAATAGTGTTAATTGTACTCTTAATGTAATGTAAAGTTCATTTTGGAGAATTTTTTGGTTAAAAAAAAACTTTAACATGTTAATTTTTTTAAAGATTTTCACACGCTGTTCATCATAAACATGGGTTCTGGCACGGTACCAGTTGCATCTGTTTCATATGTCATATGGCCAGTGCACTGGTCCTTCTTTAACCGATCCAACGATTATTATACTCCGATCAATACCTCGCGTGCCACTAATGAGTATGTGCTGGCAACGCAATCAATGTTAATACCACAATGTTTGTGTCGCAACTTCCAAACTCGTACTTGTCACTTAGATTAATCTTATGGTTCCTGATAAGTTTATCAGCCAATTAAACCAAACGTTAGCGCGACCAAAGGTCGCTGATGATTTACTTTGACGAATCCAGTGTGGGCTTTTCGACACTTCACAAAAGGGCATGTTAGAGCGGTTTAACCCTTCACCGTGGTTTTGTAAATGTCGATTCTCAGAGAATAGTACTTGAGTAAAATGTTTCGACATTCGCTTGTATTCTCTGACTGCCCATTGACAAAACTGTAGTCGGTTTTTGAAAGTCATTGTCAGTAATTTCCTGATGCAAGGATACATGATACTGGGATGCAATTTCTGTATCTTCAGTATCACTCCGACAAAACATCATACGAGGAATCCCTGATTGTTGAGATATTTCTCGAAACACTCCAATGTTGATAATGAGCTACTGGCAGCCAGTAACTGATAATTGATTTTCTTTCTCCATTAAGCAGAAACTCTACGTGTTTCTTTTCTTCCGCTTGTAACGACTTCCCGTCAGTAGAGAATTGTTTGAACAACTCTAACCGAAAGAAGAACGCGATCGTACTCTGTCAAGGAAAAATGTGAGCACACAAAATTAACAGCAGAGTTCGATAATTTCTCCCAGCTTCGCCGTAACATGAAAATTCAATTTAATTTTTTCTTGCAGCATTTAACATATCCATGATGCAACAAGGAGGAAATGTTAGTTCAAAAAGGACACGATGACATGGAGAAACGCTACAACAAATTGACGGGTGTGACTTGAAGGCACACTCCAAAACAACTTCAATTACAGTCGGAAAATAAATTTTCGCGATACAGTTCACCTATCAACAAAATCAGAAAACAAGTTTCAGACAAAACCTTATAAATAGGAATGATTCCCCCGCTTCAAAACTGGTCAGATTTGGTCTGGGCTATAATGTTTCGTACATCGCGTTATTTTTTGAGTTTATTTCAATATATATTATATATATATATATATATATATTATAATATATAATATATATAATATATATATATATATTATTGTATATATTTATGTATATATATATATATATATATATATATATATATATAATATATAG
>BOPP01000005.1:8905000-8925949 GCA_017312745.1 Gryllus bimaculatus | reverse complement strand
AAGCGCGGTCCAGCGCCTAGCAAATTTTTATTGAATGAAACTGTCGCTTCACGAAATTGTATCTTTATATCGTTTGTGTCTGCGGACATGGCGGACATGTACTAGTTATGGAAATAACTCTCCTGACATCTTTTTGTTTTAAATATTATTTTCAAGGTGTGCAATTTCCTTTGCATGTAAATGTTTCCTAGAATCTGCACGAATGTTTTTAAATTATAATGTGATAGACGTCATTACAGAACTTGTTCGCTAAATATGCAACACTTATTATTTTACACATAATCCCCATAAATAAGTCGAGAGTGATTAATTTTCAGATATAATGCTCAGTTAGTGAGAAATAACATAATACTTACACACGCCTTTAATATACGCAATATAATTGAACTATTATAATATGCATATACTCAAAACATTATTTCCAATTATTTATGAGATTGTATATACCCTATACTGAGTTGCTAAGGTACAAGATGAATGTCTGAGTTGAATGAAGTGATTGAATGTTGATGGGACTTCACTTTGCAATAAGAGGAGTTTTAATTTCTCATTTTCAAAAATTGTTATTGAAAAACAGGTATGCATAAATAGACATTCGATAATAACCAGATCAGTACGCTCAACTCTAAAGAAAATTCTGCATCTGTATTACGAACACTAATCGTGATAAAACATGGCGCAGACTCGCTCATATTATTTTTGCCAAAACATACTAGTAGGCAAATTACACAATAACTATTATCTTTCAGGTGCAAGTATATATCCTTCAAATTGTCGGAAACACACTTCTAATATCTAGTATCATCTAATGGTTTAAAAAAAAGCCAGTGTTGACAAAAGTTTGTTTGGGAACTTTTCGCAATGTGTCCTTTTTTAACTCCAAATTTCAAAACATCTATTGATATTTGTGTAATTGGAAGTAAAAAAAGTCGAAATTACAGACTTTAGAAAATTCCCACTTTTCAATGAAAGTTAAATATTTACCATTATAATAAACGCTTTTTCCTTTAATTAAGTCGAAAATTCAAAAACGTTTGTTGAGAAAATATTCATGTCACTGGGTTTTCATGCAAAGTAACCCAAAATATTAAATCCCCCCTTTCAAAATCTCGGAGTCTCAAGAAGGGTCACATATATCTGAGAACATACGTTTCTTGACAAACTTTTGTACGGATTAGGCGCTAGTGGTATCTGCAGTCGTAGATGCAGGCATTTGGAAAACCAGAGGAGCAACTACATGGTAGAGGCTCTCTCATACTCTTCGTGTCGGTTATGTAAAACTACATTTACATAGCAAATTGTTTTCTTCTAGCAAGCCAGCTATTGTGAGCCAATCTCTCGCCATCAAGCAGCCAGAAGCGAACACCAAGTGCATTTTGTAGTAACTTTTAGTATCCGCTTCAAAAGTAAAATGGAGTCGCTATTGTTGTCCTCTGATGGACGGGCGTTGAACGTATTTTTCGTTAGCTAGGTCCCATAGAATGTTGATTCTGACTACACAGCAATAGATGAAGTAATTCACTATTTTAAGATCAAGATTTATCACCCCACAAGCCCTACAATCAGAGTTTTGGACGAAAAATCGCCATTTCTTGCATCAGCGTTTCTTTCTCTTTTTTTACATATGTTGCATGGCAAGAAAATAAACAAGGGGAGCTACAATATTACATACTTTCTCGTATTAGTTACCTACAATTACAATTACAATACCGCAATCCCTGTATATATTAACAAATCTCGGCCATCAGTGGTGAATGTCATTAAATCGGGAGACGTAGATAAGGGCATCAACTGATGACACATCACAGCCTCTGATCGGGAGGTCGGAAGTCCGAGTCCCGACGGTGGCAGGATTATCGACACTTACTAGGTAGATGGGTCGACTTCTGTCGTCTGGAGGAGAACTCTAGCGGCCGGCTGCTCTGATCGGGAGTTCTCCGATTTACACAATGCGAATATCGGAGCGTTACCCAAACTAACGCACCGCGAGTGTTCTTTCCTTCTGCTTCCTTGTCATATTTTCACCCCTTCCTTTCACACCCACACCTTTTCGTGAACTCCACTACCGCATATGCCGGGAGACCGCTCGGGACCTTACAGTTTGTCCCGGCTGGGGTGGTACCCAGCCGCTTAGATCGCCCCCGGATACCACTAGTTTGCTGGGAAAGTTGTACACTTACGGGCAAATTCATTAACTCTTTTTTCCTCTAAATACCACTCCAAATTTTATCTTCAAAATTAATTCTCATGTGTATTAAGGGACCGTAAAAAATATGGTACTGTCCCATTTGCGGCGATTACTCCTTTTTTTCGAAAGTTGCAGACAGTATTTTAAAACTAGAGATTTCTGTCTTGGACAAAGTATGTTGTAAAAAGACGGCTCTTTAAAAAAGGCACGTACAATAATTATAACACGAGTAGTTTTCGGGTAAATTACACTTGAAATTAATGCAATTTATAAAAAACTTATTTCTAAAAAAGCACTAAAAATATTTTCTTGAAACTTATTCTACGTAGAGCAAAAAGGACGCTTAAAAGAATCACACAGGTCTCATTTTCGTTGAACTCTCTGAACTTTCTAAAATTTCAAATTAAAAATAATTCGAGAAAGTATGTGATGTTGTAGCACCACTAGTGAATATTTTGACCATTTCAAAAAAGAAACGTTCATCACACCGTAATCTACAGGATGAGGTATTCTTAGACATTCTAGTAAATTTTTGCTGGTTCGGCACTTATCGATATTACCAATTCCATCTAGATTTCAATCCTTGCCGATGGTGGCCATCTTTGTGACGTCACGCTTAGAAGGCTTAGATTCCTCTATCTTATACTATTTATGCTTTCTGTGAACACCGTGGTGTGAGCAGACTGACGAGGTTTATTTGCATAATTATTAATTCAAAATTCGCTTTTCCAGCAATATCAAGAAGTACTATTAATAGTTGCTTAATACCGATGAAGATTGTTTCTTATGAGTGAACTGAAAAAATTAATATTACGGGGGTGTACAGTGAAGAGCGAAGAGTGAAGACGTCTCTTGTTGGGTTCAGTTTGTGTTTTACCTAACCTGTCGCTATTAGCAGTGCTTCGGTGAAAATTTCAAGTCCGCATGTTCAGTCACGTAGCTTTCTCAAGAGTAAAATGCGTTTTTAATAGTTTTTTTACTATCTCGGAAAGCGATGAGATAACTAAAAAATATTGAATAATTACTTCAAATATTTTTAAGAGAGTGTTGTGATCTGTTCCACGAAATCTCTCCATAATACCGAATAAATCTTTAGTGAAAATTTATTTTCCACAGCAAAAGCCATAAAAAATGCATTGATTTTTATTTTTATTTGATATTGTGTTAGTACAATGGAAATTACTTTTATACATTTTTAAACAAAAAAATACGTTTCGTTGACAACTTTCCTTCTTAGAATTGAAAGAGAAGAGTGTGGGGTTTAACTAGCGAGAGATCTTGTACGGGTATGGAGAAGTATTAGGGGAAAACTCGTGCTATGGCACAACAAAACAACGAACTTTTCAAATTAACTGAAGTAAAGGAACTTGAAATAAATGAACAACAAAAATCAAAACGCGCTTACCTGCAATACCACGTGAATTAATTTAAAAAAGCACCCACATTTAAAATTATAGAAAGAATAGCGCAAGTCATTCGACAACTGCCAACAATCACAATACAGACGCACGATTTAAATGTTGGCGGTACCTGGATGTCTGTACATCAATTCCCAGTTGTAAAATCATATATTGTAAGTAATACAACGTTTGATATTAAACTTAAGGTGTCGGTTCGCTAAGATAATCAGTAGGCAAACATCGTTTGAACAGGATTCCCATGTACCGAAGTGAAGTATTCGCGAACAGAATTGTATCTAATGGTAACAAATTACATTTATTACTCAATGGTGAACGTATTTAGTTTTATTATTTTTTGGCCCGAAATTGCTTTTCGTGAGGTACGTAAGGACGTAGAAAAAATCAAATATTTTTTAGTACAGAAATAAGTTTTCAATTTTCGCACCCCTAGCAAGCTGGCGCCCTGCTCCTTCAAAAAACCCTTTATTCCCCAAAAATTTAGGAAATGAACGTACTTGTCCGATCCTGTATTTTTGCACCTAGTAAAAACCTTTTCTAACATTTTTGCGACTATCAAGGAAAGCGAAGAGATAACTGTCAAAGAGCTTAAAATGTTCTTAAGGAAGTGTTTGTGTGTGTGTGTGTGAGAGAGAGAGAGAGAGAGAGAGAGAGAGAGAGAGAGAGAGAGAGAGAGAGAGAGAGGGAGAAAGAGGGAGAGATAGATAGGTAGGTAGATAGATAGATAAGAATCTCTGTAATACGAATATGTTTCCAACGTTATTGCATTGATTTTATTTTTGTTTGATATTGTGTAAGTATGAAGTTACATTTATACATTTTTAACAAATAAATACGTTTCATTTACAACTTTCTTTCTTAATGGAAAGGATAAGGAAAGGGTGGGGATTAATATGCGAGAGTTTCTTTCACGGGTATACTCGTATAACCTGTTTATAATCCAGTAGTAGCCTGAAAAACCTGGTCATCGTTTTTCACCGTCAAGACGTTCAATTAAACTATTACAGAGATGGCGGATAAACGTCTCCACACCGGACGCAGTGCTTCTGAATGGCATTGAGTATTCTGCGAGTGAAGGTCAACGTATTGTGAGGGTCATGTGAAAGAGGTTTTAGCGCAAGCACTAGGTCAAGGTTCCTTGATTCGGCCGTTGTTATGTAATGTTGGAACGCATAATAATGCATGCTGAAACTGTGACACAATACGAGGGCCATCTCAATATTACACACGGGTCTGCGGGGTGCAGCGGTTGCCACTGAAGACAGCGAGTTTAAAACTGATATTTTGCTTTTTGTGGTACTCTCTATGAAGTCTGAATAACATTCTCAAAAATGGATCGAAATGTTTAATTAAAATTTGGCCTCGAATGCGTAAAGAAATCATTAAAAAGGTTTTGGTCTCATTTTCGTTGAAATTTCTAATTTTTTGAAAATTGCAAAAGCGTGACCTCTCGGATTTTTAATTATTCAAGGAAAAATTCCTGGTCCCGATAACTCAAGCACGAATAAATGCTTGGCATCTGACATCCAAGCAATAGTTGGAATTCACAACCTAATATATGGATTGACAATGTTCAGGATCAGAATATGGGTCTATCGAGTAGGAAAAATTAAAGACACAGTCTAGAACCAATATCAGCATACAGTATTTTTCTAGAAATAGTTGCACACAATACACACTTTAATTTGAATTGAAAATACTTAAGAATTTACTTGATCAATGAATGCACAAAAAAGTGCTGAAATAAAAACACACAATCCAATAGGCAAAGAATCTAAAATTAACAAAACAAAAAAGGAGAATCCTAAATCGTAGAAGATTATACCCATAAGAAATCCGAACTATAACTTGCCCATATGATTTCAGTAATTATATATGGCTGGATTGGCATTTACTGAATAACTATTTTAAAACATCTATCTCTGCGCTTACAGCTCGCAAAATAATTAGGAAAATCTAACTAATTTGTTGGCTGTGCGATAACTCACAACACCTTTCCTGATTTATTGTTCCTTTGCTGCCTGACGGCCGGGCTGGCTTCTCAGGAATCCGCTTTCGGGCGAGGTCGTAATGAATCCAACAATTTGCTTATGTACGAGAGAAACATACGTCTCCACTCTCTTGATGTATACAACTCATTTCCTTCCACAGAGGCCATGTCCAATAAAACCTTTTCTAATTTAGCGCATTTCTCATTCAGTCGCAGAATGGATCAGAAAGAGAAAGCGAAAAGAAAAATCCAGATCAAACAATATAAAAAGAAGAAAAAAACTCTCAAGACAAACGATTCACATTAGTTTCTTTATAAATATAAGACAATGTTCTCCACTTCGTATGACCGCTAGTTACTTCAGACGTACGCTCATGTTGGCGAGTTGAATGTTGAATTTCATTTCATAATTGTAGTTGTAGTTGTAGTAAAATTAAATTTTTTGCAATATTCTAAAAATTAGGTATTTCAACGAAAATTTGAACAGTACGATTTTCTTAAATGCTATTACTATATCAGAGGTGATTAAAATTAATAAAAAAATGTCGTGCCGTTTTCGAGAAAAAATTGGTTAACCCAAATTAAAAATTGCCGTCTCACAAGAATACACAAAGAACACGATGAACGGCAGATCGTCTGCCGGATTCCGCTAGTTATGGCTAAATTCGGCTCAATGTCATACATCTCGTTCGGGTTTTCCCTCTAAGATTTTTGGCAATCTCGAGCAAGTGTTGAAAATGGTCATTTTCTTTTTCTTTCTTCTATTCCATTACTTATTTGTTACAAAAAGTATACACTGAATGAGGAGTTTCTCTCTCTTTGAAATTTCTCAAAATAGCTTTACTTATTTGATGAAAATAACTAAATATAAAAATAAAAAATAAATAATTCCAGAAAATAAATAATTGAATTACTTGAAGAACTAATACTATTATCACTTTTCTAACTTCTATTTTCTGAAAATTTGAATGTAATCTTAGTAAATAGAGATAATTATTTAATGTTGACGCATATGTTATTTTAATTATAGTTTTTCCAAATATATTTCATACTTTTAATACTTTTCAGGGACGCTGATTAAATACAATAAATTTTATACAACCATCCAGAGGTTATGGATTTTTGAAAACGTCAACGAGGTAGCAGAATTGTGGAATAATGGACAGAAAACTGTTCGTTCTGCTGGCTGCAATGATGTTCGTAGCAAGTGGAGAGAGGTTCAAGCGAAGTAGTTATCGTCTGCCGCTAGAAGCTGTGCCATTGGCCTATAACCTGACGATTGTGCCGTACTTGAACGACGCCGGTAATCGATCCTTCACCTTTGACGGCGTGACGGTCATCACAGTCAAGGTCCAGACGATCTCTAGGAATATAACACTGCATGCAAAGGATATTGAAGTAAAGGAAATCATCGGTATGTTTAACCTTTGTATGCCTCAGTACAGCAATAGAATAGAACAAAGATATTACTATAATGAATTTACTTGAATTGTCCCTTACTTAATTTACATATTCACAGGAAATATCATATCGCAAACAACGTTCTATACAATCTATATCCGCTCAGTTCACAAAGGCATTCGTTTTTTCACCCGACTCAACCTCTTGCGGCAATGTTTATCTCTGTTTCCTACGTGTAACATAAATATTGAGATTACTCTAGAGCCTTAATATCAAATTAAATTTTATGTAATCATTTCGACAAATAATCCTATTATAGGTCTAAGACTAAACGAAAAATAAACGAATGAACCTCAATCAAAACGGGAATAAAGTACTTCCACGCAGTATGAACTTTCGCTCTATTAAGAAGATTTTTTAAAAATCAATGTGATTAATTAAACTAAATATTGTAGGAATGTGATTTGACAATCGTACACACACACTTGTAACATTAGAATATGAATATGAAATCATGAAGATAAATTAAAAAATAGTTTTATTGCCAGTTTCAGAAATGAAAGTCCTTGAATTTGGCATCGAAGAGAAACGAGACTTTCTTACAATTCATCTGGAACAAACTTTGAAGCCAGGTACTATCCACACCATCACTGTTCGCTATACAGGTAAAATGAGGAATGACCGAGCTGGATTCTATCGATCCTCGTACATAATTAATCACAAGGAAAGGTGAGAGAAATTGTCTAATTGTTTAAAAAATGTTACTAATAAGCAAATCTTGAACCCATTTCACTGACTGAAGTATTTTTATTAAATGCATATTATTTAATTGATATTGACTGCCAACGGTTATTCTGTATTTTAAAGAATCGTAGTTTCTAATAATTGCATATAATGTTGCATATGAAATCAATTTTCCATTCGATTCCATCTCTAAATCCCTTTTATATTGCATTCGTTTTGTTGAATTTTCTTAGAGAGTAATAGAACTAGATCTTTTTATCAAAAACAACACAACTATATGTATACTAATGAAATGTGTAGCTCGTACAGTTTGCAGATGATATGGCTCTTATAGCCAAAGACTAGTCAGAAGCAGAAATTCAAATCCAAGAAGAACAAAAACAAACTACAAAAGTCAGACTCAAAATATCCTTTGAAAAAAATTAATTTAACACTAAAAACTCACCCAAACATCTAAAAATAAACAATGAAAAAATCGAAAAGGTTGAACACTTTAAATATTTAGGTGAATGTATTAGTTGAAATGCATAAGAAAAGAAAGCAATAGAAGCCAGAACGCAAATTGAAGATACATAGATAAGATACATGTTACCAAAAAAAAAAAAAAATAATGAGTAGCTCTATTTCCCAGAAAAACCTAAATCCAAAAGAGGGGAAAAACTGTCAGAAGATAGAAAAAAGGCAACATTTAAAAGAAAAAAGGAATATTGCAAGAAACATAAAGAAGATAAAATAAGAAGTAATTGATCTAACGTAATCCAAAGTGGGTGATCCGAAAAAAGAAGAAAAAGAAGAAGAAGAATGTTATATTCTTCAAAACTATTTGTTTTTTACGCGCATTTCTTATCATTCCCACATCATATTATAACAAGCGAAATCATCGTTTTTTCTTTGAAAATTCGTTTTTTCATTTAATCCAATTAAAAACCGCAATTTAAGATACATTTATAAATAAGTTATAAAATATTAATTTGTGAGCGCATAACAAAAACTTGTATTGTAAGAAACAAGCAAATATGAAATAATATACAAATTTAACTCACGAAGCATCCTGCTGGAATTACCTCTATTACGTAGACGAAGTGCAGTCAATTGGAAGCAGGCTGTTTGTCACGAAATTTAACAAAAAAGATTCTCACATTTTCAAGCAATTCAACATGATCGTATTTGAAGATATGTTTTTTAGCAACACATTTCATTAAGAAAAATAGGTTATCTTCACATTGTAGTTCTAGGAAGAAGTCAAGCATCTTTTTAATTTTTTTTAAATTTTCGCTTAATCAGGCATTTCAAGGAGCATCAGACCTCACCAGATTCTTAAGTGACCTTTATGCTACCTAAGGTCAATATATAGTCAAAAAAGGGTATTAAGAAAAAAAGAATAGATAATAAAAATTGCCTAAATTTGACACAAAATTTACCAAGAAATACTCTTGTTTTAAAAACATTGAACATTACTTTATTTGAAAATCTTTTTTTGATAAACACATTTAGTTGAGAAAAAATTATACCTTCGTAATTGTAGTTGTAGGAAAGCGCCAAAACATTTTGAAATTTTGCTATTTTCAAAAATCAAAATTTTCAACGAACGTGAGACCTACACCATTAAGCGGCCTATAGGTTATCTGTGAACAAAATGTCATCAACATTTTTGCTACCATTTTGAGAAAAAATTGTTTCAATAAAATTAAAAACTGCCAATATTGCATGCAAAATTACGCCAAAAGACTCAAATTTTCGAAAAACTGTACGTGACCTTATTTCAAAATCTATATTTAAGGAACAGATTTCATTAGGAGAAAAATCCATATCTTTTATATTTTAATTGTAAGAAGGCGCCGAAAAAGTTTGAATTTGTGCAATTTTCGTAAAATTAAGGGTTTTAACGAAAATGAGATCTCTTTCATTTTCTTAAACGTTCTTTACCCTCTTCAATATCAAAATTTAATTAAAAACGATTCACTCAGTTTTTGAAAATGTCCAGGTGCTTCATGTAAAGTACCTCTCAAAAGAAAAATATCGATTTCAAATTCAAGGGGCTGTGACATCAGCCGGATCGATTAGAGAGTATCAATTTTGGAGCAAATTGGCTGAACGGTGTAGCCGCTAGCGTTGTTCACACACAACAGACGAACAGATTTTTTGGCCTCAATATTTGATTTTCAAGAATCCGCAAGGATTCTGGCTAGACCATGTGCAAGATGACTTTATTTTCCAAATTTAGCAACTGGTTGTATCCATCTTTCCGTTACCAAGCCTCCACAATAAGAGTTTTTCTGCCGAAAATTTGCCACTATTCCACGAAGCATTACCTAAGAAGTTTCTTCAGCATTACGTTTTAAGAAAGTCCCTCTTCATGGCGAGAAAGTAAAAGAGCCCGCTCTACTGGAGGGAATTGGTATCTTCGTCCTCAGTTCCACACGATGTTAATAGTGGGGAGGGTGTGGCGTCATAACAGTCGCCTTGTACAAATGTACCAAATATCAGCCACGTGCATTTCATGCTCATGGACAGCGCTGGCGGAAGAAACGCTGGGCTGAACAATGGCCAACTTAGGGAGCGGAAGGGAAGGGGTGCCGTGTCGTGGGTGGCAACTTGGGAATACCGTAGACAGGCTAGCAGCGGAAACGCGTCCGCGGAAACTGCAAGATGACGCAGTTCCGTCAGCCGGCCCAGAAGGTAATGTAAACGGACCCCGGACCTAAACTCTTTCTTAAAAGGGGAGAAGGAAAAAAATTAAGGTCCCGAAATTTACAGACCTTTAAAGAAATTTCCCAGCTTTTTTCCAATGGAAAAAAGTTTAAAAATTATTTACCAATTATAAATAAACGCTTTTTCCCTTTTTAATTAAAGTCGAAATTCAAAAAACCGGTTTTGTTGAGCAAAATATTTCAATGTCCAACGGGGGTTTTTCAATTGCCAAGTAACCCAAAATATTAAAAATCCCCCTTTCAAAAATCATCGGGGAAGTCTCAAAGAAGGGTCACAATATATCTTGAGAAAAAACATACGTTTTCTTGGACAAACTTTTGTAGCGGGATTAGGCGCTAGTGTATCTGCAGTCGTAGATGCAAAGGGCATTTGAAAACCAGAGGAGCAACTACAATTGGTAGAGGCTCTCTCATACTCTTCGTGGTCGTTATCGTAAAACTACATTTAGCATAGCAAATTGTTTTCTTCTAGCAAGCCAGCTCTATTGTGAGCAATCTCTCGCCATTCAAGCAGCCAGAAGCGAACACCAGTGCATTTTGGTAAGTAACTTTTGTAATCCGCTTCAAAAGTAAAATGGAAGTCGCTAATTGTTGTCCTCTGATGGACGGGCGTTGAACGTATTTTTCGTTAGCTAGTCCCCTAGAATGTTGATTCTGACTACACAGCAATAATGAAGTAATTCCACTATTTTAAGATCAAGATTTAATCCCACAAGCTACAATCATAAGTTTTGACGAAAAAATCGGCCATTTTCTTGCATCAAGCGTTTCTTTCTCTTTTTTTACATCATGTTGCACTGGGCAAGACAATAACAGGGGAGCTACAATATTACATACTTTCTCGTATTAGTTACCTAAATTAAATTTACAATACCGCAATCCCTGATATATTAACAATCTCGGCCTCAGTTGGTAAATGTCATTAAATAGGGAGAACCGTAGATAAGGGATAACTGATGACAATCACAGCCTCTGATCGGAGGTCGGCAAGTCCGAGTCGCCAACGGTGGTAAGGCTTATCGACACTTTACTAGATAGACGGGTCGACTTCTGTCGTCTGGAGGAGAATTCCTAGCGGCCGGCTGCTCTGATCGGGATTCTCCGATTTATACAATGCGAATACCGGAGCGTTACCCTACACTAACCGTACCCGCGAGTGTTCTTTCCTTGCTTCTTCCCTAGTCAATATTTTTCATGCCCTTCCTTTCACACCCAACACCCTTTCGTGAAACATCCACTACCGGCATATGCGGGAGAACGGCTCGGGACCTGAAGAGTTTGTCCGGCTGGGGGTGGGTACCAGCCGCTTAGATGCCGCCCCCGGATACCACTAGTTTGCTGGGTAAGTTATATACACTTACGGGCAAATTCATTAACTCTTTTTCCTCTAAATAAACACTCCAAATTTTGTCTTCAAATTAATTCTCATGTGTATTAAGGGACCGTAAAAAATATGGGTAACTGGTCATTCGCGGCGATTACTTCTTTTTTCCGGAAAATTGCAAACAGTAATTTTACAAACTAGAGATTTCTTCTTGGACAAAGTATGTTGTACAAAGACGGCTCTTTAAAAAAGGCACGTACAATATTATAAACACGAGTTATTTTCGGGTAAATTACACTTGAAATTATATTGCAATTTATAAAAACCTTATTTCTAAAAAGCACTAAAATATTTTCTTGAACTTATTTCTACGTAGCAGCAAAAGGACGCTTAAAAGAATCACACAGGTCTCCATTTTCGTTGAACTCTCTGGAACATTCTAAGAATTGCAAATTAAAACTACATTCGAGAAAGTATGTGATGTTGTAGCACGGCAACTAGTTTTATATTTTGACCATTTCAAGAAAGAAACGTTCATTTACACCGTAATCTCCAGGATGAGGTTTCTTAGACATTCTATGTAATTTTTGCGGTTTCGGCGGCCCTTATCGGATTTACCAATTCTATCTATATTTCAATGTTTGCCGATGGTGGCCACTCTTTGTGACGTCCAACGCTTAGGAGGCTTAGATTCCTCTATCTTATCTATTTATGCTTTCTGGTGAACAACGTGGTGTGCGCAGACATGACGAGGTTTATTTTGCCATATTTATTAATTCAAGATTCGCACACACACAACAACTAGAAGTACTATTTAATAGTTGCTTAATACTGAGATATTGTTTTGCTTAAGAGTGAGCCTGAAACATTAATTTTACGGGGGTGTACAGTGAGGCGAAGAGTGAAGACGTTTCTTGATTGGGTTTAGTTTGGGTTATTACCTAACCTGTCGTTATTAGCAGTGCTTCGGTGAAATTAAGAGTCGCGTGTTCAGCTCAACGTAGCTTTCTCAACGAGTAAAAATGCCTTTTTAATACTTTTTTTGACTAATTTCGGAAAGCGGATGAGATAACTACAAAAAATATTGAATAATTACTCAAATATTTTTAAGTGTTGTGATCTGTTCCACGAAATACTCTCGATAATCACGGAACTAATCTTTCAAAGTACAAATTGTCTTTTCCACTGGCAAAAGCCATAAAAAATGCATTGTTTTTTAATTTTTATTTGATATTGTGTTAGTACAATGAAACTCACATTTAACATTTTTAAAACAAAAAAATCCGTTTCGTTGACAACTTTCCCTTCTTAGAATTGAACAGAGAGAATTTTGGGAAGAGTGTGAGAGATTCGTAAGGGTATGGGAGAGTATTAGGGGAAAACTCGTGCTGTGGCACAACAAAAAACGAACTTTTCAACATTCAAACTGAAGTAAAGTATAGTTGAAATAAATGAACACAAAAATCAAACGCGCTTGCTTGGCAATACCACGTGAATTAATTTAAAAAAAGCACCCACTTTAAAATTAATAGAAAGAATAGGTGGCAAGTCATTCGACCAACTTGCCAACAATCACAATAACAGACGCACGCTTTAAAAGTTGGCGGTACCTGGATGTCTGTACATCATTCACCAGTGTAAAATCATATATTGGTAAGTAATACACCGTTCGATACATTAAACTTAAGGTGTCGGTTCGCCTCAGCATTATCATGTAGGCAAAACATACTTTTTGAGCAGGAATTCCCATCGTACCCGAAGTGAAGTATTCGCGAACAGAATTGTATCTAATGGTAACAAATTACATTTATTACTCAAAGGTGAAAAGTATTTAGTTTTATTCATTTTCTTGGCCCGGGAATTTGCTTTTCGTAGGTACGTAAGGACGTATAAAAAATCAAATATTTTTAGTACAGAATAAAGTTTTCAATTTTCGCAACCCTAGCACGCTCGCGCCTGCTCCTTAAAAAACCCTTTATTCCCATAACAAATTTAGGGAATGACGCTACTTGTCCGATCCTGTATTTCTACACTAGTTAAAAACCTTTTCTAACATTTTGTGCGACTATCAGGAAAGCGAAGAGATAACTCTCAAAGAGCTTATAATGTTCTTTAAAGGATAGTGTTTGTGTGTTGTGAGTGTGTGGTGGGTGTGAAAGAGGAGAGAGAGAGAGAGAGACAGATGAGAGAGAGGAGAGAGAGAGAAGAGATAGAGAGAGAGAGAGAGAGAAATGGGTAGAGATAGATACGAATAGATAAGAATTCTCTGTAATACGAATATGTTTCCAACGTTTTGGTGCATTGCATTTTATTTTCGTTTGACTATTCGTTGTAAGTATGAGTTACATTTATAAATTTTTAACAAATAATACGTTTTCATTTACAACTTCTTTCTTAATGTAAGGATAAGGAAGGGTGGGGATTAATATGCGAGAGTTTCTTTCAGGGTCACTGCGTATAACTGTTTTATATCCAGTAGTAAGCCTGAAAAACCTGGTCATCGTTTTTCCACGTTCAAGAACGTTCAAATTAACTATTGCAGAGACTGGCGGAATAATCGTCTCCACACCGGACGCAAGTGCTTCTGAATGGCATTGAGTGTTCTGCGAGTGAAAGGTCAACGTCATTGTGAGGGTCATGTGAAAGAGGTTTCAAGCCGCAAGGCGCTAGGTCAACGGTTCCTTGATTCGGCCGTTGTTATTATATGTTGGAAGCACGCTATAATTATGCATGTGAAACTGTGGCACAAATTACGAGGGCCAATCTCAGTACTACTCACGAGTCTGCGCGGGTGCAGCGGTTGCACTGAAGACAGCGAGTTTAAAACTGATAATTTCGCTTTTTGTGGTACTTTCTATGAAGTCTGAATCAACATTCTCAAAAAGGAGATCGAAATGTTTTAATTTAAAATTTTGCCTCGAATCGCGTAAGAACATTCATTAAAAAGGCTTTGGTTCTAATTTTCGTTGGAAATTTCTCATTTTTTTTGAAAATTGCAAGCGTGACCTCTCGGATTTTAATTATTCAAGGAAAAATTCCTGGTCCCGATAACCTCAAGCACGATAAATGCTTGGGCATCCTTGACATCCAAGCAATAGTTTGGATTCCACAACCTAATATATGGGATTCGACAATGTTCAGGATCAGAAATATGGGTCTATCGAGTAGGAAAAATTAACAGACAACAGTCTAGAACCATATCAGCATACAGTATTTTTCTAGAATAGTTGCACACAATACACACTGAATTTGAATTTGAAAATATTAAGAAATTTACTTGATCAATGGAATGCAACAAAAAAGTGGCTGAAATAAAAACACAACAATCCAATAGGCAAAGAATCTAAAATTACAAAACACAAAAAGGAGAATCCTAAATCGTAGAAGATTATACCCATAGAAATCGAACTATAACTTACCCTTATAACTTTCAGTAATTATATATGGTGGATTGGCATTACTGAATAACTATTTTAAAACAAAATATGTTTCTTTTGTAATGATTATTTTTAAACGATTTAGTTTAAACCTTTGAACTATACATCAAAGCTAACTTTCCACGTAGTGAAATAAATCAAACCATAAAAAATGTTCCATTAATAAACGGCATCGAAAAAATTGCGTTAAAAAATACCACTCCTTACATGTCTCAAAGCCTCACTTGTAGGTAAAGGTTTCTGTAACGTCTGGCCTTAGCTAACAGACGTCAAGTTTTCCCTCAGAGATACCCCCAGATAAGGATCACCTTGAGCAATGGAATTAAAGGCCCTGTGTTTCTACTTCTAAATTTTTTCTATCTTCTACGCTTGCAAGCTCGCAAAATAATTAGGAAAATCTAGAGGCAATTTTGTTGGCCTGTGCGATAACTCACACGCCTTTCCTGATTTAATTGTTCCTTTGCCTGCCTGACGCCGGGCCTGGCTTCCCAGGAATCCGCTTTCCGGGCGAGGTCGTAATGAATGCCAAAGAATTTTGCTTATATACGAGAGAACATCACGTCTCCACTCTCTTGCATGTATACAACTTATTTCTTCCAGAGGGGTCCAAGTTCAATAAAACCTTTTCTAATTTCAGGCGCATTTCCACAGTTCAGCTCGCAGAATGGAGAAAGCGAAAAGAAAATCCAGATCAAACAATATAAAATATATAAAAAACGCTCTCAAGAACAAACGATTCACATTAGTTTTCTTAAAATATAAGACAGATGTTTTTCCACTTCGTAGGACCGCTTAATCTACTTCGGATTACGCTCATGTTGGCGAGTTGAATTTCATTTCATAATGTAATTGTAGTGTAGTAAAATACATTTTTTTGGGCCAAATATTCTAAAACATTAGAATTTCAACGAAATTTGATCCATACAATTTTCTTTAAACGCTATTACCTATATCAGAGGGTGATTAAATTAATAAAAAATGTACGGTGCCGTTTTTTCAGAAAAAATTGGGTAACCCAAATTAAAATTGCCAATCTCACAAGAATACACGAGAACACGATGAACGGCAGTCGTCTGCCGGATTCCATAGGTTGTGGCCTAAATTCGGGCTCAATGCAATACATCTCGTTCAGCGGTTTCCCCTCTAAGATTTTTGGCAATCTCGAGCAAGTGTTTGAAAATGGTCATTTTCTTTTTTCTCTTACTTATTTGTTACAAAATGTACTACACTGAATGAGGAGTTTCCCTCTCTTTGAATTTCTCAAAATAGTTTTACTTATTTGTGAAAATCACTAAATATAAAATAAAAAATAAATAATTCCAGAAAATAAATAATTGATATTACTTGAAGAACTATACCTTTATCACTTTTCTAACTTCTATTTCTGAAAATTTGAATGTAATCTTAGTAAAATAAGAATAATTATTTACATGTGCCATATGTTATTTTATTATCAGTTTTTCAAACATATATTTCATACTTTTAATACTTATTCAGGGACCGCTGATAAATACAATAAATTTTAATAACAACCATCCCAGAGGTTATGGATTTTTGAAAAACGTCAAGAGGTGCAGAATTGTGGAATAATGGACAGAAACTGTTCGTTCTTCTGGCTGCAATTGATGTTCGCTAGCAAGTGGACGAGGTTCAAGCGAAGTGTTTATCGTCTGCCGCTAGAAGCTGTGCCATTGGCCTATAACTGACGATTTGTGCCGGATACTTGAAGCGACGCGGCTAATCGATCCTTCCCTTTGACGGCGTGACGGTCATCCAACAGTCCACAAGGTCCAGACGATCTTAGGACATATAACACTGCATGCAAAGGATATTGAAGTAAAGGAAATCATCGGTATGTTTTACACTTTGTATGCCTCGTACAACAGCAATAGAATAGAACAAAGATATTATTACATGAATTTACTTGATTGTCCTTACTTAATTTACATATTACAGGAAATATCATATCGGCAAACAACGTTCTATCAATCCATGATCCGCTCATGGTTCACAAAGGATTCGTTTTTTTTTTCACCCGACTCAACCTCTTGCGGCAATGTTTATATCTCTGTTTCCTACGTGTAACAAATAATTTGAGATTCTCTAGAGTCTTATACAATTAAAATTTTATATAATCATTTCGAACAAATAATCCTATTATATGTCTAAGACTAAAACGAGAAATAAACGAATGACCTCAATCAAAACGAGAAATAAAGTAGCTTCCACGCAGTATGACTTTCACTCTACTAACATTTTTTTTTAAAATTAATGTGATTAATTAAACAAAATATTGTAGGAATGTGGTTTTGACACATCGTTAAACACACTTGTAACATTAGAATACTGATATGAAATTAATGAAGAATAAATGAAAAAAAATTATGCCAGATTTTTTTTTCAGTTCAGAAATGAAAGTCCTTGAATTTGGCAAATCGAAGAGAAACCGGGACTTTCTTACAATTCATCTGAACAAACTTTGAAACCAGGTACTATCCACACATCAACTGTACCGCTATACAGGTAAAATGAGGAATGCACGAGCGGATCCTATGATCCTCGCGTAATAATTGGATCACAAGGAAAGGTGAGAGCAAATTAGTCTAATTGTTGTAAAAAATGTTATTATATGCAAATCTTTGAACGCCATTTCACTGTCTGAAGTATTTTTTATTAAATGCATATTATTTTAATTGCTATTAGCTACCAACGGTTATTCTGTGTTGTAACGAATTGTAGTTTCTTAAAATAATTTGGCCCCATAATTTAAAATTTTGCCTTAATAGCATATTGGCCCCAATCAATTTTTCATTCAATCCATCTCCTAATCCCATTTATTGCTTTCGTTTTGTTGAATTTTCCTTGAAGAATAGAACAGATCTTTAATCAAAAACAACATAACTATATGTATACTCATGCGAAATGTGTAACCTCGTTATAGTTTTTAGCGAGATGATATGGCTCTTATAGCCCAAAGACTGAATCAGAAGCAGAAAGTCAAATCCAAGAGTAACAAAAACCAGCTGCAAAAGTAGGACTCAAATATCATTTGAAAAATTAATATATACATTAAAAACTCACGCCAAACATCTAAAATAAACAATGAAAAAATCGAAAAGGTAGTAACACTTAGGTAAATGTGGTATTAGTTGATGCGTGAGAAATGAAACACCTAGAAGCTAGGAAGCAAATTGGGAAGTAGCATTTCATTAGTATATATTACAAAAATTAAAAAACAATTCGATGAGGGCAGCTTGATTCCAGAAAAGCTAAATCGCAAAAGAGAGGCAAAACATGTCAGAAGTAGAAAAAAGGCAACATGTGAAAGAAGAAAGGAATAGCGATTGCAACGTATTACGAGAAACGATTGCAACGTATTGCAGAAACGGTAAAGAAAAAGGTAAAATAAGAAGTATTGACCTATCACGTAATCCAAAGTGGGGTGATCGGAGAAGAAGAAGAAGATAAAATTGTTATTTTTTAATCAACACTATTCGGTTTTTACGCGCATTTCTCAAACGATTCCCACTCATATTATGAAAGCGAAATCATCTATTCGTTTTTACATTTAATTCAATTAAAACACCGTAATTTAAGATGATTTTTAAATAATTTAAAATATTAATTAGTGAACGTATTCAAAAACTGTAAGAACGAACAAATATGAATATATACAAATTTAATTTACGAAGCATCCTTCTGTAATGTACCTCTATTACGTAAAGACGAAATGCAGTCAATTGAGCAGGCTGTTTTGTCACGCAAATTCCACAAAAAAATACTCACATTTTCAAGCAATTAAACAAGATCATATTTTTAAGATGTTTTTTAACAACACATTTCATTAAGAAAAAAATTGTATCTTCACATTGTAGTTCAAGGAAAGTCAAGGATTTTTTTTAAAATTTTCGCGTAATCAGGCATTTTAACGAGCATGAGACTCACCATATTCTTAAGCGTCCTTTATGCTACGTAGGTCATATATAGTCAAAAAAGGGTTTTAAAGAAAAAAAGTTTTAAATAAAATAAAAATTGTCTAAATTTGACAAAAAAGTTTGCAAGAAATACTCTTTTTTTATTGTAAATTAAAAACTGCCAATACTTCATGCAAAATTACGCCAAAAAGACGCACATTTTTAAAAAATTGAACGTGGACTTTTTTCAAAATCTATATTTAAGAACAGATTTCATTAAAAATATATATATCTTTTATAATTCAAAGGCGCCGAAAAATTTTGAATTTTTGGAAATTTTCGAAATTTAAGATTTTTAACGGAAATAGACCTCTTTCATTTTTCTTAAACGTTCTTTACCCTCTCAACATCAAAATTTAATTACAACTGAAGCACCCTTTTTTAAAAATGCCAGGGGATTCATGTAAAGTACCTCTCAAAAGAAAAATATCGATTTCAAATTCAAGGGGCTGTGACATCAGCAGGATCGATTAGAGAGTATCAATTTTGGAGGCAAATTGGCTGAACGGCTGTAGCCGCTAGCGTTGTTCACACACAACGACGACAGAATTTTTTGGCCTCAATATTTGATTTTTCAAGAATCCGCAAGGATTCTGGCTAGACATGTGCAAGATGACTTTATTTCCAAATTTAGCAACTGGTTGTATCATCTTTTCGTTACCACAGCCTCACAATAAGAGTTTTTCTGCCGAAAATTTGCCACTATTTCCACGAAGCATTACCTAAGAAGTTTCTTCAGACATTACGTTTTAAGAAAGTCCCTCTTCATGGCGAGAAAGTAAAGAGCCCGCTCTACTGGAGAAAAATTGGTATTTCGTCCTTCAGTTCCACATGGTGTTAATAGTGGGGAGGGTGTGGCGTCATCACAGTCCCCTTGTACATACGTACTGTGCGGTACCTGGGAAACGGTACTCTCAACGACAAATAAAATAATATAAAGGGACGGGTACGTTCTCGTGCAATGGGCTTCCCAGGGGGAATTGACCGCTGCATTAGAAAATGAATCGAGAAAACCCTTTGTGTGCAAATTGTAAAAGTTTAATGATTGACACACTATATACATAAATTCTTTACAATACGCACTGCGCAAGGCTTTTTAATAATTGTGCACGAGCAAGCTACCCTTGAAGCCTTCCCGTGTCCACAACGGCTGACCTGGAGGCGGCGTGGCCGCCGTGGCAACGGCGGCGGCGTGTTCGGCAAACTTTTCCGCCCCGAAGCTTTGTCGGAAAAACCGATCTCCGCTACCGCGGTTCGGCTTCCCGCGGACCTCCCGATGCAAGCGGCCAACGAACTCGCCGGGATCCACACCCAAGCCAATGCAAGCAATGTCACAATAACTAACTTGCACAACGCGCAAATGGCGTCCGCGTCGGCAGCTCCGATCACAACCGTTCCTTCTCAATCCGCACTGCGAAACTGTTTCGCACGGTGCGGCCCCTGCTGCATCACACCCAGGCGGACACGGAACGCGCTGTCTGTCGGTCCTCAAATCCAATTATTTAATGTTTCAACCGATCCGGTTCCTGGTGCGCACTTCCGTTTCTCCTAATACATCTGATAATCTGTTTTTTAGCACCTCTAATGCTCCCACCTATGGCTACAATCAGTTCCACACTATTGGTAATCTTTCAGCTAAAACTTCTTGGGGCAGCACAGCCCGTCCGTGTTGCGCCTCGCGGCTTCTCCGCCGATACCTCTCACCCGGCGCTCGCGGCTCCCTGCCGTTATGCTCAACCGTCACTCCCTCGCCGTCTGCCCC
>BOPP01000005.1:8885159-8904975 GCA_017312745.1 Gryllus bimaculatus | reverse complement strand
CGGTTTGACCGTTGGTGGCAGCGGCGGCGGCGGCGGCGTTACTACGCTGATCGATTTAGTGTTTCTTTCACTTAGAATTAGTAATCATTTTGCTTGTTATCATGCGGAAACGTTCTTCGTTTCAGTACCAAATATCAGCCACGCGCATTTTGTGCTCATGGACAGCGCTGGCGGAAGACACGCTGGGATGAACAATGGCAAACCTAGGGAGTGGAAGGGAAGGGGTGCCGTGTCGTGGGTAGCAACTTGGGAACCCCGTAGGCAGGCTAGGAGCGGAAACGCGTCGGCGGAAACAGCGAGATGACGCAGTTCCGTCAGCCGGCCCAGAAGGTAATGTAAACGGACCCCGGACCTAAACTCTTTCTTCTGATTCTTGGGCGCGTCGGTAGGAAGTCGTGTGGGTTGTGCGCGGCGCTGCATTTTAATGCATAGGCTACTGAGACAGAGAAGTGAAGCCGGCGTGCTACGTTGAGATGCGAGGTGCGGCATACTCGCTTGTATGCTCACGTAGGCTACTGGTTCATCACACCGAATATGATATCTAATTATCAGGCCAGCGGTGGTGGTATCCAGGGAACATTTCTTCTACTAACGGGTCAATATTGTTTATTGTAATTATTGTACATAGTTTTCAGGTGTTGGAGCATTTTTTAAAAGTAAATACTTAATAATTTTCAAACCGTCTGTGATTTATTGCCCCGGCAAAGACGCCACAAGGGTAAAGAGAAGTCGGGGAGCGCAGTTTGTGGAGTGCATCGCTTCCGCAGGTGGCTGGCGAGTACGCAGTTCGAAGCTACCGATGCCCGTCGCGCATTCCCTTGCTTCGACGAACCTGCGCTGAAAGCCACTTTCGTCATTCGGATCGCCGCGCCCGAAGGCCACAACGTCGTGTCCAACATGCCAGTGGCCTCCGTAACTGGCCCTGAGTGAGTAGCCTTCGATTGCTCAATCGTAAGCTAGTATTTACTTTCGTAGCCAGTTTACATGCCAGTTGCCTCCGTAACTGGCCCTGAGTGAGTAGCGTTCAATCGTAAGGTAGTATTTACTTTCGTATCCCAATTTACATGCCAGTTGCCTCCATAACTGGTCCTGAGAGAGTAGCCTTCTATTGTTCAATCGTAAGGTAGTATTTACTTTTGTATGCCAATTTACATGCCAGTTTCCTCCATAACTGGTCCTGAGTGAGTAGCCATCGATTGCTCAATCGTAAGCTAGTATTTACTTTCGTATGCCAGTTTACATGTCAGTTGCCTCCATAACTGGCCCTGAGTGAGTAACCATTGTTTGTTCAATGGTACGCTAGTACTCGTATTTACTTTCGTAATGAACCCCAGTTCTTTCTTCACAACAATTTAGAGATCTTCAACTTTTTTTCACCACTTAACCATCAGTAGTTCATTTCTGTTGGCAATCATAGTCCCTACAACCTAAATATAATGCCTAACGAATTTTAATTCGTGTCCTTACATTGAAACAAGTACGTTTTATTTTTATAGTTACAAAGAACATTATATAAATAAAATCTTATTTTTTTCAAGAAGTGTTTTATAGCAATTGCATGATCTCACTTTCTTTAGAACTTACATTTTGTTTTCTAGCCCCAGTACTGAGAAACGTTACTGGTATACATTCCAACGTTCGGTGCCCATGTCATCGTATTTGGTGGCTTTCGTTGTGTCCGATTTTCCATTTGTGGAGCATGGACCCTTCCGCATTCTAGCTGATCCACGTAATATTGACAATACTCGATACCTTCTATCTGTGACCCCGAAGCTTCTAGAAATAATGGAAAATATCACTGGAGTTAACTACACACTTCCAAAAATGGATCAAGTCGCCCTTCCAGAAATTTCCTCCGGTGCCATGGAAAACTGGGGTCTTGTCACATTCAGGTGAGTCGCATGGCAATAATACAATTAAATTTTAAATATCCATTAAATTAAGGCGAATTTTTATCACGAAACAACTACAAATGTTTCATTAGAAAACGCTACATCTACATATCTACATTTGTAGTAATATTTTCGAGTGTAAGGTGTCACATGTCGCTAACAATGGATTTAGGGAATAGTCGGAAAGGGATTTACTTTTAATTTTGCTTATGTTCTATCAATGTGTATTTGACAGATACATTTTTTAGGTCCGATCTGATTGAGCCTGACGACTCGCTTGCAAAAAGACAAGGAATTACTGCCCTCTTTGCTCACGAATTTGCTCATCAATGGTTTGGTAATTTGGTGAGTCCGCAGTGGTGGACGTACACTTGGCTCAGCGAGGGCACAGCTACTTTCTTTGAAAACGTTGTCATAAGTAAGGTATGTTTTATTTATTTTTGGTGGGTTCTTGGAATTATTTTTCTTTTCGTACTCGTACTACGTAAATACTCCAACATTTAACCCATTTTTCCTCTTTTACCGCGTGGGAGAACTAATTCTTGAATAAAATATTGTAGTTAATGTATATTTATTAACATTTCAACAATACGACGTGTCGAGACTCAATTTGGTCCATCATTGCGTTAGAAAAACCCATATTCCTTTAATATTGTGCTTTCTGTATAAAAACGCATTCGCATGGGCGCTGCCAAAGAGACAGGTTATATTCGAGAGAGCTCCAACACCGCTGTCAGTCGCCGCAAACACCAACTTCCATCGCCTGAATTGGTGGCTATTGCTATTCAGTAGTCTCTGAATACGTTTTATTTTCCCAACTATTATTACTTTAAACGACTCGATGACTACCTGCATTAATTTTTTCAGGGTAGTGATTGTGAAGGCTGACTCTAAAAGCATCACCCTCTCAATAACTCACAAAACGCGGATTTTGACTACACAATGTATTATAGGGCGTAATTCACCTATGTATTAAAGACGGTAATTCACAAAATAAAGTAAAAAATATACAAGGAACATTTTTTGGTCTATCCATTCGACTAAAAATAAGAAGATCTGAAACTCACCTCTTTATAAATTATACCAAATTCAAACTAATTTTAAAAAATTGTTTGTCAGTCTTCCAACGTTCAAGCAAGACCTAAAACCTTCCAGCCGACATTGTGAACAGACTGATGACATGACGTGTTAACAGTGATAAAGAAAGTTTTTGTACTCTAACGCAAAAGAGGAGGCACAAGAGAGGAAGGAAAGAAACATTTACATTTAAGGACTGCCAACCTAAAAAATATTAATATTAAACAAAAAATGTATCAAAGCACAAATAATTACATTATTTAAATTGCTCATTAAACAACCAGAAAGTCTAGTGAAATTATTCGACTCAACTTGCGAGTTGCCATAGTTGGAAGCCGTTATAAACAAAGTTTGCAAACCAATCTTGAATTCCTTCTATTCTCTTTATCTTATCTCTATATTTTTGCATTCATAAAAATTATTTGATGGTCAGTACTAATTCTTGGAGTAGCCAGGGAATATTTTTATTTTCCGCCCTTATGAAGGTACTTCGTAAGAAGAGAGTGTTAATCAGAGAATTTTTGTCAGAAAAACTATTATTGCCGGGCCTTGGTAACGAAAAACTGGATAAATCATGTTACTAAATTTAAAAAGAAATAATCTAACACGTGGTGTAGCCAGAATTCGAGGTTCTTGATACTGAAAAACTGATTGACGGCTAAGCGTCTGTTCGTCTGTGGTCAACGCTAGTGCTGAACCATTCAACCATATTTCTTCAAAATTGATCCCATATCCCTCAATCGATCTGAATAAACCTGAAGCTTTGGGAGTGTCAAACGAGTGTCTTGATTTTCTTGCTTCATGAGGAGTCTTTACATTAAGCTTCAAAATATTTTTCAAAAGTTTCTCTAAAAGAGCATCAGTTGTTTTGATCAAACTTTGTCTCCGATTAGCGTAATAGCCGCTTACGAGAATGAAGCAGGTCTCATATGCGTTGAAATCTCATTTTGAAAATTGCAAAAGTACAATTTTTAGGATCATCTTCTTTCAATTATAATATTGAAAATTAAAGATTTTACTTAATAAAATATGTTTCTTGAGGATTGATTTTAAATTTGTTTTTGTTCAATTTTGCGAAAAAAAGGTTAGTTTTCTTGTAATTTGGTGCAAAATATAAGCAATTCAAATTTTAAAAACATTTCCCCCCCAAAAAACCGCTCTAAATGTTTTCTTTATTTTTGTTCATTCTTCATTTTCTTTTATGAATTGTAAATTTGAAAATTAGAGAGGCACATCTCATAAATTTAATCTTATTTACAAATTTAATTTTCTAAACATTTTCCTCTTTTATATGGAATGGCTGACATTCAATTTTGTATACAAGTCCTTTTTGTTCCTATTTTTGTTTCACACTTTTGATATTTCTAATTAGTTAATTTCTGTGATTGATGCGTAGCTGGAGCCCAAATGGAACATGCTCTCCACTGCTGTAACTGATTTCCATCACACTGCCTTGGAGTTGGACGCCATCCCCGAGTTCTCTCACCCTATCACGCGATCTGTTGAGACGCCCACGGAGATCGCAGCATCCTTTGATAGTATCACATACTTAAAAGGTAAGTAAATGCCCGTACATTTCGACTTCAGAATATACACTGCTTGACAAAAAAAGTGATGCATTCAGAAAGAATGGTCCAACATTATTACATTTTGATATGAATGCGCACTATTGAAGTGTGAGTATATGATTAGATTCACAAGTATCTGTGATGTGTAGAACACCCACCAGAGTGCATTCATGATGTCACCGCCTGCTGCGCAGTTTTTATGAGTCTATTGCTTTGAGTCAGACAGTGAATAACGACGAAGTAAGAAGCATACTTGATGCCAAGCAGACGCGTTCTACAGCCTATCCACAAATTGACTGCATTTGACAGAGGCCTCATTGTGGGACTTCATGAGACAGGTTGGTCGTGCAATCTCTAGGCATGTCCGCCATTCACTGAGGTTGATCAATTTGGAATCAATAGGTGCATGAGAGCGCCATGCACGTCGTAGAAGGGACAACTTAGAAATCGGGACAACCTAGAAACTCAACCCCAGGGAGGAACGTCCTATTGTGACCATGACGGCACCCGCCATCCGCAAACATGTACTGAAGAAACTATGACATCCTGTGAGTTCCCGCACAGTGGCTCGACGTGTCCAGATGATTGGTCCCACCGCCCCATGCGTCAATTGACACCAGAACACTGACGTCGGCGGTTGAATTGGCGCCTTGCCCGGGAGGCATGGAGAGCAGACGAATGGCATCGCATCATGTTCAGTGATGCGTCCCACTTCGCCATAACCTCCGATGACCTCCCTGCTTGAGTGTGGTGGGCAGAGGGCACATTCTACCCAAAATGTGGAGATACACACAGGCGTAACCCCGAACATCATGGTGTGGGGGGCCATCGGATGTGCGTTCAAATCACCTCTAATAGTGCTTTGGCAGACATTAAAGGCACAGCGATACGTGAGAGGCATTTTACGTCCGCACATTCTACCCCTTATGTCACAGCACCCTTGAACAGTATTCCTACAAGATAATACACGCACACACACATCACGTGTGTCTCTGGACTGCCTAGGGCATGTTTACTTCTTCCCTTGGCCAGCAAGATCTCCGGACGTCTCCATCATCGAACACGAGTGGGATGCCATTGGAAGCGGACTCCTTCGGAGTATCAACCTGCAAGATCTGGAGAAACGTTCTCAACTACTGTGGACGACCTTGCCTTAAGAGTGGGTCCAAAGGCTGTTCGACACCATGTCGAGCCGTTTAAGGGCATACTCAGCAGCCACAGAAGGTGCGACACTTTACCTCTCCTGGCTCCAACTTTCAATCTGAGACTGCCAACGGTCTTGTCTCTTTCATCCCATATTCTAATCGGTTTAATAACGTCCAGTGGTCTTTAAGCATATGTACTTACATTCACTTCTAAACACTCCTTCTGACTGCATCACTTTTCTTGGCAGGCAGTGTAGATTATGTACTCATTGCTAAAATTTTAGCGAAAATCAAGAACATTAATTTACCTCATGATTCGAAACCAGTATAGTAGATGATAAGAATATATAATAATAATAATAATAATAATAATAATAATAATAATAATAATAATAATAATAATGTTAATAATGTCCCATTATATATTTCGAAAAGAAAATTTGAAATTTAAAACGTTAAAGTACTATTATAACACGCTGTGCACGAAACTCGGTTTCTCATACTTGTTTTCCGTTTGTAAACCAGCTGGATGTTTTGGTGTGCAAAACATCGCGAAGCGAGTGCGAAACATGGCCAAGGGTGTGCGAAACATCTGTACAGATTCGTAATTGCATTTTGTCTTGACGTCTTCGTTTGTGATTTCGAAACAACAGTGTCCTGCATCACTGACTGGAATGCATTTACTTTTGTACAAATGAGGTATTTCTAGTTATTTGATATTGAATTTATATTGATTGACTTAACGCATTGCGTTTCGCTCACGGAGTGTCAAAAAATAGTATACCAAACACGGACGCGAACTGATTCTCGCACACGTCTCTTTGTCGTTCTCGCTATAATACTGCAGACCTATGCCTTAATTTCAACACCACCTTAACCCTTCCTCCAGCTTCACTCTCATAATGTTATGCTTTCAAGCTCGTTATCTCCAATTAACTGGAGCAACAGTACTAAAAAAGAAATAAACACTGTTGTTGTGGAAGAATATTTTCAGATTATGAGAGGAGAAATGTATTTAATCCTAGTATGGATCCCTTCTCAAATTGAACCTGTCGTCATAACCAGAGGTGGCAGTAAATTTAATTAATTGTTCAATGTACCCAAATGTTTAATTGATCTTCCATTGTCCCCAAATGCATATAAAAAATAAGACACAAGGAGCAAGAAGCGCTTTCTAGAAATAATGGCATGGCATTGCGAATTCCATTTTTTATTAAAAAATCATCTCCCAAGTGAGAAACGCAATACCCTTCTAAATGTTGATCACATTTTTAAAGTATGTCCCAGATATAACAGTCAAAGAGAGTTAACCGAATATAATCATGAAGCAATACTTCATTCGAATGAAGACCAATAAAGAATTGGTAAATTTTGTAAAGCCATCAATATGTTTCTGTATATTTAATTCCAATGGATACATGTTAATTGTTACAATTGTTTTGAATTGTTTCTACTCTAAGATGATTGCAAATTATACTGCTGTTTTTTAAATCTTTCTATTTCTGTTCCAAAAATTCTGACATTTTACTATTTCTTCATTTCTTTTTTGTATAGTTAATAACTTTAATCTTTTGAATATATGATTTTATCACTTAATTTCACTGCCTGATAAAGGGGATGACATTCTCTAAAACTGCTGCGGAACACGTCGCTTGAAATAAATTATTATTCCAAGATTGTTTATCTTTAAGTATGCATCTATCAAACCTAATTCCTTCATAATATATATTGTATTTTTATATTTATTTAATGACGCATTGTAGGCTACTTGTAAGAGAAATTCTCGGTAACAATCACGTGGTTGATCGCACTAAAAGTAAACTAAAAAATAACAATAATTTGAAAACTAATGGAGTAAATGAAAAAAATCAAGTATAAGTGTGATACGAGTGTCGTACAACTTATTTTCATTTATTAAGCTACTATTTTCGTTTGTCAGGTGGCTCACTGATTAAAATGATTCAGCATTTCTTGACGGAAGCAACATTCTTCAAGGGTATAAACTACTATTTAAATTCGAAGTAAGTATGCTTATTCCTATTTCATATGTGGAGACTACAGTAGAATCCCGATATTCCGAATTAATTTGGGGGGTGATCTATTCCATTTGAGGGTGTGATTCTGATTCTGAGCGCAGAGACATGAAGTAGCCATGTTGCGCACAATGGAGTATAGTACCTGCATAACTGATAGCATGTAATAAATTTTCCATTTCAACTGACAAATTATTTATTTTTTTATTTTTTGTCTATCCCGAATATTATTCGGATCATCCGAAATTTTGGATTCGTGGATTTCGGGTTAGCGGGGTTCTACTAAACATTGATACATATCTATCTCTAATTTTCATGATTTTCTTATGGTGGCCTGCTATAGTACTTCTTATAGTGGAGTTCTAAACTCATGTATTAAGTGTCCCTTCGACTTTGAAGATTTATTATCAGTTTCAACAATTAATTGGAAGATCCTTTCACGTTACCGTTTGTTTCCTTTTATATTTTTGGAGTAAACCATGAAAATATTGTACAGCTGGCTTTCAAAATATGAAAATGACTGATCTTGAAGTAACTGCTAGCGAGTATTTTGGTTTACTCAAAGATTGCGTCAAAGTTATGTAAGCAAAACCCATATTCTGTTAGAAGTTTTCATCCACAAGGAATCTTGCTTCTATATTTTTATTTGTTCGGAATACTACAATCGCTTTTAGAAGTCGAATATGTTGTGCAATGATTATATTGACAAATTATAATATGCACGACATAACACTGCAATTGTACACTTGGAGGCTAAAGTTTTGTTTCTCTAATTTATTTTTAAGAGATTGCTTTGAAACAATTTCTGAGAGAATGCTGGATATTAATATTGATTTAGAATTTTATGATTAAAAATATCACGTATTTTGCGAAGTTTTAAGAAATCTGCTGGAGAATAGATTGTCCCATTATCGAGATCGACCTAGTACCCATGTCTTCAATTCCGAAAAATGAGAAAATTGCTGGGTTTGAAATTATTCACCTCATATTTGTTCATTATCTCAATATTTCTGTGATAATTTTGTGTACCGTAATTTGGTACTCGGAGAATGAACGACATATTATGCTTCACATTGCCATTCAACGTTAATTTTTCGGCACTTTGAGGACATCAATTGCTTTATTACTGTAATGTGCCTGACTGGATCTTTTCGATTTGTTTCAACAGTTATTGAAGAGTCAGACTTCAAAATGTATTGCAATTCTGTAAATTTAAAAACATTTTTTCTTTGACATGCGTTAAATTAAAAAGATGGTGACGAGAAAAACTTGAGTTGACTTTTCTTCACCTGAAATGCTACTGGCCATATTTAAAATAATTCTTGAATTGACATAAACTATCGGTCGGAGTTTACAGTGAAAACCAAAATTATCAGTAAAATTATTATTATATCAAATTTAAATTGATGAAGTGCCTCTTCAAAATCTAGGCAATACAGTTTTCCACTGAATCCATACGAATTATTAATATTTTGTGGCATAGCTTAATACAAAATTACTATTTTTATCTTCAGAAAAAGAGAAACTGAAATCTTTCACAATGAAAACTTACGACCACTACCGCTTTGCGGAATTTTTACTCATATTTTCGAGGCTTTGCCTTCGAGTGCTCTCTCTCATAAAAGAATTTTGTAATCGTACAAGGCGTATTGTCTAGCGTACATATAAAAACGAAGCTGAAGAGTGCAGTCATCTTAAATGCATTACGCAACCAAGCGAACACGTACAGAGAAGAACGCCAGTGTTACGCAACTCTCAGTTACGTCCTCTGGGAGAACTCTCACAGGTCTGAACGATGTTCTGCATTCTTCTCAAAACAACGAGTACTGTTAGGTCTTTGAAATTATGCAACCGACCTCCGTAAGAATAGCGCCAAATAATGAAATGCTTCTGTATACAGTTATGAGAATCTTCGTCGCATACGTAGACATTTATATTAGTGCACTACATGACATTCAACATCTAAAATTATTAAAATCGTGCAAAATTATGTAAATCGTATGATCGCACGACATTATATTAATTAAGAACTGTGGTTCTCACCACTTGTAACGTGCAATACAAATCATATTAGTTATTAAATTTCATGGTTTTTGTTATCGTTACATGCAATACGTGTATTTTGGTGTTTTTTTCTGAAAGTTAAACTTGAATGTAATGAAAGTGATGATGATGGTATGTAAATGAAGTGTAATACATGCAATTTATGGAGGAACATGACACAGTTTTGGTAATGAAGTTATAATTCTTGCTCCCTCTCTATCAATGTTCAAAAACATTATATTACTTTTCTCTCAGCTCCAAATTAAAATTACTGATAATTTTTAACGTTTTACATACTGTGCCTATATGTTTCTACGTTTTACAATTAGTACTCGAAATCTCTCGAACTTTTCCATTCATATCATACAATTAATTGAGGTTCATCTATGTTTATAAATATTGTGTTGTAGGTTCTGTTAGATATCCCTTGCAGATGTAGTTGAATTATTACAATCACAAGGATTTAAGATGACTGAAAAGATCCCAAGCGTGGCATGCAATTCTTTTCCCAGTGCGTTCGGGGCAGCCGTTGCCGACGACCTCTTTGCTGCTCTGCAGAAGGCCACCACGAAGGACCAAGCGCTTCCCTCTTACCTCTCCCTGAAGCGCTTCTTGACACGTGGACCGCAGCGCTAGCCCGGTTGCGACGTGACGCCGACTACGCCCGGCCACCGCCACCATCTCGCAGCGCCTTCTTCACCAGCGCCAAGCGGCGGCACGAGAGCTGGTGGCGTGCCCGTGTCTACACCACGCGCGGCGACGCCGACTTCAAACCGCACGGCGCCGCTGCGCGTGGCTGGCCGGGAGCCGCTCACGCTGCAGGGGCTGCCGGCCGGCGACTGGCTCGTCCTCAACGTGCAGGACGCCGGTGAGGCCTCCTGAGGGCAAGTCCTTTTGGCTCGAGACACGAGTCTGGCTCAGAGATTGCACATTGCACTCCTATTTCAATGTCTTGGCCTTAAGCTTGAAATGATTTCTTCTATTTTCCACCCGTTTTTAACTCTAGCCAAGGTTTTTTCACAAACTCTAATTAATTCACTAATTTTAGAATTGGTTAATTATTTTAAATTGGATAATATTATATACAGACGTTAATTATGTTCTAATATCGTCGATCCAACCTAAACAATATAAAATAATCAATATCACAAATTAATCTAGCAATGCAGAATAAATTACGATCACGTAATGGTAGACAATAAAAGTTGCCGATAATAGTTAATAGTAACTCCTAATCGACTTAGCTTACAACGTACAGTTTTTTCTATTTCTTATATCCGAGTGTATTGTAATCTGACATTCAAATATCCACGTTTCTGTAATTTGAACTTTGTTCTTCAAACAAGTCAAATATACAAATTAATCTCTCCTTCATTGTAGTGTATTGAGCGTAATTCTCGAAGAAGAAAGCATATAACTTATCTGCGACCTTCCTCAGGGCGTAATGCCAGGCATTACGCCCTGAGGAAGGTCGCAGAATGGCGGCCGAAACGTCGGCACCTTCGTCATGGACGCGGACCCGGACAGCCAAGTAAATACTGATTTAGGCCGCGGAAGCTTATACTCTCAAGCATACAACTTCTAACGACACATTTGGTAAGCTAACTGAAAGACGGTTCTTTTGTCAGCTTTCTACCGCGTGAACTATGACGAGCGGAACTGGGAGCTGCTGCTGACGGCCATGGCGCAGCCCGACCACGACGGCATCCACCCGCTGAACCGCGCGCAGCTGCTGGACGACGCCGAGCAGCTGGGCGCGGCGCGGCTGCTGCCCGCCGAGGTGTCGCTGCGCGCGCTCTGGGCCCTGCGCAACGAATCCGACCCCGGCGTGTGGCGCCCCGCGCTGCGCACCATCCGTCGCCTGTACCTGCGCCTCGCCAACACGGACCTCCTCCCCGCTCTTCAGGTGCGCCAGACGCTATCGCCAGCGCTGCCATCAGGCTACGCTTCCTAACCTCTCTTGACAATCGAATTTATTGAATCTCTTGTTAATCGAATTGACTGTGGCTACTGGCAGGGGGAGACCCGGAGCTCACCTACCCGTCACCCTGCGAGATACTCCTCCTTCAGGTATCTCTCCCAGTCGGCTCCGTTCCATCCCAGACCAGCTGTCACTTCCCCACTGGTGTGGTAGTGCATGCTGTGGAAAAGGCATATGAGAAGGAAGGGGAGTGGAAAATGATGAGGAAGGAGATTGTGCCGTGTGTTCGGTACGGTTGGATTTCCAGCTGTGGCAAACTTTCGATACACGCGTGTGTCGTATTGAATCACTTTCTGGAGGTGAATTATACCGGTGGGTTGCTCCGATCGGTAGTTTTCAGTGGTTTATCCGATCAATAAAACGCAAATGCAGGACCATTTCTCTGCCGAACGGGCCACGGCTCGCCACGGATCTCTCCTTCCTTATCTTTGCCCACCTCTTTTACTTTTCATACGCCTTTACCCTTATATGCACTACCATACGTGTCGAAAGGCCTCGGAGAGAGTGGTGTCCACTGGGAAAGATAATATAATAATAATATTTATTCGCATCTTGTTTTTCGGAGATAATGTACATTGTAATTTCTTGGAATTAGTAACCATCGATAACCAGTTGTGATGGTTAGCAATAATGGGTTTATAATTTATCTGTCTACTTCTACGTAGTATGTTCTGTGTGTGGCATACTTTCTTTCATAATTTTTCCTTTTTGAATTTACAATCCAAGTTTTTGTAAATATACAAAACATAAAGAAGCTACCCTTAAAGAATAAAATAAGTGAAAATGTACAGAGATGCAATAGGTAAATTTCCAAAGACAAATATATAACTCCATAAATAAATTCATACTTAAATGTACACATCAAACAGTTTTAATGTAACATATCAGTTAACTTTTTATATCAATATCATCGTATTTTATTATTCAAATTTTTCTATTGTGTTTGAAAATATTCATAGACTTACTATTTTTCTCGATACTTGAAGGATACCGCAATGTGAGGGGTACGTGATCACCGGATCTTTCCTTGTAACAGGTAAGGAACGTCGCCATCCCTGGTTAGAACTCACACTGCTCTTACGAAACTTAAAAACCCAGTGGCTGACGCGCCCGAAGTCATTACTCATTTTGTTTAATTGCCTTTTGACCCCCACTTTCAAATAATATCTATATATCTAATAATATATATATATATATATATATATTCTATTTTCATTTACATATAAAAACACCAAAGATCATATTAAAGTCCATCGAGTGCTCCGTAAATCAGGTTTGGTTCTACTTTTCACATCATTCACGTCTGTCGTAATGAGCGAAGGTAACTCTCTCGTATAATCAAAGCACTCCAAATTAAAACATGGATGTTAATGAAGCAACGACTCAAAACCATGGATGTTATGAAACACGGTCGTTTTTAAAACTGTAGACTATTAGTAACCATTGAAGTTCACGCGGAATGGATTAAATTTGAATGTTTTTTACATTTTAAATTAATATTTAATAGACAAAAAAGTAAAAAAAAATACCTCCATGATAACAAACAAAACTGAAATGAATTGATTCAACCATTCAGATATAGAATAGACTTCTTTATTGACGAAGACTCAATTTCATTTTTTTTATCACCTAAGTCTGAAAAATATTCAATTTATGAATATTTGAAAATTATTATAGAACTTTGTTATTGTTTAAAAAATATCAATCACGAACAAACATCAAACACAAAACATCGATGTCAAAAAACGTCAGCTAAAAAATGTCGACGTTAAATACATCGATGATTTTATATACATATCGATGTTCTAGAAACATCGACATTGATATCGATATTGCATCCCTAAATCAAACTAGGCATTTCCTTGCATTCAACACAACCATATGAAACATTCATAGATGTATACTCATACACAAAGCAAACCACACTCATTAATAGCCTTTAACTTACGTCCTATTTTCTCAAATTGTAGAGATGTTCCTGAGCCATTTTTCACATACAAGTATTATAGATGATTTCCAGATCGAATATGTAACCCCTTTTCTCTCAAAGACTGTTTGAGAATTATTTTAAGTATGACACCTCAAATTCATCTCATCTGATTGGAGGTTTGTTCACTCAGGAAGTGTTTGGAGACACAATGGTGAGCTGGGCGCGTAGCAAGAGCGCTGAAGAATTTGGGTTGCCTCAACAGACGATGTACGATTGGGCATATGCTCTTAGCGACAATTTTACCAGAAGTGATCGGCCTTATTTTGCGTAAGTACCATCTTGTTGGATTAACAATATTTACGACTTAAATATTTCCGCACTGTCGTTCATGATGAGAACTTGTTACTAAATAACAAATGTATTTTAATACTTCAGATTGTTCAACGCATTAGCCATCCATCTGAGCATGGAACACTGGTCTCTGTTTTACGCTCAATTGCTAAACATCCTAAATGACCAATGCCTCAATGCGAAGTCATTAATGTTTTGAACAACTTCAGCTATTCAATATATCTTGAATCCTTTCGTCTCATATTTTTAATGCATACAAATTCAATATTTCTTTTTTATATCCTTTTTAAGTATTGCTCTAATGTTCAAAGTAAACACTCTTTCAAATCTGCTTATACTGTTTATAGTGTTCACAGAAATTGCTTGAGGTAATGATGAAATAACTTTTACCTCTTATAAATAAAGGAGTAAAAGAAAGAGATACTTTATTTTCACTTCAAGTTTAACTTGAATCTGTTTGAATGAATTCAATAATGCAATTTGAAAGTCCAATGAAATGCACGATCCATTTTTTTTGCCAAAATATTGAAATCCATTTTTTTCACTACACCCTCGCATTATGCCACTAATGATGAGAGATAACTCATGCATTAAAATCTCTCTTTAGAAACTAAAATCCAGTACTTATATGTGCCTTTTTGACTCAGTGGAAATCACATGTTAAACTCTAAAGCAGTGGAAAAGAGTAAAATATATTATTACACGATTTCGAAAACAACAATAAAAAATTAAGAAATTTACATTTTTTTGTCAGGGTACTTCAACAGTTAAATTGCTCTGGCACAATTGTTTATCAATTAGTAAGGCTGCGTTTTTGGCCTCCACGGCAAGTACAACTCAATTCAGCCGCTCCAAAATAGTTTCTGTTGCAACATAATTTTGCGCCAAAAATATGCACATGGGTAGGTTGCAATTAAATTAGTTCAAGAAAATATGAAATGAATCTTTGTTTTATCATTATTGTTTTTTTTCAAGATTATGCATTGAAGTCTCTCAATTATGAACTGACTATGCACCGAGATGAAACATTTCACTAGTTTTCAGCCAAATCGGACCATAGACCGCAACTGAGGTACATTCTGTTCTGTAATGCAATGCGTGTGGGCCCTCCCGCAAAGTTTTATCCAGACCCCTTTATAAAAGTGTGTGGCAAACATAAGTATTGTTAGTGCCTTAAATTATACAAATATCCTTTAAAAAATTCGAATTCCTCAGTGGATGATCAATAACCAATAGTGGAAAAATCTGCCTTATTTAATTTTATGAAATTAAAACTGTTCTAAACCCTAAAGGAGGCGCTTATCTTTATTGATATTGAAACGGTTACATACGGTATCGAAGCGGAAAAATTGGTAACTCTAGAAGATGCTGTTTTTAATCTTTTATTGTATCAACTATCACAAAGGATCAGAGAAAGTATTAGATAATTAATGTTTCTTACAATCGCAACACATTTAATATTATTCAGTGTAAGTAACTATGTCTTCTATGTAATTAAGTACAATAATAATAATAATAATAATAATTATTATTGTTATTATTATTATTGTTATTGTTATTATTGTTATTGTTATTATTGTTATTGTTATTATTATTATCATTATTATTAATTATGTGCATTGCAGTGGCGTTGTAAAATTGAGGGTAACGAGTTTGTAAGAAAGACATTACAGCTCGGTGTTTCGCAGTGCGGTGGAGTGAAGTTTGGTGAAGTGGAGAGGAGTGCTATGAAAGATTGCACGGTGAAATGTTCACGTGATTTTGTTAAGTTTGTAGATTTTGTAAAGTTCTTAAGTTCTGTAATGTTAAGTTAGTGTATTCTGTCACCACGTTCTCAAACTTAATTGCAGAATTTTTAATAAATCTAAACACCTTCAACCTAAAAATAATAGGCCCTCTCTTACGTGGGCCCGACCGTTGCGCCGCTGATTCTGTTGCAGGGACGAAAACTCGACTGCTTGGTGGTGCGCCCTAGTGCGGAACTGCGACTCCATGTGGGACGCTGTGTGGCGGAAGTACGCCAAGTTCCCGAGGTACGGCAGCAACCGCAACCGCGAGGCCCTGGCGGCGCTGGGGTGCGCGCGCGACGCGCAGCGCCTCCTGGCAGCGACGCTGAGCGACGGCGCTCGCGTCGGCGGGCCCGAGGAGAACGAGCTGGAGCGGCGGCCCCGGCTGCCGGAGCGCGTGCGGCCGGACGACCGCTTGGCAGCGCTGGCGGCGCCCTGCGGCTCCGAGGTCCGCGAGGCCGTGGGCGGCGGCGGCGCGCGCGCATGCGAGCAGGCGATCGAATTCTTCGCCAGGAACTTGGATCGGTTCCCGTGAGTGCCTTTGCATGCGGACCACTTTCTTGTCTATGCATCTTCCTATTTTAATCCGAAGCTAAAGAAATAATGAAACAACACCTATATTTGGTTTATCTAACATTAACGAAAACAAAATATATAAAATATTAAACGGCCTATTGGGTGTGCGAAATGGCAACTCTCATGTTGACCGTAAAAAAGTAATTAAATTAGCAATTTATTTACTTGAGGTAATAAATAAGAGTACATTTTTATATACACAATTTTTATACCATGACGATATTATTTAAAAAAATGACATTGACGAAGTACTAATTCTAAAACGTCAAACACGCATCATCAATTCAGAGATGATGTTTTTTGTAATGATTGTTCTTCCTTTTGCCAGAAAAGGAGTTCCTGAATGTTTGGAAAGTTAGTAGTTGTCGATTTTGTAAACTGTAATTTACGACTTCACTGAAGCGATTAACCTAGTAATTTCTAATGCAGCTCTCCAATATTGAAACCGGAGGTCCCACGAAATATGTACTTTATTGCATTACCACGCTACAACTGACAAAACATTGCCACGCTGGGATAGGCACTCAGTCGCTTAGGTTTTGAAGCACATAGCGTCACCACATTATCAATCGCAATGCCTTAGTTGACGCATTAAAAATAACATTGAACATTTAGGACTTTCGAAAATTAAAAGAGCAAAATAAAAATCAGACTATTTCAAGTTAAAAAGTAACTAATTTCCTTAAATGTAGGAAAAACAACTCCTACTCGTATTTTCAAAAACCCTTTACAAAGTAATATTTAAATATCTTATGTTGAAAAACAAATTGAAAAACCACCTTCAATATTTTATTTGTAGGAGGACGCCTAAGATTTTAATTTTTGCAATTTTCGAAAAGACATACATTTCAACGAAAACAGACGCGTCATTTTTATAAGCGTACTTTGCTATTTTCATACAGAGGTGGGCCCCATGCGACTTGACTGTTTATGATGGTTTCAGGTTTATCTCAGTGAGAGCGTAATCTTCCGCGGCCAGAGCCAGTATTTAATTGGCTGTCCGGGTGACGCCGCGTCCATGTCACAACGTTTCGGTCGCCATTCTGCGACCTTCCACATTACGCCCTGAGGAAGGTCGCATAATGGTGACCGAAACGTCAGCACCTTTGCCATGGACGCGGCGTTACCCGGACAGCCAATTAAACGCATGTGTATCCCGCTTGAATATTTTAAAACTAACTTAAGTGTTTAATGGTTTAACATTATTCAAAATGTGTTGCATGTAATTAAAATTTACGAATTTCTGTGAGAGAGGGCTTGCAGTGAGTGTGTATAATTGTTTCACAGCTTTGAAGACCCTGATGACTATCTCACACTCTTGCGGCGCTTCGCGTCCCGAGTGCGTACTGAAGGGCAATACGAAAAGGTAAAGTGACAAGAAAAGCTAAACTATTTGTGGGAATATTTTACTTGATCTTATTCGAATACAAAATGCACAATTTTGTGAGTAAAATACGTAATACCACTCAATCATCAGTCATATGTTTAGTATGTATCTTGCGTTTGGGTCCAACAATGAAACAACAATTTATATTCTAAAATATTTTTGGGCCGTTATTGATCATCGTCAAGCTTCATTTTTTTTCAAACTTTTTGTTCTGATAGTGCTACATTAGTTGACATGAAATTTAACTTGTTGTATTGTTTTGTTTTTTCAAAAATTACGCAAATGTATTTTTTTTAAATATCTCTCGCCGTTAATACGCTCATTTCCATATATTATTGCATTTGTGAGTAGAAGTGTTTCAAATTAATTCAATGAAGTTTCTCGAAAACTTTTTGAAATTAAATTTCCATTTAGAACGAGGTTTTACTTTTCTATAATATTCGTGAAGTAATATTTCGGTGCTACATTAGTAAACCAAAAAATGGAAGAAATTTCAAAAAAATATAATTTCTATGGCGATAGATAGCAGCTAGCGCGAGAATGGGGCAAGACCGAAAAGCTAGGTCAGACCAAAGAAATTAGAAAATTAACTAGTACGAGAACGTCTGTGCCATTTTTAAGCACTACTAGTTGATTTATTACATGGATATTCCAAAAACACTGCATGTGCTGAATTGAAATATTTTTTCATGAAATTAATTTTTTTTTCTGGTTAGAGGAAGAGGTCAATTTTCTCAATATATGTTTCATGAAATAAAATGGTTTTGGATATTACGGCAGAATTGGGACGAGTAGGATAATTGTTATGCCTTAAAATTTTGGTCCTATATGAAAGAACAATCTGCATGAAACATTTAATACATAACAGTAGTACGAGGCTTAATGTCAAATCATGGTAGTTTGATAAACAAATAATGGTGCGCCTAGGAGCTCTTTATCTCCCTTGCTGTTATCTTTTAATGGCTTCGCATGGTATCAAGTTCGCATTTAGAGAATGTGGCATGTAATCTCCTCCAGAGGCCGAAGATGAGCTGTTTATTGACACCCAACGACTTCTTCAGTAGTTCTCTCGGCATTCTGATGCAGTCATACGCCAATAGATAGTGCTGCAATAGCTATTTATACATTGAAATAATTTCCCAAAATTGTGCATCTTAACAATGTTGCATGTAGTATTTTAAAAAAATGGAATATTTCTTATTTTTCCTGGTGGTATTGCGAAATCATAATAGATACGGATAAAAAATATTTTCTAAAATTAAAAAAACAACAACAAAATAACAATTTGTCTGGTCGGCGTGGGGTCGTGTATTTGGGATCTAACATATGTTGATGTTATTTTGGTGTAAAATGAAGACGAAAGTATTGCAGTACTTACAAAACTTTCCTTTATAGGCATGGAAATAACTTCAGTAAACCAAACTGATTTTACATTCCAAATGGTGTAATTTTTGCTCATTTGAATATAAAATTTCAAATAATAATTCGTAAGTTAAAACATAATTAGTATTTTTTATTGGTGGGGCTCAAAAGCAAAAAGACGGTAAGAAGTAAAGTACGGGGCAACTTGTCGCCCCGATAATGTTTTTTGGGGCAATGGGAGAGATCTCGGAAAACGGGACGATCCCTTACTTTACGAGACGTATACGGACTCTTAAACACCGCAAGACATAACGGTTCATAAATTATTATAATGTGTGCAAATGTGTACGAAAAATGTGCAGTATTAAAGAGTATGTAATTTTAATCAATGTACTTTATGCGATATAAATCGTTGTTAAACGATAGTAATATTGTTTGAGTATCTTTTTCAGAACAAAATTGTAACATGCAACTAACTAGTTGATTTTCTTGAGCCACAGAACGGTGTAAGACATTGAACTTATGAGTTTTTTATACCGACAAATAAACTGCAAATAATGAAGGGGTAATGCACTATTTGTATTCGTTTATACGTTATTTACTAAATATATAATATATAATAAATAATAAATAAATAAATAAATAAATAAATAAATAAATAAATAAATAAATAAATAAATAAAT
>BOPP01000005.1:8810230-8877755 GCA_017312745.1 Gryllus bimaculatus | reverse complement strand
CTAGCAAAAGTGTCAAGCAGCAAATACTTCTGCCGCATATCACAAGTCCGACCTCGGACTAAGGCATAAAAAGATAAAGAGTCATGTAAAAAACCTTGAACAATCAAAATATCCGTTAGAAACTCCCAAAGCCTCCAGTCCGTTAAGGTCAATCATGGAATATCAATTTTGAAGATAACCAACTTAATGGTTTAGGCGCCTGCGTTGACCATAGACTGACGGACAAACGGACAGATGGCCGTCAATCGATTTTTGGTTATCAAGAACCAACAAAACATGGTTTCTGGCTTCACCACGAGAGAGAAGAGTTTTCCCCTAAATTTATCAACAGGATTTATCCATTTTTTGTTACCAAATCCCGATAATAAGTTTTTTTCTGGTGAAATATCGGCGTTTTCTGGGGCACAATTACATAAGTTTCTCCCTGGACGAATTTGAAAGGTGAGAAAGAAAACATCTGTTCGCTTTCTGCACATTTGGTCTTTACTATACTTTGCAATATTAAATCTATGTATCTCAGTGTTTTTAACATCACATCAACAATGCAAGAAACGTGACTAATGTTTCTTTAGTAATAACTTATAATATATTACACTTGGAAATGAAAAAAACAAATGGAAATTAACTTGCTCTATAAAAATAAAATAGAACATAAAATTTATAGAACGCACAAATTAACATAATGGTTTAGCTTACTTTCATGTAATATTTATATTGAGGAAATTGTAATTTTTATAAAATAAACACATATTTCGCTTATTTCAATTTTTCAATATCAATTCCTACAACAGTAAAATCTGGCGTTTTAGGCAATTTTTTAAACATTTCTTGTAATGTTTTAGAACATAGCGTTTTTCGGAAAATGTGCAATTTGAATTTTCAAAAATCTCAAAATTAACACAGGATTATCAATGATAATCGAGCTGATGCCATATTTGTTAGTGTATTGCATAACTATTTTATTTAGAAGCTAGTGTCGTTTACAGACCGATAGAAGACAGCGAGACAGAGGGGCACACGAACAAGCAGAGAAGCACTGGGACGGTGAGAGGGACTGATGGACGTTTTAAAAAACTACATTTGTTCGGTATCAGGGGACACCAAAACATATCTGTGTTGCCGTAATTTATTGCCACATTTATTTCAATTTGGCTCACAACCTCAGGATACTCTATTTTTTATCAAAAACAAAAAAAAACGCGAATCTCATTCAGAGATTAAAAGAAGCAACCCAAAGAATTATAGATGCATCAAACTGGAACAGCCATGTCAGCACACCGGAATGTAACACGCAAATGACTTATTGCTATTAATTGCTAATTATTCTTGTCTGTTCCATTTTAACCACGCAAATACGTGGCAATTAATCAGAAAGTGTGGCAATTAATTAGAAATTGGGAACGTAGGCTTCCGCGGCCGGAGTCAGTATTTACTTGGCTGTCCGGGTGACGCCGCGTCCATGGCGAAGAAGCCGACGTTTCGGTCGCCGTTCTGCGACCTTCCTCAGGGCTTAATGCCCTGACGCATGGCACCTTCGCTATGGACACGGCTTCACCCAAACAGGCAAGTAAATACTGAGTCCGGACGCGGAAGCCTACGTTCCCAATTTATAATTAATTGCCACAATTTCTAATTAATTGCTACTATTTGCGTGGTTAAAATGGGTGTGAACTGGCGTAACTGGTCAAGCCAGCACACAAATTTAAATTCGAGATGTAAATTACCAATTTTGCGATGAAAATACGTGACAATTAATCTAAATTGTGACAATTAATTAGCAATAAACTCTCTTAATGTTCCCGTTGAGATACGATGCGAATTCAACTTATGTGTATGCTACCCACCTTACACACGTTTTCGCCACAAAGATAAGTGGCAATTAATTCCAAATTGTGGCAATTAATTAGCAATAACGCATTTAACATGTTTCTTCCCGGTGTACTGACATGGCTGATCAAGCTTGACGTACCTAAAAATATTACATTTCAAACTACTTACCAGCAAGAAACACACTTGTTTACGTTAAGATTGATGATTATGTTATTTAAAAATTGAAATCTCATTTCAATATAATCAAGGCAGGTGTGTGTGAAATTATTCTTACTTTTCTGTATTACGTGTTGCAAATGCTGTATCAGTTAAATTTATTGATGTTTGTTTCATTTGTAAAAGTAAGAAATGACTTCCTTACAATCGAGATATATATGCAGATATGCACCAGAGACACTTCGTTTGAATTTGTTGAATTTGACTTTTTCAAGTTATATCTGAGGTGCTAGTAGGATATAAATTGCAATATTTCAATATTACGTAACTGTTTCCAATAGTGTAAGAAGAATGTGCTGTTGTAGCAAAGCTATTTTATCAATGTGACTGACTACAAAAAAGTTTTTGTTGAAGAAAAATATCCAAAATGCGAAATGACTTTTTTAATCATATCGGCGATGACTAAAAGAGGTAAAGGTTCCTGAAATTTAAAGACCGTTTGAGACGCGCGAAATAACAGTGTAGTTGATATTTTGATTAGAGGTGAAACGAGACAACTGAGAAAACTTGCGAGTGCCAGTGAAAGAATCTTCAACAATTCTTAAAATAATAATAGGAATAATAATAATAATAATAATAATAATATTCATTGATCGAAACAGCTCTAAGCATAAACTTTTACTTTCCTTTATTGACAAATAGCTATATCGGGGGTTTAAATAAGTGTGCACTGTCAGTACATTTCTTAATAAATATTTCATCTTCCCAATCATTCATTGGATTCGCTTACAGATAATGTTTTGGCAGACGAACAGGAAACAATACTTAAAAATGAAAGGAACGTTGGAGCCAAGATACGAATATTAAAAGTATACTAAAACCCCTTAATTCTCTTCGTTTTGTAGAGCAGCGCCTGATTAATAAAGGTGTTAATGATCTGGACTGCCTAGAATATTCAGTTTCGGAGATTTCCTTTGTATTAAGGAATACAATTCAGTTTTCGTTGCATTAGATTTGATACATTACAGTAGTTCGATCTTAAACCACGGAAGATACTTCTGGAAGTAGATCTGACATGAATGATAAGATTTCTCACTTAAAGTTAAGAAAATATTATGCAACATGGTAAGACAGTAGTTTTTCAGTAAGCAGTTGTTTTTCTTTTGCAGGTGTCACACTAATAGATCCAGTCGTTGGCGCAAGAATTTGTCGCAAAATGCGACACAATATGGAAAAATCATTAGCTGTTTTGAGTATCGCTTTGTTATTGATTGCACAAGCATACTCAGAAGAGGATAACTATCGCTTGCCCCTAGACATATTTCCTAGTTCATACGATGTAAAATTGTCTCCCAATTACCCTAAAAGCTCTCCCGTTGATGTGACAGATTTTGATGGGACTGTTAAAATAACAGGCAACGTAATAAAAAAGACGGATTCCATTTTTCTTCACGTTGGAAATCACATTGAGTTGAAAGACGTAACAATTGAGGCCACCGACGACACTGCTTCTATGGTGGTGGAAATAGAAGACACACAATATAACAAAGTGACAAGTATTGCGAAATTTACTTTGAAAAGCCCTTTAACAGAAGGCCAGGAAATTAAAATTTTCATAGAATTCAATGGTAAATTGGAAGATGACATGTATGGTTTTTACAAAAGCACATACACTGTTAAAGATAGTAAAGGAAATGAAGTACCTAAGTAAGTATATTAAATGCAACAATTGTCTAAGTTTATGAAATGCATCACAGCGATATTATTTTTAACTAGGTACTTTACTTCTGAAAGAAGCATATTCACTTGAAGAAACCCTTCTTTTCGTAAATCATTTACTATGAAGTTTCGTATCTTGAAATATAATAATTTCAATGTTTTTATCTTGAATGATGAGCAGTTAATTTCGTTGAAGTTTAAGTACAATTTCTAGCGTAAATATTAATGAAGACGACCTTGAGGTAATTAATTTTCTAACGTTTTTGATATATATCGTTTCCATGCTTTGTGTCTTCTGGACAATCTATTTTTTCATTCATATCACTTGCACTTAAAAGCCTATTTTGAACAGAAATTAATTTTACTTACGAAGTCTTGGCTCTCTGGGAGATGTCTTACCGAAGGCAAGTGTTGCCAATAATTCATCACATTGATACTAACATAACAGATAATGCAATGCATTAGTTAAATAATATATTGACTTTGAAGAAAGTGAAAGTAAACAGTGTTGCCAGGTAAGGAGTTTTATCCTTAAATTTATGTTTGTTTTTGTCTCCAGTGGATGTTTCAGGGGGCAAATTTATTTGTTTTTTGGGGGTGTTGTTCATTTAGTTTTTTAAATGTTATTTTTTTAATACCTATTGTGTATCACAAAACCCAAGTTCGCTAGACTTATTGCAGGTATATTTATTCAAATAGAACCAAGCGTAGTGATAACACTTGTAGGAGGTAAAATCATTTGAAAGAGCTTCCTCTTTTAAAACTGGACGGTATTTGTCACAAACCAAAGATTTGTAGAAGGCCACACATTTGATGAAAGGTAACGAATCACAACGATGAACAAGTAATAAAAACAACGATTTAGGTTGTAGGACATTTTTTACAAAGATGTATCATTATATCCTTTTCAGTTATTATAATGTGTGGAACAAAATATACTTCTTACGTTTCGTAACCTGTACACAGTGTGATTCTCTTTGAAACCAAACTTACACAATATGTGTATATGTGTTCATTATTATGTAAATAGTTGTCATACATATTTTTATATATTACAAATACGGGAGTTTAGTGTAAAATATAAATATAATCATTTATGGTTAATCGTATTTGTAATGTAATTCTTTAATGCACATTCCTCCCCAGGTATTGTAAACATGAAATAATCTTTTTCTTTTTGAATTTGGTGTTTTTTTATGTTTTGTATTTCGTAGTGTTATCTAAAAAGGAATACTTAAGACTAGACAACACTGTCAGTAAATGCCAAAAACTTTGGTCGCACTACGTAGGACGGGAAGTCTACCGAACAGAAAGGCCTTGTTAGCTTACGTCTACAACGTACCTCATCTCTAGTAGCTATACTTATTTTAAGGAATATACCGAATATTAATTTTTAGTGGGAGTTTTGTAAGACCCGTGGATTTATTTCTTAATAAAACAACGCCGAGAAATATTAAATGCAATTTTAACGTAAAAAATCAGTGAACATAAAAATAATTTATTAACACGTCTAAAAACATGAGAATCTTATCTTAAACAGTGTTTAAAGTACGAACCCACATCACACTTTGAGTCTTTTTAAAGAAATACAACTCTTGAGTCTCACGAGTGTAATGAGACAACGTAACAATCTAGTCTCATTTATATTATTTGAACAAAATGTTTGTGTTTCAGAATGCTTTTGACCACTCAGTTTCAATCCACTCATGCCCGTAAGGCTTTTCCATGTTTTGATGAACCAAAGTTCAAAGCAACTTTTAAGGTGACTTTAGGAGTGCCTAGCGGCTATGGAGCGCTCTCTAACACGGAAGAGGAATCTTCAACGTAAGAAAAAAATATATTCGTTTAACGAAAATTATGTACAATTTAGTTTTAACTTTAGACGCTGTTTCATTTCGCTGGAGTCCGCTTACTTCAATATAATAAAAGTTTTACCCTTTCAAAGTTGATTATTCAGAAAGTTTCTGTGACATGTAAATTGTATTGTTTTACATTGATCACATTATATTTCATAGCTTGTTTTATACATTTTATGCCCATCACAAGCTTCGTGAAATTGTATGGAACTTAATAATTAACGTTAATTGAGTTGAATAACGTCTGATAGTCTGTTAAAATACGTACCCCATAATAAAAAAGTGTTTATTAGTTATTTAATTGCACAATTGATGACTAAGAACAAAATTCATTGATCAAATACAACGTAATCAGAAACGAAGAAAAAATATGTATGTAAATAATGGATGATAATTAATTGTTTCAGTTCCACAGAAATTAAATTCAAGGAAACTGTAAAAATGTCAACTTACCTCCTGGCTTTTATTGTGTATGAAAAGGCAAGTTTTGGACCATCTATCAGAGTACTAGGCAAAGATGACGTAAAATTCACATCTTGGGGCCGCACCACTGCAATGGAGGCTCATCTGGGTGACTACAGTCAAACCATATCTCACAGAATCCTCTACGAACTCGATGAATTCACAGGTATTCCCTACAATGAAGACAAGGTAATGATGAAAGTTGATCAGGCAGCTATTCCTGACTTCTCGGCAGGCGCTATGGAGAACTGGGGTTTGGTAACATATAGAGAGACTGGCCTTCTCTTCGACGAGATTAACAACACTGAATCTTCGCGAAAAAGTGTTGCAGCTGTCATTGCTCACGAACTGACGCATCAATGGTTCGGCAACCTTGTCACCTTAGATTGGTGGAGTGTGACATGGCTCAATGAAGGATTTGCCCGCTATTTCCAGTACTTCATTTTGGATCAAATCTACCCACAGTGGCGCATGATGGAACAGTTTGTTGTAGATCAACAAATGAGCGTCTTTGCAACAGATGCTCTTGTCAGTGCAGTGCCGCTCTTCCGAGATGTCTCCGCACCCAGTGACATAGACGGACAGTTCGCATCGGCTGCTTACAGCAAAGGTGAGTACTCAAATGGAATTATCTTGTCGTGCAAGAATAATATGCTGACTGAGTTGATGGTTAACCTTAAAAAAGATGTTTGAAGTCGTAAATATAATATCGAAAGTATTTTGGGAAGTAGAAGAAAACATTTTAGACTTATTTTTTGTCAGTTAGATTTAACATTTATTTTGCATAAAGACATCTTCAAAATTAGTATTTGTTAATTTAAAATGGGCAAACTGCAAATGACAATGTTTGTGTACATAACACTTTATTTTTACAATTTCTTAAAACAAAATCAAAATTTAATTTCTTACACAAAATTGTGGGTGAATTACAAAGATCATGCGTACATCAAATGTTGTAAACCATACTAATGAAATATAGTGTTTCCCGGACAGCCGAATTTCCTAAAGCAGTAATGCAGTGGCGATATCGCAAAAACGGGCTATGGGTTTGAAGCCTGCTCAGGCATGAAATTTTACCCTTGTGTTGTGACAGGGTGGTTCTCACCCGACTCTTCACAAACCATATCCTATCCTTCCTGACCTCAAGTGGCTTAGGAGCCAGGTTTTAGAAACATTAACATTTAACACTTGGGTAGCGCAATATCTATGACTGTCAGCGCTGAAACAATATAAGCCCGGTGTAGCTAGGTTGCGTATAGTACAACCCGTTGGGTTACAGTTGGTTGTCATTACCTAGATGTCATTACTTCCTCTAACCATGAAAATCAGGCTAAGCTTCAGGAGACCACGGGTTACGTTTCTACGGTATCTCAAGGAAAATTCCGAACGTGCAGAACCCTCAGACGTTGAAAAAACAGCACCAAAATGATTGTTTAAACTTTTTGTAAGGATAGAGCACAAAACGCTAAATTACATGGCAAAAACGTAATTTCGATAAATTTTTAATTTTTCATAAATTGCACATTTTGTAACATCTTGTCGTTGATATTTACACTGAAGCTGAATTTTACTGTTCAATGATTTTAGAAACACGTAGAACAAACGTTTTCTTCTCAAGTTTCTTGAAATATCAAATTTTTTCCAAGTAAAATTATTTCAAATTAGTGCGTTTTCAGAAGGGTTAGAACGAGACTTTCAGAAAATGGTTTTTTTAGAAAATTCACAGCCTTTTCCCTTCTTTCTGAAAGATTAATTTCAATCAAATCAAACAAATTAACGTGAAAAAGTCTGTATATTTTATATTACAATAATATAACAATACATGTATCATGTATCACGACATGTATATATATATTTTCTTGGTCGGGGCAAAAAATATTTGTGTACTTTACTTCCAATGTCCCTGTATCTGTTATCTGTTGCTGTGTGACGATGAGAAAGCTCATTTCTCAGGTTGGGAAGACTAGTATACGGTGTAGAGATGGCTATGTGCCAACCACACGTGCCCCTTAACCCAAGGCTGCAAGGTCGGACCGCTGCTTGTAGGCCTTAGCTCGTAAACAGCTGTTGTGCCAAAGTACCAACTATATTACCCGATATTAATTAATTAATGAACGGAAGAATTTTTAAAGGTAAAGAAACTTTCGAACAAGCTTACTGTTGCAATGAATGCTGATAAATGTCATTCAGATAAACAAATAGAGAGCTGATAAGCACATTCTGACACTTATGCCAGAAACGTCAAATTTATTTAAATAGTGGATTAGCACAAATTATCAAAAATAAATTAGGTGTGATATGTGAAGCAGTTTGAAGGAAATATATTTGCCGAAATTATAAACAACCGGAGTTTATAATTTACAATATATTGTTTATCATATTAGAAAACTAGTACAAATAATTCTAGAAATATACACAGTAATGAAGCATCACTTTTTTACCTCTGCAAGAACTGAGAAGGTTTACAAAGTGCTCAAGAAAATAAAAAATAAAATAAAAAACGGTAAAGTTGTGAAAATTCCCTTTTAGGGTAAAGTAAGGGAGCTGCATTAATGGAATAAGGCGTTATGAATACAAATGTATACCGTCTTAATTTTTTTAGGAGCAGGTCCTTTTAAAATTGTTAGACAGCAGACATTTTTCCTTGTTATTTTATTTCATAACAATTCAAATTTAATACGATACGGTACAATAACGATATATTCGATACATCTTATTTGATATACGTGATTCATATACGATAACAATACAAATAAATACTGATACCTAAGATATCAGACAATCAGATCAGTATGATAGGGTGACAACATGAATATACCCACCCTAGGTACCACTGGACCTTCGTTGATACCTTATTATATTACTGACATTGGCGAAACCTTCAAAATAAATGGTACAAAATTGTCACATATCCTCCAAAAAATTACAATATTTAAATTCTGCGCTTCACGAACAAAGACAAAGAATAGTTTCGGAATATGACGCATCCCCTAGTCTGTTCTGTCTTTATACTCCTCCTCGTACTTTTGCATTTTCAAAAGTGTATATACAATACAATAGAAAATAATGTGTATACTAAATAGTAAAAAATAATGTGTATACAGTATAGTAAAAATAGTATACAAATACCTTGTATTTAGAATACTACTTGAAAATGTATTTTCAAACACCAGAAAACAATCTTACATCGACTTACTAGTTTCTGTTATAGGAGTACGTTCTTCCGATATTAACCCATTTACTCCCGTTGCCTCCAAAATAGAGCAGTCAACCATTTTTTTCACTGGGCGCTTATGGGCAGGGCGTATTCATCAATTTTTTTGATCTTCTCAAACTTTGCTTAACTGTTGTGTTATTGTGGTTACGCCAGAGGGAGAGGCTGTCTGAAGCAAGTGGTCGTTGGTCTGTACAGGGCCTAAGCAGCTAAGTTGTAATGGTTTTGCAACTTCGTAGAAAGAAAAACCCACTCACGCAATCGGCGATTGGCGCTTTAGATCGCTCTATTATAACTTAGCAACATAACTGTGGTTTCGCACTGACAGTTGCAAACACATGCCACCAGAGAACCTCAACAGAGACTGTGCGCCCGCGGCCGTGCCGACAAAGAGCCAGCGCTATTTGCGCCAAATTATTGGGCGTTAGTGGCTTTAACTGTGTAATGGTATCGAATCTTGTTTTTTAAGGCATTTTTTTTATAAATAAAAATAATTAATTAGTAGTAGTTATGCGATAGAATCAAAGAACTGCTGAATATCTTTCTTTATTATTTACATACTAATCTGTTTTATCTTCAGGAGGTTGCGTGGTACGCTTGCTCCACATTATTTTGGGTCCAGAACATTTTCAGAAAGGACTTCAACAATACTTAAACGACAGGTAAGTGGCGTAAAATATTGTCTGATGTCATCATAATAATCAGTTGAAATTTGTTTTAAATATAGTTAAACTTGAATTTTTTCTTAAAATGTTTCCTTTAGGAAATATCAGACTGCTACAGATGAACAATTATTTGAAGCCCTAGATAAACATAAACCCGAGGAGTTGCAATCGGAGAACTTACCCGATGGTTTCAGTTTTACTGATCTAATTAATTGGACCCATTTGGCAGGTTACCCTTTGGTCACTTTTGAAAGGGACGGGACGAATAAGAAAGTTACTATTCAACAAGTAAGTTAGGAGAGTGCAATGAAACCTCAGTGAGTGGACTCCTCTTGTGAGCGAACGCATTTTCAAGGAGGATAATTTTCTTTGTATGCGGCTAAAACTCTTTCAGAATGCCTCTACTAGAGTGGCATATTTTTCGGTTCCGAGCGAGCCCATTATGTACATGTTTCATTGTATTCTTTCTTTGAAAAAAAATGAGATAAATAAATATCACTGAAGAAAGAAAATGAGTAAAGGTCTTTATTTCAATTTTGATCATTTTGTGCTAGGAGCGGTTTTTCTTGGAAGAAGTTACAAATTCTGAGCAGACAACCTACCCAGTATATCTCCAATGGACCACAAATGACGGTAGATCCAGCAAATACTGGCTCGTGGAGAAATCAGGCTCATCTGCCGAAGCTTTGCCAAAAACCGACAACGATTGGTTTATCGTCAATAATACAGGGTATTTTCGAGTGAATTATGACATTCAAAACTGGAAAAATCTATACACTCAACTATCAAATGACATGGAAAGAATTGCTCCACTGGATAGAGCCACTCTCTTGGATAATGCTCTTAATCTTGCTCGAGTAAATAAAATGTCGTATCAACATTCCTTGGCATTGCTTCAGTATCTTAAGAATGAAACGGATTACATCCCATGGAACGCAGCGTTTTCTGGATTAAGTTTTCTACATCGCTTGTTGGTGAACGTGGATGAGGCAGGCATATTTAATGTAAGTCTATGAAATTATAACTAATTTTCCAGAATTTTTTCTTAGCTTGTTCTTTTTATCGAGCAGAAAGATTTCAAATGAATAAACAGTCATAATACGTAATTCATTAAGCATGGTGAATACTTTATAATTCAATAAGTAAAAATAAATCTATATGTACAGTGAAGTAAGAAATAATTTACTATTTCTCACTAACTCACTAGAATTTATTAGGATTGTGGGACCTCTAATTAGATGATGTTTAGAGCTAAAATATATCAATTCTGCTCTTTCAAGAAATATATTAGTAACCAAGGAAGCTTATTTAGCATACCACTCATATTCTTGAAACTATTTCAAACGAATCAAGAATAATTCGGGTAGAATTGCCTCTCTTTACAATTTCAGCGCAACTCCGCAAGATTGCTCGCGCGAATAGAGGAGAGCAGTGGGTGTACTTTGAGGCACGATATGCCAATACATGATCCGAAATAAATGTTCACCAACGTTTTTGTAATACGTACTGATCTTGAAGACTGCCAACGTCAATTTAAAGCACATTAGTTTAAAGCATTAGTTTCAGTTACGATACAAAGTTTGTGTTGTGGATTTTTCTAAAACGTGATTTGATATATTTAAAACATTTGAAGACCAAACTTCAAATTGCGATTCTTCATAGAATTGAGCAGAACACCTTTTCACGCGGAGAACATAACACAACGCATGGTAAATGGGGCTACTATGAAGTTGCCGCGCTGTGCCACTCATTGTCACAAACTAGCGCTACTTTCTGTGACAAAACTACCCCTCTTTTATCAACCATTGTCACAAATATAACGTGTAAGTGAAAGGAAATGACGATTTCCAACAAGTGACACTACCATAAGCGCGCCTTCTCACGCCGCCACGGGTGGCGCGCTTCCGTCAAGCAGCAGAGCCCTTCCGACGCCGCCACCGCTGCAGCCACGCCCGCACCGTCGCCCGCCGAGGAAGGGGGCGGGTTCTACAGGGATAGGTTTCGGTCGAACGTCGAACAAAGGGATCGCAGCAGGCAAAACACCGCCACCGGCGGCGCCGTGGGAAGGCTCCCATTTAAAGCTGTGTTCTCCTAGCGGCGGGTCGTACGCCCTCCGTTTCGCGAAGCGAGAGTTCGCCGCCAATTGCCGCAACGGCGCAAACCCGCCGCACGTGGGAAGGTCTCCATTTAAACCAATGCTCTGCTACGAGCCGCGGTGCTCGGAAGCGCGCAGCAGTGGCGGCGTGTGAAGAGGCCGTAAGTGCACATGGTGCAGGGGTTCATGTCTACTAAAACTTTTGAGAGGATCCCCATAGCCTCGTATAATGAAGAATTTTTCATAAACATTTGCAATCTCCGATTTCCCCCTTTGCACTCTGAAAATTTGGAAAATTGTTATACATTTGTGGAAGAGGCTTTTTAGGTCTTCCAATAACCCTATAAAAGGTTACACATATAATAAAATGTTTTTTATAAGTGCACCATTACTTACAATTTCATTCTCTTTGTAGTTGGTTTCCTTGATATGCTTGTAAAATATGTCAAATTTAAATTAAATGTTTAATTTAAAAGGGGGCGGATACATTAAATTGGGATCTGGTCTTTCTTGAGGCTATATCTGCGTCCCTCTCCCGCCCTCTCATTTGACCACCCACAAGTTAAATGAAAGCGTTCGGAATCGGGACGTCTGCGTAGGCCAGGGTAGGGGTCGTTTGATGAAAAGCGACAACGCTGCAAAAACCCTTTGTGTGCTGCCCGAATCCATCTCAATAGCATCAGAATTGGCGGCAGTTGTTTCCTTTAAATTATGCGTTATTATTTGTTAATTGTTAGTACGCATGCTTATGCTGTTTTTTCAGAAATTCGTATCGACACTGACGGAAAGAGTATATAAATACCTGGGATTCCAAGACAGAGGTGATCATTTAGAGAAAATTCAGCGAGCAACCACACTCTCCTGGGCATGTCGAGTCGGCGTTGAAGACTGTCAGAAAACGGCAGTCGATTTACTAACAGCGTATGTCGACGAAGGAAAACGGTCAGTATGCATATTTATAATAGCAATTGAAATCTATGAAGCTATGTGCTATAATTTAGCGTAAATATACAACTGTTGCATATTTGCATGAGCATGCATGAGTCGCAAGGTATACTTGTTTCAGAGTGCCTGCCAATCTGCGCAGCGTCGCCTACTGCTATGCTATTAAAAATGGGCCGAATGATTTATGGTTCAAATTGTGGCAAAAATTTCAAGAGAATGAGGATGCATCGGAACGTTCATTGCTCATCTCAGCCCTTGGCTGTTCTCGTTCTTATAGCACGTTGTACATGTAAGTACATGCATTCGTTAGTAAAAAAATACATTATAATGCGTCGCCTCATTTTTAAAATTATTAATATTTCTTGCTGTAGTTTTTTATTCTTCCTTTGGTATTCTTAAAAATCTCTGTGTGACTCCTTTTCCTAATGTTTTAAAACACGATAATGGAAAGTAGTGACAGATTATGCATATTCTAGCTTCTACTATTATTTACTGAATTCTAGCTACAACATAAATAACAGATATCTCTCAATGTGTATATCATACGATGTACATATTGTAGGTTACACAAATCAATTATTAGCAGTAACTTGCATTTCACAGATAGCTCATCTGCAAAATAAGGTAATATATTTGATTAAATAAATATTTCTATATTACGATTTCGTTATGTTTTAAATTAATTAATATTTTAGAAAATTATATATTTATTTCTTTACAGAGATTTTGAATATTATTTAATATATATTTAAGAATAGTTTAAAACCTGTATGGATCAACATTAGATTCTTCTTTGAATTACCTTAATAAGATACCATATATTCTAAACCACGTCTCGGAAGTGCGTTATGATTTCAAAACATTTTATAATGTTGTGATTCAATAAATTTAACACTAACTTATGCAACTCCGTCAGAAGTTGTCGTCAAAACAAAATTGATCCTAACGCACGATACAGAAGTGGCTGTTTTGTAAATGCAAGAATTGTAATTATTTTTCTTCTTTTAACACCCACTTCTGTCCCAAATATAATAAACCGATAAGAGAAACTCAAAATAAATAACCGAGAAGTGAGTTAGCGAATTAGAACAGTTAGCAGTGAATTTCAATTTGATGTCTTTTGCTTGAAGCAATGCTTAAGAAGCATTTTCTCTGGTAAAATATGCAGAGATAATTTCATTATTGATATTAAGCAGGAGTAAGTGGGTGTTAAAGTGAAAGAGTGGGTAGTAGTAACTCGATACTACTTGGGATAGTATTGAATTAATAGACTTTCATCAAATATTTAACAATTTCAATAAAATAATACTGTAAAATGTTTTAAACTAAAATATGAAATTTTGAATTTAGTCATCATGACACAAAATGTAATCAAAGTACATCTGAATTAAATTGAAAGTACGAAGTAAACAATTTACATATCGAAAACACAGGGGATGATCTTTCTCACTCTCTTAATTCAATTTATATTATGAGGAAGTAGTTGGGTGGATGGAGAATTCTTTTATTTAACTTACAAATTTAATCTGATGTAGAATACTCGACTGAGAATGTAAAATCATTGTAAAATTATAATACTCCAAAACATTATTTCCAAAGATAAGAATTACGAATGATAGATAATTTATGTCAAAGAAGTGGGAAAATCCCATTAACTCATAAATACAATAATGTTAACAAATTTCTGGAAATATGCCTATTAATGGTGCGAGAGATATTTCAAAAACATTTGTTTCATTGTGAAAAAACAAAAAAAAATGCCCCAAAATTAACTTTAATTAAACAGTGCAATTAGGACCATTCCTTCGAAGTTTGAAGTCAAAATTTGAAGCCGTTTTTGAGAAAATGGCGGTTGAGCGTTTCTGAAAATGCGGAATTTTCAGCTACTTTTCACAGAAAACTTGAATTTTCGAGATACTTTATCTGGTATTGTTAGAGCACATGTACTCATAAATTCATTGATGTGAATAAGTCATCGCCAATATAACGTCGTAAGAGACAAGTAAAAAAATTACATTTTGTAATTTTTGAAAAAAGAAAAAATACAGCAAAATGATTTTATGTCATCTCACGAAGTCTATTTAACACTATTACTACGAAAAGCTTAAAGAAAAAATTTAGAGCCGTTTTTGAAAAATACTTGTTTTTGTTATTTTGTAATAGTACACATACTGCTCGCAATATTGCGTGAAAACTACTAAAATTTCCAAAGATGTACCTGACCTTAATGAAAGAACTCACTATGGTAAACTAATTTTATTGAAGGAAAAATATCTATTTTCAATTTTTTAGTTGAAAGAAGCCACCCGAAAAATTTGAATTTTTGAGATTTTCAAAAATTCATAGTTAATTCTGAAAATAGGAATATGCTACCTTTATAAGTATATTTTACCCTATTCTTACAAGAAATTTAATGAAAAAATTTGGAGACGATTTTAAGAAAATATTGAAAATCGGGTTTCATGTCAAGAACCCCCAAATTTTATAGATTTTCCATTTTGCTCCTTGTCCCATTTGTTCACTTGTCCATTTTCCAGTTATGTCCGATTGTCCTATTTTTTGTCTAATTGTCCCCCTTTCTCCATTTTGCCCCTTTTCCAATTTTGTCTATTTTGTCCCCATTATCCTATTTTGTCTCTATTGTCCCATTTTGTCCCTAGCTCTCTTTGTTCTCCTTTCCCCCCTTTGTCCTACTTGTCTCCCTTTGTCGTTTTGGTCCTTCCGCCCACTGCGATGGTCATCTGAAAACCTTATTGCAAATTGCAAAGAGAATGCAATTCTGCCCGTGGATTCCGAAAATTCTAGGAATGTGATTGATCGACAGGTGGAGTACACAGGTTCCAGTTAGTAATCCATGCGGTGCGTAATCGATGTCATTCGTCGATTAAATATACAGCAGGAATACGTATATTATTAAATGGCCTAAGAGAAAATCAATTATTGTCTTCGAGAATTCAATCAGCAGAGCGAAATATCCAAGTTCAGGCAAGGGATCTATTTAAATTGATGAGATTTGAGAAATGATTCATATAAGAAACGAAATACTGGCGTGTAGAAAGGAATGTGCTAATTAAAATTATCAGTTTTGAAAATAACAATTGTATATCATATCATATCGTATCAATATTGTTTATCACATAGAAAATAATTGTGACAAACCTCAGATCATATTGCAAATGTATCTTGTTTTATTCTTTATACCGTGAATTTATCTTATCGATTTAACCAAAATGCTTCATCAACATTTCTAAATATTTTGAATTTTTGTTTTTCAAGGTTTTTAGAACAATCACTTTCAGAGGACGTGATCAGGCCGCAAGATGCAGCTAGTGTTTTCTCGGCTGTGTATACCAACCCAGAGGGAGTTGACGTTGCACTAGATTTTCTTGTCGAAAATTTTGACCGCATTGAAAAAGCGTAAGTAAATGAATGTTTAATTCCTTGAAAATACTCATTAATTGTTTCATATAGAGTTACGTAACATATTCTTTTCTCCCATTACTTTACACAAATGTAAACATGATGCAAAATTATTTGTAAGATAAAATATTTAAAAGAGACCCGTTAGCAGTTCAATAGTGTGACAAAAATTGGAATTTTTTGCATGACTTTGTGTTTACACTTCCTTGATTGAGTCAGCAACGGAGCAAATCAAATCAAATTAATACATTGTCTGATGAAATTTGAAAAAAAGCCATTAATGTACTTTACAGACGTGTCAGAGAGACTTAGCCAAGGAAGGGTTCGTGTATATAAAAATTGTCCTTCTGTGGAATGTTTGCAAATAACTGTTCATAAAAAGTAATTAATAATGAACAATATATGAATATATGTTAAATGATAACTCGCAGGAAAAAAATATATTACTATTATTTGGGATTTGGAAAGTTAATCTGCCATGAAGAGTGTCCTCATCGTCAAAAGCATCAGAGAATGTGACTTTTCTTGACTAGATTTTGACATTTCTCTGACTATCGTCAACAATCAATAATATTTAGGGATGTATAATAACGTTCTTGATGTGCCTGGTTGCCATTGTATGTGAAATTTGTTTCAAGTACAAAAGTAAATGAAAAGGCTGAACTTTGATTTGTGAATACTATTGTGCTTCAGGTATGTAGCATTAAATGCCGTAAGGAATGTTGTCACTGGTATTGCAAACTACCTCACTAAAGCGGAGCAGAAGACTAAAGTAAGTTTCAATAAATATATGTTATTGAATGCTTACCTAATTAAGTCATATTAAAGTTGAAATTATACCTCGAAATTTTCAAAATGCTTCTTTCATAATGCAATGGGAACTTATCTTTTTCAGATGCAAACACTGATTGTCAACAACCCAGATTCATTGAATACACCTGGGAAGATAGCGCTGGCTACTATAGACACAAATCTTGACTGGTTGAACAAATATAAGGATGAGGTTCTTGATGCGATAGAAAATCAATTATCGAAAGAGACACGCGGGGTTGCTTTGTGGTAAATAATTCGTTCTAAAACAATGTTTTATTGCCAGAGTAAAAAGAGTAGGCATCGTAGCACAACCAAATAATTGTTTCGGAATTACGTAAAACTATATTGTCTATCAACTGTTCAAGTTTGTAAAAAGAGATAAATTACAGCTGTTAATAAAGTGAGCACTCACTTTCATAACATGAAATTATATTTAATAAATAGTGTCTTAGTAAACTGTATTTCATTTTTAAATTTAAAAGCTGATAGTGCAAAAGTCCTGTACGTTTTTTGTTATTTATTACTGGGAAGTATCATCTAATAGTGTCATTATTACTACGTAACAATAAGCTGAGAGAATTCTAAAACTAAGCGAGACAAAAGGTATTTAATAGCTATGAAAATAATATTTATCCTAAATGCTCAGTTATTTTAATTGCAGTTATGTACATAATTATATTTTGTAGTAAGTACAGATTTCATACTATTATGTAATTGCGGTTCAGATAGTTGTGCTAAAATAAAATGTAAAAGACTGTGATTTCAATAATTTGATGCCTTTCTTTACAGAGTTTCTTGGTATAATAAAACATAACGTTCTAGTACAATTCTCCCAAGAATGAAGTAAAGATTTTTACTTTTTCACCATACTACATTTTTACATAGTAAAGAGGAGGTAGTATTATAACTTCTGTCAAAAATCGACAATTTTTTGACCGAGATATACCAATTATGCAGACCTGATATCGAAAATATCACGTACATTTTGTTTCAATTTATAGTAAATTACTTCTCCTAACACGTTGTATACTCAACATTTTTGTTTGTGGGCCATTTGAAACCAAAAAATTGCTTGATGGAAAAACGTCTGCCCGTCCGTCTGTCTGTGATCAACAGTAAAGCGTGAACCGTTCAAATGAGTTTCTCTAAAATTGATATTCCAGATCGATTTGGCCGACCTCAAGTAGCTGAGAGTTAGAAACGGACATTTTAATTTTGAGGGCTACATTATACTTTATTATTTATAACATTTATAGAATTTCTCCTGTGTATCATAACATTTAGTGAATAATATTTTATTCACTGTATCGATGTGTCATTCCGAGAAACTAAAGAAGAAGAAGAAGAAGAAGAAGAAGAAGAAGAAGAGGGGGGGATTATAAGTTTGAAATTAAATAAATGTATGCACGTGCTAATTGACCACAATTAATTTAAATTAAATGCGTTATTTTTCACACACATTAAAAATAAGAGTTCTTCTGCCAAAAATCCGCCGTTTTCCGCGCAGTATTATACATTTTTCTCTTCTCACAAAACACTTGAAGGTTAGCGAATAGGTTGAAGCATAGCGATGCGCAATCTAACACGCAGTAAACAATCGTGGCATGGCGCGCACTGCCTGAGAGTGCACGAGACGCCGCAGAGAGCGCTCGACGGGCCCCTCTTGAATTTCAAAGCGACACATCGATATTGTTGCTCAATGTATTGAATATTGAAAGTCATTAAATGAAAAATGTATATTCCTCGTATGGTAGGATTTGTTCATTATTGGGAGGATCTGCGTGCCACCTACGCACGAGCCGTCTTTGGAATTCACAGGTTCAGCTACGAAGAGTGCGGGACAATACTATTTTAAACATTGCCGCAGTATATTGCTCTCCTACAGACAATATGGCAGCGTTTCAAAAACTACTACAAATAACTAGATGTTCGGGTTTACTTTCAGGATGTTCATAATTGGAGGAGATTTTAGGGCGTATCGCGGCAAGGGATCATAGATATAAGAAGCTCTATGGGCAATGACTCGTTAACGAATTCGTTCGTGACTACGGATTAACTCCAGAACTTGATGTTTCTGAAAGGCCGCGATACTGAAAGTATTTTTAGTTCGCCTGGAAAAGATGTTAATAGCTCACAAAACAACACCAGGTACAAACACGTGACCACGAGGGTGTGTTACTGCAGGTGAGGAGGCAGTGAACTAGGTTCTAGAAAAACACAAGAAAACTATTGTTTTAATACATTCGGATAAGCACAACAAGTTTTCAGAAATATTGAATAGGAAATTACAAATTACACTGCTTGGAAATTGCATGATAGATAGTGAAGGGAGTATGGAACTCCCGAACGAATAATGTTTGCAGACAAAGATTTATTGGTTCCAGCTAAGATGACTGAAGAAAATTGCGATCCATTGTATTAGACGAAACTTATTAGCAAAATAGAAGAGAAACGTCAAAAAAGTGTACACTTAACACATTAGTTTTCACAATCTGACCCGCTTCAATTATAACCGTGACAAATTAATACAGCAAAAGCGTACAATGCAAGAAAATTATCTCTGTAAAATTATACCAAATAAGAGGACTAGTTGGAGAAATTTTCATAGACACATAGAACAAACTAGTGTGCAACAAAACTGCACAGACTTTCCTGCATTATTTTTCTATTTCTTTTACTCTCATCTAGCTAATTGAACTTGCCACATACTATTGCCTGCTGCCATCTATCGCCGCCCGCAGAACATCTTGCAATTTTCTTAATTTTTCGGTTTCCTAAGAGTAAAACGGAAATATTATTTTAATAACATATTTTATTATAGTTGATAACATTTTATTCAAAGCATCATTTTATGCTACACATTAAATGGTGAAAGTAGGAACTCCCATTCAATCGGTGAAAAACTTTTACAGCTAGCCGCTATTCTAATTAGTATAATAAATTGTCCTAGAAGAATTGAGGGAAAACCTGTGACTGAAATGAAATTACCAGTGTCAATTATCACAATGAAGGGAGAATTGAAGTCATGTCCTCAAATATTGAAGACATTCTGGTGCAACTAAAGAGCATTTACTTTGTCCTCCAAAAGACGAAAACAGTTTTTTGAAATCTCTTTGTCGCGCATTTTGCTAGATCTGGGATCTGGCAACACATTTCGATTACACGTTATGCCAATTTTCACATGTTCTGCATTTCTAGAGCAAGCCCTTAAGAGCAATTCTACTGTTCCGTGAAGATCTTCTATCGAAATTAAAATGTTTCTAACTCATAATGTGGAATTGTATCAGTGATTGAAACAGTGTGTCTAACGATATTTTAAGAAACATTGATGTATGAGGAAGAAAAGTAATTATAAAGAAAATAACTAACAGAAGTTTCATTGAAATGTTGCAGATGAAAAGAGAGTGTAGTAGATAATATTCTGCAACTTCTTCATTTCTTGATCAATGTATTTCAATAATTAAAACAGAAGAAAACTGTTATATAGTAGTCGAATGGAAAATTATGCCGATTTCTTATGGCAGTATATTTCCGATGAGGAATAAAAACCAACGAAATTAAATTCAAACGCTGACAGTTGTTCTTGTCTACCACTGCCAATGATCACTGAATCAACACACAAAGTGGTATAAAATGAACGCTAACTGGAAGAAGGAGATGAGTTTGTCCATTTTACTCTGAATCAAATTAGGCAGTTTCCTATCCGCGCAAAGGACATATCTCGAGAAACCTATGACTACTACTCGAACACTGAGTTCTCATTCCACGGATTCTGTCTCAATCTATCCTAAATGATTAACATGCAGCCCACATAGAAATTGTGAATACTTAGGGAATAGCTCGTTCGTTTGTCTTCTGGCTTCAGTATATATGTTTAGCCGGAGATCGATAAAGAAATTGAAAACGTTGCTAAATCTTGAATCGAGTGCTTTAAACATTCCCACTCAAAATTCCGAGATCATCATTGGGAATATCCAAAGGACCCATGGGAACGTATGCACATCGATTAAGCAGGTCCGGTGTCGGGTATGAAGTTCTTAATCATCGTCGACGCGTACAGCAAATGCTGTGAAAGAAAAGTAACGGCATCGCTGACAGCTTCAGCGACAATAAAAATTATCCACGAGTGGTTTGCGACATATGGAGCACCAATCACAATCGTCTCAGATAACGCACCACACTTCGTATCACAGGAGTTTCAGGATTTTCTACAGATGAATGGAGAGAAGGGCCATAAACGTACTGCCTCCTACTATCCGTCAACAAATGGTCAAGCAGAACTTAAGGTACAAATCACAATGCTCTGAAGACTATGGCAACTACAAGCAATACTCTTCAGCAAAATCTCCACAAATTCCTACAATAATAGCGGAAAGACTCCTAATATAACAACAGGACAATCTCCGTCTGTACTGTTCTTAGGTCGCAATATACGGATATATACGGTTAGATCTTGTCAGACCTGATTACACGCATACAAGATTGACAGAGAAACAGCATTATTCGTCGAATCCATCATTCCGCGAGTTTCAATCGAAACAATTCGTTTACTTTTTGTCTGGAAACTCGAGCGTGGACAAATGTATACCTGTGTACGTGGTGACACGACTCGGCGATTTATGAGATCGACTTTCAGGGCAAACGTATCAAACATAGACCTAATGCGATTGCGACAAGATGCTACAAATGACAATCCTGATAGACTGAAACTGACAGATAATGACACTCAATCAAGACTACGAAAAGTTCATTTATACAACCCAGAATTTACCGTAGAAGTACCCGATTAGTGGCATGAGAAGATGACTAGTACCTACATACGATATGCTCTTTTTATGACAACAGTAGCAAATGGCATCTAGAAATTTACATTTGGCCCGACCCACTGCGTTGGCTGTTGTTTTCTCGAGGATTGTTGGTTGTACCGTGATATTTAGCACCTTGCTTTTGCGCAGGACCACGAGATGATGATCGATTTCGTTGCTATGGCTTTTTTTGATTCTTGAACTTCAGTGGTGTCTATCCCAACTTTCTTCTCTCTGATAAGACTAATGTGTTTGCAGTCCTCAGGTTATTCGACGTACATCGCGTAGCCTAGCTACAGAGAATGTGCAATTCCCTATGCTGTTTTGAAAGCATCCTTTTTATATTATCTAACCACACATGTTGTGACATCCCAAACCCATTAATAATTGCCCAATTATCATTCTATCCATGAACTCACCGTATTCGCACTTTGCAGCTCCTTGTTTCAGATGAAGAGCAAAATTAGCAATCGATTCTTCCTTTGGTAAACGACTTTTCGAAAATGTATACTCTTCACATATTTAATTGTTGCGCTATCAATTTTTTTCATGAGTGTTTGTTTCAGAGTATTATAATCATCTAATTCAGGTTCTTGTAGACCTACAAGAAATTTCAGAGCAGTATTCAATTTCAGAGCCCATATGTACGCGCGCATACCTGGCGTGTTGATCTGTAGATATCTTGCTCAGGTCAGGCACCCATTCAAACCTTTGGAACTAATTTTCTACTGTTAGAACATCGAAATGACACGTGTTTTCGGTTGCGCTCCCGCGCGTTGTCTTTTCGCTTTCGGATTAGTTGCCGACTCTTTCAAAGCATTCGCGATGAAGCTCGCGAACCTCTTGAACGTTTCCGCTGACACATCTGCCGTGTGCCTTTGTCGCGAACGAGATGTTGACGTTGAGATTCGTGAGTTATTACACCGATGTACCACTAGCAGTTGAAACGACTAGGACAGCAATGGTCCCCTTGATGCGTGTGACACAACTGACTTCTTCAAGAAGCGCGAACACGACGACCGAAGAAGCGGCTACAAGACACACCGAGCCACGACTCCAGCAGAGCGCGTTGTGAGAATGGCCGATGCGCCACGTGTTAAATGATGACCTCATTCGCGCGAACTCACCGATACGCGTAAAAGGTTCACAGCGGCAACAACAATTCGAGTACGACCGCAAAGGTTGGCGTGAGGCACGTTGTGTTGCGTCATCACCACGGCCGCTGCAACGTGCGACGAGTGTGTCGAGAGGTCAGCGACGTGCGTTGGCGTCTTTGTTCATCCAAGATGGAGGAAACCCGATGAGTTGACTTGTATTACTCGCGCACCTTTTCTTGAACGATGGATTGAAGAAATGCGGGAAGAGTGGGGGTATTAGTTTCGTAATTAGCTACTAGATTTTATGAAGCAATGCCAATCTCTGGAGAATCAGTCATGCCTTCGTAACTTTATCAATAATTTGCGTTCTAACTTTCTCAGGAGTTCGATGTATTTCCTGTGATAGATCTTCACCTGCTTCGGTCATTTCTTGTCGAGTTTTTGAAGAAAAATATGGACAGAAGTTCTCGTTTCGACAGACAAAAGTTTATATTTTGCGCCAGTGAAGATGTGTTTGGAATATTGTCATCAGTGCTCTTTGCGAGCCTTTGCATTAAACTGTTTATTGTGTCAGAGGGGGGAAGCAAGGTCATCGTTCAAGAAAAGTTGCCCGAGTAATACGCCCGTAATGATGAAGATAAACTCAAGCTTTCGACACATTGCTTTACCTTTAATTAACTGATCCCATTCCTGACACCACTTCTGAATTCTTGGTTTCAAGATCAATAATGAAGCCAAATGAAACAAATTTTCATAATTTATTTCAGCACAATGCACCGTGTACAACATCAAACAAAGAATCTGGAACTCGTTGCTATACTGCGAAAACAGTAGACAACATATAAACATGAAAACAGCGTAAATTTGAATATGTTTCGATCAACGAGCTAAAATTTCCCATATCGAGTGGCTGAAGTGCCTCCATCTTTGAAGTAAATTGAATCTATGTTTTTCGCAATCAAGACAGCGCCCTATGGAAAACAAAGTAATCTAGCATTACGTTTTAGTGGTGGTTACGGACGGTTACTCCCTGATTACACCGCCTCTCGTACGTCTTGACTTCAAAAATCCTGACAGTCATTAGTTCGGCGAGTCTCCACCAAGAACGCTGAAACTATGGGGACAGCCTCTCTATGTGGTATTTTCCAGCTCGTTGGTTTCGATACACTACAGAAACAAACAGTGTATTACAAATGTAAATATTGAAATTTAATGATTGTCTATTAAAATAATAACCTGACGTTACTAGTTTATTTACGTGAAAATAAAAGACAAGTCATTAGTAATCTGGTACGGATTACGAGTAAAAGATTGTTGGACGGAATGACAAACGACAAAATGAGTTACGGTTGTGTGAACACCACAACTCCAAACCTCCTACCGATATTGAAAGGACTCGTTGAATTTGTTATTACCTCAATTTCATGAAAAAAGAATAATAGAGTTTTATTTTCATGAATGGAAAGCATTCATGCATACATAAAATCATTAGAATACTCATCTTCTCTATTAATGAATATGCTCGACGTCGCTTGATATAGTTGGATTTCTTTCAGACTTAATTCAGTGGATAAATACCTATCCAGTGTAGAGTAACTAGAAAGTGGTTGAAACCATCGCGAAAAAGACATTTTAAATTTGGTTCAGAAACTCATTCAAGAAAACAGAATCTTACAACTTTTTTTCTACTCGTACATAATAATTGTAGTTTTTACACAAATTTATAATGTCCACGCATTGAATGTATTTCTACTTGCATCCTAAAACAATACTATCTATGATCAACATCTTTCTCAAAAAATCGCTTTTATCTCGTATTTTTCTCGTGTCACGTTATGATCAAAACCTCCGTTCTATCTTCACCTGATAAGACAAGATGATTACACGTTATTGTGACATTCAAATCCCTGTGTTGGTATCCCAAAAATAAACGCTTAATTTCTTGATTGAAATTAATTAATATAATTACAATGTTCACTTAGTGCAACTTACCAAAAATGTGGAAGTACATATTTAAATTTCTATGTTTTTGGTAAAAATAATTAAATTTGGAAATAGATGGTGAAAATGTCTTGTTGACAATGTAGAAAGACTCACAAGACATGTACGATAAATTTTTCTCTGAATCTTATCATTCTGTAATGTGTTACAGTTTAAGAAAACAAACTAAAGCTATTAGTACTTAACGAAGCATTACCACACTCACGAATGGTTTGAATTAAAAAGTAGTTCTCTTGCAAATGATTATCTCGTGAGGGAAAAATCTGAACATGGGAAGGGGCCTTTCTCTAGTTTCGAGATAAATCAAAGACGACAGTTTTGTAATTGGAGAGAATTGCCATGCACTATTAAATGTTAAAATATGTAAGCAAACATCTACTGCGATGAGTCAAACGTTCACGAGGCATGTTAAAAATTGACGAAATATGAGTCGAATTTTAGTTTAGTGTATTTTTTGTTTTCTGGGTTTGTAACGAGAACAATTAACAAGTTTCTACATTTTACTCTATCAAAGTCATTTTTTTCAGAAACAAATGCTTTTGAATCAAAATATATACGTTCCACTTCACAAGCAGTAATCGAAGCATATCTCAATGATGAAACGGAGCCAATCTGAGTATTATGAAGCATTTTTTTATTATTCACCACAAATACTTTTTTATATTTTGGTAATTTCCAATCAGGATTTGATTTTAACAGTTTTATAATTTACTCCTTAGCAGTCACACTCACATCTCCAAAACTAATTTCCAAGATTTTAAGGTCTTCTACAATTTTTAATGACTCTGTTAGAGGTAAACCAGTTTTAATTTTCGAATTACAATAGGCAATTTTTCAAAATGTGAACTATTTTTTTACGATATGGGCATCTAGGAAGGTATTTTATTTTCACTTTTTCGAATACGGTACGTATATACGAAAGTAATATACGTAGAGTCAAATAGAGAGAGTTATGTAATGCTGCGGAAATCGAATTCGAGATTTCAACCGAAATAGACTTTTTGAGGTCTCCGGATATTATGGTTTTTTTTTTTTTCAAAACACCCGTTCGTCTGTTCAAACGCTCAAATGCTATTTTCTCAAAAACGGCTCTAAAGTTTTCTTCAAACGTTTTGTATGCATAGTGTTAAATGTAGTGTTCGAGTACAAGATGACATAAAAGCGAAATGAACAGTCATATGAACAGTACAGATAAATATTAGTTTCGCATGGAACATTAAGGTGTTATATTGTTATTATGTGAGTGCGTGTAATTGTGATTCGTCGCGCCTTCAAAGTAATTTATGACAACTGGTTTTTAAAATGTGAGAAGCAGCGCCGCATTACTCATGTGTTCGTCATGCTGCAGTTAATGTGTTGTAGATATCCGTTAACATCTGGCCTGTGAGTGCCTTCGTTGGTACAAAGAATTTATGAACAATGAACTGGAACTATCAACAAAATTATTACAACTTTTCGGCTACCCCATCTTAATGACAACTTTTAATTACTATTTTTATCGATATGTGTTTCTGTCAAGAAAAAAGACGAAGTCGTAGGCTTCCGCGGCCAGAGTCATGTGGGTGATCTGGGCTGTCCGGGTGACGCCGCGTCGAAGGCTGAGTTGCTGACGTTTCGACCATACCAGCCCTTAAGAAGACCACGACAGGATGGACAGCCCAGACCACCCACAAGAAAAAAGACCTTACATTTCCGTTAATCAACTTCACGTAATTCTCCATCAGCATTGTAACTTACGAGTTTGCCTTGAAATAATATTATTTAATGAATATTTAGTTCATACTGTCAATTCTTAATTTATTAAATTCTATGGAAGAGATGTCTCATGTGGGAGACAATGTTGTCATGCATTATATTACATGTGTGTAAAACCCTTAGTGCAAAGAAAAGTAAAGAAGGCCTTTCACGGATGGAACTAATTATTAAAAAAGTAAAAAAAGTTTCTTGTTCTCTTTTTGTTGAATTTTTCTACTTCATTTAAACAAATAAAGAAATAAAATTTTGTTTATTCAACACAGAAGCTACTGATATTTAGTTTTAGTTATAGAATTTTTTATTTTACGATTTTAACCCATTTTCACAATTTGTCCAATGTTTTCCGTATGGAGCATTTCCAACCACAAAGCAATGCCCTGAAAGTTAGTAAATGGTATTATTCTAGTGATGTATTGATGAACAAAAACACGGGACTATTAATTGATATATTTTGGTATGTCATAATGTATATAAATCACCTCAACCAATTGCCTAACAGTTCTTCAGGATGTCTTGCTTCACAAATAACAGTTATACTGCTATTATTCATATCTTAAGAATGTTTACAGCTAGAGATTTATACCATCTCAGTCCACTGCCTGACAATAACCCCACCGCCATGCCATACGCGTGTTGCAAACCCACAATGTCCTCATGCTTGAGCCATCTGAAGTTTTTTCAACGCAATTCGTATCGGAATCTCATGCCTGCCCCAAGCCCCCGTCCAAGATGCCGGCTGATTTGATCTTAGTAGTACATGTAATCGCAATACGGTTACGTACAATAGCTGCCTGTAGCAGCAAAAATGCTGCTGAATAAAACCACACAAAATGTTGCCCGCACAGTTGTCGAGAACAATAAATAAAATACTCTGGTGTAACACTCTAATAAATTAAATATTAAAAAAAAACAGCCTACATGAATACTGAAATAACACAGTATAGTGGAATACGAATAAGCAGAACCATCTGAAGTTCTTTTCAACCGAAGAACGTTAAACTAGTAGTTAGCTTCAACAGCACTTATTTTATTGTAATATTAGTCAGGATTATGAAATATTTTGTGTCTTAAACATACTTGAGCTATCTCTTAAAAAACTCGTAGACGACGATGTTGGGTTTCAAATTTGCATGGGTTTGCCAATCAAAACATCAATCAGAATCATCAGGTCAATCATCTGTGAGTTCGTCAATCAGATCATCTATTAAGTTATGAAAACAAAAAAAGTAATTTTGTGTACTCTAAAAACTATCAGTAAAGTTTTTTCAACGCAATTCGTATCGGAGTCTAGTTATCTGCGATCTAAGACAAACATCCCTGAAACCGAGTACGAAGTGGTATGACACTACACCAACATTCTTTCAGTATAAATCTTTTGTCTAGATAACGGAAGGCAAGAAAATACTACATAAGGAAGCTGATCTCACGAAATTCCAAATAGACCCAAACATACGACACAATTACGAGATTCTAAATACCTCCCACTTCATTCAAACCACGAGGTTCGGTAATCCAAAACGAAAATTATTGTTCCCACCCAACTAGATCCTTAACACCTAGTACAGAAAAACACCTGAACTTTCTCCAGCGCGAACAGTCCTTCAACGTAATAGAATGGCGATAAGATAACGCGAGACGCGCGAGGCAGTTGGAGTACATGGCGATAGGCGGACTGCGGAGGACGCATCGAGCCGCGCTCTTCACCATGGGGATTGGGCGCGCTGGTTCCGCTGCCATGGGGTGGGGGCGGGGGCCGCCGCTGGTGCTGCTGGTGGCGCTGGTGCTGGCCCTGGGGGGTGGGCGCCGGGCGCGCGGGGCGGCCCCGCGGCCCGCGCCGCCGCCGCCCCCGGCAGCCCCGAAGCGGCGGTCGCCTCCCCCGCCGCCAGGGAGCCTCGCTGCCGGCCACCATCAGACCCTCCGACTACACCGTCACGCTGCGCCCGGACTTCCAGCAGCCTCTCGACGCCACCTCCGACTTCGCGGGAGAGGTCGTCCTCAACTTCAAGCTGTCGGAGACAACGAGCGAGCTGCTGCTGCACGCGGGCGATGGCATAGAAATCCAATCCGTCAAAATCAGTAGGGGCAACACCGTATATCCAGTGGAATCCTCCGCCAAGGACTCGGGGACGGACATATATAGAATCACAATGTCAAGTCCACTTGTGCAGGGAACAATCTCGTATACATACACGGCGACAATTGCATTCAAAGGAAAATTTCAGGAACAAAATAATGGTTTCTATAAGAGCAAATACGTCAAGGAAAATGGAGAAACGGGGTAAGTTATATTTTTAATGGAATTGCATTAGATGTTCTTTGTATTTATAAATGACGATACTTAGAGTTATTTGTTGCAAGCATATCCATAACATAAATCGTTTGAAATTAATATTAAATAATTCAGTTAGTATTTAAACAACGAATCATGGGTTAAAATATTAAACCTACCAGCTCTCTATGATAATACATTGCACTTCAGCTTTGAAAAGAGACACAATCAATCTTATCAATCAACCTTTACGGTGAACGAGTTCAAAGATTCATTTTAATGCGTACATTTCACGTTTTAATATACACAAGTAAACATTTCGTGTAAAATAAAAAGAAGAAAATTTGTACATATTTCTACTGTCTTCCGTTCGCATTCACGATACACAAAATGTAATACTGTTTCATAGAAATACAAAATACAATATAGACTATTTATTATTTCGTGGAGAACAAATCTTTAAAAGCAACGTTACTATATTTGGCGCAAATTTCGACAAAAACACATTTCAAATAAAATTCTTGAATTAAACTTAGTCGTCAAGAAATCTAATGGACAGCTATACATTAGTGAAGGAATAGAAAATATATAAATAAAATATTTCACCAGTAGAAAGTCAATCGTCAAAAGGTTTTCATATGAAGGTTCATTTTACTTACATTACGCTTCCTCACATTCCCGACAGAGTCAATATTTAAGATAAACACAACATAATTGGCTACTTCAAAAATTAGGTTTTTCAGATGATTCGTAATTTCGAATATAAAAAATCATTGCTTTCTTTTACAACATCTCAACAAATAAAACTGTGAACAGAATAGTAAGAAATAATTTCGAGAATTTCCATACGTTTACTGAGTGAATTGAAGATTTTGTTTCTTCATATTAGTTTCATTCAATAATAACTTTTCTTCTTTTACATACACATTTTTGTTTTAAAATGCGCTATTGAGGGTAAGTACCAGTTAGAGTTTTAGGCTGCGGTTATTGAAATATAAGGGTATTATTTACACATAAGTAAAGTAATTATGCTAACAATTATAGTAGTTACTAAATCAATATACATGTCATTTAGTTCTACAAAATTAAGTGTCTGGTGACTATCTGTCAAATTTCTGTGATATATCAAGAGATACGAGTATTTAATTTTTTCTTTTCTTTAATGTTGTGTGGAGATGTTTAGTAATTCCGAGGAGTTGATGTTATTTGGTCATATGGTTCAAAGAAACAAATTCCTCTTTTGAAACTGATTTTGTTTTTTCTAGATTTTTAAATATCTTCGGTATAAATTGATAAATCTATAAAATGATGGCACATTTCACTGTGAATAGAAAATTAGTTCTGAAGCATGAGTTGCAAGTATGCCATTGCGGTACGTACAAATGCCATTGGGGGTTCGGGTGATTTAGAACTGAACTATTAATGTTATTATAGCCTGTTTTTTTAATCTAGAGAGAGTTAATAATTTTTTTAATTAGACAATTGCACATCCTATTAAGGGCAAGGGCCTTCTGCTCGCACAGGGAGTTCTTAATCCTTCATTAATGAAGTGATAGGATGATAATGATGAAGGGTGCAGGAACGATATCAAATACACCCATATCCGAGGCGGGATTCGAACCCGCGATCCTTCAATCCGAGACCGCCGCGACACTTACAGATTTTGGCTATCCGGATCGACTAAGAGGTGTTAATGATTCTCTCTTTGGAGTTGGCGAAATCTATTATACAATGTGGAAGGTTTGGAAGGTTTATTGATTGCAGTATAGTGTTATGTTTCGAATGCAGTTTTGTTTGGTTGAGAGTAAAAGCTGATGCAAATTAATATACTTTGCATGAAGTCCAGTAGGCATATATTCTTCTTTCCTCTATCTTGTCAGGTGAAGGTAAATAATTTACCTTCAAGTGAGTTAATATATGGAATTGTTATTTTCTTTTTTAAATTTTAATTTAAATCTTTTTTTAAATCTTAATTAAATTTTAATTGAAATTGAGTTATTTTGTGTTTTATTAAGGATTGTATATTTTTTGAAATTGGAGATGTCCATGATTTTGTAATTTTTATGTAATTTATTTGTTAATATATTCAGTTCTGTTTTAATGTTTAGATTATTAGCTGGGATCCACAGTCTTTTGGTCTTGTTTGTTAAGCTGATTATATTTCTGGTTTCTTTGGTTGTTGCAGATATCTGATACTAGAGTGGGTTTTATTGTTTGTGGTTAGTGCTTCTGTTTTTGCTGTATGTAATATGAGGTTACTACAGAGGTTTAAATTTAACAGTGAATTATTTAAGATTTTTATTTTTCGTATTAAATTGATTATTGTTTTGGAATTTAATCCAGTTTAATTTAAGTGTATTTATTTTGGGGAATGAAGATAGAGGAAATTGAATTTATTGAGTAAAAATGTTTATTGGGAATTAACGGAATGACGTTCGCAGAAGAGTGTTGAGCAAAAATTAATATTTGTGTTTAACACTTCGATATCTAGGATGTCTATTTTTCAGTTACGTCTCTAGAATAGTAAGTTGGTTATGATAGGAATAATATTTTGATATTGATATGGTTTAAAGTTTGACAAGAATGTCATATTTTCCTGCTAGGTTGCATGCATGACATCCCCAGTTAGTGTGTTTGGCGTGTTATATTGTTATTGTTGGAAATATACATAAGCAATTATATTTGGTGGTTGATTGTTTATTATTAGATTTATTGCTACTATTTAATTATGCGTGTTATTTGGAATACCTGTTGAGTAATGTCTATTGATTATTCTATGATGAGCATTCTATTGATTATTGTTGTGTTTCTATGTTTAATTTGCATTCTTAATGAAGTTTTTATGGCGGTCGTAATTTATCCTTGGGATACCTTGAAATAATTTTGATGTCTTCTGCTGAGCGTCCTAGATTAAAGTCTTTAACACATTCCGATTTTGGTAATTCCTCGAAAATTCTAATGGTAAATCTTCTGATGTATTAAGTATTCAAGTTTTCTATTTTGTCTATTTGACAAGTACCGTGGTGCTGTAATTATACGATCCAGTGCCTTGAACCGGCTTCCTTTTCCTGTTGGATGCCTAACATCGCAAGCATCGCAAAGTTGAACCTTACTGTGAATCTTAAAAACATAATGTTTCGAATGGAAATATTCTCACAGATGCTTCGGTACTCCACGGCATAGGCCCTTCTATGAAGAAATGTGATATGTGTTGTGTAACACGTTTAGGCATGTTTAGCTGATTATGTTGCCCCTTGATGGATTTGCGATCAATACCCTTGATGAAAAGTATTCGATGCTCAGAAATAATATTTCATATTGGTCTTAAATATAGAACTTCAATACTTTGAAAAACTTGAATATAGATGTAAACTGGTTGGTCGGTATCGGGTACACCCGTAGTGACACCGTGTTTCGACTTTTACGAGCGCTGCATGATGTGAATGGAACAGTTATGATGGATGTCATTTAATTGAGTGCGCTGGGGACCTCTTTTGATTCTTCCTGAATCTACATAATCGTGTTAAAATAGCATCCTTTCAATTCTAATTTAATTTTAGGGGACAGAAAAATAATGTTTTGGAGCAAGGACAGATAAGTAGACAAGAGTAAGATGGTCGTTATGAATTTGAAAGTCAGAAAGTCGAACCAAAAGAGGCGTGTGAGCAAGCACGTTGTGATGGAGCAACTAATTTTTTCCCTCTTGTCTGGACAAAATTCTTTTAGCTGTATCTGTTGAATGTTCCACTACCTCACAACAATCTTGGACAGTTTGCCGAGTAGAAGAACTGGTTTAAGAATTTTGGTGATGTTTTCTGAGATAATGCATGTTGATTGTAGACCTAGACGATCATCATCAACTGATACTAGTCCATTATTGAAGGTTTTGCTTTGGCACAAGGGGTTATCTTCATAGACTTTCTGAATGAGGGGTATCTACAACATCAAAAGATTGATGTGAACAAATATTTAAAATTTGATGTCGATACTCTGCTAAGCGTAATTCCTTATACCGAAATCCACCTAGTCACCAAAACTAACTTCATGAAATCGCACAGATGACTAGCGACCACTCAGCTGAATAGTCGTTGGCACACTGATTCACGATGAATTTGCTTAAATACTGTATACTGCGCTGCACTACGTCTAGGTCCCAGACCTTAATCAAAATCCTCGAACATGTTGAAAGCACCTCGTATGTTGTAACAGTATCACATTGCATAATTGCGTCGATGGTGCATGATGTGGTTTTAAACACATTGATTCTTTATTATGTATCACATACAGTACGTTAATTTATATTACTACACACAAAATATTCTCGCTACCTTTCGTTTTCTACGACCGGATAAATGTTTGCTTTTCTATTTATTAAGTTTGATTATTGTATATCTTCTTTCTGCTTTTTCAGCGTATTGTTTACCACGCAATTCCAGCCAGGTCATGCAAGAAAGGCTTTCCCTTGTTTAGATGAGCCCAACTTCAAAGCAACTTTCCAACTGACTATCAGGGTTCCCAGTGGCTATGACGCTCTGAGTAACACTCCAGTGGATAAACGCACGTCCGTTACCGAGTAAGCTCATTTCTTTATTTCATTAATCGTTAATTATCCAATTACATCTAAAATGAAAAGTCGATGTACAGAGATATATTCAATATTTAAATTTACTTAGTCTATAGCATTTCTGATTGAAAGTAAATATTAAAATGTAATTTTTGTAAAAGCAAATGGCAACATAATTTTTTTCTGATGTAATGTTTCTGGTTCCTGAAAATATTTGACATAGAAGCAAGAGAACATAAATTACGAACATTGTGATCTAATAAAAAAAATACAAACATGTTTTGATAATTTTCAATATGTCATATAACACTGTATAACTATATCGGGTTAGGAAAATTATAGCACTTTTAATGATCGATGAAACAAACAATGGAATTGACAATAGAATTTACAACCGAACTAGAAGCAAATTTCAATGCAGATTAGATGAATTGTAGCAAATATATTTAAAAATCACAGAAATCTGATATTTCAATTTGAACTTTAAAAGATTAACTTTCAATTCGAATAGCAACCAAATCGATTAAAGGTCAAATGATTAAATTAAAATTTATTGCTTATTGACAAAATCAAATATAGTTAATAAAATAAAAGTTGACACAAATATTTTATCATTAGTCAAATTTCAAAACTCTGTCAAATATTTTGGTAATTGGTATTATTATGTTATTGCACAAACTATGGGTTTTATTTGCGGTGAGTTTAACAGTTTCTTCTTCAATTTCCTCATTTACTAACACGAAATATTTTTGTGGTGTTCCTAATACAGTGGTTCAGATGCTGAAACTCCGTTGGGGGAGGATATCACCTTCCAGAAAACTCCTACGATGTCATCTTACCTGATAGCTTTCGTGTTATACGAAACTGTTTCTTTCGTACCTTCTTATTCAGTTATTGCAAGGAACAACGTACCAATAATTACCTGGGCACCAAAGAGTGCCGTTGATGGCAAGTTAACTGACTATAGTCAAGAAATAACGTTCAAAATTCTTCGTGAACTGGAAGATTACTCAAATATACTATACTCAAAGTACATGAAAAAACTCGATCAGGTCGCAGTTGCGGACTTTTCTGCCGGAGCTATGGAAAACTGGGGCCTAGTTACATACCGAGAATCAAGACTTTTCTTCAACAAATCGTCAGACACGGAGGCTGCTCGCAAAAGTGTAGCAATGATAATCGGTCACGAATTGACTCACCAATGGTTCGGCAATTTGGTAACAACAAACTGGTGGGATACTACGTGGCTGAACGAGGGGTTTGCGCGATATTTCCAGTATTTGATTCTGTCTCGGATCCATCCGAGCTGGCGAATGATGGACCAACTTCTACTGGACCAGCAAATGGCGGTCTTCGTCAACGATGCTGTTGCAGGCGCTTTAACTCTTACACACGATGTAACAACCGCAGAAGAAATAAGTGCGAATTTTGGGACTATCACGTACAGTAAAGGTGGGTGAATGAAGCAAAATATATTTACTTTTCTAATATTTGTGTTGTACGAGTTATTGAAATTTTTCAAGTAATTGAAAAAAATAATCCCATCACTACTAAAAACGATTTATATTGTCGAAGTAATTAATGGAATATGATAAGATTATGATCTTGTCAATACGAACAGAAAATCTACTTGTTCGTTCTGTTCTTCACAGGCGCTTCCATTGTGCGGATGTTAGGATATCTGATGGGCGAGGAGAACTTTCAGAAAAGCCTCCAAAAATACTTAGGAAGGTACGTACGTGTTTTCTATTCCTTCAAAATTCATTAGATGATACTCGAGAGTGCGTGTTACGTATATGCAGAGTTTATGTTAAAGAACTAATATATTGAGGATAGTTTCAAATATCATTTAAATAAACATGTGAATAACCAAAATTATGTGAAATATTGTTTGTAAAATCGCTACAAGTAGAAAGTATTTAATATTCTTCAAGTTCATAATTTTTGAATTTGTTTGTTAAGAAATAGTGAATAGTTATTAAATTATTATTTTTAAATAATATTTATTTAATGACACAAATTATAGTTATTTATGATACGAGTGGTAAAGGTGGCATTTTATATTCCGAGAAGGAAATGTTCCGTATAAATCAAGTTACATTAAAGTACACAGTAACTTATGTAGTCAGTCGAAAGTATTTTGTTTTCTTTGTTGTATTTACAGCATTATCAGAACATTCGAGCACTGTCCCACGTTTAGCATTAGTGCTGAAAATTGAAATTGGAGCACGCTTTGCATTTAAGCAATCGCATTTAAGAGGGTCTATCTAAAAACATTTTAGAATATACTGTGTATGGCCTTTCATGAATTGTATATGATGTTAACTCCATTTTTTGGTCGCTAATAGTCATAAGATTTATGAGACAAAAATAAGACTTCATACAAATCTAAGTGATTTAACAAATATATTTAGCCTAAATGACAATTTCGACTATTTGCAACAAATATTTGCTTTTCTGATTGTTCTCCAAAATACGTTTACATTTGATCAAACTTTGCCTGTTTTTATCACATCTGATGATTTTCAAATAAGCAGTGTTGTCATGTAATGGCAGTGGAAAACAAAATTAGAAATAAGCAAAAACGACTTTGAAATTAGCAATTGACTAATTCCGTTAATTATTAACGGAACGAGTGGATAAAGAGGAAATAAAAAACGATCAATACCCTAAAATGAGACTAGCACCATATTTCTTAACGTTCTTTATTAGATACGTGGAGAAGATTTAAAGGAAACGCTTGGAGCGGTTTTTAGAATTTTTTTCGTAAGTTTCAAGCGCAAGTTACACAAAAACTACTTTTTTCCTTCAAAAAATTGAACATGACATTTTTCAATGAGATAATTTTATACAACAGATTTTGATTGAGACAAAAACATCAATCTTCAATTTTGTACTTTTAAAATTGTTTTTGTAGTTTTAGAAAAAACGACCAATATTCGTTAATGGGACTAGTACCATGTTTCTTATTACACATGTGGAGAAAATTTAAAGAAAAAATTAGAGAACGCTCTTTGAGAAGAAAAAAAATCGTAAATTTCAAGCGCAAATTACGCAAAAACTACTAACTTTTACAATAAAATGTACATGACCTTTTTAAAGACCTAATTTTGTACAAGACTTTGTCAGAGGCAAAATAATCCTTCAAGTTTGGAAATTTAAATTTAATTTTTTTTTGCACTTTTCAAAAATCGGGGAAGTCAGCAAAAGTAAGATCTGAACCATTCTCTTAAACATCCTTCGCACCATTCAACAACAAAATTTAATCAAAAAAGTTGGAGCCTTTTTTGAGAATAATTTAAAAGTGTGTTTGAGGTGTCATGTGAAGTACCCTCAAAAATAAAAATATCCGTTTGAAACTCTCAAATCCACGAGTTCATTCAGATCAACAGAGGAATATCAATTTTGAAGAAAATTGGCTGAACGGTTAGGTGTAGTGTTGACCACAGACGGACAGGCAAACAGACAGCAGACGGACGTTTTGCGGTCATGAGTTTTCGGTATGAAGAACCAACAGAATAGGAAGTCTGGCTACAAAACAAGTTAGAGGACTTTTTTCTAAATTTAGCAACAGGATTTATCTACTTCTTCGTTACCAGAACCCGGCAATAAGTTTTTTTTTGTGGCAAACTTTCGGCCTTTCCTGGTGCACATAACTTCTCTTCTTACGAAAACTTTGTAAATGCAAAAGAAAAAACATCTAAAGGCAAAACGAATCGATATCATAGCTTCATAAAAATCAGTAGTTTATTAGAGAATGCCGTTTGAATGCAATTATGGGATTCATTATTAGTATTCTTTTAAAATGATTTCGCGCCGTAGATGTGGAAATAGTTTGTCAAATTGTTTCATTGAAAAGGAAATGTCGAATTGACTGTAAGATATTTATATTTTTCATATCAGAGGGACAACTTCAGTGACGCCAGCAAACTTATTCACGGACTTGGAAGCAAATTTGCCCGATGGACGAAAACCCAATACTTCGTTGGAAAATGCAATGGATTCCTGGACTACAAAGTCTGGATTCCCAGTGGTGCATGTAGAACGGGATTACAAAGCACGAACTGCTGAAATTAGTCAGGTTTGTTCACTTTACGAAGGAAATGCAATTTTAAGATCTTTTGATAACTTTTTACCACATACTCGTATGTTTACGCTTTCAAACCGAGGTATTGAATCCTAATATAATTTTTTGAGCAACAGGGAGGACGATTTCTTGCTACTTTACTAATACGAGTATCTGTACTTCTCGATAATTCAATATCCTCACTAAAATGATATGAAATTGATATAATGATCCGTCAACTTTTAATTTTTAATAAACTAAAATAATTTAATTTCATTCTTCTTCAATCGTACAATCCTCAACTTAAGAATACCATATAGATAAAAATGATTAATTAAATTGGTCTTATTAGTCTAACCATATTGTGATATTTCTTCTATGAAAATAGTTATTTTAAAAACTTAAATTGTGTGCACAAAGCCAGAAATGTGCTAAAAACATTTTTAAAAAATCACAAAACTAGGGATCACGTTTTTAATGCGCATTTTTTATTTTGTAGTATCGTTTCTTTTCGGACGGCACGGTAGAAGATGCCGAAAGTGCAACCATCTACAACGTTCCGGTCACATGGTCGACCCGAGACAGTTCCAGACAGCGCTTCTTCTGGTTTTCCGCCAACACGACCCTGAGTAGTCTGCCCGAAATTGAAAACTGGGTGCTGGTGCACGCGTACGGTTACTACCGCGTCAACTACGACGAGGGCAACTGGCTGACGCTGGCGTGGTCGCTGGCGGGGAGCGAGCAGGCGCGGGTGGCCCCGGCCGACCGCGCCAAGCTTTTGGACGACGCCTTCGCGCTGGCCCGCATCGCCCGCCTGCCCTACCGAGTGCTCGGCTACCTGCTGCGCTACCTGCCCGCCGAGGAGGACGTGCTGCCCTGGGCCGCCGCCAACAGAGGCCTCGCCTTCTTGGACGTGCCTCTGGAGAACGCCGAGGAGGGGATCTTCTATGTGAGTGTTTGCGTATGCATTTTTGGTGCGACGATAAAACTGGAAACATATTGAGCGAATGCTGACATGGCCCCTTGTTCTGCTTCTGGACATAAATGTAACTTCAAATTAACTTCTCCCCATAGCACGTCATACACAGTTTTTAACCGTTTTGATGTAAATAAATAAATAAATAAATACTAAATACTGAAAGCCAAAGATAGGGATTGCATCATAGAAGAGGCGACTCCACACGTTCGGCAAGTAGTGAGCAAACCTGCTGAGCAAGTAGTGAATCCTGAGTATTATGGATGAGTTGGAGCTGTTTGTCTAGCATAAAACATTCAGAGCTCGCCCTACCTGTAGCGTGTTTGCCTTTAGAGCACATCACACGACTCGAACAATTGCCGATGGCCTCGTTTACTCGGTATGGGGCGGGAATAAGTTCGCTACTCGCCAAATGTGTGGATCTACCATAAGGCAAAGTGTAAAATCGAACACGGTTTTTTCAGGTGAAGATTTCTTTATGCCAACAGAAGCAACGTTTCTCTTAAGATTTTTTAGAAGCAGTGACTCAATAACATAAGTGCATAAAATCACATTCCAAAGAAATGATTTAAACAAACTTCCACCAATTTTCAAATATGTTTTAATTATTATTTATCAATATATAAACAACATTTCCCTCTCAGTGGGTCCGCGCCTAAAGTAGTGAAAATTGCTCTTGCAATTTCAATTCAATTTGTAATATCTGCTTACTATTTTAAAATTAAAATAAAATTTTAGTATTGGTCATTAATATTACACTTTTGTAATAGTCACATAATATTATACAGTAATACCACAATTTTTGTCCATCTCAACACATCTCAGCCACATCTAAAACTCATTAGCAACCATAGCACATTAGATGCGTAACATAATTCTTTTAAAGCTAATATATTAACACAAATGTAACAATCAAACACTGCGTTACATAGTGTCAAAAATGTCCAAAAATGAAAAGTAATTCTGAGTACTTTAAACCATATCGCGGATTTGCCATTGTCGTATTGTGACATGATATCTGAGTCAAATTCGCAACTTGGAACATTTGCAAAAAGGTACGCAAAACTACTCACATTTTCAAAGAAATTGTACATTTACTCATCTAAAGTTCATTAAAAGACATCCGTGATCAGTATTGTGGTTTTGCAACATTATTTTTTGCAAGATTTGAAGATACAGTTAGTTTACCAAAAATAGAACTTGTGCCATTTTTCTCAAATATATTTTTATATATTATATTTTTTTCAAAATTTTCGAACAAATGCTTACATTGCTAAATTTAATCATTTTATTTCATGGTGTAATTGTGTCAGAAATTTAATATTTTACGATATTAATGAACTCAAATGATGCTCTTTCATTTGATGTATATACTGAATTCATTATTTGTTTTAAATTTTTTTTGACCTATTTAATTTTTATTTTTTCAATTTCTCACAAAAATCGACAGTATAAAAATTTGAAACAAAAATACTATTGTAATATCTAAAAGTTCTACATAAGTCTGGTAAGTTACAAATTGAGTCACCGAGATGATTCTGAGAACGTAAGTAGAATAGAATGTCTACTTGCTGCTTTACTGCAGATTCTGCTAGAGCGCCACCCCTCAAGCACGTGCCAATCAGCAATAGACGATTACCATCAATATACTTTCACAGAGCAATAGACAGAAGTATCCCTTCACATCTTACTATGTGCCAGATCTATGCACATGCCCTTCATTGCCAATTAAATTCAAATTGAAGTGTCAAACGGATTCATTTAGTATTAAATGGAACATTTATGCGAATAAATGTATGTGACAATTAATTAAATTGATATTTCTTTTACTTCACTTTATGGCAAATATCGTTAACTGTCTTTTTCATAAAGAAAATAAACTATGTTCTACGCGCCTTCTGTTTTTATTACTATAAAATTGTTGCAGTAGTCCTATTTCTAAATCATCAGCGTTGCTAAATATGTAAAGGTAATGTTCTCTACATTATCATCAACCCACTGAAATGAATTCCTGGACAAATTAATAGGCTCCTGTCAGGATTAAAGACTAGCTTTTATTAAGAACATTATAGTGGTCACTGCCTCTCGGAAGATCCATTTTCATAAAAGTTAGCGAAGCGAAGAAATGCCATTCAGCACTCACATTGAAGACATCTTTGAGGAATCATAAATTCATATTGTTTTTAATACTATGCCCTGACCCCATCCGAAAAAGATGTCTGTTAAAACTGTCATAAACTTACTTGAGAAGTGTTATGAGTTTACACTGAAAAGGGTGAATTGAATTCGTTTCGTGTTTCAGGCACCCAGAAAAAAATATTTTTTTATTTTTAAATTTTTTGCTTTGTCTGAAGTGCAGCACAAAATAATACATATTATCTAAGACATTAATTCACAACAGTCTCTGAATTACATCTTCAAGAATGAAATAATAATTTTCTAGAAAATCACACCGGACAATGAAAATTTCCAGGATCAAATTTTATTTTTGTCTCATCAAGAGAGCAGAAGACAGCAAACGACGGGCGAAGACAGCAGAAGAAACAGAAGACGAACTTAGTCAGTTGTTTTTTTACTCGTATCATGTGATACGTTAGGATGACAAGGACCAGCAGTGTACATTTAGTCATCATTGTCACTGCACAACACATTTGCGGCATAAGTGTGGTCGGTTATCACTTTTTTGAAAAAACTGCACTTGGCTCATCACGAGAAGAAATTTTGAAAACTAATTTTCCTAATATAACTCTTTTTTATAGCAAACTATCAATTTTCAACTTCTCAAGAGTTCTGGTTGTAAAAACCTAAATTTATACTTCTTCTGCAATTGTAGTTTTTCGTATTAAGGAAATTCAAGTCTCACGGTAGCTTTATGTCTGGATGCCACGATGCGTCATCGGCGAACCGTAATTCAAGCAGTGGGCTGCCTACGTGCGCCGGTGATCAATCAAGTTTTTAAAAGGCTATTTATATGTGTCTCACTTTGATATTTGGTAGATCTATATAAAATTAGTTTAAAACTACATGAGTACTTTTTACAATTAACTTAAGCGTCAATTTAATGTAAAATGTAATTTTTAAAATTTAAATATATTTCAAAAATATAAATAATATATTTACTAAAATTATATTTACATTACATGAAAGTGTATCTTTTCAAGTTAAATTTAAATGTAATTTTATTTTTGTGAAGGAAATGGTATTTTCGCAAAAATTTAAGCATCAGCGCGCGCATTATTCTTCGAAAAAAGTAATTGGTAATATTTCTGAAAGGGATAGGGTTAGAAAAAAAGAAAAAAAAATGCGTTTCACATATTTTCAACCATAGATCTCGTTAACAAATTTCAAGGAACTAAAAAATAGTGATGTTTTGTGAGTGTGTGTGTTGTGGTGAGTGCGTGAGTGTTGGTCGCGGATTGACTCAAGTAGTATGCAAGAAAGTAATAACATCAACAAAATACATTGCAGTATCATACAGACCTTGTCTTCAGTTTGCTTAATAAAATTATATCGTAATTTCTTTTCAAGCGAATGGGAGGTATGAGTGAGTGACGCCGTGACGTTCGAGGCATCCGTTTGTCTCGATTGCTGCTCTTGAAGTTTGGAATTTTTATATTCTTGGTTATTTCAATGTGGTTTAAGACGTGATAAGTATTTGAGAAACAAACAGGAAAGTCCATTCGTTCGTGCCAGCGAATGTATTTAAGTAGATGATATAGTTCAGCAAGGAATTCCGTTGTATGATTTTTTAGATACATTAAATAAGTATGAACAAATTAAAGATTTGCAAATGAATAAATTTATCTCAATCTTTTGGGGTAAGCTTATCAGATTATATTAGCTCTGGAATTCGAATATATGTCTCAACGTGTTATGTATTACTCTTATCTTGATACAAATTGTGTGCGTTTGTTATACGGCTGTGCTGTCTGTTTTTCAGTGATTACTGATATTTTCCAAACTATATTTATCATACACATAATTTAACTTAATGTCACTTTTTGGTATGTAAAAATCATCAATTATGCAGATATTCACGATTTTTACGACGTTTGTTTTGTTTGGCTGATAATTGAAGTATCTGCTATCAATAAACTGACATTGATTGTAAATTAATGCTCCTAATATCTGGGATCTCAGAGTTATCTATGAAACATGGATTAAGAATTGTAATGTAAATATACTGAACAGCTGATAAATTTCATTATTCTTTAGAACGAAGCGATTATCAATGATAAGTGACAGGCAATGTAGAGACTAATAATTTGGTATGAATTTTACTAAAGAAGTATTTGTTAACAAGAAGTGCTAGGTTTTAGAACTGTGCCTTCATGTCTCTTACAGGTCTTTGTCAATTTTGATGATAAATAAATAATATACTTCTGCTGTGTTTAAACAAAAAACTATAACTCATGAAGATAGATTTTTTTCTTTTTTACTGTGAAACGAAACGTGAACTTCGCTCGTACGTTTTTTATCGAATGAACAAAGATCACCGAATCTTTTCCGCTGCATAACTGTTTCTATACAATTAGACATCACGATCACATAATCTTCCTTAATTCGAACTGAGCCGCCGTAAGGTAGGCCCCCTTCTAAGAGGCATATGCCGGCGGTGAAGTCTTGCGGGCCCTGAAACTTTGCGAGACTAAGGCAAATACGTCATGTATACTCCAAGACAGTTTTAAGGGTTCTAATGATCGTGCAGCGACAACAATTCTGAGGGCCATTGGCCTGAGAACATCTTGTTGCATGAGATCATCATTTAACGCCGCATTTCACTCTACCATTTAACGCTCGTGGTTCTTAGAGAATTTTATATTTTATATAATTTTCATGATTCTGATTTCCTTATTTTTCCAAATAACAAAATGTTAACTTGACTGTCCTTGTTCTGGATTGTCTTTTCGTATTTCTCTCCCATAATTCCTTTTCATAGTTCCCTCTCATAGGTATCTTCATAAGAGAACATTATTCAATTGTTTTCATATTTCCCTCGTAATCACGATCCTCTTTATCCAGGTATGTTATGCCTTGCACATCGAGCTCCGTGTCGAAGGCAATAACAAACAATAACGAAGAATAATAAATAACGAAGAACAATAATAGTGAACAATAAATTATACTTATTTTTATTTGAATCATTATTTCTTGTTATTGCCTTCTATATGGATTTCGATATACGCTGCTTAACTTATTTACATCGATGGAAAGCGTTTAGGAGTGAATCTGGCGAATGGCCCTGAAGTTTTTTGTTCTTTTAAACTCGTATGAATGCCTTGGCGCATAAGTATGTTAAACAGTTATATAAATTTAGCGTACTTTAGAGAATGCAAAGCATGTTAAAAGTTCAGCATTTTTGCACTTGTAATAAATGTGAGACGATGCTCAAATGTTTAGTTATAACTGAATTCAAGTACACCAAAGAAAACAAAATACTTTCGCCGGCCGTATCAGACACTACTGACAGTAATTTAAAAAATGAATTAAAATAAAATGGCAGTGAGTAAGGCTGTCAACAAAATTAGTGTATAAGAAACGTGGTAAACATTATTTCACTTCGCTCACAGGATTCGACCTATCGGCCACCCGTCGAAACATTTCCTACTCGCAATATAAAATGCCCCTTTGAGCTCCCGTGTCATTAACTTTCGGGTAGTCTGCCATAACCCTGCCTTGTCCTGAGTGACCGAGTGGAGGGCCTAGGCCTGGGATTAGCCCCTGCTGCTCCCGGGGCTGAAAGAGGCCATTTACGTTGTGCAGGGCAACCTGCGGCGCGCCACGTCGGCCGCACTTACCGTAATGTAACATAGTTATTTGTATTCTAGAAGTCAAATAAAATGAACTTTAGTAAGGCTGTTTAAAAAAATTGTGTATGACACACCTAGTAAAAGTGATGTTATTTTTCTCATACGATACCGCCATTCGACCTATCGGTCTCGCGTCGGAACATTTCCTACTCACAAAATAAAATCTCCCTTTTTACCACTCGTGTCAAAGTTCCGGGTAGTCTGCCATAACCCTGCCTTGTCCCGAGTGACCGAGTGGAGAGCTTAGGCCTGGGCTTGGGCCTGGGCTTGGGCCTGGGCTTGGGCCTGGGCTTGGGCCTGGGCTTGGGCCTGGGCCTGGTCTTACCCCCGGCTTCTCCCGGGGGCTGAAAGATGCCATTGGCTTGCGCAGGGCTTCCTGCGCCGCGCGACGGCGGCAGCCTTCACGGCACTGAGCGGCTTCTCGCGGCGCGGCGACGCCCCCGAGCTCATCCTGCGCGGGAACCTGCTCAAGTGGGCGTGCCGCGCGGGCCACGCAGACTGCCTCAGCCAGGCCGCGCAGCTGCTCGCGCGCAAGGTGTTCGACGGCGCCACGTGAGTACCCTTCACCGCCAAATTGAACATCCGATTTCCTGCATTCCGTTTCCGTTTGTTTTCTAGCTTTGCCAACCAATATATCGTTGAAACACGTCTCTATCATACTGAAAAATATTTTCTTTGAAAATGTGTTTTTTCGGTGTTAAACGGTATCCAAAAACCGTCGAATCCTCTTTCTTAATTGAACTCTAAGGTTGAATTTTCCTTACCTGAAAAGTTGTGTTTCATGGATTGATTGACAGGAAATGTTATCTTCAAACCAAGCTAACAACGTAGCTTTCAATGACCATTCAAGCGATATTAAAGTCATTAAACATTTAAAAATCATCTGGTTGCGACCAAATTCCCAAAGTTGATGATTAATCCTTCTTTTGCTTTCTGTGCATATTGCTAGGTTGGACCCCAATTTGAAGGACGTGATTATGTGCTATGGTTCGAGAGCCGCAGACGATAAGCTTTGGAAAGGTCTGTGGGAGTGGTACGTTCGTGAAGAAGATGCAACACAAAAAGCTTCTGTTCTCACTGCTCTGGGTTGTATAGAGGATCGCAATGATTTATACACGTAAGTATGTACATAAAGAAAACTTTAATTAAACCTTGACAACGATAGTTTTTTTAACCTTTACTCCTTTTTTTCACTTTTTGAAACGTTAAAAAGACCATTAATTTCAATACTAAAGAAAGTTTACCTTTCAATCTAAACTACTTATTCTCGTATAAACCGTTTGAAAGCTTCTAAACTCGTTCCCTCCTTTCACAAAACTTAATATTCAACCCCTTCAACTAATTGTATTTTGGAAGAAAATAAGTTTCACGTGCTAGTACTTTTTGAGAAAGCCGATTGCATTTACATTGTTACAATGATATTCCTTTTGCAAGGAATATTTATATATAATTACAATTATATATAATATCTACATTTTTGTAGGTATTCGTATTTCGATCTAAATTGTACTTTAAAACATATTTTTGAAAAATGAAACAATTCTTAATTGTCGAAGCAGATTCATTCACACAAAGAGGGTGTAATTCATACAAGAGCAATAAAGAGCTCTGCCCTCCGTCTCTGAAATTTTAAATATTACTTAAATTAGTAGAAGCGGAGGTATCAGTGATGTGTGACCAGTATCAATATGATCAATCGTAACCGTTATTGTTAATTCTTTGGTGCAGATTCTTCCAAAAAGTTGCCAAAGGCGAAGACGGGGCCGACTCCACGGCGACCCGCAGCGCGTTCCAAGCGGCGATTTCGCACCCGCGGGGCATTGCCGCTGCGCTCGACTTCGTCACGGAAAACTTCTTGAAATTGCGAGAGTGGACAGAGTGAGTGTGACGAGCGGATGCGCGAGACTCTTTTTTGAGATATCAGAATTTGAAACATACACACACACACACACACACACACACACACACACACACACACACACACACACACACACTATAATGCAGTCTTGGATATCCGGGATGAGCCATGTTTCTGTCAATTGTACTGACGTTTCGGACATCTTGCTGTGGTCTTCTTGAGAGCTATACTGCCGAGAAGGCCACAACAAGGCCGAAACGTCAGCGCAATTGACCGAGACGCGGATCATCCCGGATAGCCAAGAATGCATTGACTCCGGCTGCGGAAGCCACACACGAAACCACACACTATAATGTCTGTATGTTTCAAATTTGAAATATCAGAATTTGAAACACACACACACACACACACTATAATGCGTGTGTTTTTCAAATTTTTATATTATTATTTATTTCATGAACTTAGAAATCTAAAATAAAATACAAACACTAGTAAATAGGAATGAGAGCTACATAACTTCTTTGTTGAAAGCACCTCCATTCCAGTTACATTCTAGAGCATTCAAATATTTTAAAACCATGGGAAGACTTCCCTATTTCTTAATATAATATATTGTTCTGTTTCAGTGAAGAGACTGTTAATAAAATTTTAAGTGATTTGGCCAATCAACTGACTTCAGAAACGCAATCTAAAAGGGTGAGTATCTTGCAATGTTTATTAACAGGACGCTGCATCACGAGAATTTTCAAGTCACTTTTGTTTTGTTGTACATCAATGTCTACATGTCTGTTTCATAAATATGTAGGCGCAGTGAATATGTGGTCAAAGCAAACTTTCCTACTTTTTAGGGCAAGACTTCTAACTAATCTAATTATTGGTGGCAGTATTTATACATTAAAAGTATGCCTTGGAAGGTTGACTTAATCACTAGACGTAGAAAGTAATCAAAAAGATTTGTTTTCACAACAGAGGTACTTTATTGGACTTTTTGAAGAAAAATATTTCATTAATATTTATCCTTTTCTTCAATGAGATATGACGAAAATAGTGTATAACATTTTAAAAGTTATAGTAAAAATATGTTATATGCAATTTTCAAATCGTGGTTATTTCAGAATAATGTTAAAAGAGGAAAATTGAAAAAAATACGTAATTTACTCGCTGGATGAATATCGAACTGTTTATCTTTGATAAATAAGGTTTGAAAATATTCGTATTGGTTCTTAAATGGTGATAATAAATTGAAGAGTTGAACACTCACTAGAACATTGCTAGAACAGACAAAGTTAAAAAGGAATCTAACACAAACAACTACATGTGTTAAACGATATTCAGTAATTGAAAAGTGATACACTTTCACACAAACTAAGTTTTCTAATACAGTTTATCAACAATATGACTTATTTAATAATTTGTTCATGTTTAGTTTTGATTTGTACGAATTAAGAGAATAGTATACTACTACATTGATAAGAGGTTGACGAAAATGCACATTCGACAAAACATGTTAACTTCCTGAAATTCACTATTATCGTATACATTTCACAAAGTAAACCCGAGTAAATGTCCTTCATTTTAGCTGTATCTTTGTTTAGATTTGATTCAAGAATCAAAGAAAAAATTGATTTAAATTTTAAAATAAATACATGGCAAAATATGGCTAACTTTTGTTTTTGTATAAAATAAAAACTATAATTCCAAATAAATGTTATAAAAAGTCTAGGACATGTAGAGGAGTATAAAATGATAACCTTTTGCCTGTGGACATGCAGTGGTAAATTTCATTTTAAGAGGTTAAGCTTTTATACACGTGGCAGTTGCTCCTGACTTTTGAGCAACCATGCGCTGTAACACCCCCCCCCTCATCGCACTTGCTCTTACCGCACCTGTCGAAGGTCACACTCCCTATGCGCAAATTGCCACGCGCAGCGCCTACAAGAGCTCAAACCTCAATCGTGGGCTCTTATTCAGTCGTCAGCCGGTTACCCGGTTCGTCCCATGGGACGCGTATTCAACCTTACACTAGACTAATACATGAGCGGGGTCCCAAGAACGCGAGTCCTTCCGCGATTACACATATGTAAGAGACAAGGGACAAACAACCCTACCCAAGGTGGGAATCGAACTCGCGACCCTTCCGACCAAAGCGCTGAATACATGCTCTTAGCAATTTTGGCTATCCATGTCTGCAAAATTTCTTATTTTATTTTGGTGGTAAATGATTTCCACAATGGTATCAGAGGCGCTTTTATCTAACACGCGTTTTACAAAAACCTTTTGGCAAGTGGCAAGGAAAATATACAATATTTAATGAAACATAAAATAATAAGTCACTTGTCTTTTAATACGTTCATTCGGAACTTGAAAAACTAAACACACAAACATGAACCAAAAAATGAAAATGTAACCCTCCAATACTCTTTCTACAAATAATATTTCTTCGTGATCCTGATGTGAATTTATATATCATTTCAAATTAATAAAATGAAAAAAAACCATTCAAAAGTATTTTCTATCTTTTTTCTCAAATTATAACATTCCAGCAAAATCAAGTACATTACACATTTGTTTTTACTACGGTTTCAACGTTTCAGTTTCAAATTCTCTACCTGAAGTATGACCTTACATCCCTTACATCAAACTTATTTCTCGTCTTGAGATCTCATTTTAAGTATATTTCAGATAAAACAATCTTCTAACATTTTACTTAACATTGCTTCTCAAATACTAAGATTAACATATAACATTTTACACAAGTTTCAGTTTCTCCTAATCCTCATTACTAATTCCCTTTCTACTCAATTCTTACTTTCGTAATAACTGTTTCTTTGTTTATTTACCAACCACTGCTAATTCATATTTTCTTCAAATTTTTATTACATAATAAGTTTGTCGTTCACACTTATTTCAAAATAAATATACAGTACTCTCTCATACAATTTGTTGTTCTCACACTCTTATCACCATCACGTTATGGTAACGTAAGAAAAATTCGAGTTTTAAATTGAAATTTAAAGCTACTAATTTTTAACTCGCACTGTTCACTGTTATACATGACCTTATGTGGAGAGATGCAGAACACGGCCTTCGGGAACGGCAGTTGACGCAGCAACTCTGCACTTCGGCGCCTTCCATTACACCACCATCGTATTCCAACTCACTCCGTTCTCGCAGATGACTGCTGTTCCCCGCCGCACAACCCCCATTCAACTTTTCACTTGCGAGTGACTTCAAAATTATATTCTAAACTGTAACTCCAGTGTTGGTTCAGGAGTGGCTGCTTCTAATGTTCACTCGGGTGTTAAAGTCCGGTTTCGATGTTGACTTGACAGTTCCGATGTTCACTCAAAGAGTTCGCTTCATTCCTTACGGATATAAAGAAAACTCGTTTTCTCTCGCCTTCTGACGCCGTAGATAAATTGCTCGCTTAATATTGCTTGATTTCTTGTTATTTTCAAACTCTTCTTCTAATGAAATCCGGTCTTAACCGAAGTTATCCGACGAACACTTACAGCAGCTGGGGGCACGTGCGAAATTGAACTATGGCCCGTCGCTAAGTGGTGATTGCAGAGAGTATATATGGGGGATTGCTTCAAGCGAGCAGATATACCGCAGGTCACGGAGACTTCATGCATTTGCCAAGCACCTGTGTCTACGGAACTACCTAAAACCATGGAGAAATTGCCACATGTACAAATGCACACACCTCCGTTACATTGACCTCAGTCACATATATATGTGTATTCGGTCCCTGTATGTTTCCAACATTTATTCTGGGACACCCTGCTTACTAAGTTCAAATGTTTTGATAAATAAATAAGTAAAAAAATTCTAAAATTAATAACAATATCTCTTCTCGTAACTGATTTTTACTTTCCCGTATACGTACGTATATACAGAGTAATATATGTAGAATAGGGAAAGTTATGTAGTGCTACAGCAAACTCGATTTTGAGACTTCAACTGAAATACACGTTTTGGGGTCCCCTGATACAGAAAATGTGTTTTTTTTTCAAAACGTCTGTCCGTCCGTCCGACCGTCCGCTTGTCAGTCTGTAAACACCATTAGCGCCTAAACCATACGTACGATTGTTTCCAGACTGGATATTCCTCAGTCAAACTGGATTCACTCGAGACACCGAGATTTTTAAAAACGTTCTTCAAATCTGGGGGTACTGTGCATGAAGCCCCTCGGACATTTTCAAAATTTTCTCAAAAACGGCTCTAAGTTTTTCTTTAAAATTCTTGTAAGAATGTAGTAAAATACCCGTATAAAAATGCCTTAGGTCAAATTTTTATGGTTCTCTATCAATTTTTGATAGAGTTTGATTTTGGCAAAAGTTTGATTTTTTTGTTTTCCAAGAACTACAAAATTGAAGATAAAGGTTTTTCCTTCATATAAAATTTGTTGCTCATAGTGAGTTGCTTCATTTGTCATGTACATTTTTTAAAAACTTAGTTTTCGCGCGATGTTGCGTGCAATATTTGTAATTTACAAAAATACAATAACAAGAATTTATCAAAAAGCCACCAATTTTTTCTTTAAACTTTAGGTAGGGATAGTGCTAAATGAACTCTATAAGATGACATAATCACCAAATTCCTCTATTTTGTTTTTTAATTACAAAAATGTGTTTATTTACTTGTTTCTCACGTCGTTAATATTTATACTAGCGCCAATTTGTTCACTGTATTATATTTACACGTACATGTGCTTTAAATGTCATATAAAGATTCTCGATAACTCAACCGATTTCTGTGAAAACTAGCTGAAATCTCTGAATATGCAGAAACGCTCAAATGAAATTTTCTTAAAAACGACACAATTTTTTTTCTTCTAACGCCTCGAATGGATAGTGCTAATTGCACTCTTTAATATGATGTTAAGTTCATTTCGGGGTATTTTTTTTATTTTTTCGGAAATTACACAAATGTAATGTATTTGAAATAATTCTCACGCCGTAATATTCATATTTCCAGGTTTTTTGTAAAGACTAGTATAAATGTGATTTAAAATTCCTCTAATGAAGTTTTTAGAAGACTCAAAAAATTGCTTGTAAAGAGCTTCAAATTTCGAATTTACAGTAGTAGGTAAACGCCGTTTTCTTAAATTAAAGGCTTTTTTTAAAGAAGAATACCAAATTTTTCTAAGAAAATTGCCATTTCCGGCGTGGATTTACTGTTTCTTTTATTTACTTTTCTTTGCCGCCAGTTCGTTAACTTCCTGGAGGAGCAGCTGAGGAACGACAAGCTGCAGGACGCCCTCGTGAACGAGCTGCAAGCCAAAGTGAAGGCCAACGCGGCCGCTGCGAGCGCGTACACGGAGGAGGCGCTGAAGGCGTGTCCCGCCGCCGCCACCCCAAAGAACCCGCCCCACCAGCCCCCGCGCCCCCGCCCGTCCACCCGACACCCCCCGCCCTCGGCGTCCACCGACCCAGGACGTGCCCAACGCCCACCACCCGGGGGGCGCGCCCCGCGCCCGCCTTCCGCCCCCGCCGCCGCCCGCCGCGCTCCCTGGGCGCCGCCCTCTGGGCGCTGCGCTGAGGCGCCCCACTTCTACGACTGACGCTCTCTCTGTGATGCAACTACACTGAAACCTGCTATAATGTCTTGTCTACGATCAAGCGTTCACTTCTGTTACCGGCCATTTCAACCAACGGCCGTCAACAACAACGCAAACTTTCTTGCGATTTTTTTTTCAAACTGGAGCCTTAACACTGAAGGGAAGGCTTATATTAGAGATTAGTGTTCATTCAGTATCTTTTCGAAACGAGAAACAATGTCAGATTATTTAGAATACAGTTTAATTTTTACAGATGTTATAATTACATTTTTAACATTTAGCTTGGGTAATAATGTATAATCTGAAGTTTCATTAGAGTCCGAATTGTACATTCAAGACCGGTTTAAAATCAAATACAGGAATGGAAAGAAGCTAACAATACTGTAAGAAAGAAAAGAAACAAAAAATAGAATTGATTATTTTTTGAAAGTTTTTAATACGTACTTTGTTGAGATGTACGTAAAAGTTTCCAGAACTATGTAGATGACATGTAAAAAAATATTTTATGTACCTAAATTTACTAACTTCATTATAAATAATAAGATTAAATCAAATTCCACTTCCTCTATTCTCAAACCTTCACTTTTACTAATGGCTATTTTTCTCCGACACTAATAGTGGTCGCTTAGGACAGGTTTCACTGTAGTACTATATGTAAGTAATGTGACAATAGTTTTATTTGTGGGATTAATCCAATATGTTTAAGAAAGGTGATGTGCTTCTTTATGCAAGAAATAAATCATATTTTGTTGGTACTAATTTACATGTATTATTTCTTTCTTTCTTTCTTTCTTTCTTTCTGGAAACATGTTTTTGGAGACGTTTTCTATCACAGCTCATTATATTTCCAGATATGTTATATTACAAAAACCTTCTCATGCACCCACGCGGATTGATGTGAACGGGATACATTACATAAAAATTGTAGATTGGAACAGTCTGGAACTGAACAATATCCAGTTTAAAAGGTCGATCGTAAATGCGTTTTATTTTTTTTCTATAGACAGGAATCACGTTTGCTAGTCCCCGGCGCTTCAGCAAAGAACTAAACAACTTATTAAAAAGGTGACGTTTGCAAACTCTTGCATCAAAATGGCATGGTGTTTGGGAGAAAAATTGTGAAAAGAAGAAGCTTACTGACACATAACGGGGAAACCTACAGATCCAGTGCTGCCCGCCTAACACACTGCCAAAAGGCGAATTTATTTCATTTCTTGTATTTAGAAAAGAACACTGCAGAACCTATTGAGCTAAACCCTGCACGTTGCATCGAAACTCTCTTAAAATTGCACTGAACATGCAAGTATTACCACTGCCTCAGATCTAACCTCCAAATATTTTTTTTGAATCATCTATTCGGGTACAGCGCCTAATGCCAGGCCTCGAGCCAGAACCGGCGAAACTGCGATGTAAAGGGTCGATTTCTAGTCCAGCAATAAAAAGACAAATAATTGGCCAACTATTATATTATACCGGGCCGAACTGAGGCGAATTGAAGGTGCTGTGAAGTTCTTCAACGGGTTGGGATACGTGTCACATATTCCCAATTGCAGTGAGGCAGGTGCAAATGCAATCGCGTTTGAAAGAGGGAGAGAAATCATGTCGGTGAAATACGGCGTGTTCAGAGTTAATGGAACTGGAGTCAATGATTGATTCAACAGTCTTCAGAACCATCGGTCGCGCCAGTAGCGCTAATGCAAAACCGGTGAACTAGACCCACGCAGGCCAGTTTCTTTTCGGAGCAATGCTACAGCCAACCAGCTGCGCAATTAGTAGCAAACCAATACAATACTCGTAGTTTTCACCTGAGAGGTAGATTCCAGACTGCAATACGATATTGTACCAATAAAGAAATTACTTTTGAAACTAAGAAAATCAGTACAAATTTTCTTCGGATAATTGTTTCACAATAGTGATCTGGGTTTGAAGATCTTTAATAGTCTTTCCTTTTGTTATTTGTTAAATAATGTATTTTATTTGTTTTCTGATTCTTTTTTGTTAACAAACTGTTCGGCAGCAGAGAATTTTGGCATACAATACGTTAAAAATTAAGCGTTGGGATGACCCAAGGGGGTTTTATACTAATCGTCTAGGCTGAAGGCTAGTCACGTTACGCATAGTGAAGGGTTAACTGTGCCCTTGAGTATTAAATTATTAAGACACCATTTTGTTCGCCGTTTGCGCAGCCATCGCAGCCGATGGCTGAATCTAACGTCTAGTAAGTTTACGTTCCCCGAATGGGTACACCAAAACTCTCTACAAAATGTGTCCACCCCATTAATATTCAAAATTCAAATGCACTCATCTTATTAATTCTGTAGTCACCTGGTAAAATTCTTTCTTATTATGATTGATATGTATTCTTAATTAGACACGTCTAGTTAAGGGTTTAAGAACTTTTACTCTGCACCCTCAGAATTAAGAGTATTGAATTACCTAATTAACGTGTTTAAATTGTACTAGATAGCTCATATTGTGTGCTGTTTCAAGCACTTTTTTGAAGAGAGATCTGTACAGAATATGTGACAGAATAAAACGATTATGGTATGTAATACAATTATAAATATTATTTTACGGATGTTTTGCCTTTCGATGCAGTATTACAATTGTTTCTGAATATTACGTAGTATTGAAAAACAAAGGTCTTAGTGTATATCATTTTTAGGATCTTCAATGAGACCATACTAATGTGACGTTTGAAAACATTATTTTGTAAAAGAAGTGCCTCGTTTATCGTGGGTGTCTTCTTGCACGAAAGTTTCTAACGACTTTATTAGTTAAAGTTCATTTTCGTTTTGGGGAACTATCCATATCGGAAGTATTAATTACTCCTTCTGGTTTCTGATTTTTATGTGAATATTTAATGACATGAATATTAGATAATTGTTCAAAAGTATATATATATATATATATATATATATATATATATATATATATATATATATATATATCAATGTAATAAATATCAAAATTTTCAATTCAAATAAGAAATGCAATTCGTTGTAAGAAAATGTATCAGCTTCATAATTTTCTTGAACGAAATAATTGACGAAACAACTATATTGAGGTCATAACCTTATTCTTTTGAACATGTATTTCTCTCACACTCAAAAGAACTTATTTGCATACCTTAGCATTTTATGAGAGGTAGCATACAGACCATTATCATTGTGGGATTTAGGAAGCTACATGTATAAACCTGGTCATAATCCGCCTTGAACCTTCCTAAGACCAGCTGCTATCTTTCATTACCTGTATATGGCAGCTTCTTTACACTTCTTTTTAGAGGTCTCTTATCCCTCATTTGTAATGACCAAAATGTAATGATTATTTTATTTCAAGAATGATCAAGAATTTCAAGAAATCTGACTGGAAAATATAAGTATAGATTTGTACTTCTTACCGTATTTATTTTTAATTGTAAATCTAAAAAAAAAATATTTTTACAATTGTTGAAGATTGGAGACTTTGTAAATATACTGCAATACATTTAAAATTGTTTTTGTGTGCGTCTTCAAACTTTAAAAGGTGTAAGCAATGAAAGAGCAGCCCATGACACTGACTAGAATATGCCATTTTTGAAGGTATTTTAACCTCTTTAAGATACCGAAACATTTGTTAATATTGGTGAATCATTGTAAAGGTTTTTGAGGCCCATCATCAATTTAACTCCTACATTAGTAAAAGAAGTCTCTTAATATCAAGCCTGAAACATTTATCTACTCGTACGTTTAAAAAATCGGAAATTTGTGTACTAATATCATTATACTTTGTACATTGCAATATACATTTATGCCCTTGGCTTTTGCACAGTATTCTGTATACTTTATATATGAGGCGTTATCTCTTACATTCACTGCTTTTCAATACATCGCTCATTTATTTTGTCACGAAAGTTTTACAAGACAAGACGAACTAATTTGAGATTCACTCTCACAATTACTTGCGATTTGCTTTCACAATGCAAACACTAAAACACGGTAACAATTACAAAAAAAAAGATATTTATAAAATCATTCCTAAAGTTTTTGTGACTACAGTTTTTGAAGATATACAGTTTTATAAAAATAGTTTGCCACACCTTCAAAGCAGAGTGTATGAAGTCATATTTTTATGAGTATGTTTGTTGTGAATATTTCGTTGGTAAATAATGAATTCTCCTTTCTAGAACTTCATCACTGACTTTCACATTTGTCTTGACATACAGAGCTTAATGAGAAATACATGAATTCATTAAAAATATCTGAAAATTATGCAAAGCGTAATTTAACGCAAATGATTTTACACATTTTTTTTATCACCAAGAATCACAAGCAACATGACATTGTAGTAGGCGCGCAGTTCATTAGATCTGATTGATGATTATGATACCTGAGCCCAGAAAGCCACTCAGACTGATAAGATAACCGGCTTGGGGCCGATGAGCGCTGTTTGTAACTCTCACCATTACTGTGTTATCACTGTGACCATCGAACACACGTCCAAGGTAGGGACCCAACAATTCTCAGTTCTCTGTACATATGTCATTAGATAAAATTAAAAAAAATACTTAAATTTTCTTATGTTGCTCTATTTTTTAATATTTGTACTTGACATTTTCAATGTCCTGCATTTCTTATCAATTAATACATTGTATCAAAAGATGAATGATTATTTTTTCTCTAACCAAATTGTAAAGGTCTTGTTCTTCTTAGAATTATATTTACATTTTTCTTTCATTACATTCAATAGACATTCTAAGTTAGCACATACAATATTTTCTTTTTTAGGTATTGGGATAATGTTTATTCCAATTTGTTGTAGACGATGGGGGAAAATAACATTTAGTTTTCTTTTTTGTACTTGTTACTTTTAATTTGGAGACATTGTCTCAAACTTGATTTGTAAAATGGCAGTATATATTTTTTATACCTGTATTGTAAAATGTTCGAAGAGACAAATACAATGATACAGGGATTGCTAATATTCGAAAAAAACTTTTGGAAAAATTGAGTTCTGTATTTCTACCGAAGCCACGTACGGATTTTTGTTTAATGTTCTTTGGGCAGCAAATCTAGTATTACAATGTAATAATTTTAAGAATTAAAGGCAAAATTAACATTCTAAACAACAAGAGAGATTCCAAACATGTGAATTTTATCGCTTTCTGATTATCTTATCAAAACATTGTGCATGTGGAATAGAAATACAAATTTGTTCTCTTACTATGCAAATTATTAACAAATAATTAGTTTGTTATTTTCCAAGCCAGTAAAAAAACATATTAAGGTATTGTGTGAGTAAGAAGATCAATGCTCGAAAGCAATACAAATAAATACAGTTATTGACATTGAAAATTAGTAGTTTTTATTTCCATGTTTACCCAGGGACATCAGTGAAGAATACAATGTACAAGAACATTTGAGTTCCTTTCTCTCTTTATCTCTCTTAATTTAACTATTAATAACACGTAATCCTAAACTAACACCTAGTTGTTCAATTAACGTCTCTGATAAAAAAATCACTAGCTGTTCTAAAGAAATTTAATCATACGTTGCAAAATCTCTCGCTTTCATAATGTCTCTTAAAAACGCACACGCGTATGCACAACGCGCTCGCTTGCGCAGCGCAGTTAACGGATTGTTTCACATCTCATACATATTAATATTTGAGTATTTGCTGCTGTCTTACTGACTGGACATAAACATAATTTCTATGGAACATAAACAATATTCAGAGCCAAGACGAAATAATATGATATGATATTCTAGTCTTATTTCATTAATTTTATATTACATACGTAAGTATATAACATTCGTTTTTCAACAGGTATGCCAGTACTTCCGCCCAATGAGGGCGTTTTACGTCAGTGCCATTCTGGCATGGCAAACGCCAGTTCCATGCCACTGTCACACGTTGATCATTGATTAATATGCAGAGAGCTGACGTTAATTACCGTCTACGACGATGTTAAACCAGAACATTACCAATTACAATTACTCCACAAAAAGAAGATGGAGAGTTTGTGAAATTTAACACGAAGTAAAAATTAAGCTTCTTAAGTACTGAATCTGCTCAATAACATTACATAAGGCAGGATATATCAACATAGAAAATGGAGGTGCGTTGGAGCGTTGCAACCCCCAAAACCGCTGGAAAAAATCTAAGAAGCCAGATAGTGTCAGTGAATTTTATGTGATCACACTAAAAGCAAGTGTGCAGAACGCACCTGATACATCATATTACGTACACGGAGGTTTTCCTGGACGGTTCTGATGGATTCTACAAAGCACGACACCTTTACATCGCCAATGGTGAAAACAAGAGTAAGTAGTTCTGAATATTTAAGATTAAATGTTGTACATATTCTACATAGAAAAATGTAGACTTTTCAGTGAGAAATTGTGTAGCTAGAGAAAAGTCTGCAACCCATATCCCCAGGTCTCTGAGTAAAGGAAATATCAAACAATGAACAAGATATAAAAAAATTAAAATGGCACACCGAAAGAACAGTCATTTTGTCATTTATCCGTAGTAATTAAGTGTTAAATATTATTTTCATACATTTTCTTTTCAGATTTGAATGTTGGAGCTCCATTCCCTTGTTAAAAATGATATAGTATTTATATTATTCATGTAAATTATATATAATTATTTATGTATATTCAATATTTAAGTAATTGTTTCACAAATAGTGTAAATCACTAACATTGATTTCACTATTGCATTTATTGTTTCATTTTCCCTCGAAACAAATGCTCCTGTTTCATTATTTCCCATAGGGATGTGCTATTGGTAACCCAATTTCAGCCAACACATGCTCGCAAGGCCTTCCCGTGTTTTGATGAGCCAGGATTCAAGGCAACCTTTGAAATTACACTGGTTGTGCCACCTGGTTACGAGGCTATCAGCAATTCAGTGGGCAAATCAGTAGCTAGTACCAAGAGTGCACAACAAAGGTATGTGCCAAATTAATTCTTATTTATTGACATTCTGTATTAGCTCTGAAATTATTGTTGTGTAATTTTAAATCTTTTTTAGGGAAACAGATAGCCAAGAAATAGTATTTGCAAAAACACCTTTTATGTCAACCTATCTGGTTGCTTTTATTGTCTACAATAAAGACACGTATAAATCAACAGGATATGCTAGTGGAGACTTACCGTTTAGAACATGGGCTAGTATCGATGAAATTGCAGCTGGGTCAGGCACTCTGAGCCAGACAGAAGGACCAAAAATTATCGCCCAACTGGAAAAATACACAGGAATACTCTACACAGCGAACTCACAGAAAATAGATCAAGCAGCTATTCCGGATTTCTCGTTCGGGGCCATGGAGAACTGGGGATTGGTTACATACCGAGAAACTGCGCTACTTTACGACTCCAAGGAGCATACCCAAACAGCCAAAAAACGTGTGTCTGAGCTCATCGCCCACGAGCTGACTCACCAGTGGTTTGGAAATCTGGTCACCACAGCGTGGTGGAGTTCTGCGTGGCTTAACGAGGGGTTCGCCACCTACTTTGAATATTACATCACAAACATACTGCATCCCTCCTGGCGTATGATGGAGCGACTGGTGATCGACGAGCAACTGACAGCATTCGGTGCAGACGGAACGCTGTCCGCCAGTCCCCTCACTAACGAAAAAGTCAACACTCCTGATGAAGCGGCCGCTCATTTCGGAACAATCACTTACAGCAAGGGTGAGGTTATTGGTGGTGGTTGTGAAAATATTTCATTTCAATGTAACATTTCAACATTTCATGTTACTGATCACAGATTTGGAACTGCCACATTTTATCGTAAAGGAAATTTTGGAAGGTTGTGGGGTAGGGGGTAGTGCGTAAACATTGCAGCACTGGGTCATGGGTTCAATTCTAGGGTAATGTATATGACCTTGTGATGGATTAAGCGAGCTCTTGGAAGATAATCTCGGGGTTCTACAGTATCCCCTGTCTCTCATTCCACTTTTCTTCATTACAGTACACACCTCCTCGACATTACAGATCACATCGACTCATTATATCATCATTCCTGTGCCTCCATGGTATCGGTGGTTGAAGAGTCCATAAATCACTAAAAATACATATGTAAAAAACTAAATCTAACAAAAATGTATGATCTGATAAGTTTTCATCCCATTTATCCATGACTAACATTATATTAACAAACGAATTCATAGTAATTGAGGCAACTAAAGAGAGAGAATCAGGTAACTTACAAGATTCAAAATATGGAGATTTTAACACATAATATCATCCTTCCGTCTATTTATAAAGTGAGTTGCCAGTATGTGTAACAATTACCTCTAATTTTAATTTGATGAATTTCCATTTGCACAAAGTTAGTGAGACGTCGTTATTAGTCATCTACATCAAATTTGACGGGAAGTTATACATACATATATATATAATTATTTTTTTATTTTGATGCCCAAAGATTTGGCATTTCAGTAATTGTTTGCTTGGAAACATGTTAATTGGTAAAATGTTCCCAAGTAAACGAAAGCAGTTCAAATATGAAATGTAGATAATCAGTTAGTGACTTATTTTATTGATAAAACGGAGAATTTTGAACAGTGAAACAGAAATGTTTTCAACGGTATTATAAATATCTCCTAAGTAATTATGTTAATTTAGTAAATAAAATTAATGAAATGATCAGTGGTGAGGTGTGACTTATTATATAATTTATATATAAAATATTTAAAATATAATTAGGGGTTCGATTACTGTGCTTAGTCGTCAGAACATCTATCATTATTGGACACCTCGCTTCTGAAAATTTACCGGTTTTAAAACAACAAAAGCAATCACTCAATAATTCGTCCTAGAAAAGTGTTTTCTCAAAATAATAGCGAGCCGATAAAATATTGTAGGTTAATTTATATGTTCTCAATTAGAAAAAAATATTATTTTGAAAATGAGGCGGCAAAATGTCATTTGTATTACGAATATCATATGACAAGTAGCTTAATATAAAACCATTTATCAGAGTTCTCTTGCCTGTATGGCTTAGCTCTTTTCTTCACTTTAGTGTTGATTCATTTCAACAACTAATTTCCAAAACAAAATTATATTATTTCAATATTAATGTTTTTATTTATAGTACATCTAGCTGAGAACACCCGACGGTACCTAGGCAGGTGTTAATCAGAGACTTCAATTAGACTGGGAATGGAAATTTATTTTCTCCAAATCAATAATTTTTTTGTATAAAAACACCAAAAGTAAAGTGATGGTACCATTGGTTTTTTTATTTTTCATTTACATATATTACGTTTGGTGTAACATTATACTTTCATATTTTTTTTACTAGTTTCTAGTTATTCTATTAATTTTTTTCTCTACATCATACTCTGCAATGTTACTGAGATTTTCAGTTAGGTTCACCTGCAAGACTAGACCCCTTGCAAGGTCTCTTTGAATTGTGGGTTTCCGGTGTTTGTTGTTTGGGTGTTTTGACTCCTCTCCACCGAACGGGGATGGGGATCGGGAGATTGGGTTGGTGGACGGAGTATTTCGTTCATGAAGAGAAGGGTTGTTTTATTATGGTTTTGGATGATGGGGATGGGGAAGGGAGGGGCAGGGATGAAAGGGGATGGGATGGGGTGAGAGGGGGGTGAGAAAAGGGAGGAGAAAGAAGGCGGCGGAGTTGTTTGTTTGTCTTTGCCCACTTAGGTGATGGGTGCCGTAAGATGGAGGATGTTTAATGGATGCTTTTTCCGAGTATGTCGGGGTGAGTTTCTGAGGATGTGGTGGTGGGGGAGGATTACGTCTTGGGGTTGTTAATGTACGTTTGGATTTGGGCTATTGCGGAGTTGTTGAGGTATGTGTGGTGTGCGGTATTTTGTTTTGGGATCATTTGGAATTGTAGATGGTATACTTAAGTAGGCGGAAAATGAGGCAGATGTAGTTTTCGACGCAAGTTATATTTGTGGGGTTGATGTGGGATGTACTGAAGCAGGTGGGATGGGTATATGATAGGACGGAACGATTGTATCAGTTGTAGGTTGCAAAGAAACGGTTGCCAAGAAATTGTTAAAGAAATTGGGATTATGTGGATTTCAAGATATGATAAATAATGTAGGGTTAATTTGAAAAGCATAAGTATAATTGTTATTTACTTATGTAATGTGATTATGAGAGTGATAAAATACCTGTATTAATGATAAACATCTCCTCATTAAAAAAACTTGTAACAAGTCCTCAAACATTTTCTTTTAGTCTGCCATTTTAAAAATCCTCATAATAATCACACTATGTCTTGAAACTATTACACACACTTAATCTAACTAATCATAACTTATGTTTTATTTCTTATATTTCATAGTCAAGGCAATATAGATGTCCATCATTCAGATCATTCAGATTACAAACAAGAATTTCAAGAGAAAAGGGAGCTAGATCAGAACATGAACCAAGAACATTCCCCGCAATCATTGATATTTTCTAATTTCCTCTTCCTTTCCCCTCTGGCCTCGCACTGTCTTGGTCCGCACAATTTTCTTCCAAATTGTCAAGTAGTTTTCTTTATTGCCAAATACATATTACAGTATCACAGGGACATTAATGAATTATTGCAAAGAAAACTTGTAATGCAACAAGGGAACATAATTTATTGTATTATTGGTAACGATTACATTATATTGTAAAATTGTTACGTTACTAGCTACAACCCTTACCTAATAATACTCGTACATTAGCCTTCACATGAATGGTTTGTTGGTCACGTTCTTTCCGAGTATTAGAAGTGTTTGAAATGTGTGAAAAGAAGAAATTTTACAATAATTATGCTATCTATGTATATTTTACTTTCATTAGGTATTATGTTTTATTTTAGGTAATGTGAAATGATGATCTACATTCCTGATAGTACTTGCTCCTTGTGAAATGATATTAATGACATTTTTTTATTTCAGGTGGATCAGTCGTACGCATGTTTGCAAATATCCTAGGCGAAAACAAATTCCAGACAGCCCTTCGCAACTATCTGAAAGATAAGTACGTAAATATAATTTACATGAAAATATGCGATTGTATTTAAACTTATTTGTGAATCGCTTTTTGCCTCCAAGATTTAAGAATTAAATTTTTGGTCAATGTCGTGAGCAAAAACATGTATTTGATGTCTTCTCAAATGCTCAAATTTCTTGTGGGATCAATGTTAAAAAGTCTGCTCGTAGTAATTTAAAATGATACGTGAAAGGATGAATGCTTCATTCATAGGTTATAGTCACCAACATTTTAAACGTTTCAATTTGAATACATATTCATTTTTTACAAAATTGATAAGATTTATTACAGAATATTTCGAGGTTCGTATGACCTCATCATGATGTTGAACGAACGTATACATTCACAATAACTGCAATATCACACAGTAACATAAGTACATTCTTAATATATATCAGAAACACCTTTTCATGTCTAACATTTGTTAAATGCCTGATTTAATCATTTTGTTTCTGTTTTAAGGCCTGAAACGTCACTTTTCATGCCTAATAGTGCCAATTTCATAATTTTGTTACGTAAATAATTTGGCCTATTTTAGGTGCCTAAATCATCATTTTTTCGTATCTAAAATTCCGAGGTTTGGATATAAGCAATTCTTCCTACCCTAAAAGTTTGTAATATATATTTCGACCACCACTTTACTTGATAACTTTTCGGTACAGCAGAGTACAGCAGAATAACAAAAGTAGTGCAACATTCGGGTCATTATGGTCAACGATTGCCCAACCCTGCTTTAGAATAATGACATGTAAAATAAGGATATATAAGAAACAAGTGAAAGATTTGACGGCGAATTTTAAAAATAACTTCTTAGCTATCCAGTTATGCTAATTACATGCTGTTTGGTGGAATCTTATAGTAACCTGCTACCGAAGAAAGTATGTATGAGTACGTTTGCATGTCCGAGAGAAAATTGTGTGAATAGTGCGGGGGAATGAATGTCATTCTTTCACAGTTTACTTTTGCTAGGGGTGACCCACCGTCTAGCCGTAAGACCTGGCGTTCCACTCTGGTGACGGGTATCGATCCCCGTTCAATCGAAGTGGAATTTCTGGTGGCTATAGCGGGTGTGCGGTAGGTTTTCTCGGAGTTCTCTCAATTTGCCTATATCACATTCCCCCGTCTTATCTATCGCTGTGCTATTAACTCGCCTCAACATCACCTATATGAATCCTTCGCCATCAATCATCACATGTACGTCTCAACTCAGACGACTTATTGGGGAGACCTGACTAGTATAGGTTGAGCTTTCTGGCTTCAGATTAACGGTCGACTCGCCCGAAAAAGAAAATTTTTACGAGGAGATAAATACGATAAATAAAAATGTACATTAGGTTGCACATCGAGGAAAAATATAGGTGAAACTGCCAGGTAAGTCTGCTAGGTTGTTAAAATCTAGTGTTTAACCTTGGAAAAAGGGCGTGGAAATGTATATCGATTACAACAATATTTTGTGATCTGACTGATAAATAATTAAATAAAATAAGGATTTTCAGAGTTATGATCGTCGGTGGTTCATGACCTTGCAGGCAATGGCTTCAGGAAAAACCAGCACCAGAATATTTGTAGAAATTTAAACTGGTTGTTAAATGACCCTAAATGGTTGATCCATGACACTAAACACATAAATTAATTTATGCACTACTTTCAATTTGTTAAAAAATTATAAAACGTTTGAAGACGTATACCTAATTATGAGTTTAAATATTAGTATACATTCTAATTTCTTATAGTGCTTTGTTAAAAAGTTATAAAATGTTTGAAGACGTAAGTCCAATTATAAGTTTAAATATTTGTATATATTCTAATTTCTTATAGTGCTTTGACGGCTGTTACACCAAAAGAACTATTTGACGCTCTGTCTAAGGCTGCTGGAAACGTAGGACTTCCCTCTAATGTGGAACTTACAGATATTTTCGAGTCATGGACAACTTCAACGGGTTTCCCTATCATCAACGTTTTACGCAAAGAATCAAAAGTCATTTTTACTCAGGTATGTTTTTAATATCGTCTCATTCAAAAAGAAAACTCAAGATGAGTAACAAGAGGGAATAGAAACGAAATGCATTTTATTATATCAAATAAGTGATATTAAAAAAATATTTATGCATAATATCAAAATTTTGATGGATTTAAATATAAAATTGTTAACCATTTCAGTACTTGCGGGATATACTTTGAGTTTTTTTGTGATAATTCCTATAATGTGCTTTTAAATTATTTGAGATTTGAAATTACAAAAATTACTTTTCTTTTCAGGAGAGATTTCTTCCTTATGGATCATCGTCAAAACATACCTACAACGTTCCTCTAAAATTAGTTTATAATGACACAAAACTCTCAGAAAAAAGCATCTGGTTTTTATCATCCCAGAAGGAAGTCAGCATAGAGATAGCGGACATTGGAAGCGAGAACGCAAGCTGGATATTGGTGCCGACGACTGGCTACTTCAGAGTAAACTACGACGAGGATAACTGGCTTCTGCTGTCGGAGTATTTACAAGATGAGAGTTTAGATGATATAGCCATAGAACCTCTAGAAAGGGCCATTCTAATAGATAATGCACTCAATCTTGCACGAATCAGCAAATTGGAATATTCAACAGCCATTCAATTGCTGAGTTATCTCAGTAACGAAGTCGACTATATCCCTTGGACCGTGGCATTTTCGGGACTTAACTATCTTCATCGCATGCTGGCTGACGAAAGTGATATTTTTGATGTAAGTGCAATTTTCTTTTCTATATTTGTATTATTTTTTGTGTTTTTTATTTGTAAAACTGAATATAATCGTTAAAATTTTGTTTATGTTCAGTGGATGTATGTACTCGTATTTACAAGTATTTAGCATTTTGGGTCGACAGTGCGAGTTTGCCAGCTTGGTAATGGTGTCCCCCGTGCCTGGGCCCCGAGCTTCGGGGGTAAGGGAGCCATTTGACGAACATGTATTCCCTCCACCGTCACTAGCAAATTCCTGAACTTTTTAAATATATGCACAAAAATAAACATTTATATTTCAGTCCCATATTACTACTAATATGACAATGAAACACAATATTAACATACTTTTTTCACTTCGGTAATTTTACAAGGACTTCAAATTTTAAAATGCCATTCTCCAAAAATACACATTTGGGGTTGTACACGAGTGATGCATAAAGAAAAGAGAGAACGCCAAAATATAACATACATTGAAACGTATTGGTATATTTATAACAAAGTGCCCATGACAGAGAAAGTACATTCAATTCTAACTGAATGTATCTAATCAGTTAAAAATGTACCAAAAAAGGAGTAACGATACATTCACTAGCAAGCCTGGGTTGGCAGATGAGCAGAAAGCGTTGAAGATAACTGGAATTTTTTAAATTATGTTCGGCGCCTAAGCAATACATTACTGTTAGGTTTACAATATTATCCTGAGAATATCTTCGGAACTCTTCAGTTTGGGTTTGGTGAAAGAGCATAAATCCTCAAAAATAATAACTATCAGGATAGTAACCGTCTATGGTAAACGTGTGTAATTAAATCTACCTCATAAAAAGCAAGGAGCACTTTATAATGAATATAATTTATATTAGTACTATGAAAATGGTTATAATCATACTCACAAAAATTGAATATAAACGATTTGAAATAACAACTCATGAAAAAAAATGGTAAGCACAGATACTTTAATGCGTACCTAATAACAATTATTTAAATTATCTGAAAATAAGTTATGGCATCAATTACAGAATTTTCGACATCCTATCATTAATATTGCTCATGAAGATTTAGGTTTTGAAGTTGTCAAAATCTGATGATGAATGGAAGAAGTTTGATGAGAATTTATTTAAATTTGTACAGTGACAAAAACACGACTACAAAGAATTAAGAATAAATGTCATTAATAAAACAAAATTATTTTGTACTTAATTTTTAAACGTTCACTAGAAATGTCTTGATCTACAAGTAATGATGATTGTTTAAATTATTTGAAAATACGTTATGATCCCCATTACAGAATTTCATACTCCATATAATTAAAAACGTCTATGAAGAACTAGGTTTTAAAGTCGTCGATAAAAATGATGACGCATCACATATCGAGCACGTCCATCGAGCGAACGTTCTGAACTGGGCTTGTCGAGCGGGGCATTCTGAATGTATCAACACGGCTGTGGATTACCTGAGAAAGTATCTGGAAAAACCTCAAAGTGATAGGTGAGTATGTTAATTAATGCAAGTACAGCGCACAATTATGCCAAGTATTTACAAAATGTAATCTTAGAGGAAATTATTTAAAATATTTTGACGTATCTTACATAAATAGAAAATAACCTTAATAAATAGAAACACTAAAGTAAATAACTTGAGACTGAGTAGTTGTTGAGGTTGTGTGAACCACGTAATCATATTCTAAGACGAAAAATTAGAATTGTAGAATAGCGAGGAAAATTATTATGTTTAAAAGGTTTTTCTTGAGTAGTGAAGATATTTTTGAATCATAATATCTTTCAGAAAGTGTTTAAGAAGTCTGATATTCCTGCCTATATGGATTATATGTCTGGATACTAGAGCCTCTTTACCAGCGGGTAAAATCTTACT
>BOPP01000005.1:8767166-8810205 GCA_017312745.1 Gryllus bimaculatus | reverse complement strand
ACGAAATATTTAATGCTGCCACAAAGAGTTAATACTAATTTAATGAAGTAATAATTAAATTAGAATTTTCATGAAACTTAAGATTATATTATTAGCCAAAACTATAAATCTTGGATGTTAATCGATTGGATTTTTGAGAATGGTATATCCAGTACAGAATGGGCAAACATCTATAAGTGGGAAGTTAAATTTTTAACGCTGGTAAAGAGGCTCTAGTATCAGAATATAATCCATATAGGGTCAGGATATCAGACTCTTAAACCACTTTCTGAAAGATTTTATGATTCAAAAATATTTCACACTCAGAAAAACTTTAACACTATAATTTTCCGTATTCTACAATTGCTCAACTATTTTTTGTCTAGAATATGATTACGTGGTTCAAACAAACCACAACTACTAGTTCAAGTTATTTATTTAGTGTTTCTATTATTAAGGTTATTTTCTATTTTATGTAGATACTAAAATATTTTAATAATTTCCTCTAAGATTACATTTTTGTAAATACTTGGCATATATTGATGCGCTGTACTTGCATTAATTTACATACTCACTATCACTTGAGGTTTTTTCCAGTACTTTTTTCTCAGGTAATCCACAGCCGGTTGATACATTAGAATGCTCCGCTCGACAAGCCCGTTCAGATACGTCTGGCGATGGACGTGCTCGATATGGTGATGATCATGATTTTTATCGACGACTTTAAACTCTAAGTTTTCATAGACGTTTTTAATTATAGTGGAGTCTAAATTCTGTAATGGGGATCATAACGTATTTTCAAATAGTTTAAACAATCTCCATTACTGTAGATCAAGAATTTTAGTGAACGGTTAAAAATTAAGTCAAAATAATTTTTGTTTTATTAATGAATTTATTCTTAATCTTTGTAGTCGTGTTTTTGTTCACTGTACAATTTCAAATAATTTCTCATTCAACTTCTTCCATTCACATCAGATTTTGACAACTTCAAAAACCTAAATCTTCATGAGCAAATATTAATGTAGGATGTGAAAATTCTGTAATTGATGCTAAATTCTTTTCAGATAATTTAATAATTTGTTATTAGGATACGGCCATTAAAGTATTGTGCTTAATTTTTTTTCATGAGTTGTTATGTTCAATCGTTTCTATTCATTTTTTGGTGGGTATGATTATATACATTTCATAGTACTAATATAATTATATTCATTATAAAGTGCTCTTGCTTTTTATGAGGTAGATTTAATTGCACACGTTTACCATAGACGCGTTATATCCTGATAGTTTATTATTTTTGAGGATTTATGTTTTTAACCCAAACCCAAACTGAAGAGTTCGAAGATATTCTCAGGATAGAATATTGTAAACCTAACAGTAATGTATTGTTAGGCGCCGAACATAATAAAAATTCCAGTTATCTTCAACGCTTTCTGCTCATCTGCCAACCCAGGCTTGCTAGTGAATGTATCGTTACTCCTTTTTTGGTACATTTTTAACTGATTAGATACATTCAGTTAGAATTGAATGTACTTTCTCTGTCATGGGCACTTTGTTATAAATATACCAATACGTTTCAATGTATGTTATATTTTGGCGTTCTCTCTTTTCTTTATGCATCACTCGTGTACAACCCCAAATGTGTATTTTTGGAGAATGGCATTTTAAAATTTGAAGTCCTTGTAAAATTACCGAAGTGAAAAAAGTATGTTAATATTGTGTTTCATTGTATTTTAGTGAGTAATTGGGACTGAATATAAATGTTTATTTTGTGAATATATTTAAAAAGTTCAGGAATTTTGTAGTGGCGGTGGAGGGAATACATGTTCGTTCAAAGTGGCTCCCTTAACCCCGAAGCTCGGGGATTAAACTAGGCAGGCACGGGGACACGATTAAAGCTGGCAAAGTCGCCTGTCGACACAAAATGTAAATACTTGTAAATACGAGTACTACATCCACTGAACTAAACAAATTTTAACGAAATATATTAGTTTTAACAAATAAAAAACAAAAAATAATACAATATAGAAAGAAATTGCACTTTCATCAAAAATATACTTTCGTCAGCCGGACAATGCCGAATGAAGATGTTAAGTCCCGAAATGCACGGTCCAAGGGATAATAGTCGATCTTCGTTACTGAGATAATCATGCAATTGATGGCTGTTGAATATTCCAATTTGCTTGATTCGTGCAAGATTGAGTGCATTATTTTAAATAGGCTTTCTAGAGTTTCATGGCTATATCATTAAACTCTCATCTTGTAAATACTCGAAGAAGCAGTTATCCTCGTGGTAGTTACTCTGAAGTAGCCAGTCGTGGCAGCAATATCCAGCTTGGCGTTTTCTGGCTTCCAATGTCGCTATCTCTATGCTGATCTTCTGGGATGATAAAACCAGATGCTTTTTTCTGAGAGTTTTGTGTATTATAAATATTTTAGAGAACGTGTAAGGTATGTTTTGACGATGATCCATAAGGAGAAATCTCTCCTGAAAAAAGTAATTTTTGTAATTTCAAATCTCTAATAATTTAAAGCACATTATAGGAATTATCACAAAATCTCAAAGTATATCCGCAAGTACTGAATTGGTTGCAATTTTATGTTTAAAATCATCAAAATTTTTGATATTATGCATGAATATTTTTTTAACATATTATTGATATAATAAAATGCATTTCGTTTCTATTCCTTCTTGTTACTCATCTTGAGTTTCTTTTTTGAATGAGACGAATATTACAAACATACTGAGTAAAAATGACTTTTGATTCTTTGCGTAAACGTTGAATGATAGGGAAACCGCGTTGAAGATTGTCCCATGAATCGAAAATATCTGTAAGTTCCACAATAGAGGGAAGTTACGTTTGCAGCAGCTTAGACAGAGCGGTCAATAGTTCTTTTGTGTAACAGCGGTTCAAAGACTATAAGCAAATTAGAATATAATACAAATATTTAAACTTATAATTTGAGTTAGTTTCCATACATTTTATAACTTTTTAACATAAGACTTAACAGAAAGTTAGAATGTATATCAATATTTAAACTCCATAATTAGGTATACGTTCAAACGTTTTATAAATTTATAACAAAATTGAAAGTAGTGCATAAATTAATTTAGGTGTTTAGTGTCATGGATCAGTATTTAACACAGTTTTTAATTTCTACAAATATTCTGGTGCTGGTTTTCTATCCTGAACATTGGCTGAAGGTCATGAACCACCGACGATCATAATCTGAAAATTCCTTATTTATTTAATTATTTATCATCAGATCACAAAATATTGTTGTAAATCGATATACATTTCCCAGCTTTTTCGCAGTTTAAATCACTAGATTTTAACAACCTAGCCGACTTAACTGGCAGTTTACCATAGTTTTTCCTCGATGTGCAACCTAATGTGCATTTTTATTTATCGTATTTATCTCCTCGTAAAATTTTTTTTCGCGAGTGACGTTAATCTGAAGCAAAAGTCAACCTATACTAGTAGGGTCTCCAATAAGTCGTCTGAAGTTGAGACGTACTGTGATGATTGATGGCGAAGGATTCATATAAGGTGGATGTTGAGGCGATGTTAATAGCACAGGATAGATAAGAACGGGGGATGTGATATAGGCAAATTTGAGAGAACTCCGGAGAAAACTTACGCACCGTAATAAGCAAAAATTCACTTCGATTTGAACGGGGATCGATACCCGTCACCAGAGTGGAGCAGGTATTCGCTAGACGGTGGGTCACCCTAGCAAAAGTAAACTGTGAAAGAATAATTCATTCCGCCTATTCACACAATTTCCTTCGACAATGCAACGTACTCATTACATACTTTTCTTGGTAGCAGGTTACTATCAGATCCACAAAAGCATGTAATTAGATAACTGGATAGCTAGAAAGTTTATTTTAAAATTCGCCGTCAATCTTCACTTTGTTTCTTTATATCTTATTTTAACATGTCATTAATTCTAAAGCAGCGGTGGGCATCGTTGACCTAAATGACCGATGTTGCATAGTTTTGTTATTTGCTGTACTTCTGTGGTACGAAAAGTTTATCAAGTAAAGTGTGGTCGAAATATATATACAATTTTAGGTAGGAGCAATTGCTTATATCCAACTGGAATTTAGATACGAAAATGATCGATTTTAGGCACATAAAAATAGCCAACTTATTTACGTAACAAAATTATGATTGCACATTGCATGAAAAGTGAGCGTTTTCAGCTTAAAACAGAACAAATGATTAAATCGGCATTTAAAATGTTAAGACATGAAAAGGTGTTTCTGATATATTTAAGAATGTATTATGTTATGTGTGATATTGCAGTTATGTGAATGTATACGTTCGTTCAACATCATGATGAGAGTCATACGAACCTCGAAATATTCTGTAATAAATTTATCAATTTTGTAAAAATGAATATGTATTCAAGATGAAACGTTTAAAATGTGGTGGACTATACTATGAATGAAGTATTCATCTTTAACGTATCATTTTAATTACTACGAGTCAGACTTTTTAAATTGATCCACAAGAAATTTGAAGCATTTGAGATAGACTAAATACATGTTTTTTGCTTCAGACATTGACCAAAAATTTAATTCTAAATCGTTGGAGGTAAAAGCGATTCACAAATAAGTTTAAAACAATCGCAAATATTTTATGTAATTATATTTACGTATTATCTTTCAGGATAGTTGCGAAGGGCTGTCTGATTTGTTTTCGCTAGGATATTTGCAAACCATGCGTAGACTGATCTCACCCTGAATAAAAAATGTCATTTATATTTTCACAAGGAGCAGTATACAGGAATGTAGATCATATTCAATTACTAAAATAAAACTATAATACCTAATGAAAGTAAAATATACAATAGATAGCATAATTATTGCTAAATTTCTTCTTTTTAACACTTTCAAACACTTCTAATATCGGAAAGAACGTGACCAAAAAACATTCTGTGAAGGCTAATGTACGAGTATTATTAGGTAAGCGGTTGTAGCTGTAGTAACAACTTTCAATATTAATGTAATCGTTACAATAATTACAATAAATTATGTGCTTGTTGCATTACAAGTTTTTTGCAATGATTCATTAATGTCCTGTGATAACTGTAATAGTATTGCAATAAAAAAACTATTGACATTTGAAGAAAGTTGTGCGGACCAGGAAGTGCGAGCCAGAGGGGAAAGGAAGAGGAATTAGAAATTCATGATTGCGGGGAATGTCGTTGGTTCTGTTCTGATTAGGTCCTTTTCTCTTGATATTTGTTTTGTATCTTGAATGATCTTGAATGATGGAATCTATATTGCTTGATATGAAATAAGAATAAAAATACTAAGTCTTATGATTAGTTGATTAGTGTTGTGGTAATGTTTCAAGACCATATGGTGTGATTATTATGAGGATTTTTAAAATGTCAGACTAAAGAAATGTTTGAGACTTGTTAAGTTTTTTAATGAGGAGATTTATCATTAATACAGTATTTTATCAGTCTATATCCCAATTATAAGTAAATAACAATTATATTATGCTTTCAAATATAACCCTACATTATTTATATATTTGAAATCACATAATCATTTCTTACATTTCTTCTTGGCAACGTTTTTTGCAACCTAAATGATAAATCGTTCCGTCTAGTACATATACCCATCCACGTTCGTAATCCCAATCAACCCACAAATAACTTGCGTCGAAACTACATCTCGATCATTTTCCGCTACTTAGTATAACATCTACAATTCCAAATGATCCCAAAAATACGCACCCCACAAATACATCAACAATCGCAATAGCCAATCCCAAAGTACATTAACACCCAAGAAGTATCCTCCCCACCCACAATCTCAGATACCCGACATCTCGTGAAAAAGCATCCATTAAACTATCTCATCTTACGGCACGATGACCTAAGTGGGTCCAAGACAAACAAAAATCCGGCTTCTTCTCTCTTTTTCTCACCCCCCTCTACCCATCATCCCTTTATCTGCCCTCCTTCTTCCTTCCCATTCATCTAAAACCTAAATAAACAGAACCTTCTCTTCATGCGGAAATACCGTCACCAACCCAATCTCCCCGATCCCCATCCCTTCGTGGAGAGGAGTAAACACAAACCAAAGACACCGGAACCCACAATTAAAGAGACCTTGGCAGGGGTCTAGTCTTTGCAGTGAACCTACTGAAATCTAGTAACATTGCAGAGTATGATGTAGAGAAAAAATTTAATAGAATAATAGAACTAGTAAATAATACTGAAGTATAATGTTACCAACGTAATATATGTAAATGAAAATAAAAGACGCAATGTACATCACTTTACTTTTGGTGTTTTTTATACAACAATTTATTGAATTTGGAGACAAGAAATTTCATTCCCAGTCTAATTGAAGTCCTGCTGATTAACACTCCTAGTAGTGGGTGTCTCCGCTAGATTACTAATAATTAAAAACATTAATATGAATAATATAATTTGTTTGGAAATTAGTTTGTGAAATGGATACCATAAGCTGAAGAAAAGACTAACGCAAAGGCAAGAGAATCTGATATAATGTTTTATTAAGCTTACTGTCATAATGATATCGTAATAAAATAACATTTTTGGCCGCATATTTCCAAAATATATTTTTCTAATTTGAGAACATATAAGATTACGCTAACAATATTTTCTCGCTGCTATTATTTTGAGAAACACTTTTCTAACGGACGAATTATTGAGTGATTGCTTTTTGTTGTTTTTAAACCGTAAATTTCAGACGCCGAGGTGTCAATAATGATAGTTTCTTGAGACTAAGAACGTAATCGAACTAATTATTTTTAGAAATATTTTATATATAAATTATATAATAAAGTCACACCTCAATGTCATTTATTATTTTATTTACTAAATTAACATAATTACTTAGGAGATATTTAAATACGGTTGAAACATTTTGTTTCACTGTTCAAATTTCACGTTTTTATTCACTAAAAATAAGTCACTACTGATTATTACATTTCATATTTGACCTGCTTTCGTTTACTTGGAAATTTTCAATTAACATGTTTTTCCAAGCACATTACTGCAAGCAATCTTTGGGCATCAAATAAAAATAATTATATATATATATGTATAACTTCCGTCAAATTTGATGTAGATGAACTAAATAACGAGTCTAACTCACTTTGTGAAATGGATAATTCTCAAATTAAAAATTAGAGGTAATGTGTTAACATACTGGCTAACTCAACTTTATAAATAGACGGAAGGTGATGTTATGTTTAAAATTCCATATTTTGACTCTTGTAAGTTACTGATTTTCTTCTTTAGTTGCTCATTACTATGAAGTTCGTTTGTTAATTAATGTAGTCATGGATAAATGGGATAAAATTTAGATCATACCTTTTTGTAGATTTTTTAGTTTTTTACATATGTATTTTTTAGTCGATTTATGATTTCAAACCGATACGAATGGAGGAACAGGAATGATGATTATAATGAGTCGGATGTGGGATCTGTATGTCGAGGAGGGTGTGGTACTGTAATGAAGAAATGTAGGTAGTGATAGAGACAGGGGATACTGTAGAACCCCGAGATTATTCCAAGAGCTGCTTAATCCATCACAGTCCATATACATTACTAGAATCTGAACCATGACCCATGTGCAATGTTTACGCACTACCCCCTACCCCAACAACTTCCAAAATTTCCTTTTACGATCAACTCGCATAGCGCAGTCTAAATCTGTGATCAGTAACATGAAATGTTGAAATGTTACATTGAATAATGAAATATTCACAACAGCACAATAACCTACTTGCTGTAGTGATTGTTCGGAAATGAGCGGCCGCTTCATTCAGGATGTTGACTTTTTTCGTTTAGTGAGGGGACTGGCGGACAGCGTTCCGTCTGCACCGATGCTGTAAAGTTGCCGTCGATGACCATGTCGTCCATCATACGCCGGAGGGATGCAGTATGTTTTGTGTGTAATATTCAAAGTAGGTGGAACCCTCGTTAAGCGCAGAACTCCACACGCGGTGGTGACAGATTTCCAAACCACTGGTGAGTCAGCTCGTGGGGATGAGCTCAGACACACTGGCTGTTGGGTATGCTCTTGGAGTCGTAACGTAGCGCAGTTTTCTCGTATGTAAGAATCCCAGTTCTCCATGGCCGACGAGAAATCGGAATAGCTGTTTGATCTATTTTCTGTGAGTTCGCTGTGTAGAGTATTCTGTGTATGTTTTTCCAGTTGGCGATAATTTTTTGGTCCTCTGTCTGGCTCAGAGTGCTGACAGTGAATTTCATCGATACTAGCCATGTTCTAAACCGGTAAGTCTCCATAGCATATCCTGTTGATTTATACGTGTCTTTATTGGTAGAAATAGAAAAGCAACCAAGATGGTTGACATAAAAGGTGTTTTGCAAATACTGTATTTCTTGGCTATCTGTTTCCTAAAAAAGATTTTAAATATTAACAACAAAATTCAGAGTAATACAGAATGTCAATAAATAGAATTAATTTGCACTACCTTGTTGTGGCACTCTTGGTACTAGCTCACTGATTTGCCCACTGAATTGCTGAAGACCTCGTACCAGTGGGATACCAGTGTAATTTCGAATGGTTGCTTGAATCTGGCTATCAAAAAACGGAAGGCCTTGCGAGCTATGTGTTGGCTGAATTGGGTTACCATAGCACATCCTATGGGAAATAATGAAACAGGAGCATTTGTTTCGAGGGGAAAATGAAACAATAATGCAATAGTGAAATAAATTGTTTAGTGATTTAACTATTTGTAAACAATTATTAATATTGTTAAAAAATATACATAATATTTATATATAATTTACATGAATAATATAAATACTATATTTTTTACAAGGGAATGTGAGCTCAACTTCAAATAACTGAAAGAAAAATGTAATGAAATAATATTATAACACTTTATTACTACGGATAAATGACAAAATGACTGTTCTTTCGGTGTGCCATTTTAATTTTTTTATATCTTGTTCATTGTTTGATATTTCCTTTACTCAGAGACCTGGGGATATGGGTTGCAGACTTTTCTCTAGCTACACAATTTCTCACTGAAAAGTCTACATTTTTCTATGTAGAATATGTACAACATTTAATCTTAAATATTCAGAACTACTTACTCTTGTTTTCACCATTGGCGATGTAAAGGTGTCGTGCTTTGTAGAATCCATCAGAACCGTCCAGGAAAACCTCCGTGTACGTAATATGATGTATCAGGTGCGTTCTGCACACTTGCTTTTAGTGTGATCACATAAAATTCACTGACACTATCTGGCTTCTTAGATTTTTTCCAGCGGTTTTGGGGGTTGCAACGCTCCAACGCACCTCCATTTTCTATGTTGATATATCCTGCCTTATGTAATGTTATTGAGCAGATTCAGTACTTAAGAAGCTTAATTTTTACTTCGTGTTAAATTTCACAAACTCTCCATCTTCTTTTTGTGGAGTAATTGTAATTGGTAATGTTCTGGTTTAACATCGTCGTAGACGGTAATTAACGTCAGCTCTCTGCATATTAATCAATGATCAACGTGTGACAGTGGCATGGAACTGGCGTTTGCCATGCCAGAATGGCACTGACGTAAAACGCCCTCATTGGGCGGAAGTACTGGCATACCTGTTGAAAAACGAATGTTATATACTTACGTATGTAATATAAAATTAATGAAATAAGACTAGAATATCATATCATATTATTTCGTCTTGGCTCTGAATATTGTTTATGTTCCATAGAAATTATGTTTATGTCCAGTCAGTAAGACAGCAGCAAATACTCAAATATTAATATGTATGAGATGTGAAACAATCCGTTAACGTGCGCGCGAAGGAGCGGTTGTGATCGCGTGTGCGTTTTAAGAGACATTAGAAAGAGAGAGTTTTGCAACGTATGATTAAATTTTTTAGACAGCTAGTCGAATTTTTTTATTCGAGACTTATTGAACAACTATGTGTTAGTTTTAGGATTACGTGATTATTATAGTTAAATTAAGAGAGATAAAGAGAGAAAGGAACTCAATATGTTCTTAGTACATTGTAATTCTTCTGGATGTCCTGGGTATAAATGGAATAAACAGCTATTTTCCATGTAATACTGTAATGTTCTTTGTATTGCTTTCGAGATTGAATCTTCTACTCCACAATACCTAATATGTTTTTTTTACTGTTGGAAATAAACTAATTATTTTGTTAATAATTTGCATAGTAAGAGAACAAATTTGTATTTCTATTCAATGCACAATGTTTTGAAAGATATCAAGAAAAGCGATAAGAATTCATGTTTGGACATCTCTTTTGTTTGTTTAGAATGTTAATTTTGCTTTATTTTATAAATTATTACATTGTAGATACTAGATTTGTGCGCAAAGAAATTAAACAAAATCCGTAGTGGTTCGGTAGAATACAGAATCAATTTTTCAAAAGTTTTTTTTCGGAATATTACTAATCCTGTATGATTGTTATTTGTCTCTTCGAACATTTTTACATATAAGGTGATAAAAAATATATACTGCCGATTTACATCAAGTTTGAGACAATGTTCCAATTAAAGTAAAAGTACAAAAAGAAATAAATGTTATTTTCCCCATCGTCTGTACAACAAATTGCGAATAAACATTATCGAATACCTCAAAAAGAAATTTGTAGTGTGCTAACTTAGAATGTTATTGAATGTAATGAAAGAAAAATGTAAATATAATCTAAGAAGAACAAGACCTTTACAATTTGGTTAGAGAAAAATAATCATTATCTTTTTGATAAATGTATTAATTGAGTAAGAAATGCAGGTACATTGAATAATGTCAAGTTACAAATATTAAAAATATAGAGCAACATAAAGAAAATTTACAGTTAATTTTTAAAATTTTTAATCTAAATGAATAAGTAGCATGAGAACTGAGAATTGTTGGGCCACCTTGGACGTGTGTTGATGGTACAGGATTAACAAGTATGTGAGGTTCAACAGAGCTCATCGGCCAAGCCGGTTATCTTATCAGTTCTGAGTGGTTCTGTTCTAGGTATATAATATCAATCAGATTTAATGAACTGCGGCGCGTACTACATGTCATGTTTGCTTGTGATTCTTGTGTACAAAAATGTGTAGAATATTTGCGTTAAATTACGCTTTGCATAATTTTTCAGATATATTTAATGAATTCATGTATTTTCTCATTAAGTCTGTTGTCAGACAATATGTGAAAGTCAGTGATGAAGTTCTAGAAAGGAGAATTCATTATTTAGCCACAGAAATATTCACAACAAACTACTATAAAAATTATGATCCATACACTCTGCTTTGAAGGTGTGGAACTATTTTATAAAACTGTCTATCTTCAAAACTGTAGTCACAATATTTAGGATGATTTTATAAATATCTTTTTTTTTGTAATTGTTACCGTGTTTTGGTTTGCATTGTGAAAGCAAATCGCAAGTAATTTGAGAGTGAATCTCAAATTAGTTCGTCTTGTCTTGTAAATTTCGTGACAAAATAATGAGCGATGTATTGAAAAGCAGTGAATGTAAGATAAAGCTATATATAAAGTATACAGAATACTGTGCAAAGCAAGGGTATAATGTATATTGAATGTACAACGATAATGATATAAGTACACAAAGTTTACGATTTTTTATACTACGTAAGTAGAATGAGGGAAGGTAAAAAAGAATGCGTCGATCATTAACTTTGAATACCTCTCTCCTGGTCACTAAGAAGAAGTAGAACGTGATGAGTTGTAGTGTTTTCCCTTAGTAAATCCCTGTTACCGTAAAAATTTCGTAGTATTGAATGAAGTGGGTAATAAACATGATATTGTCTACATACATGATCAGATCAGCATATGTTCATATAACAAAATCGAAAAGTTTCAGTTATTAAGTTAACAACTCAGAAAATATGTTACATACTTCCTGAAAGTTTCTCTTTCCTAAGAATTAAAACAAGGTTTCTTGTTGAATCTCATTATTGTAATTATTAAATTTTCTAATATTTTAGAATTTCAATGCAATGTACCTTTTTACTGTGTATATGTAATAAGTAAAAATTAATTTTCGAAAAGCTGTGAACTTAATACTTTATTTTCTCATTTTCAACGAGTGCGGAGTTAATCAATGTGGCTTCTAAGAGACTCACTTGTAAGATTCCGTAAGCAACAGAATTTATCACCTTATTTCTATTAATAACCTCTATTATTTATGCAACGTTCCAGAGTTGCTCCAGATTTACGAAGTGTTGTGTATTGCTATGGTGTCAAACACGACGACACTTTATGGACAAAACTTTGGAAGACGTTGCTAGACACAGATGACGCCACTGAACGTTCCTTGCTGATTTCGTCTTTGGGCTGCTCAAAGGTCTCCAGCACGCTGTACCTGTAAGTTATTTGCTAATATTTTCACGAACAGTGGAAGTATTTTTGAGAAGAGAAAGTAAACTGAATACCGTTTTTCTTCACAAGAAATACAGACGTTTACCACTCATTCTTAATGTTTTAATTTGCTTCTTGAATATAGATTTTATGTATTCAATATGTACCTACATTCTATACACATTTCACAACATTCCTTTATTTACCTTTCTCATTGGCATTTTTGTTTATCTTTCAATATTGTTTTTGTATATTAAACTGATTTGCAAAGATTGACACAGCATGACTTTCACCTCAATTTCACACAGCTCCATTTCACCACAATGGAGTGAAACCTAGCTTCAATACAGGGCATGAAAGTTGATTAAAATATCAAACCGCATTTATTGCAAGAAAACGTACATGGTGATTATACAATTGAAAGAATGTCACAATGTCTCATAATGAATAATGGAGCAATACTAGCGAGTACGATGTCGTAGGGTCTTCTAATTTTCTCCTCAAGCAGACAATACAACTCTTGCAATTAGCACCCGAATACTCGTGCGATAAATGCTGGCTGTATGGTCCTATTTAAATTTAGCGTCGCCTGAAAGCCACCAGCTGGAAGGAGAGGGGGCATTGTCATATAATCAGAAGCTTTGTTGCGACTTAAAAATTCGGTATTGAAGATCCCGATCGGCTGCTACTGCACCCCTCTCCTTCCAGCTCGTGAACTTGAGAATACTATTCGTTCAAATCAGACTATAGTTCCTTCCCCTTTTGGCCCCAAACATGCTGATGGATGACAAGTTTGGGGAACATTGCCAGCCACGGAAGCGTTCAGTGCTTCCATTAGATTGGGAAACAGACAACCCCGTGCTGTCAGGTGACTTTGAGTCAGTCGGTTTTGTCGCAGCCCAAGAATATAAGGGCATTTAGTTTCCGAATATTTTCGACATTCCTGTAGGTTTTTATTTTCCCTTTGTCATCATCAATGGAGATTGAGATCCATAAGCAATGTAACTTCACACCATTACATCAGCAACTCTGATGGCGCGTTGCCAGACAATGATGCTTGGACTTGCGTGAGGTGGGAGACGTTTCCGCACTCAGATACAGATCATCGTAGTCGATACGAAACTTGGCTGTGTGAATGTACATCATCCGATGCAATTTCGCAAGCGTCTGTGCCTCGCCTTCAGGGTGGAACATCAATGTGCCTGGCTGTTTAAGAATTCATACGATGCAAGACAAAGCTTGTCATGTTGAAAAATTCTGTTTTACAAGTCGTCATGATAAGCGATTGCAGGCATTGGATGTCTTAACAATTGGAGGAGGTTTCTGAATAGGGTGGCTAGATAAGAGGACTTGAATTGTTGCGTGCTTCACATACGATCTCGGGTTGCCAACTGCGATCATGTAAAAGGGAAGACGCTCGATAAAAACAAACAAAAAAACAAGTTTTATAATGAACATATAATGTTATAATATGTAAGAAAATCATATTTAACAAGTTCATAACTTACTTCTTTAGAAATTTGTACTTTTTTGCACTTCTGGCTGCTTCCTGTAAAGCTTTATTATCTTTCATAAAATCGTGAAAGGCTGAGCAATTCCTGTCAGAAAAAGTCTATAGTTCTCGCCGAATAAGACTAACATCAGCTCTATTACTTTCTTCTGTCCATTAAAGATTCACAAGTGATATGTTCTCACAATGCAGACGCAGATGGCATACTTAGAATTATTAGAAGAATATTTTTGCCTATCATATATTTAATAATTTAAGCGTATTTATTCGCTAGAGACACTATGGTATATTCGTGTGTGACCATTCAGAGAAAGGATATTCATATTTTCCACTTTAAATTAAACAATAAACGATATATTGTAACAGGTGTAAGACATGTTATTAAATAAATGACAAAAAAATTTTAAATATTTACTAAACGGAGGACATTTAAAATATAAAGGAGGACGAAAGGGCAATGAACGTCAATAGAGGTGTGTCCTCCCAAATGGGGACGGTTGGCAACCCCAGTACGATCAGCCTAACGTCAGTCTAACGTCCGCCGAGGCCTTAAAGCTTCCCTATATCTCTTTCCACCACAAGATCATTGATCCCAATTCTATCTTACATTACAGTCGCAACAGCGTTAGGCAAATGCGGACTTTAGCATGATTTTGTCTCGTTTCCACACTAGTGTAACAAAAATCTTCCAACACTTTAAACACATGTCTTGAATCGCCTCTTACGTGTACATACGCATCATGAATCTCATCGTTTAAAACAAAATCACAGAAGTGTAGTATAATGAATGTGTATAACGTGGGTTTGTAAACGATATTTAATCTATTATTTGCGTATTTTGTCTAATATTTTTGAGATACTTTTACCGTCATAATATCTTCATATCACACATGTGATTTGAATAGTTCACACACTTTTTAGATACTTCCCTCGCACCATCGTTCAATTTCGTAACAAGGTGGCCAACTCCCTTTCCCTTCAAATGTGACACGTATTTCGTGAATGCCTTCTGAATGAGAAGTAATTTACTCAGGTTACCAACACACCATCAGCTCGACAAAAAATAATATTTCGATATGTCGTAGCTCATCACATTACAAAGCACTGAAATGTACATCTTGGCTTGCTGCGTGATAACTAACTTTCACTGAGTACAATTGCACTACAGCGCCTACGGGTATATTGTCAAGTGATTCGCAACCAACCACGTATTTTGTTGGAGGTAAAGAGGTGATTTGAGTGGCTGTTCCATTCTCGTTTTTACTTCCATCTGAAACAAGTGACACGACTATTTGTAGGTAAACTGTCCTTCAATGTTATCTGAGGGTTTGCATTCGGGGCCATTTTTTGCAATTTAGTTTATCCCTCGTACAGCACTATAGTTTATTATCATCTAACCGCGTATAATATGTAGTTTATTCTTTTAATGCAATTTTTTTCTTCATAGGTACTTGGAAAGTGCCGTATTAGGCAATGTGATTCGAACGCAAGACATTGCTAGTGTATTTTCAGCCGTATATTCCAATCCAGAAGGCGTGAACGCAGCGCTTCGCTTTTTGGAATACAATCTACCAAAAATTGAAGATAGGTATGTAGTGCTCTTATTATAAGATGTCGAACCTTATCTACTTCTGAACAGATATGCCCCAATTTACACAATTCAACGGCTTTTTTTTAAATTTCTGAGTTATTTTTTTCTTTCTGAATAAATATATTAATTTATTTTGTAAACAACAAACAATTTATTGTCAGTTTCTTGACCTTAAAAAAACATACTGAGTTTTTGATATAATAATTTATTTCATGTTATATTTAACGTAATAAAACACCAAATAGGGTCGAAATGTTAAATATAAAATAACATAAATTGTTAAAAACACTCATTCTGTTTTATTAAGGACAAGAAACTTACAATAAAATAAACATTTTAACAGACGTTAAAATATTAATTATAATAAACAATTTACATGTTTATGGAGTGTTTATCCTATTCTGCAATGTAACTTTTTGCATAGAAATTATTTTTTCAAACCAACGTTTGAGTGCTTATTGCGACTCAGCCATTCAAAATATCCAAGGTGTGTATTAGAAATAACATCCTTAAATTTGTCTTAAGTGCTTATTTTCGAAGTTTATACGTTTCCTCCCTGAACACGCTGTTTCAGTGTATACAGTTGTATGTTTTGATTTTAATAGAAAATATTTCATACTATATTTAATGTAACGAACTATCTTCTCGAATATTCTGAGAGTCGGACGCGAGAACATTGACGGAAACTATTACAGTTTAACTATTTTTGCAATTGTTATATTGATGCGCTTTACCTCTTTACTTTTACAGAGCTTCAACTGTCATGAACGGTCTAACAAACATCATTCGAGGAATGTCTCAATACATAACAAATGAAGATCAAAAGCAACATGTAAGTGAAACAAAATCTACTACAAATAGAGAATGATTAGTAATGTTTCTGTTACTTATAACAAACATTGTGATAAAATATGAAAACTGAGAACTTTTTGTTTAAAAGACGATTACATTAATATCAAGTTCAACATAGTGTATTCCACTCGTATAAGAATAACTATTGACGCTGTTGCTCATATTATATGAGTAACTCTTAGCGGTATTACTGATACCTCTGCGGCATCATTGACAGATAGGAGCTAGGATGCATGTTTAAATACCACAGTGGGAAAGGGAACCACACAAATGCAAGCAATAGCTTTCGTTTGGACTTTGTAAGAGCACAGTTTGTCACACAGAAAACGATAGTATTTCATTTAGTTAAGCAATCAATCAACATTTGACGAAATACATAACATTCAAATTTTCCAATTATCATTTCATAGATATTACAACAATGATTTGTTAGTGTGAAAGAATAGATTCAAAAATGTACTAAAGAGTCAGAACTTACAAACTTTTGATTTGAAATATAATAGAAACTTAACAATTACACGTAAATGATCTAATAGAATAGGCAATCACAGAAGAAAATGGGTATTCCGTAACGAATTGGCAGTAATATAAAACTTTCAGGAAGATTCAAATCTGTTCCATTCACATCGAAAAAAAATTGTTGAATTGCACTTATATAAAAAAAATTAGTACACTAGCTAAGCCTGTGCCCAGCACAGACGAAAGTGCTGAAGAAAAGTTACGACAGAAAATATTGCATACCCATGATAAACATATGTTTTACATTTGACAATATCTTTAAAAATAAAAACATAAATATTGTTTCGGTCTATAAGTGTAAATCATCCTATCAACCTTAATTAATGTAAGTAAAAATGTATGAAATACAATTTTCAAACAATCAGTACTCTATCATCTCTGATATTTTCCGTATATATTACAAGAATAGTTTTTAATAAAAGTACATTGAATGCATACAATTTATCACAAACAATCGTTTAAACGATCACACAACACCATGTTCTCTAAGCAAGATTAATTGCTCTTCCTTTTCCTGCGAACTTGCTAAGTTGCACATGACGCCATTTCCATTCTAGCTCTGCATTTAAAACAACGCAAATTTCGTAGCTTTTTATTATTAAAGGAAAGCTGTGATCTATTCATTATATTATAGTGACTTCAAATCGTAATATTTCTTCTCTTTTTTTCGGTACCTAATTTGTTTAAATCTATTTACTGCGTGCCAAATACCAGCGACATCGTTCTATTTTTTAGCTTGAATAAGTATGATGATTAAACCAAATTCATGTGTGCAATATTACGTCGTTCATGTCACGTTATTCATGAGTGCAAAATTCGTTTTTCGACTGACTGATACGAGATCCAAGCGGCATGCAAAGAACTGCCATTTTGTTCTGCTTGCAGCTCGTGGCCATTGCGGGTCGTCTGAGTAACCCGGAGCACAAAGCAGTGGCCACCGCCGGCGTCGCCACCGCAGAGGTGAACCTTGCGTGGGCGCAGCGCCACAAGGAGAGCGTGCTGAGCGAACTGGAGAAGTGGACCCCGGAGGAGCCCGGCATCGTCACGACCACCACCGAGGGCGGCGCGAGGGGCCTGCGACACGCAGCCCTTTCGCTCGTCCTCGCCGTCGTCCTGCCTGCCCTCGCCTTCGCGCTTTAAGTCCCTTCATTCGTCCCCCGTAACTAGATTGCCTCTTTCGTTGACTCTTCTTTGTTAAAACGTGTCACTTACGTGGTCAGACGGAAGAGCGGGCCTGATGGCCCGAGTCTCGCCACGTAAAATAAGGCAAATTCAATTCAATTCAATTCAATTTACTACCTTACACTACAACCGACGTATAACAATCACAGACATGTACCCTTCAACATGTCTTTGTCTTGAAAATGACATGTTGAACTATTTTAAAACCAAAATTTCAGAGATCAAATTATGAAAAAGGGCCTATGAAAATACCGAAATGCAAATAGAGTTGTTGTCTCTACACTTCGATTGATTTATAATGGCTCTTCAACATCACGTCACGCTGTGTTACCTCGTGGGCCTCGCACGTGGTGAGCTCTGGCTGCGGCCCCCAGCCCCGTTGAGAAGGACGTTCGCAAATGTTCAACACTGAAGGCGCCTTAAAACTCCCTATTAGAGACAGCTTTCCCTCTCCCTTTTTCGTACATGACCTCAAGATGACATTATAAATAAATCGTAACATAGACACTGGTCTTCGAAATTCATTGGCGATATTCAATTCATCAATAATACTGTAGTAGATTTTTTTATTCACTAAAATAACTCAAAATAGAAGAAATACACTTGTTAAATTAATGTTATAAAATTTATTTGTTTAAACTTTGAAGCGGTAAATAGATTCCCAAGCAAATGTTGCAATAAATGTATTGCAGGTTGATGTTATAAAACACAATAAAATAAATTTTGTGAAATGTTGATTTATTTGACATTTTTCTTCTTGACTAAAAACTAATTTTGAATTTTCTCATCTCAAGCAAACTTTATTATTTCAGATCTTCATTAACTCTTTTTGAATGCTTACTCTTCTAATAACTAGTGGAGCTCAACAGCACGTACTTTCTAGCGTCAGTAACGGTAACGTAAAATTACAATACCAAAATTGTTGTCCCTATTATCACATCTCAGCCATTACTTCCAAAGCTCATTACCAATGGTGGAGCATTTTGCGAGTGAAATTAATTCGTTTGAAGGTAATTTTATCAACAAACACTTGAGGATGTAGAGATCCGTTTCATTCACTCAGAAACACCATCCAACATCGACAAGTTATTCTTAAAAAGTAAAATGCCATTCAATGGGCCACCGTATTGTAGCGTTCCATTGTTTGAGTACAATTTGAATAAGATATTCTACCAAAAATTGCGAGAAATGGTCAGAGACACATGGAACTATGAGCAATTGAAACGCTCTAAATTATCTTAAAGCAAGAATCAATAATTGTGTACAAACTATTTAAAATAATTCGTGTATATATTCCTCGGTAAAATCAATGGACTCAGCTGTATTTTCTCAAAGATAGTTCGTTTATTACTAATTGCAGTAGACTAGCAAAACATGTGTCATACTGCATGAGTAAACATGTGATTATCCCTTTAAGAACTTTTCTACATTAAAGTAATTAGACTTACATAGTAATTAAGAACTAATAAAATGATTCCATTGTCCTTGTATCTGTGCAATTTTAATATTTCTTACCAGCCTTTGCATCTACATGAACGTCTTTACTAATCTAGGAGTACTCAGTCAACTTCTGGATAATTTGGTTTGTGTGAAGGTTTTGATACAATCTTCACATTTGAAAGTAATTCACCACCTCTTTGTGAAATTGCACCCATAGAACATGTAAGATTGTGAAATGCATTATGTGAGCAACTTTGTGAAATTGCACCCATCTGAACAGTTCCAAAAATAACTGTATAGCCACGATTTGGTAACACTATTCACTTACTCCACTAGGGGTCAATTTTAAACAATTGGCACGAGCTTCATTTTGTGCTTTAATTAACATACTAGGAAAATACCTGGCGTTTCCGGGACTTTCTTCATATTGAATCTTTGTGAAAGAGGAAAAAGACCAATTTTATGTCAACCACGGTGTTAAGGTTATTTTGAATGAAATTGGTTCAAAATTAATTATAATATTATATTTTTATTTAATTTATTTTACAGTATATTGCTATGATATTTAAAAAATTATCTTACGCACTGCTACTGACCTCTAGCGTATTAAGTACTAGTTCTGTTGCACCTTCATTGGTCTCTTGCACAATATATTAGGAGCAACGATATAAAATATTAGTACTATAGTGCGCTAAAGCGATATACCGTACTATAGTCTGCTATAGAGTGGCTGAAGCCTCTCTCTTTGCAACAAATTGAAATAATTTTATTGCAGTCAAGGTAGCGCGTTCAGGAGAAAATATTCTAGTATTTCAGAGGGCGGTCGTCGAGACCGGGTTGGTTGATTTATTGAATTGATTACTAGTGATTCCAGGCGCGTCAACGGCTAATGTCTATTAGTCCCGTACTAGTAATTCATGTTTTTTCTCAGGAGTTGGTGGTCTAGCACTGCTGGATGATGATACCCTATGCCGACCTACCATCGAATAGAGGAATTGACCTCAACCAGGTAACCTTCTCCGGCGGGGCACCGCCCCAACCACGACAAGCTGTAAGCATCCGTCCGATCTCCCAGCATGTGTTGTAATGTAGTTGATGTAAGTGTGTGTGTAAGGGGTAGGATAGAACAAGGACTGGGAAGGAAAGATCGCGCGTGGTCCCTGGCCCGTTTTGGTAGGGTACTGCTCCGGCCTTCGCTTCGGATTGGTGTAGGCCGTGAGTAATATAAATCCTCTTTCTCTGTGTTCTCATGACCCAAAACCAATCATTTGAAATCCAAAAATCACATTAAGAATGAATTGAAAAACATCAAAAACACGTTGCATCATACATCGGTTATTGTCATAACAATGGAAGAAATGGAAATGTTGGTTGTTACCGTGATACCTGAAAACGAATATTATTGCAATAAAAAATAAAGAAATAGACCGTAAAAAATATCTCCTGCATGACGGTTGTAATTAACTTACAATACTCAATGCAAAATATGTCCTGTACTGTACTTGTGTACTAATTAGTTTCAAATTTTGAAATTCGGACTAAAATTTAATTGGGAATAAAATAGTTCACCAATGTTCAAACAATGTATATTTAAATAATTGAAAAGTCTCACCCAGCAGCATGATTTACAACTCTTTACAAACAAATGTTTTTTGCGGAAAGTATTTATATTATTCAAATAAAATCATCAAAATCCACCTGTTTTTAGATTTATGTACTGTTTATAATATAAATCAAATTACTCAGTTGAAGGTTTATTAAACATTAACAATTAGTCAATTATACACAATTAATCTTGTCACATTTTCTTCAATGTCTTCGTCTACTCAACAGTCTACTGAAAATTTCAGACGGTTGAACGATTATCGCCAAGTAACGAGCTTGTGCAAAATCATAAACTATCGCAGCTATGAGGGAGCAGCTTCCCACGGTGCGACTTCTGTTCGCACGTTCACAATAATATAGTTTCGCTCCCGATAATCCCAAGTGGGCTCCTCTGGTGAACCTACTTGCCACTAGAGTCGGGAACTACGAGACCACAACTGGGTCACTTCGTTTGAAAACAGGGACCAAACGTTGGCCGCCATGTTGCAGGGAGAGCGAAAACTGTTGAGAAACATTTTGAAAGCGGTATAAAGTAACAATTTTCGAAGGCAACCAACCAAAAATAACACAATGTTTTTATTGAAATGAAAGATGCAATATTAAAAAAAAAGTGCTTATCTGTTTCTGTTTCAAAGACTTGCAACTGTGCTAATTTTGGTTTTAAATTCTTTTCCAATCTCATTTCAGCGTGAATTTCAAATTTTTAAACTTATAAAATTGTTTTTACTTTTGTCCATATTGTTTCAAAATCTGAAAAAAAGATGGTATAGAATATTCTGAGACACAGTCACGTTATTGTGTACGTCACATTTAAGTTATCACGTCGTAAGTAAATTTCAATTGCTTTTTTTCTATTTGAATTTCGCGTTAAAGTTGGTGGACAAAAATGCCTTTAAATTGAACTATTTTTCCCCATCTCTGCCATTTTTCAGCCTCAATAGAAGCTGAGAATAAATAAAATATGAAAAAACGTTTCTCGTATCCATGCAACAGATTGCCCTAAGAAGCTGATTTTGGGGGAATTTACGGCATTTATCATATGAGTATGAGGATAACGATTTGATTTGGTGGCATTTTTCACCACTCTATTCTGTTACATCTTTTGGAGTTGGTGTTTATAAAAATGTCGTTTAAGCGTTACTGTGAATGTCAAATTTTAATCTCTTTTTCACAGAAAACTTTTGGAATTTCGAGAAATTTCAATCGGAACCTTCTGAAACACTTCCACTCACAAATGCAATAATTAATCAAATTGCTAGAAATGTGAATATTAATGGTGTGAGAGATATTTCAAAACATACATTTACGTAATTTTTGAAAAATCATATAAACAAAAGAATAAAAGAGAAAGATAATATAAATGTGCTTTTATAAATTACACATTTTCGATTTTCATTAAATTTATGAAATTGCGAAAGATCAAAATGTTTTTGACCCCTATCTACATTATTGAATAATGTAAATAGTTAACCCTGCCTTCTGGCTCATCTTCAATCTACAATCTCCAGCAATCAGTGGTTTTGAAAATTCTGGAAGAGATAGAAAGGGATTTCTAAAGTGACTTGAGAACAACGTCACTTTCATTTGCAACTTGTTTTTTGTTCATTGACATTTGTTCTGAAAGCTAACTTGTTCACCTTGTTATACGGGGCTCGGTTGATGTTTTTTTCTCTTTATTGAGCTCAATTGAGCACACCGTTATGGTGTGTTATGTATCGGGAGAAATATACGATTGACTTCTTAGAATAATTTACATTATTTTTTAAAAAATAATTTACACAATTCTTTTAAAAATAATATTCTTTTAATGTTTGATGAATGATTATGGGAAGTGTAATTGTCTATTAATCTCCTTTTGTATATAAAAGTTTTAGAGTATTATATATAGAAGGCATTTTTTCATAGTGATCAAAATCGCGTTAATGAAGATTTCTATAAAGTTAAATTTTAAATTGAGTAATTTTGTTTTAGTCTGTATTGAATATAATAAAGAGAAAATATTCTAAAAGATTTGCTGGATGCTCCATCAATAAAAACCTGCAAACAGGTGATCTCATTAAAGCTAGGTGTTCAGTTTTGACAAATTTATTAAAGTACAGTTTCTTTTAGTGTAACTAATGTCAATATTAATAAAAGATATCTTTTACTTCATCTGGAATCGAAACGACCTTTGTTCTGTAAATTATCCTAACCACTAAAGTAGATTATAGAGAATGGTGAAGTTTCAGATCCAATACAATTGAAACATTTTACAGAAGCAAAGTTCAATTATTGAACGTAGCAAATTCAATTGGTTCTGAGATTAGTTTCAAGCGTTTGTAGGAAATAGAACTGAGAACAATTTAGTTGGAATCAGCAATCAAACTACTCGTGCACTAAAACGCCTAATAAAGTTCTCAAAGTGATTAATTGGAGGGAAGATAATATTCTTCCATTGTAAAACTCTTTTGGTCTTGAAATCTCACAGTTATCACTTGAATCGTCACCAGAAAGAGCACTTTAGCCTCAACAAACTTTTCCATTCAATCACTTGTCTAAAAAATTGAATAATTTCTTCTGAGTTTCAATACGAGTTATCAACTTGCCAATACACAGGTCCGGTGCATATTTTCATGATATATTGTATAAGCTCTTGAGCATATTGAGTGAAATTATCTTTCCAAAAATTCCCAAACGTTGCAATAATGACTATCTGCTGCTTTACCTACGTGACCGTACTGTCTTCATAATTGAACAATGATCAATTCATGTTTTAATTATACAGTATATGTACAAGGATTCTAAACATAAAACAGTAACCTCCGGCATAGTGACCGTTTTCCCTAATAATAACGTAATTTTTCAGTGGTCATTTATAATCCATCTATATACGAGGATTGGCGCATACGTCATGGCAACATTTTTTTGGCGAGAATACGGAACGAGAGGAAAATGTGAATTATACACATGAAAAGACATGGTATGAACTTAATGCATGGGCATTTAATGACATGCTAACGCTTATGTTTCTCGTATTTCATATGTATATGTTTTACTGCCAATTGAAATATACTATACCTATTGAGTTTTTTAGTAAATAATTGTTTAAACACAGCCTAATTCGCAAAATTATGTAAAAAACAGTTCATATTTTCGAAAAATTGTACATTAAGTTATTTCAAGATCTGCCTATAACAAAAAGATTTCATTGAGGAAAAAATCTCTTCCTACAATATTGTAGTTGTAGGAACGTGCCGAAAAAATTGAAATCTTGCAATTTAAAAAAAAATTGGGGATTTCAATAAAAGTGAGACTTACGCAATTCTTTTAACTTCTTTCCGTTATATGAGAACAAACTTTATTCCAAAAATTTGTATTCAGTTTGGAGAAACTTTTGAAAGTAATAATAAGCTCCATATAAATTACCCTAAAAAATTAAAATATCGGTTTCAAAATAGCAAGGCTTTGAGTTCGTTGAAAATGATAGAAAAAATATTAATTTCTAAGTAAAACAGTCTGAACGATTTCAACGCAAGCGTTGACAGACACACAGACGATTTTACTTTCTCGCTCTTACTTTGTAAGAAAAGAACGTGTTGTAATATGTTGTTGAAAATGGCCAATTTAGGCAGTAGAACTATTACTGCAGAGCCTTGGTAACAAAGAAGTGGATACATTTTGTTCCTATAAATGGTAAAGAACTTCTAAACCGTGCAGTCAAAATCCATGTTCGGTGAGTCCTTAATACCGAAATACTGACGGCAAAACGTTTGTTCGCCTATCTGTAGATAAAAGTAGGGTCTAAACCGTTCAGGGTATTTCCCCCAAAATAGTTTCCAATAGATTTAGGTGAAATCGATGCTTTTGAGTTCGAAATGGAATATTTTGATTTTTGGAAATACTTAACATAAAACTTCGAAAACACTTTCAAAATTTCTCAATTATTTCTCAAAATATTTTAACTAATAATTATATATTTAATAATTAAACTTTGGCCTCGGATAGCGTAAAGTACGCTTAGGAGAATGGTGCAGGTTTCGGTTCCGTTTAAATCCTTGTTTTTTCGAAAATTTCCAAAGGTAAAAAAAATGTTTTGGGCGCCTTGTTATTATCTTTAATACGATAGTTGTAGAAAGACGCCGAACAAATCTTGAATTTATGAAGTTTTTGAATATTTATACATGTAAACGAAAGTGGGACCTTGGCCATTTTTTAAGCTTCCTACACTGAAGATGAGGAAGATTGTGTGCCTGTCCGAGTAAGTCCAAGAAGAAATTGTAATACCTTTAGAGCCATGTTTGAGAAAATTTGAAAATGACCATAAGGTTTCATTTAAAGTACTACCAAAAATAGGTTTCGGGCGGCGACATCAGCCATATCGATTGGATAATATCTATTTTGGTAAAAATGCTGCTTAGGGTTTAGTCGCTAAAGTTGTCTACACACAGACGAAAAGAAATCCGAACAGATATTTTACCGATTTTTTAGTGTTAGGGACCCACAAACGTGGATTCTAAATGACTGATAAAGTAATTTGCTACTCACAAGAATGAAAATTATTCACTTATTTGGTATCAGGGTCCCCCAATAAGACGTTTTCTACAGAAAAATTGCTTTTTTTGTCAGGGCATTACATAACTTTCTCTATACTACATAGTTCGTGGGAAAGTAAAAAATATTTCGTCACAAAACGATATTTGAAAGATTTGGATGAAAAGATTGACCATTAATCTGTTAATAAAAATTCATCAGTATATCTCGAATAAATACAATATATGCCAAATACCAACGTTAAAGCCTATAAATTTCTCTTTCCATAAAACGATTAAATAAGACATAAATAACACGCTCGTGTGCTCCACCCAAATAAGCGATAACGAACCAATACAAAATTCAGCGAAAGATGTCCTTCGCACCTGTTCCTCTACAGCAATGGCGACGCTAGACAGCTCGCCTCCGCTGGCATTTCGAGTGCTTTTTCTAGTGGTAAGTGGGGCCGCACTTGGAAGTGCGCTCTCCCCACTGGCGTCAGAATCACGATCGACTGCGGTGCGCGTTGACGACCCGCACAGACTGAAAGGTTCTGTGTTGCCGGAGCAGTACAGGTTGGTCGTGGAACCAGATCTGGACAATGAAGTGTTTAGGGGACGAGTGGAGATCGATGTGGAGGTGGTGGAAGCCACCAATACCATCTCTTTGCACGCTGAAGGCCTCGCAAACATCCAAGTCACAGTAACAAGAAAGGGTGGTTCCGAAGAAAAAATCGAGCTGGTTGTGGTTCCGAGGGATCTGTTTGAAATGATAGACATAGTTCTATCCGAGAATCTTCAAGTCAACGAACGTTACTTAATTGCTTTAGATTACGAGGGGAAGTTAAGAGATGATATGTATGGGTTTTATGTAAGCAAATATTACGACAACAATGTAGAAAAGTGAGTATATCAAAGAAAAAAAATATTTTCTAACAATATTTTATTCCTAAAATTACCTCTATGTTAAATTGTAAACTTTAGAGATGTTTCATACAAGATTTATTATATTTTTCTAGTTTTGAAATTATTATTTTGAAACACGGCAATTTTCTCCTGCCAATTAACGCATACATGTTTTCACAAACGTATATGAGATATTTCCTTCTATTCTTTGTTACTTTCCCGTATACATACGTATAAACGGATTAATATACGTAGTGCAGGGAAAGTTATGTAATACTATGGAATATCGATTTCGAGATTTCAACGGAAATACACGTTTTGGGGTCCCCTGATATTTTTGCACCTGATTATGCAATAGAACATTTTGCAGTGTAAAACACTGCGTGCAAATAAATATCTAATCCTCCATAAAACAAATCAAACTTGAAATAAATAATACTCTTGAAACGTGTAAATACTTCTTGTGTGGCTAATGTTCCTTTTAATGACACAGGAAGCTGGCAGCGACGCACTTCCAGGCCACGCACGCACGCAAAGCCTTCCCTTGCTTCGACGAGCCCGGCTTCAAGGCGCGCTTCCAGGTGACTGTTATCACCCCCCCAGGATACCATTGTCTATCAAACATGCCTGTCGACTCTGAAAGTGAACTGTTAAGTATTGATTTTGAAATATTGTTTAAATTTTTGTTAATTAAATATTGATTGTTGTATGTGTAAATGATTGGAACATGTTTGTGACGTTAAAAAAATGAATGTTAAGACAGAAAAAAAAATCTTAATGACACTTTCAATAATTCTTCTTCTTCTCTTTATAGATAGGTCTATTACCTGTTCCGTCTTCTAAGAATTCCATCTTTTTACTACCTGCACTTTTATCTACCTGCATCTCTTCTGCCTTGAGACCTATACTTAAACACCTGCTTTGGAATGCGAGTCTCTTCCATTCTTTCCACATGTTGTAATCATTCCTGTCTGTAACATTGTACCTTGTCATTGATTTCTTGAACGTTTGATTCTTTTCAAATTTCTTCATTTCTGAATGTATCTAGTCTGGTACATTTTTTATAGATCTCAAGAATTTCCATTCCAGCAGACTGTAACGTCTGTTTATCTTTCTCCCTCACAGTCCAGCATTCACTTCCGACCAACAGACACGCGACAGCCATTACTTTGTATATCCTCATTAGAGTATCTCTACGTGTTATATCTTTAAGAGTTCGCCGAATATTTCCGCATATATTAATATTTACTTTTAATAATTGATAATACAATCTTATTCTAATTGTTTAAGTTTCAAATTCTGTCTAACACATCTGTAAATTGGGTACTCCCTCAGGTCCGGTAATCGCAAAGAGTTTCGATTTCAAAACTCTTTGAAGATGTCAACTTACCTACTGGCTTTTGTAGTGTCGGATTTTGTATTCAACGGTGACGGAAGCAGCGAACCAGAAGAAGTGATATTCAAGACGTGGATGCGTCCAAACGCCCTGGAGCAATCTAAGTACAGTCTCACTGTTTCACGTCGCATGCTAAAGGTGTTGGAGGAGTATACGGGTATTTCCTTCATTGACAAAACACAACTACCGCCTCTCGACAAAGTAGATCAGGTAAGAATGAAGAGTTTCAATAACATGATGTATCAGACATTTTGAGAGTCGAATTATGAATGAATAAAAATAGGTATATTTTGAGATGTGACGAATTTCTCTTGCTCAATTAAATCACATACTTTTGAAAAGGATCAGCCAACACTATTTTTCTTTTATTTTAGTACATATACCATACTTTTAATATTTATGTGCCAACAGCATCCTTTTAAAAAGAACTTAAGAGTCTTTTAGATTTTCTAGATTGTCTCGGAAATATAATCCAGAAAAATCAAAGTTTCTGAAATCCCATAACAATTCCTACCAATCGTAACGCATTTTAACTCATTCCGATAGTTAAGTTAGTTTCCGAGTAATTGATGATCAACACTGATAATCAATTCCGAAGGAATTAGGGTGATGGCTTAGAGAAGCATGATAGAATGGGATAGTGTAGGTCAGCAGGGCGGGGTGAGTGGATGGAATAGGAGAGAGTGGGGCACGGAATTTTGTGCATTATAATTTAATAAGTCAATAAAGTGTTCTTTTATGGAATAACTATTGTTTTGACTGTCAAAAAAATGATACGTCTCATCAAGATATTTTAATTCATTTCATTGTATTACAAAGAGGTTTAATTAGTTCACTAGACTTATATGAAACGATTTATTTTAGGTTGCCATTCCTGATTTTTCTGCTGGAGCAATGGAAAACTGGGGCCTGGTAACTTATCGCGAAACTGCTCTCCTGTACAATGATGGATCAGCAGACGCCAAAATGTTTGTAGCTATCGTCATCGCCCATGAGCTATCACACATGTGGTTCGGCAACCTCGTCACCACGCACTGGTGGGGCGCCACGTGGCTCAACGAGGGCTTCGCGCGCTACTTCCAGTACTACGTCACCGACAAGGTGGAGGCGGCGGACTGGCGCATGTGGGACCAGTTCGTGGTGGACCAGCACCAGATGGTGTTCGCCCTCGACTCGGTGCAGATGGCCAACGCGCTCACCCATCACGTCAGCACTCCCGCGGAAGCCAGTGCGAGCTTCGGTTCCATTACTTACAATAAAGGTATCGTAATGATAACCTGGGTCTTTAATTAAAATGAATATTGTTAAATTCTGATAAAGGATTTTGTACTTAAGAATGTTTTCTATGTATTTACCGAGATAATTACAAAATTTGCACCGCCTGGTAAATGTACATACGAAAATATTGCAGACATCTCTATTGGAGTTAATACTAGACGTACCGAAGAGAGGCAGATCGTTGAAATCACCGGTAGAATTAGCAATTACTGCAGCTTCTGATGGCCTCGAATTAGACTGCTTTTTTATTTAACGCATACTTTTTTCTGAGCAAATATATTCCTTTTTTTGTAAATAATAAACAATTTACACGTTTGTAGAGCGTTTCTAGGCCTTAATAATGCTATTTTTTCTAGAAATCATTTTTTCAAGACAGCTTTTGAGCCCTTTATTGCAGCTCAGCCATTCGGACTATCCACGTGGTTTATTAGATAAAATATACTTAAGATCTTAACTGCTTATTTGCGAAATTTCGACGTATCCTCCCCGGACACACACACATACACACATACACTATATATATAATGACCTCTAAAAGTAGAAGATTCGTTTTAAGAATGCAGGGCCTGCAAGATACGATGACGAGATTGCTCGTCACGTGTCTTTTCAACCCGAGGCATGAATATGGAATACAAACTAGGGCCAGGCCTATGTGCTCGATTTAGGAGGCGTTGGTTAAATTCCCGGCATTATCACTGAGATCGCAGCGCGAAAACACGAAAGAAACATGTTTTTGGAAATTTATTTAAATCTTCTAGCCGGATCCGAAAACAAATTACCAGTTCCCTATCAGGAGACCGAGAAGCGTCGATTGACACCTCATGCGTCTCGATTGGTTTACGGAAAGAGGTCCAGCCGCAAGTGACGCACATCCACACATTTGCACATAAGCACTTTCAAGACTTTCACTCGAATACCGTATAGGGGTGTATCAGAGACTGATAATTAACTGATAATTAATAATTACTGTTGAGCAATGAGAGGTGATTGAAAACATTTCAATCTGGGACTGGTTAACCAAGAAATCTACGAGAGAATCTTCTTGAATAATATTGTGACGTCACTTCCGTGACCCATTGGAACGTGACCGCGCACACAATCTATTTACGTCTTGCCCTCCCGGGTAAGAATTGAATCCAGGTCCTGCTGCTGCTGAGAGTCACCATTCAGTGAAAGAAACATTGACACACTTACTTATGCTTTAAACTATTTACAAACTATGTGCACGTAAGCTTCCGTGGCTCGAGTTCATGACTTCCTGGCAGTCCGGGTGACGCCGCGTCGTTGGTTGAGAGGCCGACAGAGTCACGACCCTGGGGAAGCCTGGTAAAAAAAACCCACAGAAAACTGCGTTCCAAACGCCCGACCTGAAGCACTGCCGCGCAGGGTCACTTGGCCGTGGCGCACTATGAACGTCTCAGGACGCGGCGACCGGACAGGCGCGGCCGGCGCTAGGGCGCGTCGCAGAGGTGGCGGGCCAGGCCGGACCCGACAACAAAGCGCCGCTTCACGGCAGCGCGCGGCGCCGGGGCGGGCGCGGCGGCGCCCCGAAGGCCGGATCGACGGCAACGCCCAAGTCACTAGGCCGGCTCGCATACTCACCAGGACCGGGAGGCGCATGGTGAAAACGCCGGGCATCTTAGCAATACGGCTACTAACACACTCACTTACTGGTTGGCTTCCTAACTACTGCCTTCGCTCAAATCTGGCCTTCACTAACTCTCTGCTTTAACCCTCTGCCTGACTGACTCGACTCGCTCACTTCTGTATTTCACCGTCCGTCTGTCACTAACCGTGTGATGCCCCCCCCCCTACGATCACCTCGCTTCCCACTGCCATCATTGCGCGAAGCCCCCGCTGCCCCCTGGTTCGTCGCCACCGTTCCGGCTCGCTCACAACCGGGGTGACGCGGACCGTGACGTCACATAATATTCTATATGGATTGCCTAGAACTCAAATTATATGTTCCTATATGTTCAAGGAGAGTAGGTTAAACTTCCTCGCAAATTCTCAACTAGTTGTCCATGGCGCAAGATTTGTTTCTCAACAAAAGAAAATAATTATGTAGTAATTCTTATTTAACAATAAGTAATTAATAAATTACTATTAGTGCTTCCAAAAATCTTATTTTTAATGTAATAAACGTGTATCTAATTTTGTTAACGAATAGCTACATCTCAAGTAGTGTTTAAACAAATTCTATTGTTTTATGTTCGAGACTCTTCTCACAGTATTAGTATTCATCAAATATATTACACATTAAGAAGAATTTGCTGACCTGGATGGCTGAGGTGGCTGGAGCGACTGACTCAGCTGAGGTGACTCAGCATCTCGGTCAGAAGAGTTCTAGTCCCACCGTGGGCGTGGTTGTTTGTTTCTTGTCTTTCGTGTATGTGTGCTGTCGCGAAACGCCTTGTGGGTCTGCTAAGCACAGACCGAGGAGACCGCAAGTGTGTTAGGTCGAAATGTAAAGGTTATTATGTGTCCGCATTGTTGGTATCTGGCGCGGACGCAAGAAATAGGCATCCTCTAAAAGCTGTAAAAAGCCCCCGAATTGAAAACAAAAAAAAAAACAACTATTAAGTACAGTTTTGTTTGGTTTTATTAATAATTGAATACATTCTATTCACTGTAATAGCCGCCGCCAAACATTAATTATTCATGCTTCAGGTGCATCCATTTTGCGAATGATTAGCAATACTATTGGCCCTACTTATTTTCAACAAGCGCTTCAAAATTATCTTCATTTGCAGTAAGTATATATCACTATTTCAAATATTATAGTGTATATCACTGACCTATTTGACATTGAAATGAAAAATCATTTTATTTGTAGCAAATACGAAACAGTGGTTCCTCAGAATCTCTTTGACTCATTAAAACCATACGCTGGAGCCGCCAAGCTTTCCGATGACGACTTCGATAACTTCTTGAAGTCGTGGACAGAACTGCCTGGATTCCCGGTTGTTAATGTTACCCGTAACTATGATTCCAAAACAGTTACAGTGTCGCAGGTAATTCATTAGCAGAGTGTAACTGTGTAGATTTTATGGGTAATTCAAAATTGCCTTCTGACATCTAAAAGTCAACTGGGTTGCCACAGTGAGTGATAGACTGTTCTTTTAAAAATCATAAGCTTATTCCCACCAGCAAAGATGACACGTCCCATGAAATAGTAGTGCTAAAACAGCACGCTCGTTATCTCCCGCATTTCATGCAAAATTACACGAAAAGTTCTCATTTTTTGAAAACTTGTACAGGACTTTAATTTAAAATATATCTTTAAGGAACACGGTTCATTAAGGGAAAAACCTCTATCTTTAATATTTTAGTTGTAGAAAGACATAACAAGGAAATAATATTGAACTTTTGCGATTATGGAAAAATGAGGGTTTTTTACGAACATGAGACCTACCATTCTCTCAAACGTCCTTCACACTATCCAAAAATAACATTTAATCAAAAAAGGTGGAGCATTTTTTTTGAAAATATACCAAGGGGCTTGTTGTAAAGTACCCTCTCAAAAAATATTGTTTTCAAATTCAGGGGGCCGCGACAACAGCCAGATCGGTTGGGGAATATCAATTTTGTAGAAAATCGGATGAACGGTTTTGCAACTAGCGTGGTTCACAGACGAACGGACAGACGGACATTTTGCCATCATTCAAGTTTTCGGTATCAAGGACCTATAAAACATGAATTCTGACTGCACCACGTGTTAGAGGATTTTTTCTAAATTTAGCAACTGGTTTATACACTTTGTCGTTACCAGAGCCCTGTAATAAGTTTTTCTGTACAAAATTCACCGTTTTTTCGCGCAGTGTTACACGACTTTCTCTCTACTACGAAAGTGATAGCGTGAAAGTAAAAGTAAGATACATATGACCAAAAGCTAAACAATTCAGTGCCACGAAGGGAGAACTTTCCCTATACTAAAGCGATGACCCCGAGGAAACGGAGGAAATGAACCGCTTAGCAATCGCTGCATGAATCCCACTGCTTCTGTCCGCATTATCATGCAAAATGGCGTCTTGAGTTTTACGTGTTGTACCTTATGCACAGGTCATTGCACGGCCACAAAATTTCAGCATGTTAATGTAGATTATGCAGTTTAACATAGGTCAATATCGTAACCCGTATACTCTTCGAATAGTCAGTATAATTATTCTTTGACAATTTCAAAACCACTGGAATGTCCAAATTTTCATTTTGCAGAAACGGTTATCAGAAACTTCACCATGCAGCTCCGAAGGCAATTTTGAAGAACCCTCTTTACAGTATCGTTATTTAGAATAAATGTCAATTAAGAAGTATTTCATTAACATATTTTGTCTTTCTTTTTCCAGAAAAGGTTTCTTTTCAAAGGTGAAGGATCACAACTATATTATGTTCCCATAACTTGGACCATGGAAGGTCGTTCTTTTGAAATCTGGAGACCGAACCATTACCTTACCCCGCAAAATCCGGCGATGGATTTGGATGGAGTAGTTTGGCCTTCTGAAAGGAGTTGGGTGATATTTAATGTTCAGGAAACTGGTGAGCTCTTACCTCTCCAATACAAACTCTGATCAGAGATACCATCTCAGTATTCGTACTAATTTGCATATTTTCCCCATCTTGAAATTACAGGCTACTACAGAGTTAACTATGACGCCAGAAACTGGAATCTGATATCAACATTCCTAAATAATATAGACAAATCCATCAGCGATATTCATGTGTTGAATCGTGCCCAGCTGTTGGATGATGCTTTTAATCTTGCCCGTGCGAATCAGCTATCTTATGAAATTGTATTTGACTTAGCGGGTTATCTTGTCAGAGAATATGATTATATTCCTTGGTCTTCTGCATTGACAGCCCTATCCCACTTGAATCTTATGCTTGGCAATGACATACGATACCCCATTTTTAAGGTAGGTATTTGAGCGAGGTATAGAACCGTCTCATATTGTTTACATAAAGCTTTTTTGTTATCTCCATGTACTTTCAAAGCTTTGTTTATTTTCAAATATTTTTGTTACGATATTTAACTTGATGAAGACTTTGTAATACATTCACTTTAAGCAAGTGTTCCTTTCACGGTATTTTAATAATTTCATAATATCAATCATTATCGCCCAGGAGTCTAACTACTGGTCTTACGATTTCGTTAATAAATCTGTCTGGAACGGAACCTCTGTAAGACCAAAACCTGCCATCCCTGACAAAAATCTCAGAACGGAAGTTAAAATGACATTTTTAAGTCGGAAACTTGTCTAGCGCAAAAGTGGAATGGATTTTTTGAGAACGTAAAGTAACTACTACCTGCCTAAGAAGGAAATTATTTTAAATTTCGGGTACCATCTTTGGAATGGCATAGTGTAAAGGGTCACGTCCTGAGACAATAGAGTAAACGATGAGTGTTTCCTCTTACACTACCAGTTGTCGGTGAACCTTTGGCGATCTCAGCAAATGATTCGTTGCGACGTTCTCTCCCTTTGGTGTGATATTCAAGGTCGCAACAACGATTCTCGTCGCTCGCACTTCGAATCCTTAACCGTTCACTGCGTTTTCTTAATGGAATTCCGGGAAGGCTACCTTGCCATCCTAGTGCAACAGCCGTAGAGTTGATGAGGTGTAGACCACAGACTTTCATGAGCGCTTGAAGTCTTGCGATAGAAAGCCGAGAACTAGTAAGCCAAAATTGAAAGTGTACGTGCAAAACTCGAAAATGCGAAATTAATGCTCGTTTTATAATTTTGCTGTGTTCATTGTTTATTTTTTTAATTTACTGCTATATTTTCAGTGATAAAGAATGCATTATTTTCATTATTTCGATTCACAAACAAAATTATGTAATAAATTCTGTACTAAAGTTATAATGACCTTTATTTTCAACATTCTATACGACAAAAACCTGCCAAAACGAAAGGTTTTTAAGGAACCGTCAGGTTCCGTATTAGATAGGTTTTACTGCATAACAATCTTAAAGAAAATCAAGGCTGGAACAGGGAAAATGGGGCACCATGCCCTAGCTCATGACTGCTCAAGTGGGCGACTTACTGTGTAAGCCGAGAGCTGGCGCATAGTTGCAGGCAACCGGTGTGGCTAGCAGATTGTGTTGACATCGTGACAGCAGAGCACGGAATTCAAAATTATTATTATTAATATTAAATTGTTAAAAGAGAACTTTAATTTTCTTAAAGTAAAGGTATTATACATAGATAAAGAATCAAAACCATACTATTTTTTAATATTAAATTTTCGTAATTGTATTTCAATTTTAAACTACATATCAATATCCAAATACTATCTCTGTTTCAGCGTTATGGGCTACGGCTGCTTGATAGAATTTTCGACCGTTTCAATTTCAATGTTCCTGAGCGTCACGACGAAAAACTACTTCTGAACAAAATCGCCACGTGGGCATGTGCTCTGGGACACCAGAAATGTCTTGATACGGCGGCAAATATGTTACGACTCCATATAGAAGGCACGTCGTAAGTGACAAAACTATTTTTCTACTTAGATAATAGATAGATAGGTGAGTCATTTCATGCGGTAAAAACACACCAACGCCTCTCAACAATCACACCAACATCATACTTATCATACATCATACTAATAAATTAACCGTTTTAACTTCAGATATATTCTCATATATTCCCATTTATTTATATTTATTCCTTATTTTAAATAGTAAATACAGACAACATAATATCTGTAACATAATTTCCTGCTTTCTCACGATTGTAACCTAAAATTTCAACCACTGAAGCAAGATCAAAACTTGCTGTTTCATGAATATAGTTTCTTACGGTTTAACCATATGATGCCAAAAAAAGGGGTAAAGCGACTTAATAAGCGAAGAAGTTCTAACACCATCATGGCCGCCCTGAAATCATTGGTGTCATTGGAACGATATTTGATGGTACAATTCGATAGTTCACGAGGCGGCCAGGTGATGGAGTGAGTTCGAGGTTAGGGCAGAGATTCTCAACATTTTCAGCTCGAGCCTCCTTTCTCCAGCTTGAACTATAAGATTGCACTCTGTAGTAAATACACATTGTTTTTGTAATATACCTGGATTTTTCATAAAAAGCAAATACAATACATGTTTAGTGTAATATAAAAATTAAAAGAAATCATGGTTTGAAGGTCCTGAAAAAGCAGCATTAAAATGAAATAAAAATACAAATCACAAAGAAATATAATCGTTTAAAAAAACGTGTTCAGAGAAGTTTTAAGAAACACATATAATGGGATAAGAGGTCTCTTTTTTAACTCCACAAATCTTTATAAAAAGGGGAGTGATACGTCCGACATTGAACTCTTAACTGTTTGCTGGTTTCTGATCTTTCTCAATACCTACTACATTTTTCAATTATTGGTTTCGTAATGGGCAATTTTTAAAATATCAATTATTACGTTTTGTAAGATTTAAAGAGTTTAGCAAAAACTGGGAGTCAGTATCAAAAATATTCATGATTCTATTACAGACATTACATAATGCCTTAAGACCTTTTCATTTTTCGCGAAACGTACTTAAATTTATTAAACTTCAATCTGATACATGTGAATAATACTTTTCACTGCAGAGTTCACCCAGATTTGCGGAGTGTGGTGTATTGCTACGGGATACACAGTGGAAACGACAACTACTGGGACATCATGTGGGAAGAATACAAGAAATCTCAGGACGCTGTGGAACAAGGACTAATTTTGGCCGGACTTGGTTGCTCCTCGAAGGAAAACCGACTCAGAACGTGGGTTTTTTATACTTCCATCTTGAACTTGGTCTTTAGTGATGTCTCTCAGGATTACTAATAGACAGTCATCCTCCAAAATAAAAAAATTGTGGGTCAGTTTTTTTTGTGCACTAACGCTGTAAATTGCGTTATAGATGTACATAAATGTTTGAGAAGTTGTGTTTCTTCAATCAATTATAATCAATGTTAGGTTACTTTAATAATATTTAAATAAACACAAACGTTTTAATATTCAAATATCTTTCTATCTGAATGAATACTGTGATCAGAATTAGATAATAATATGATGTTTGCTGGGAAAGTTCAAAGTCGTGTACAATGTAACGGATAAAAGAAAAAAATGTTATCAAAGAAAACCAAGAACTTACGACATTTTACAAAAATGTGTATTAAAAACGCAATAAAATCAAAACTATTTTGTCTTAGCCTCCTGGAGTACTCCATCAGCGGTAATGCCATTCGAAAACAGGACGCCTCCAGTGCGTTTGCAGCCGTGTACTCCAATCCTTGGGGAGTGGATGTGGCTCTGGAATTCCTCGAAGCAAATTTTGACTCTATATTAATTCAGTAAGTAAAATGGTGCAACCATAAAACATTGTTATTTTTCGTTGATTTTTCTTGGATTCAATGCATTGATTTCAAATTGAATTTTCATACGTTTGTTTCGTCCCACCGTTTTTTAGTTACAGGCCTGAGCAGTATTTAAATACTTGTATTTGAAATACGTATTACAAATGCATTTTGTTTTTGAAAAACTATATTTTTGAACACATGTTTTGGAGATATATTTAATCCATAAAATATGTGTATTTAAAAAAGAAATACTTAAAATACTTTAATAAAAATAATGTTTGTGAAATTAATATCGTGTTACTGAAAATTACAATATATTTTTGCAATGAAAATATATATAATACAATTGTATTTACAACATTTTGAGTATTTGAAGTACCGTAAACACGGGCTACTTGGATTTAGTTTTTCAATTCTTTCGTAGTTTTTTCTTTACTAATCCACAAAAAACTAAACAAAATACTTTTATAATTTTTATATCAATCTAACGACTTAATGTAAAATGCTCGATAGTAGTTTGATACGATAAATGTAACACAAAGCACACGGAATTTAAAAAAAAAATACACTATTGTATGGGCTACTTGAATTCACGCGAGTTTTCTTATATTAAACCTTTGAGGTTTGTGGTTCCTAGATTTTCTGATGTGGTTCCTAGATTTTCTGATACAATCATGAATGTAAATAAACGTGAAGATAATTTCAATAGCTGATAGACAACTTGTATTATCCAATTTTTATCGTTTACTGTGGCCACCTAATTAAAAATAATTTCACCCAATCCCACCTTGGGAGAGGGTCTTTGAATGTAGTGACAGTTCTGCCACGCATAGACATGTAAGACTTCTCAATAAATCTGAAATCGAATTTACCAATCGGAAATCCGAAATTACAGATTTTGTAAAGGAGACTTGCAAAGGCTAATTCATCATCTTCAGTAAACACTTTTGGGTGGCCCGGTTTCTGACTGAATTTGTGCTTCAGTCTCCTTATAGTCGATCGATGTTTTTAAAGGAAGCTATAGCTAGTCATTGTGACATTATTCCTGACTAAATTGTTACCAAACATTCCTCAATCTGGTGGTCCTTATAATCCGCATATTTTCAGGCTATGTTGTTTGTATTTGTGAATCAAAACAGTCGGATTACTTTTAAAAAAATATTATTTATTCTGACTTGTTCGACATGCAAACGTCTTTCAAGGACGTGAACGTCAGATTATTGACGAAGCAAGAAAAATTTAACATAGTTGAAATTTTAAATATCAAAATATAACTATAAACGCATTAAAAAGAAAGTTGCGTGATACTTGATTCCATTGCAAGTGTGGGTCCAAGTAGCCCGGTTTTTAAGAATATGTTCTCGCAGTTAGGAAATTAAAAAAATTGGAAAGGCACAACTAATGACAAAATTCCCAAAGCAGTTATAGTAACATATAGTTAATTCATTATCTTTTGATAGCTATCTTGAAATTTGGGTGTAGTTAAAAAAGTTTGCCACGATCCAATACTAGACGACTTTCGACACTAGACACTTTCTGTATTTGTGCTGTAATGTACAGGTGTACCACCGAACTAGGCCAAATTCAATTAATATTGAACTATGTTGCCATCGAACGGAAGCAAATGCCAACTAACGCGTTAATGCAAAGTAGAAGCGGCTCAACAACTGAAAACTTTTTTTCGGGTGGGTTCAAGCACACTAAGGGTCCAATTAGCCCGTATTGACGGTATTTAAAATACGTATGTATTTAGCACATCAAAACCTAGTGTTTTTTGAGTACGTACTTAAATACGTAGGTACATATATATGTATGTAAATAATTTTGTCCAAGCGCGCGTATAAGCAATATTTGCATAGTGAGCATATTAGGATTCAGATGCAACTTGAGTATCTGTGGAAATGCAATTTTAATAAATACGGAAACACAAATATTTAAAAATTTACGAGTCTGGCAAATCTTAAAAGGCTTTAAAATTCTTCACAGTTAAAATCTTTCAAATATTGCAATATCTAATATATTTATCGCAATTTATTCATGCTAAAGGTATCGCGACAAATGCGACAAAATTGAGTTTTTTTAGTACAGGAAGTAGCAAATTTTACTGATCATTTCAATAGAAGTAAACAGCTCAGTAGTTTTGGAGTGATCTACTATTTACAACTATGTTTCGTCCTATTTAACAAATTCACTGTACAGAATATTTCTACCTCACTTCCAAAAACACCTTAAAAGAAAAACCAAAAGCCCCACTACTGATTTCTTATGCTGCCATACACAAACTCAAATTTAGAAGAGTAGTTAACAGTGGTTATTAAATTAGATTATTTTATCTTATGAAATATTCTTATAAAGATTTATATCTTCTCTTCTTGGTTTCTATTTTGTAACTTTGTGCCTGGAAAGAATCAAAATAATAATTATTTGTTTTAGGTACGGATCAATGAGGGCAATCAACAGTATTTTAACGGGAATTGCTGGACGTTTAACGAAAGAGCAGCAAAAGAAAAAGGTAAATTTTTGAAACTATAAGGGAAAAGTTATTTTTAAAATGTAATTTTGTTTTCTCGCTTAACTACATCAAAGTAATTAGCGACCACTTTAATTTTACAAACGTGAAGCAATAGAATATTGTTTAATGGCATTAAATGGATTGTAATTATTTATGTTCTGATAGTTGGAGGCATTTATTCAACAATACCAAGATCAGTTAGGTGACGCCGGAAAGTCTGCCTTGGAGGCTGTTGAAGAAAATTTGGAATGGATCAATGCCCATCAAGATGGCATTTTCACCATTCTTCAAAACATAGAATACAAGCAGCATCGCTTGCCTGAGTGGGTTACGCCCTTGAATTATACACTTTGGTTGGAACCAAATATACCTCAAGGCACATTCATCGGAGAGGTCACGATTTACGTTGTTGCGCACGCCCCCACGGATAAGATAATCCTTCATTCTCAAGGAGTCCATTCTTCAAATGTGGTTGTGTTGGACCGCTCCAATCGCTTGTATGAGAATTTATGGCAAAGCCACACGTATGATGAGAACCTAGAGTTTGTCACTTTGTACCTTCGCACAACACTAATTCCAAATGGGATTTATTCCATCGATCTTAAGTTTTCTGGAACTTTGCGAGATGATATGTATGGTTTCTACCTTAGCACCTACATCGATGATAATGGAGAAAAGACGTAAGTAGCATCTCTTTTATTTTTTATCCTATTACTTATTTCTTAGGCTTTTAATACTTCTGTTAACAAACATCAGCAAGAAAATCATCTCTAAATATCTTGTTCCCATTATTTTGTAAGTCATTTTTGTTCAAGGAGGAATTAACAAAACTCTTTAGACTATTTTTATCCTATTTTGTCTTCCTTCTACCCACTTTAAATGGTTCAGATGCACTAATCATTGGAGACATCTTAGAAAATGTACAATGGCTATTGAAGAAAAGAAAAATAAAAGAAATAAATAACTAAAGATTTAAAAAATTGAACTGGGTTAATATCTTCTTTCAGAAATACGAGACGCACTGAATTAATTCTCTTTTCATTGGCGTGAATTTAAATTGCTGCTGGTGACGTACAGAAATGGTAACCGTATTTCAGGTGTAGATGTCAGGTACAAAAATGCAAACATGTTTCACTGTGATGGTAAGGTTTACACATTACAAAATTTATTAGGATACAAATATTTGTTGTGCTGAACATTTCATTCCATTCCATCTCTAGCGTCGAAAATTCTGTCACCGCCGAGGCTTGAACCATAAAACCTCTGGTCACAAGTTATATAGTGATATCAGTTAAGATCTAGAGCTTTCTCCTTCGGCAGTTATAATAGGGTAAATCGAATAAAACTAATATTTGTATTTTCAAAGTAATCCGGAATATGTTACAATCAGGTACACAATACATATGTTGTGATCTAATGCTTCAAGCTTCATTAATCTACGACAAAGGCATTTGGTAGGTGAGCAAGTTCAAGTAAACGACTGTAGAAAATGAGAAGAGGGAAACGTTTAAAGACAAAATTGTGTCTGTCATCCAATATTTTTACAAACGTATCCCAAGTGAGTATGAATTCTTAAATGAGAGAGCTCACAGTACGTACTTAATTTCAGCTTCCCGAACAATAAGAACGTGGGATTTACATCTTTGCAATCACAGATGAAGTCAGCCAAAACGCATTCTATGGTTGATCGTTCTCACTGGACTCTTTTCAGTCTCGAAAGGCAAGCGCGCTCCTTCATTGTCTGTGAAATTTATACAATACATAGGTTTCTGCAAATACACGATGGAACCACTTATTCTCGATAGTATTAGGGAAGTCTGAACTGTACAATGTTTTTCTGGTGGTTTTAGCGTATTCCGCTTGTAAGCAGTACCATAAGCTCAGTTACAGGGAAGAAAATAATGTATTACAGAATTTTAATAATTAATTTTTAAAAATAATTTTAAAGTGACTATTTTTTTGAAGTCGTGTTGAGGCGGTTTTTATTTCGACAACAATGTAGAAATAGCCACGTGTCTTGTGCGATTAAAGTTTCATTGTTTTCGTCGAAGAGTATACCATACTAGTTTGTAATCATAGTTCTGTTAGCTCTTTCATTGAAAATGTAGTAAATAATGCGTTTGAAATGTTGAATACAAATTATTAAGATTTAAACAATTTCGAGGTACCTCGTGACGCTGTAAGTATTCGTTAGCCATCGTTGTCTTTTCGGTCGTCGACACGGACCCCGGTAACATGGTTAGGTTCGGTCTCGCTCATTCTCTATAATAGCAGTGCCGAAAGTAGCGTTCTCGAACCAAGTGCTTTCGGAGCGCTGGTCGCGTCCCCAAGACCGATTAAAACTGGACGCCAATCTTGTTAGGCATCAATAACTGGTATATATATTTTGTGGAGACAATCTATGTAAGTTCGTCATTGATGTAATGTGTTGATATATTAAGTTGTGCGTGAATATGACGTTGTATTTAATATAATGGCTAAACTATTATCATCATATGTTGTCATTGATAGGACATTAGCTGCAACCCAGTTCCAGGCAACGTATGCAAGACGAGCCTTTCCATGTTTCGATGAACCACATTTCAAAGCTCAGTTCGCTGTCACCGTGAGAACGCCGGCTCCTTACCACGCATTAGGAAATATGCCTGTGTGGTACACTCGTGTTTGGTAATGAATATTTATAAATCAAAATACATATAATGCCATAGACATTTTCAAAACTATTGAAAATATTCTTTAACATTATGTAAAAAAAATTTACACAGGGACAACTACACTTCGGAAGTCATATTTCACACCACTCCATACATGTCAACGTATCTTCTGGCAATCGTCGTGTCCGATTTTCGGTACTTAGAAGACAAAATATCATCGAATGATGTTGTATTTAGAACATGGGCTAGACGAAATGCCATCAAATGGGCAGGGTATAGTATTCAAGTATCCAGGCCCCTCCTGGAAGCTCTGGAGACGATCACGGGCATTGCGTACATAGACGACGCGCTGGAGCAGCCGTTCGATAAAGTGGACCAGGTGGCGGTGCCCGACTTCTCTGCGGGCGCCATGGAGAACTGGGGGCT
>BOPP01000005.1:8757059-8767141 GCA_017312745.1 Gryllus bimaculatus | reverse complement strand
GGAAAAAAAGGAAGGAAAAAGAAAAAATTTAAAATTTTTTTTTTTTTGAAGCAAAAATAAAATAAAAAACAAAAAGTTACATATGGAAAAAAAAACTTGGGTCCAGCCCAGCGTAAATTTTCCCCTGTCCATTTCCCCGCATTGGAAAAATTTAGTAATTATAGAATGCAATTTCACAAGTGGAAGTTAACCCTTCCTGGTTTTCCAAGGCCCTTGACTCTGTTCTGAAATTCTCTGACCCTAAGTGAAGTGTTCGAGCAAGTTGGAGCTCATCAACTCTGAACTAAGGAAATGGACGGTAGGAAAACGCGGTTAGGGGGTAAGAATTGTGGATCAGTTTTTTCTACGAACGTCCCATCCGGCACCTGCCCAATGGAAACGATCTGGAGAACCAATGCAAATCCACTTGATCGGGAGGCAAGTTCAACTAGCAAAATTTTTCGATTCCCGAAAGCTTGACAAGGTTAAATACCTCAATAAATTTCCGGCACATCCCAATCCGCCTGTAGGCTCGAGCCCTAAACACGGCACACTAGAGGCTTCAGGACAATCGAACTGAATGTCAATACAATGCTTCTGGCCGGGCCTAGGGGCTCGAGGCCGATCCGGGGACTAAATGTTTTTTATTTTTTTAGCTAGGCTAGAATGTGGAATTCCCGGCCGCTGTCTGGAGGAGAAAATTCTAGCTTGGCCGGTGGCCTGATCGGTAGTTTTTCAATGTTTTCTCGGATGCAACAACAGGTAAAAACATTAATGTATATGAACACATTTTCAACTCTTTTGGTGTCGTTTAAGATCGATATAACAAAAATGTAATAAAATATCAGTGAATAACAACTAGTAACTATGAAGTACTAACTAATATTACATTACTTATTTTAAAATAAAACAATTAAACATATTATACATTCATTCCGTTAAGGGTAAAAAAATCGTGAGAACATTCTCGGTAAATTTGATGAGTGGGTGGTGCTATATGACAAGAGTATTTATGAACTCAATAAAAGAATGAAAATGTCTTGAAAATATAAAAATTAACGGTTAAAATTTTAAGTAATATTTATTACAGTTTCCTTCAGCAGAACGAGCATGTGAAATAATGAAGTTCTGCATACAATAATTCACGTAATTAAAATTTCAGTGAGTTGTGATGTTAGTTTTTACTTCTTCATTCAGATGAAAATAGCCGAAATCTCATACACACATTATTTTTACATTTCTCTTCTTCTTGCCTTGACTAAGAGCATTCGGTACTGCCTAATACAAGCGCCAGCACTGCCAATACAGTAGCGCGAAGGCTCCCTGCAACCTCTGTGGTTGTGTCTGGGACGGTCGACGGTTTCTGTTGGGCTCTGCGCGTCGACGGTTCTGTGGAGCTCAGTGGTCGTCGACGGCTCTGTCTGGACTCTGGGTCGTCGACGGATAGTGTCGAGACTGTGGGTCCGTCGACGGTTCTCTCGTGGTCCTGCGTCGTTGACGGGGTCATGTGGTCGTTCATTCTTAGCAACTGAGTGTGTTGAGAATTGATGTCTTCATGGACCCTGCAACCACTCTAGATTTTCGTCTATGGTGGCTGATTGCAGCCACAGCGATGGTGCCTGAGGTCGTCGTTGTGGTTTTCGATGAATCTTTTCCAATCTATTAAAGAAAATTTATATTTTTTATGAAGTGATCAAACTTCTACAATTTATCCTAATTGCATTAGATGGCTAGCTGTGTGGTTGGAACTTATTGTTGAAAATACTAGGGGTTATCCTGACAATATCATGCTTAACTCATTTAGAACGTTCTGAGAAAGGTGTTCCGTTATTGTGACTTGATAAATATGATAGCGATCTGACTAATATGCTACTAGATAATCTTATACAGATCAAAAAGTCTAATGTTCACTCATTCAATAATTGAACCATTTTTAAACATAACAAATTCCGCGATTGCCGATGCTTGAACAGAGGGAAATCTCCTCCATGGCGCTATGGTAACTCATCACGTTATTGATATAGCATTACTAAGAGCTAGGAAGTTCATGCAATTGCATGTTTTTTGTCAACTCGGTCCATTTTCCTGAAACTACAAATGTGAAGATGTTTTCAATTGCAAATAAACTGAAAATAATGGTAATACATTTCTGCATATAATCGATATTTTGCATTACTCAGAGCGTTCTGGCATATACAAGAAAACTGGTTTTGCATATTTTTCCGACTTTTTGGCCTAAAATAATGACAAAATATTATGTAATTTTCACTTTAAAATATTATTAATGGAAACCATGAACTTTCTTTTTTGCTTCAAGTAATGTTTAGTAAAATGAATTATAGAACTACTGACGGCCTAACAATTACCGAAGTAATATCTGCTGTCATTGGTTTTCATCGGTTTTAAGAAAAGATAAAGAATTGGAAGAAGAATATAAGTGATAGCACTTGGAAATTATTAAGGAGGCAAGGAATAAATTCGTGGTAGCTAAATCCGTGGGCATAAGCCATATTGGAAAGAAAATGAAATTTTTTGAACGAATCTCGCTTTATATTTTACAGGACAATGGGTAAAATCTTGAAAAGAAATAATGTTCACATCTTTAAATGTATTGGCACAGTGTATCCCATAACAATTATGTGGATTCTCGAAATTTATAATTTTCTATTTAACCAAAATTATGTTGTCGCATAGCAGACATGAATTCTAACACACCGAGACCAACCTTGTGTGCTTCTGAGCTTTTAATGCAAAATGAAAGTGCCAGGAGTATATACTAATGCTATTTTTAATTTGAAATTATTTCCTTGTAATCTAGAGAACAAAAATAATGTAATCTCATTGTAGAACATGTTTTTGTGACAAACGCTTATTTTAAATCATGTCAACAATTTTTGTGGCGTTATTTCTACATTCTTCTAACATCTTTGAATGCAATTTCAGGGTTAAAAGTTTGCAGAGACTTTCCGCTCTAAACATTACCTATTATAGATCTTGTTGTCAATGGGAACGTTATTTTTAACTGACGATCGAACATTTTCCAATCACTTCGGACGTTTAAGTAAAAGTGTGCAGTGGTTTACTTTTGCATCGTTGATTGCAGCCTTGACACAAAAACGCCTTAACCAGAAATGCGTTAACCAAACGCACTGCGAATTAATAAAGTCCGATCATTAATCAATAACGAATTTGTAAATGATATGAGAAACTTAAATATTAACCTATAAATAATTTTAAGTCTATAATATACTTCGTGTACATGAACGTACTTTATCTCTTTGGTCGCTGAGTGGATGAGACGACCAGAAATTCAAGCGCACATATGTTGTTAATCCGCAACCCATGGAACCATAGCTTGTAAAAAAATAACGAATGTATATATTATTGAAACAGTAACTTATCATAGGTATGCTAGGTATGTTATTGGAAATTTCCAATTCACGAGTGTTATTTCTAATAAGACTAAAATTGTTTCCAAAAAATATTTAGAATGTTTCTAGAATATAATTATATTGTGATTGGGGCAATCAAGGGCAGCACAATATACGCCCCATGATTGAATAACTCGCACCTTGTGTCAGAAGGAGCAAGGTGAAGAAAACGCTATAATCACAATTAAATTTTACGAGGTGGCATAATGTGTTAATTATAGGCCAGAGATAAATGTAGATGGTATTGCTACGACAAACAACATTTATTATCTTTGCCAACTTGTCGAAGGTGTTGTCAGAAGTTGAGCTGCCACCTCGACGCCGACGGAGTTGCGTAGACGGGAATAGGAGAAGACGCTGGGCTGCGTCTGCTTCGGATGAACTGTTCCCTTGGATGAGTACCCCCAAGAGCTAACACAGACGTTGGGGGCATTTATATTATATTCCGGTGACATTTCCGGCGTGCAAAACCTGGCCTGTTACAATTGTCCTAACGTTCCGTATTATCAGCAAAATTTATCATAAATTTGTCATCTTTGCGATATCATTTAATAATTCATTCATGATCAAAAGATTTATAACTTGCATATAATATATCCCCATGTCCGTCCTTGACTTTTCCGTCCATTAGCCTTCACTTCTTCAACCATACTTTAACATTGCGGCTAGAAGTTATTTTAGTGGGTATACTTCTATAGTAATTGTTGCATAATTAATTAACACTTTTTCAAATAATTCTATATATGAAAACCACGAAGTACTTTAGAAAAGTATTTTGCATAGACATTCCTTTTTTCCTCGTTTTTTTATTTAAAGAAACGTAAATGAACCAAATACTAACTCAATGAGAAGGGTCTTCAATTGTAAGGCAATGCCGAGGCCAGCCATTAAAAGGGTCGTTCTGTAGTTTATCCAAGGAATTCCTTTGTACCCTTTCCAGGCAGCTCATACCAGCGCGTCCTGAGAGTGTCGAACCGCCGTAGCAGTTACACCACGCTGCGAAGTCGGCTGAACCCTAGAAAAGGCAAAATGAAGAGGACCATGTAATCGAAATTATAATTTGACAAAGGAGAAAAGCAGAGGGTGGCTGACTGCACTCTTCTCGCTTGGAGGAAGCTCCGTCGAGGGCGCTGGCGGCGGGCGGCGGGTGCAGGACGGGTGCTGCAGGGAGCACGCCCACGCTGCACACGCGGTTCAGGAACAGCTTGTCGATCGTGGGCCGTCGCGGTCCGCGAAGCCGATGTGCTCGTACCGCTCTCCAGCAGCGGAGCGCACGTACGCCTGCAACCAACACTCCATTCGTGCATCCATCCCACTCGAGCCGCGCGGTGCGCACTGCCTCCAGGCCAGGCAAGGCGAGTGGGGCCACCTCGAAGAGGGGTAATCTGTCGTTGTGGACGAGCATCCGCTGCAGGTAGGAGAAGGCGGCGAGGCGCCGAGGCCGCAGGGATGAAGTCGGCCTCCGTCGCTTGCAGTGTAGTCGGCGAGGTCGAGAGGCACGCCGTAGTCCTAACGCCCGCGCCCGCCAGGTTGAAGGCGTCGTCCCAGCAGCTGGCGCGTTTACATGCACGTGGACTGCCGGTCGCAGCGGCTGGCTGGGGTCCTGCAGGTGGCGGTCAGAGCCGCCAGTTCGTGTCGTCGTAATTCAAACCGGTAAGAAAACCTGTTCAAAGGAATTAATATGAAAAAAGGAAATTAAATGTTGATATTTCAATTGGAGTTTGAGTTTTTATTTTATGTTTAAGTTATTTTTAAGTGATTCTCATATGGAAATTAATGCGTGCTATTCTCACCGGTTTCCTGCACGTTGAAAATGACCCATTGCCTGTGGTTGCCGGCAAGCCGGTGACTGTCCGGGTCTTTGTCCTGGGCCAGGTAGGCCTTGGGCCGCTGTGTCCGCGGTGAAAGTCTCCTACCGGCCCACCCACGTAGAGCGGGACGTAGTAGATGTGTCGTGGTCTGGAGTAGTTTGAACTCTTTAGAAGGAAGCGAGTCTGAAGAATGAAGATTTAAAAATTGAAGTAAACATGTATTTTTGTTTGAAGGCAAAATCTTTAACTGATGACAACGGTGGAGATTTTCAACCATAAAAGCTCCAGCGATTAACACATCGATCTGGATATGCGAATTTCTAATACGGTCGGCACCCTGAATTTGCTAGTTGTGTGGCCCTTGCTTTTTTTCCTTTCCTTTTTTCCCTTTTTTTTCTCTGCGTTCTCACATTTACAATACTTCAGCACAATTGAAGGTCCAGTCTTTAGTTTAGAGCTTCTCCCGGTTTGGGGTGGTTTCTCAAACCACCCCACATTCTCTTCATCCGAAATCCACCCATAGGGAAAATTCTTGGAGAAAAGGCATTGACCCGTAAGGAACGCGATCTCACGTTCTACGGAGAGTTTCAACCTCCTCCAACCGGCGACATATATCAACGCAATACACTTAGGGGAAAGAGTTAAATCAATGTAGTATTTGTAGATATCGGAAGAGGTAAATACCCTTTTACCCTAACAATGTAATTGCTCTGAGTTTATGGAAAACAAGTACCACATATTGCATCCATTTCAAAGTTCGTTTTCGCACTAACGTAAAGGTTATTTCGTTTGTAGGTCCGCGTTTTTTGCATCCCTGGTTTAAGGGTGTATATATCTTTGGGATGCAACGGAAACGCGATACGTCGACTGATGTTCCGTAAGGAATGTTGGACACGTTTCGACAAACGGCGCATGGGAAAGTCAAACAACGGAAGTATGTAGTTGCGATGTTTTTTGTTTCCCAAATTATCTTTTCGTACTTGATTGGGAGTATGCCTATTTTGAGAACCAAAGGAATACATTTGAACAATTCACGGTTATTCAATGGTTCCGGCGGTCATCAAAGTGGAGTTATTATTTCCTTTGTTTCAGCAGAAAGATGATTTCCCGGAACATTTTTGGGCAAATTCAATATATATGTGAAATCTTTATTATCGAACCATAAATATATTAAATCTAACGAAATATTTTAAGAAATATCCATTAACTTTCACAATTTAATGTAACATATTTATTATATCTCAGTATATAAAATAAATTGTTTTTTATTCCATTCAGAATGCTAATGTAAAAGAATGTCGCAACCTACAAATTATTTATAGTAATTTTTAAAAAAAAGAAAAAAAGAGAACGAGAGACAACCCTTCAAGGTTTCCTCCCTAATTAGTATATTTTACAGCCTCTTCTTGCATTAATGAAATAAAACTTATTTCTTTGATGTATTGTTTTGACTGTTTGTGATTCAGCTTGTTAAAGTGAAAAAATAATAGCTCTTGCAAATTATGTACTTTTCAGTTTTGTAGTTTTAAAACTCCTTGGTATGTACTTCAAAGATTAATTATAATATTGTTGTAATAGTTGGTCATAGTCAACAATTATGTTTGACAAAATAGTTGTTTAACGGATTAAAGTTTGTTAAAACTACACGTAGCAATAGGAAAGCTGTTTGCAATACGAACATTCAAGCAATAGACGTAACACGTTATTACTATAATTCTCCTGAATCCTTTTCTAGTCCTTTTCAAAAAATATTACTGCGCATGAAGAGAGAAGTGATTTTAATTTATAAAATAATGTTATTTTATTTACCTGAAAATAATACTGCAAGAATTTGGTTCGTAGTTCCTTTCCACCTTCACTACCGGAATCCAGATTGTTCAGTCCAAGAAACTAAAGAGTTTTTTTCGGAAGGACACCGAATGCTAGGGCTGTAATTTCCACCGATTTTCTCGATAAGGTGGGTAAACAATTTAACTTGGAGTCGTTGTTGAATATCGGCTGAAATGATTTGATTCATTGAAATAATTTAGTTTTGTTTTCATAATATTATTATTTTAATTATTAAATTAACTCACTGAGCATCTAGATACGTGCGCAAAGCGTCCCTGAAATTTTTGCTACTCCATGACTGCGCAGAGCATCCGCAAATTAGATGCGCCGATGGAAGATAAAACAATTTTTGAAAATATAACATCAATACTTCACAATATATAGTTTTAGAAAATGTTACTAACTGGGGAAACGAAGGAAATTGCACAGTTAAATTCGAAATACATAGAGAATGTACCCACTTTGCTGTAGGTGATGGAGCCGAAGCGCGCGCTGACTTGGGCCGGCGTGTAGGCGGGGGAGGGAGCGGGGGCGACGTGGGCAGCGGCATCCGCGCCCATCACGCTGGTGGTGGTCCACCACAAACTGCTCCATGACCCTCCAGGCCGGCTTGAACGAGGCTGGTGGCGTAGAACTGGAAAGTACTGCGCGAAGCCCTCGTTGAGCCGTGGCGTCCCACAGGTGGTTGGTGAACGAGGTTGCCGAACCACATGTGCGTGAGCTCGGTGCGCGATGATAGTGGGAGACAGCTCTTTTGCGCGCAGAGCGTAGAAGAGAGAGCACGAACGCTCGTATAGGCGGATGTTGTACAGCAGCGCCGTCTGCGCGGTCAACGTGACGAGGCCCCAGTCCTCCCCCGCCTACACGCCGGCCCAAGTGAGCGCGCGCTTCGGCTCCATCACCTACAGCAAAGGTGAGACATTCTCTATGTATTTCGAATTTAACTGTGCATTCGCTTTTTTCCAGTAGTAACATTTTCTAACCATATATTGTGAAGTATTGATGTTATATTTAAGAAAGTGTTTTTCTTCCCATTAGGCGCATCTGTTTTGCGGATGCTTTGCGCAGTCATGGGAGAGCAAAATTTCAGGAACGCTTTGCGCACATATCTAGATGCAAAGTGAGTTCATGTAATAATAAAATTAAAATATTATGATACGAAACTGAAATCCTTCCAATGAAACAAATCGATTTTCAGCCGATATTCAACAACGACTCCAAGTAAATTGTTTACCCACCTTATCGAGAAATCTGGAAATGCAGCCCTAGATTCGGTGTCCTTCGAAAAACTCTTAGTTTCTTGGACTGAACAATCTGGATTTCCGGTAGTGAAGGTGGAAAGGAACTACGAAACAAATTCTGCAGTATTATTTCAGGTAAATAAATAACATTATTTTATAAAATTAAAATCACTCTCTCTTCATGCGCAGTAATATTTTTGAAAAGACTTAGAAGATTCAGAGAATTATAGTAATAACGTGTTACGTCTATGCCTTGAATGTGGTATTGAACAGCTTCCTATTGCTACGTGTAGTTTTAACAAACTTTAATCCGTTAAACAACTATTTTGTCAAACATATTGTTACTATGCAACTATACAACAATATTATAATTAATCTTTGAAGTACATACCAAGGAGTTTAAAACTACAAAACTGAAAAGTACATAATTTGCAAGAGCTATTATTTTTTCACTTTAACAGCTGAATCACAAACAGTCAAAACAATACATCAAACGAAATAAGTTTTATTTCATTTATGCAAGAAGAGGCTGTAAAATATACTAATTAGGGAGCGAACCTTGAAGGTTGTCCTCTCGTTCTCTTCTTTTTAAATACTATATAATTTTGTAGGTGCGACATTCTTACATAGCATTCTGAATGAATAAAAACAATTTTTATTTTATATACTGAGATATAATTAAATATGTTTACATAATTTGAAAGTTAATGGATATTTCTTAAATATTTCGTTAGATTTTAATATATTTATGTTTCGATAATAAATATTTCACATATATATGAATTTGCCAATAAATGTTCCGGAAATCGTCTTTCTGTGAAACAAAGCAAATAATACTCCACTTTTATAACCGCCGGACCATTGAATAACCGTGAATTGTCAAATGTATTTCTTGGTTCTCGAAAATAGCATACTCCCAATCAAGTAGGAACAGATATTTGGGAAACAAAAAATATTGCAACTACATACTTCTCGTGTTTGATTTTTCCCATGCGCCGTTGGTCGAAATCTGTCCAACATTCCTTACATACATCAGGTCGACGTATCGCGTTTCCTGCATCCCAAAGAGATATATACACCCTTAAACCAGGGATGCAAAAAACGGACCTACAAACGAAATACCTTTACGTTAGTGCGAAAACGACTTTGAAATGTGATGCAATATGTGGTACTTGTTTTCCATAAACTCAGAGCAATTAAATTGTTGGGTGAAAGGGTATTTACTCTTTCCGATATCTACAAATACTACATTGATTACTCTTCCCCTAAGTGTAGTGCGTGATATGTCGCGGTTGGAGGAGGTGAAAGTCCCCGGTAGAACGTGAGATCGCGTTGCCTTACGGGTCAATGCCTTCTCCAAGAATTTCCCTATGGGGTGATTTCCGATGGGAGAATGGGGTGAGAACCACCCCAACCGGGAAAGCTCTAAACTAAAGACTGGACTTTCAAATTGTGCTAGAGTATTTGTAAATGTGAGTAACGAGAGAAAAAAGGAAAAAAATAAGAAAGGAAAAATCAAGGGCCACACAACTAGCAAATCAGGGCTGCCGACCGTTAGAATTCGCATCCAGTCGAGTTTAATTCGCTGGAGCTTATGTTGAAAATCTCTAACGTTGTTTCATCAGTTAAAGATTTTCTTCAAACAAAAAAACATTTACTTCAGTTTTTAAATCTTCATTCTTCAGACTCGCTTCCTTCTAAAGAGCCAAACCACTCCAGACACCACACTCTACTACGTCCCGCTCACGTGGGTGGGGCCGGGAGGAGACTTCACGGACACAGCGCCCAAG
>BOPP01000005.1:8710039-8724694 GCA_017312745.1 Gryllus bimaculatus | reverse complement strand
TGTTCTAATAAACGCGTTTGGCCTCTTTACAAGGGCTAGTGAACCCCAGTGAAGTGTCCGAAACCCCTGTTCTAATTCCTGTACAATTGTGGCCGCATGGTAGTGACGCAGGAGCGCTTAAGGGAGAGGCGGGACCTCTTGACAGCTGACAGAAGACAAGACGTGGTGGACTATGTTTAAAGTATTTTAAGTATTTCTTTTTTAAAATACACTTACTGTATGTATTTAAATACAACTCTAAAGAATATGCCCAAAAAACTCAAAAATACACTTTTTAAAATGCAAAATGTACTCGTATTTAAATACTGTCCAACCCCGAGGGCCGAGAAACATCTATGCATATATATTCCGGGAGAGCGAAGGTGTTCTTCACAGGGTCCCCAGAGGTGCGGTAGATACCCGAGAAGGCCCAGTGGTATTTAATTGGTTGTCCGCGTCCATGACAAAGGTGCCGACGTTTTAGTTGCCATTCTTCGACCTTCCTCAGGGCACAATGTATCATATCATTGCATTACGCCCTGAGGAAGGTCGCAGAGTGGCGAAACGTCGGCACCTTTGCCATGGACGCGGCATCACCCGGACAGCCAATTAAATACTGACTCTGGCTGCGGAAGTCTAAGCTCTCACATGGCCCAGTAGGTCATTTAGATGTAGATAGGTGGCAGTTGAGAAGATGATAGAGAATGATAGCACGGACTCAAGAGAATACAAAAAAAATAAGAGGCCGAAAGTCTTAGTCTTTGTGTAGCACAACTAATTTATTTTTTAAATAATACTGTATTTATAATTGTATTGTTAATATTCTTGTATTTTCTCGTATCAGGTGGATCGATTCTGCGTATGATTACTTATATAATTGGTGAAAAAAATTTTAATGAAGCTCTACAAAATTACCTCATTAAACAGTGAGTATATGCTGATATCTTAAGATATGTTACCAAATATTTTACTATAATGTTTTCATTAATATTTTACTTATGCAGCAAATATGAAAACGTGGAACCTCAGGATCTGTTTGATCAACTTACGCCATTTGCTCTCGCTGCAAATTTAGAAAGGGATGTGTTTGAAGAACTGCTGAAGTCGTGGACTGAAGACCCAGGCTATCCAGTAGTTACAGTGTCACGCGACTACGGGACGAACTCAGCGTCAATTTCTCAGGTTAGAGAAATTACACATGTAGTAATATTGTAATTCATATTTTATTGTTCGAATTTTAAAAAAATGTTATAAATAAAACCTTTTAACATTTTTATCAAGTTATCAATGTTATCTACGCTATTAGTTATTAGCTGTTCATATCTCAATTTTTTTTCACTATCTTTCTTGCATTTACTAGTAAGAATTTTGTACTTAACAGCACCGATTCGGCTGGAATTTCTTTTCGTTTTCTTGTTTATAATTTTAGTTTCTGATATTCTAAGACAAAATGCAACACTTTTACCGACAATCTGAGTGCTTTCAGATATAGTAAATATCAATTTGTAACTCCGATAGCTCACATGTCTCATCGGCATCGAATGTGTGCCACACATACTAACTTGTTGGGACGAAGCGTAGTCAATTATTGTGGCACAAAATTACACAAAAGAACTCATATTTTCAAAAAATTGAATATGTTTTTTAAGAAAACATTTCGTTAAAAAATTGTAACTTCACAATTGTAAATATAAGAAGTCGCCGAATTTTTTTTAATTATTAAAAAAAATTTCGCCAAGTCAGGCATTTCTAGAAACATGAGATCTCCCTATCTAACTTTCCCATATTAAAAAAATTGCGGTTTTTAATAAAAAATAGTTTAAAGTAAATAAAAATTACCTGTTTGACATCAGATTGCACAACAAGTACTCATGTTTTTAAAAAATTGAACCTATCTATTTGAAGATATGTGTTTGCTGAACACATTTTATTAAGAAAAGAATATATATTCATAATTGAAGTTGTAGTAAGATGCCGAACAAATTTTAATTATTTTCAATTTTAGAAAAATTTGCGTTCGCAACCAACTTTAAACCTACGCTATTTTCTTAAACGTCCTTTAGACCAACCAACGACAAAATTTCATCAAAAACGATGGAGTCATTTTTGAGAGGAAAAATTATTTGAACAAAATTGGAAATTTTCTATAATTCACTCCAAATGTAACGAAAAATACTTAAATTTTCGAAAAATTGTACATAACATCATTTTTAAATCTATCTTTACTATTCGTAAAATTACATACATACGCATTGCATAAGCAGTGTTATTTGATGTCAATATTTTGCGATTCATCCTGAATTATATGCCACTTTTATTTCTTATTTCCAGAAAAGATTTCTCTTTAAAGGTACTTCAGAGGAACAATACATCGTACCTTTAACTTGGACGGCACAAGGAGGTTCTTTCGATGTGGCAACACCAAGTTTATATTTGGGAAAAGATACAGTTACTAATATAGTGAATATGCCAGAAGCCGAGAAATGGGTAATATTCAATGTTCAGGAAACTGGTAATTGATTTATTTAACTAATTAGTTTATAATCAATGTATAAAGAGATATTTTTAATACATACGTTACTCTGTTGTGTTAACAGGCTACTTCAGAGTAAATTATGATGACAACAACTGGAAACTAATATCAGAATATTTGAAAGACATCAAAAATCCACTAGATGGCATTCACGTCTTGAATCGCGCACAGGTTGTCGATGATGCTTTCAATTTAGCGAGAGCCAACCAATTAGGGTTCAAAACTGCCTTCGATCTGGCCGACTATCTCAGTCGGGAGAAGGATTTGATTCCCTTGACAGCAGCGCTCAACGCGTTCTCGTACCTGGATCGCATGCTCGTGAATCACGAAAAGTATCCAGTCTTCAAGGTAAGAACATAAATCACCAAGACATCACATCCAGCTAGCATTACTTTGCAAATTACCCTTGCAGACATAATATATTTGCTATTTTCTATCTGTAAAACATTAAAGGCTGTTGTTTAAAATAAATGTAGGCCTTATACTCAGCTAAATTTTGTGATTATTTTTCTTTAAAAGAAACTTAGTAGGTTCTGTGTTCTTCCTCGCTTTTGATAACCGTTTTCATAGACAACATTAAAATTAATTGTACTAACGCTTATCAGCAGACATTTGTTTATTGGCTTATGGATAATCAATCTGACTAAATCCGTTACTGGATAGATTATCCTTTAAACTCACAAACAACGTTCTATTACGCTAAACTATCATTCACACCACTTTTACATACACTCCACTGCTATAGTTTTCCAAATATAGAATGACTACTATGACAAGTAGTTTGTTAAATTTCACAAAAAAACCCTGTTAATTTGTGAATTAATGGAATTGGGGAGCGTAAAGCGACAGTTTTGTGTACAACCGGAGAACGAAGTTCTCTCAATGTCTGTCGTATCATTTAAGAATTGCATAGTCTTGTCGGGTTTGCACTTTACCTTCGGAGTTTGTCATCGGCGCATCGTGTCTTGGAAAAAGTGCTGATAGTGCAAGCAATGCTGACACGGGGTTTTTAAATCTAAAATAAAAAGACATACGGGTATCCATGTCAATTTATAAGGAGCTGAGGATGACACGTTAACATAATTATGTATTGGTACTACAAAGAGAAACTTGATGTCAATTTTTTGTACCTGAATTAACTTGCCCTTATTTCTTCAGCATTAGATAATATAGTACGGATTGCATTATTTCCAAGTGCAGTGGAAGACAATTAAGGATTCAGTATTAAGAATTTTTAAATAAGCATTACATAATACAATATAAACTTTAACCGATATTGAGAAAAATTTCGAATTCAATGCAGAAAGTTCTACAAATTATAACATTATTAGCTTTCGTATAAACTTTAATTTGAGAATCTCTTTCACTTAATATATAAAATTGTTGTAAATTTTGTAAGTTCGTAAAAAAATGCACAATCTTTGAAAATTCAACTTTTTCACTCAGCTTGCTCTGTATGCTTGGATGCTAAAGTATAATGTTGGCATATTTTTCGTCAGATCCTTATCTAATGCTTGTCATTGCAAAACTATCGTGGATATTAATCTAGCTCTTCTCTAGTTATGCAAACTTAATTCATGATCATAGCATTAATTTGAATCTGGGAAAATGGTGCTTCCGATTGCAGGAAACATTGTCTTAGCCAAAGAGTTCAAAAATTCTCTGGCCTCAGAAATTACTATTATGAACATTTTTTTTTGCTTATTAAACGTAACTCATCTAGAGCCGATTTATAACAATAATATTCTCATTTCTATAATTACATCTTGAAAATATCCTAAATATTTGCTAAATGTCAAAAAAATATTTATCTTATTTATCTAATACAATCCATTTCTGTTGCAGCGCTATGTGTCTCGTCTTATTGACAGGGCGTATAGCTCGTTAAGCCTGACATTCTCCAAAAACGAAGCCCCGAATCGTCACGACGAGAAACTCCTCATGAACAGACTGGGCTCTTGGGCTTGCTCTGTAGATGTCGAGTCGTGTACAAACCATGCGGTCCTTAGATTGCAATTGTTCTTAGATGCTTTTCAAAGGTAAATATAATTTTATTGATAAAGGCAAATACATTCTTCGTTGAAAATCGAACTAAAAATCACACCTTTCAATCGTATGTTTTTAACTTAGAATCTTTTAGTTCTAACGATATCAAGGTATAAAATATCCCATGTATTACTAGGGGCGTAGAACACCAATATAATTTATATAAATATAATATTTATATAAATGACTAATATTTATTTTCTTACTATTCCGATAAATACAAAAGTGGCTTAACTAATAACAAGAGGTATGGGTATTCGTTTGCACAAAGAAAACATTGCTAATTTTTTGTCTCCACAATTTTAAAAACTTGTTCTGAAACATCACATTTTTTCGCATTTTTTACAATGGCTATGCGATAAAGAGTTTCTAACCAGCAAATATATATATATATATATATATATATATATATATATATCGCACTGAGATTCGAATTCAGATCTTCAGAGCCAACACGACAGCTACACCACACGACAGCTACAAGTCTCACAGCTGTCCGTGACGTTTCCAAATGTTCCAATTTTTATTAGCAATTTTAAAAAAATCAGAGATTTTCATTTACAGTATTTCAAGATGTAGTTTTAAAGTCCTGATTTCATTCAGGGAAGAAGTCTCGGTCATCAGTAAAGCAGAATTGCAGTGTTTCTGTTTGTTTGCGATTTTTGAAAAATACGTGCAATAAAACAAAAATGGAACCGACGCCAATTTTAAGGCGTATTATCTATCCGCTGATAGGTCTGAGTCCGTTCACGAGCTGTCGCGCCATGTACATACGTACATTTTCTATCCGACGAAAAATTTAAAAATAAAAGTTGGAATCGTTTTTGTTAAAGAAAAATTGCACCACAGCAACCTTTTTTTAAAAATGTACAACCACTTATTTAGCGATCTATTTTTGTATAACAGGTTTCATTTATGGACAAATTATATCATTAATATTATTCTTTTCTATGTTAAAAACTTCTTAATTTTCGAAAATAGAGAGTGTGTTCCCATATGCGTGTGGTGCCATATTGAGCATCTAATGATTGGAGAAAATTTCAACAAAAAAGTTGTGGCGATTTTTCAGAAAGTACTTGTTTAAAAATATTGCCTATATTTTACGTGAAAACAAGATCTGTTTTTGAAGATCATTGCATTGAAATAAATTTTATCCTCAATATTGTTATAATAAAGACGCCGAAAAATTGCAATTTCGAAACTTTCAAAAATTCTAACACTTCAACCAAACTTCATACTTTATAAGAAGAGAAAAAATTATAATCGTGTGACGGAAATTAATTATTTGAAAGAAAAGCTCTTATTATCGAGCCCCGATAACGAAAAAGTGGATAAAGTTGTGTATGTAGTAAATTACTTACTCTAACACCTTGAGGAGTCACAATCCATGTTTTGTGAGTCCTCGATTCTGAAAAATCGATTGACGGCAAAACATCTATCTGTCCGTCCGTTTGTCAGTGCGTCTGTCCGTCACTCGATCAGTACTGATCGAGCCATCAGAACTGGCCAGGCCGAGTTGAACGCTATCACCTAAACCGCTCAGACCATTTTCGCAAAATTTGATTTTCCCTTGTCAACGTAATCGAACTCGACGCCTTGCACGTTTTAAGGGGATATTCTGGTTTTTGACTGTAATTTACAAGAAGAAACCTCCTAAAATGAATATATCCGGTTTACGCGCGCATGGTCTGCAGTTCGTCGACAGACGAATTTCGGCGAAAATCGTCTGCACTGATAAACGCGATAAACTGTACCGTATTTATACGATAGCGTTGACCAAAGCAGACTGACATTTTGTCGCAAATCTTTATTTTGACATGAGAGACCCGCAAAACAATATTTTCACTTCACAATATGTTGTAAGAAATAATTTACAATATACAGAAACAGTACTTATTCACTTTTTCGGTACAGGGCCTCACAATATGAATTTTCATTTCGCAAAATTGCCCATTTTTGCCCCAGAATTACAATACTTCCTCTTTACTACGTAAGTACGGAGTCATGGACTTTCACGTATCATTTATTTGTCTTTAATGGCAAAATCTACTTTTTAACATAATGTTTTAGACTATATTGCACCAAGACTTAAAATGCTATTTAAAATACCAAAATGTTTCCAAATTTATACTTATTATCCAGTTTTCAAGAGAATAGTGCAACACGTTTTTATCCATAGACAACGACGATGTATTTACGCAAGTGAATGCAAACACTTAAGATAAACTGCATTATATTTTGAAGAACATGCTACAAAAATGTAAAAAAAATTATTTTCAAAAAGCGCAACTAGACCCTTCTCCTGATGTAAACGAGATTCAAAGAGCAACTTCTTCTCTTTGGGCTTGTCATGCTCGTTAATTACTGTTATTGTACTTGTGGCTGGTAAATTCATATTCTTTCCAGGTTATTGTGGTCGGCGCTGCTGTGATTTTGGTTTTTGATTTTGGAACAGCCTTTTGTATTGTGTTTTTGGGGACGACTTGCCTTTTTGTATTTGGATTACGAATGGAATTGTATTTAAATGTTTATTCGAGTACCATTATTTCACTTACAAAAAAAAATTTATATCATTGTGATTTTTATTTCTGTACTTATACATTCATTTTCAAGTTGTGTGTTTTGTTTCAGTGTTAATCCGGATCAAAGAAGTGTAGTGTATTGTCACGGAATACACAACTCCCACTCTATGTACTGGGACAAGCTGTGGAGTGTGTATCAGAGTTCCGACGACGACGTGGAGCGGGGTCTCATCATTGGAGGACTGGCGTGCTCTAGAGATCAGCGCCGCCTTAGCGAGTAAGACACGTCTTTGTTTTTCACAGCATATAAAATATAATTTATTGCACTTAATACCAATGTACTCGAAGAAAAAAATAATATTGAAACAAATGCTTGTATGATATACTGGGCGAGACATTTTAGAAAGAAAACCAATGGCGAGATTTTGGAGGCAGGATTTTCGACTCTAGCTAGAGAGCTAGGATAGGTTCAGCGACTGTCTTCAGGATAATTCTCGTGGCTGGCTGCTTTGATCGATAGTTTTCCGAGCTTTCTTCGATCAACACCAGGCGAAAGCCGAAGGGGTGCCCGCGTTTAACGGGTCAAGGGTCGCGCGCGATCTTTCCTTCACGAAACAGGAAATCTAACAATCTAATTCCACCTTATAATTTAATCTAAACAACTTAATATTAGTTGGATGACATCACGCCTTGTTTGTTATTTTTAGTAAATGATTCGTATTATTATACTGTTTCTGCTGTTAATTTTAATGAAAATGCAACATCTTCGTTCTGCTGACAAGCATCCGCCGTTAGATGGCTGTAAATCCGCCCAATAAGAAAAGTTCAACTTTCCAAGCGGGAAATTTGAAATTACTTTAAAAACAATACATACTTAAAGGGTTTTTTAGGTAGTGACCCTACGAAACGCTTGATTTGTTTTCATGTTTTGTTTGTGAACATTTAATTAATAATTTAAGTAAAATATACCTTTTTGTAATAATAAAATGGATCTTAATACTTAAAAATTAGTTATGGTTTGAGAATAGACAACAGCAAATGGGAGGAGTACTTTAGGTTGATACAATAATTATTTTCAAATGAAATCAATTAATTTATTACATTGAAATGAGTATAGCTAAAACGCAAGAGTCATTAGTAGGGTCCACTAATGCAAACATCCTGACAACTTCGACCACTAATGTTCGCCGCTAGACTCTCCCAGGCCCTGTGTTTCTGGTTCCGATTTCAGTGTTTGGAAATACACTTGCATGGTAAAACGTACAAACATGCGTTTTGTTGGTTTGAAACTAGTGCAACAATATGCTGGCAGTGACACCGTACTTTCAAAAGATGACTTATTGTAAATGGTGTATTCTAAAATTAACTGCAAGTACTGCCAAAGTGATATTAAATACTCATGTTGTGCAGAACAAAGACGCAATGACATTTATAACACATCCTATACTAGAGGTCTAAAAACGAATATTATTTTCTTCTCAAAGTAAATTTGAATGAATTCACAAGAGAGAGAGAGAGAGACGTTTTGCAGCCCAAAAAGCGGAATTTCGCCCAATCTGTCAACCTGCTTGCAAGGAATTTAATGCAAAAAAGTATTCTGTCTTTACGCGGGTCTCATTGCGAAAATTGCAGGTCTTTAAATACCGTCTTAGCGTATAGGGCGTTTGCATTTAATTGTTGAGATATTATTATTATTTTCACAAACAAGAAAGAAAATGCACCGTAATTTTAAGTAATAGATGAAGTCTTAATAATTCATTATTCGATCAATGCTGGGTTATACTAATCCTTGTATTATTGAAAACGAAAGAAATCACAAATAACAAATATACTTTAATAATGCTTTCGTAGTTGCAAACGCGATTCAAAGACCCCCAAATCCCTTTTTTCAGTTAGTAAATGGAACCCGTAGCTGAGGATGTCATTCGGAAGCAGGATGACGCTAATTCTTGTAAAACTTGGAATTCTTGTAATAATTCTTGAACTTTTTCAGAATAAGCATACATCCGTGCAATGAAGCTATCTTATATGCAAAATATGCTTCAATGACCCTCAAAATGTATTTCTCAGATTGCTAAAGCTGTCCATCGCAGGAGGGGACATTCGGAAACAGGATGCCTCTACTGTGTTCTCGGCTGTCTACTCCAAGCCACTAGGTGTCGATGTGGCTTTGGATTTCCTCAACGATAATTTCGAACAAGTCTCACAATAGTAAGTGCAGTACTCTCGCTAATGTTACTTAATTAAAACATTACACATTCATTTAAGCTCTATACGTTTTGTGATGGTTACAGTTTCGGTTCCGTTAACAACATTTTAAATGGCATTGCTGGACGGATGACGACACTGGCACAGAGAAATAAGGTATTGTTTCTTTTATACACTTTCAATACTTAGTAGCTAAATTACATTAATTGATTTTATTCTGTTTTAAGCTGCAAGAGTTTGTGACGAAATTCGAAGAACAACTTGGTTCGACCGGTAATGCCACGCTTGAAGTGGTTGATGATAACTTGCAGTGGCTGTCGACTCATGCAGATGAAATATTTAGAGTTTTGGAAGATAAGGAGCTGCAGATGTATCGTCTACCTCAATCGGTGAAACCGAATCATTACACCCTACATCTTGAACCAACTTTCGCCTCCACATCATTTCGCGGAACAGTATCGATTGAAATAACTGCTATGGAAGTGGCTGAGACTATTGTTCTGCATGCCAATGGTATCCAAACGACAGATATATCAGTGAAATCTTTGGATGGGGAATCTGTAGAAAATCTATGCGATTCAGTTTCATTCGATAGCACGCATGAGTTCATGAAAATACATTTAGCTGAGCCTGTCACTAAAGGAAAAAATTACGTAATTGACATAACATTTTCTGGCTTTCTACGGAACAACATGTATGGTTTCTACCTCAGTACATATATTGACGACAAAGACAATGAAGTGTACGTAAATTACGATATTAATTAATTTAGAGATAAATTCGTCAACAATTTTATTACATGCTCTTACTGATAAGTGGAATATGTAATAATAACTTTACATGTTTATATTGCAGACAACTAGCAGCCACGCAGTTTCAGCCGACGCATGCACGTAAAGCTTTTCCTTGCTTTGACGAACCCAACTTCAAAGCAACGTTTCAAGTGACTATTGTAACTCCTCAAGGATACCATGCTTTAGGAAACATGCCCGAGATGGGAACAAGAGTTAGGTAAGATTTTCTAATTATTCATCTCGTTGTTACAACGCATTTTCTTAAGTCGTACTATTTTGCAATGCGGAATTCAAAAGAATTCAGAAGAGAATATAGATTCTGAATAAACATGAGAAGGTAAATGTAAAGCTTGGTATGGTACAACTGCACATACTTTCTCGCGTTATTTGTAACTTTTGAATTTTTAAAAATTAAAGAGATGTCAATAATGATATCTTTGCCGTTCTTGGAACGTTCTTTGCTTTATTTGAGAAAAATAAGTAAAGAAAAAATTTTGACTCAGTTTTGGGATTTTTTAAACTATTGCTTAACTTCAAGCAATAATTACAAGAAAACTATCAGTTTTTTGAAAGAAATTGCACATGTTCTAATTTATAAATCGAAGTTTTGAGAAATGTTTTTATTAAGATAAAAACGTCTGTCATGAATATTGTACTTACGCAATTTTAATTTTTTGCAACCTTCCAAAACACAGGTAGTTCGCGAAAGAAGCAGTGCGACTTCTCAAGTATCTCATTCTCAGAAAAGAAATTAGTGGGGAAAAATAGCACATACTTTCTCCCCTTTAATAACGGTTTCGTAATACTACTCCACCGCAATTTCTGTCCGCAATTAACACATACCAGTTATAATTTTACGTACCAGAAACTCATTACAAATCGAAGAACATTAGATTTAAAATTAATTATTTTAAAGCAAACATCCACACAAATTCCTCATTTAAAACTGCGTTGCATGCCCATTAAAAATGCGTTGCATGCCAACAACAATGCCTAATAATGATATGAAATTCCCAGAAGATTCAATAGCCATCACTGAATGCCAATGTCGCATATCAATCTGATATTTCCCGAAGGCTTGCAAATACAGCGCGGGAAATTAAGATTTACAAAACTACGCTAAACTACTAATATTTTTTAAAACTACCTCATAGCCTTTTTAAGAACTGATATTTTGGAGGATGTCATTTAACCAAAAAAATAGTACTTTTTCAATATTATTTTTTGCTTTTTTTTGGATTTTGTAAAATAAAGGTCACCGAAAATGGCATCAGTTCCAGTTTATTGCCTTCCTTTCTACATGCGAGGAAAATTTAAAGGAAAAGTATAGAGATGTTTTCTGGAATACAATTGTTAAAAATATTTTGATAATGTCTCTAGTTCACGCAAAAGCTTATATTTTCGAAAAATTGAACATGAACTTATCTGATTTTGAACAGCGTTCAATAAGGAACGTTCTCTTTTCATTATTTTAGCAGGAAGACGTCGAAAAAAGTTTAATCTCTTGCAAATGTCAACTACAATTTCAACTCTCAACTTCAACTACTGTGCCTACAGAATGGCAGAGACTTAAGTGTATTAGTTACTTTTCGAATTTTTTCTCCTACAATAGCTTTTTGATTCTGCCGCACTCTCTCAGCTGGCTTCTATCGATTTCCAAACTGCGTTTTTTTTCAATTTTTGGGTTCCCTAATAATGTAATTGGGACATGAATATTACAGAATATTATAAAAGTGAAAAATCATGTCCGTTAGGTCATTTTTCTTGAAAAATTTGCACCGTTTTTTTTTTTCGAGAAAATTGCTATTGGGCACTTCTCAAATTGGAATTTTGAGTTAATTTTTACGGAAAACTTTTCAATTTTTACTTTAAGAAGAAACTTTATAAAAAATTATCTCAAGATCGTGTTCTAAAAAATGCAATAATGTATAACAATTGCCACAAACATAAATATTAATGATGTGAGAGACAAGTAAAAAATACATTTGTGTAATTAAAAAAAATCAACAAAGAATACTGACAAATAGGGTTTATGGCATCTTATACGGAGCTGAGGGACTTATATTTAGCACTACCCCTATCAAAAATATAAAGAAAAACTTTGGTGCATTTTTGAGAAATTCTTTTTTTTTGATATTTTTATGTTGCCCATATTGCAGTCACAATTCCACGAAAACTACTACAATTTTTGAAAAAAATGCGCATGGCGTTAATGAAAGAACAAAGTAGGAAGAATAAATTTCATATCAATAAGATATCTCTATCTACAATTCTGTAATTATAGGAAGAAGCCGAAAAAATGTTTACTTCAATTTTAACATAACATAAAATAATATAACCAAACAAAATACTAAACCCTAAGGGTGGAACATATTTTTGATTTCACATCATTACATGGTGTGAAAAGAAAATAGTTTTCACGGCAGGTTTAAAGTTCGTAATTGCAAATAGTACTTTCTGATAATTTAACTTTCTCTCTAATGCTTATGCTGGGAATGCTGTGAAAAAGGCGATTTTTCGATAGAAAAATAAGATAAAATAAAGAACTATTTATTGCCGGGCCTTGATAACGAAAAAGTGGATAAATATTTTCCTTATATCTAGAAAATAACTTCTTTTAATAATTGTGTAGCCTGCATCCATGTTTTGGGGGTCCTTGGTACCAAAAAAATGTTTACCTGTCATGTGAAGAATGCTAGCTGCTAAACCATAACCAAGATTTTCACCAAAATTGATATTCCACAATATTGATATCTCTTATGCCGCGCGGCCCCTCGAATATGAAATATATGTTTTAATTTTGGGGGCAACTTTTCATTACGCCCCAGGACATTTAAAAAAAATGGCACCAAATTTTAGATTCCAAATAGCGGAAATGACGGTTAAGAGGATAGTGCAGGTCTCATTTATTTGAATTCTCCGATTTTCGAAAATTACAAACATTCAATTTTTTCTGCGTCTTCTTATAAGTACAATTATAAAGATAATTTTTATGAAAGGTGTTCATCAAACACAGAATAATGTTCAATTTTTCGAATATATGAATAACTTTTTCGTAATTTTGCGTCAAACAATCATTTTTTAAATTTTAAACAGTTTCTCAGAAACGACTCACTTTTTTTACTTTTTTCACGTATAAAGTAAAGAACGGTAAAGAAATTGGTGCTGGTCCCCACTCATTGTATTATCGAAAATTGAAAAAATATTCGAAATGTAAATTTGAATTCCCCAATGCTTCTCATTCTCAGCGGTCGTAAGATATAGATTAAATTCTTACGAAACAAAATATAAGTAAGGAAGATAATACATTAGAACTAATAAATACATTTCTTTTATTTAAAAAGTTTTTTATCGGTGATTATGGTATTTAGAAATTATTAGCTCACTTTGATGTAATCAAGGCAAACTTGTGTGAAATATTTTTCTTCATTTCTGTGCAACAAATAATGTAACATTTACTTATGTTTGTTTCGCTTGCAAAAGTTAGAAATGACTTCTGTTCCTGACTATCAAAATAAACCGCAGATATGCACCACATGTGCTTTGTTTCAATTGAACTTTTCAAGTTAGAACTGTTTTAAATGTGTTCCTTGTTACTGCGTTACAAGGAATTGTAATTTCTGCCGTACTACAAACTATTATAAAGGGTATCCCCGGATAAGATGGTAAAAAGCTCTCCTCAACCAAATGACATATGACTCTATGACACTATGACTCTAACATAAAAAAATATTTTTAAATTGTTTCATAGCCGCCGTCCCACTGCCAACACTCCTATACAGCCAAAAACGAGCCTTTGTTAATTTAAATTTTTTAACTGAACACTATTTTATCTGGTTGAATATGATATGCAAAATGAGAAAATAATTCATACTATAAGGGGAAAAAAATCCACACTTTTTTTGCGCCAAATTCAAACGTCAAAAATATTTTTGAGAAAATGACAAAGCCGTGAGTTAGAACTCTGAAACAGGTTTGAAAATATCTCAAATTTTCTTCTCAGAATACAAATTGCTGTGAATTTATTTCCGACTTTTCCGACTGCTGAGCTGCAGTTAAAAAATAAAAGACATTTAAATGCTGCAGTTAAATGCTAAAAACAAAATTTTATCATTTTCTCGCGTTAAAACATCTTTGGCTTTAAAAGTACATACAAAATGACTGCAACATCTCTGTGCATTTATTTTAGCCACTAGTTTTCTGTGTATTGCTTCTTATATGTTTATAAAATGAAATAAACATTTTGACGATCATTTATATTTATTTCAGCAGGGACGGATCATCGATTGTAACATTTCAACGCACTCCACCGATGTCGACGTATCTTCTCGCTTTTGTCGTTTCCGATTTCGTAGAATGGGAGGACAGAATGTCACCAAACGATGTTCTATTCAAAACGTGGGCAAGGCCAAACGCCCTCGAATGGGCAGCGTACAGTATTCAAGTATCCAGGCCCCTCCTGGAAGCTCTTGAGACGATCACGGGCATTGCGTACATAGACGACGCGCTGGAGCACCCGTTCGATAAAGTGGACCAGGTGGCGGTGCCCGACTTCTCTGCGGGCGCCATGGAG
>BOPP01000005.1:8672111-8700662 GCA_017312745.1 Gryllus bimaculatus | reverse complement strand
CCATTCACTAAGAACAGAAATCTAAAATTAATTAAATATAATGTTGCAATGCAATTCTCGTAATGTTGTCATTCTCCAATGTCCTTCCGTTAACCAGCGCATCCCTCCCTCCCTCCCTCCCTCTCCCCTCACCCGAAAAACGCTGCCACGGCCGTTGCGGTGTTACAACAATAACTTTGTTTGGAGACGGACTCTTCAGTCGCGCAATGAACGCGTCTCCTAACCTCGTTTTCTAGGTATTTTTTCCCCCTTCTCTGTACAGCAGGTACACTCAATTGAGCATAATAACCAAATTAATTTTTGAGTCCTCACCGGTTTCTTGCACCTTGAATTATCACCCACTGTCCTCTCCTGACGGCAATCCACTAAGCAATGCGCCCACTGCTGTGTATTAGTTGTTAGCGATACGTAGATCTTGGCGTTGTGTCTGTGAAATCTCCTCGCAGGGAAAAGCTGTGAAGCCACGATGAAGATGTTGTGCAGCGGGGATATGGTATAGGAAGAGCAAATTGGAGCGGTCTGGAGGTAGATTATGGAAGATTGTGTGATGAGTAGATTAGGGATGGCGCGGCCTTGGCCGGAATGTACGTGGGAGGAGATAGACATAGCAAGGGCATGGTGGGGGGTTGTTGGTCGATTTGTGAGAGAGAAGGGTACAAATGAAATGTTAATTGCATAGAAACGCAATTAAATGAATGATACAAAAGGTTGTTCCTTACTTCTACGTTGCTTGTCACCGTGAAGGTGACGACGTGAATGTTGGTCGCACTACACGTCCATGGGCACTCGGCGTTGCCGAATACGTGATGCTGGGTGGCTGCGGCATGCGTGGACCTCCGAGCTGCTCCTCTCCCAGGCGAAGCGGGAACGCAGGCGTCCCACACTGTTCGCTGGTTACGGAGAGTCTGTCCCGCAGCTTGACCACGCTCCTGGCCCTAGGTGGACTCTGACAGCAGGAAGGTGCGTGTGGCACACACGGTCTCTCGCCAGCAGGTGAATGACGGTGTGAGTCGGGTGTTCACAACAACCTGTTCTTGTGAAACTGCCAATAGCGGGTACTTCAGTGCGGTACGGACAGACCCGACTCGCACCGTATGTCTGAAGCCGATGTCTCAACGCGTCAGCGAGGTTTGCGCCATTCGGTTTGTGTGTGCCTTGCTTGCTCTACCTGCACCACGTGCGTTATGAATGATTTAAGAAGAATGAGTGAAATTCGCGATCGTGTAAACAGATGAAGATTACTGCATCCTCGCATGCATATGCTGCGGGATCGCAGTAATCCTTTGGAGGAGTACAACGATCACGAATTTCGTCGCTGATTTCGGTTATCGAAGGAAACCGTAACCTATCTCGCAAAAGAATTGCGCGAAAACCTCGTGAAAGGCGTGGTTCAGGACTACCTGTACAACAGCAGTTATTCATTGCACTTAGGTGAGTGTAGTTTAATTTATGTATTAATAATATATTTGAGTTGTTTTGCAAACAATGGTGTATTACAGATTGCCACCAATGCCATTAACATTGTCCTGGGCCTTTATGTCAATGTATGCTCGAAAGCAAGGTGGTGTTGCCCAATTAAATCGGTTTCGGAGGCAATTTGCCTCGCCCTGAAAAGTAGATATGTGAACTTTCCACCCAGGCGGGAACACATAGGAATAAAAGCAGGATTTGCACAAATATCCAGGTAAGTTGGATAATGAAACTTTTAAACATTTTTTTACGTCAGTAAACCCACAAATATTTATCATAATACTTTTTCCATGGCTTCACTTAATGCTGTTTCTTTGCAATTTTCCTGTCAACATTGCGAATGTAATAAACATTTAGTAATGTGCAATGAAATTGTTCTAAAGACTTTGATGTAATGTACTGTTCATGTAAATCATTGGAAATTATGCATATGAAAAAAATGTAGCTTTCAATAATTTCCAATACTAACAAAAATCATTCAATTCATCAATTTTCATTATAAATAGCAAATAAAAATACATTTTAAATTGAGCTTAAATTAAGAGTCCTTTATAAGAAAACATCAATTTCGCTGGACACTTTTCATGTAACCTCGTTTGTGCTTTGCAATGTAATAATACAATTCACATTTTTTTTTAAATAAGAGATTAACCCGCGGCGATGGTGTAACGGTTAGTGTACTGGACTGTTGTACCCAAGTTGGCGGGTTCAAACCCGATCGAAGCCGTGGATTTTTAAGGGCGAAAAAATCCTTCATACGCCTTCCTTCGGAGGGGAAGTAAAACCGGCTGTCCCATGTTCGTAGATTTACTTGCATGTAAAAGATCCTCAAGCCTAAATGACGCCTCTGAGCTAAATTCAAATCGCCTGTTTCTCGCCCAAGAAATACCTCCTTTCTTTGCTAGTTGGTGAAAGGAGCGTAGCGAAATTTGCGTGGTCAGGCGGAAGAGCGGGCCTGATGGCCCGAGTCTCGCCACGTAAAATAAGGCAAATTCAATTCAATTCAACCCAAATTGGTACCCTTGCAAAGACCACTTTCCAGGTATTACCGGTGCTATTGATTGCACACACATATGAATTGTGTCCTGCTAGAGAGTTAACACAAATATTTTACAATCGTAAATGTTATTCCATTAACTGCCAGGTATGATAATTTAACGGCCATTTGATAATTCTTTTCAAATTAGTTTGTATGCTTCAAAATAAATATATTAAATTTCAGGTGGTTTGCGACCATGATGTGAATATTACAAATATTGTCGCAAGATAACCAGGCTCCACTAATGACAGCCGAATCTTTCGCAACTCAGCATTAAAGGATGTGCTAGAGAGTGGCGAGTATAACGCCCAGCTTATTGGCGACAGTGGGTGTCCACTACAGTGGGTACTCGCTACCTTCTGACCCCAGGACTTGATGAAAGGACTGTGGCTCACAAATGAGCTAGAAACATTATTGAGAGGGTTTTTTGAAGCTGTAGAAGGCGGTTTCCATGCCTTCAACTCCTCTCAGAGTGAAACTAGTGACTGTGCAATGCATTATTGTGGCAACTGCTTTATTGCACAATGTTGCTATAAGAAGGAAGGAAGAATTTCATGATATTGTGGAGGTAGAAGAGGAAAAGATTGTAGAAAATACCAGGTATGAAGAGCAGGGAGTGATGTGGAGGAGACAACAATTGCAAATCATTTTTCATAATAAAACTGTTTTATTAAATTAATCGTGTTTTACTTCTGACAGTCATCTTGGCTTTTGTTGAAGTATCCTGAAAAATAAAACTACAATTAGTACCAGAATGGAAAGTGAAGAAGTAGTAAAGATGTAGTTATCAACTTACAACAATTGGGTGGGTTCAATGAAAAATTGCCAATACACATTAATCAGTTCTTTCCTTCAACTGGCCACAAAAGTAATAAAATATAATAGACTTTGTTTTATATTGGCCCTGAAAAAAGGTAAGGGAAAACTTGTTGTAATATGAACACTGTTCATATTTAAACATGAAAAAGTATGTAAATTTAAAGTCGTGGAACATTCTTTGGCGAATTGTTTAAAACAATTTAGTAATTTTGTTACAGACCCTCTTCCTTGCATTCTTCAGATAAGTTAAAATTTTCATTAAAGTCTAGCAAATGTGGTGCCAGTATGGAATACGATTGGGGTTTCGATTAGACTAATTGATTCAAAGTATTGTTTCCAACTCCCTTAAAGTGTATCGGCAACTTTGCAAAAGCAATCTGGCATTCGCCCCAGAAGGTGGTCAGATTGATGGCAACAACCACACAATCTTGCCCCCTCCTGATCCTGAAGGAAAAACCCTCCTCCTAATGTATCAGGTAAAACCTTCAGACAGACTGCAATTTGAGGTCTACTCCTGCGGTAGGCCCTCAGATTCTTCAGCAGAAGATATGAACAGCTACACAGAATCCCACAGCACCTGCAAATTGGAAATCTCCGAATGCATCAGACACGTAAGCTATTACGTCTTAACATGCAGGCACAGGCTCATGATTCAAAACTTACTTTATTATATTATTGTATTATTATTATTATTATTATTATTATTATTATTATTAATGTTACACCATATTAATAATCATATTAGTTAAAAATGGACTTAACATCTAATCGTTTAAAAAAATGTATTATTTTAAACTTTTTAAATATTACTTATTACTAAAAATGAAAACGTTATTTAAATAAAAAGGATTTAAAATGAGTTATATAACAAAACAATATCAATGATAAGCCAATTTAATCTACATTGGCACCTGTCTCCCATCTTGGCCTTCAGAAATTCCTGATAGCAGTGCGCAGCCTCCCGATGGAGCTGCAAAATAGCCAGCTCTCTTCACGTTCCTTCACCTTTGCTGCATTCTCTCCATCTGCGCTGGATGTTCCTGACGTCTCATTTCCTGTTGAACTTCTGCCATCTTTAACATTCTGCTATCGAAGTCCTCTAGTTTCCTACAGAAGAACACATGCACTTCAGGTCTCAACATCTTGCTTTCATTTAACCTTTATCGAACTGCTATTTTTAATTCTACATAAAGATTACTAATTGAAATTCATGGATACTTTTCCATATATAAAAACATTAACCCATTGTAATGAGATGGATGACCCTTATCTTACAATTACACTTTCCATTGTTTGAGAAATGTATAGGATTGCACAATTGTTTTCTAATCAGATCAACTTCACTGTACTCCATTAGGTATAATTTTATTTAATTATTTTTGTGCTTTCAATGTTCCTTACAAACCATTATAATTATAAATTAATTCAATCATTCCACTTATGTGTTCCTTCTGAACGAACCATGAATAAGGGTGGCCACCCCATTTTCTGACTTTTCCTTTTCTGTTCCAGATAAGATATGGAAAGTATCATATCATAAACTAAGGAGGTATATATAATTACTCTATGGTGATACTAATTGGTCAGCTCTCTGATTAGGTGTAACAAACTACAAATTAACAATATCGTTTTAACAAATAAAAACTCAGTAAAAAATAACATTTGTTGACATCTCCATCATCTTGTAGTAATGTTTTCAAGGAATAATATCTACTTTCAAACTTTTCCCAGAATTCTAAATACTGCTACAAATTACCTTTATTTTCCCCAGTTATCCAGAAAGTGGCCACCCAGTCAATACAATTTTATTACTTAATCTAATTGGATTGTTTTAAAAAAATATTTTGCATTAATTTTGTCAATATTTATTCATACCTACGTATCAAAACTAGATTGTTCCTTTTAATACTGTAAAATCGAACAGAAAGTCCCGTAATGAAAATTAATGCAGAGAAGACTAGTAGAGTGGAGCTATAACCCTAAAGAGTTTCTGAAGTACTACATAATTATACCAAAGGTAAATACATACAAAAATTGAAGAACTTGCACTATTAGAATGAAAATGTATACTGCAATAGATTCATATTCATAACTTCTTGGTCAATGTAATTTTATCTTAATATGAAACATCACTTGCAACTGAAGGATTCATTTGAAATAGTATGAAGTTCACTTGTTAAATAGGTTAATTTCGCACACGCATATGGGCATATCTAGCATTTTGCCTCTTCTTTGCCTTATTTCTTTTTGGTGTTCCCACGATGGGTATTCCTTCTACTTCTACATCTTCCCATCTTTCATCTCTTTTTTCTGCTGCATCTCTGACCTTCCTATAAAATTAACCAAATGTTTTTAATATTTGCGAGAAGCAAAAATAACCTGTAAATTGTGTAAAACGTGCCTGAAATAGTTGCACATCATAATCCAATGGATCATCTAAAGGATCATATGAATTCCCCAGTAATGCTGCTGTAATCTCTGCCTTGTTCTTAAAGGCAGGTTTACTGGGTCCGCCACCGGTCTTCTGCGACAACTTATTGTATTTGTCCACCGCTTTGGCATCATCCTTGAGCCTTCTCCACAATCCTACACAGAAATGTTGCATTAAGGTGTGGTCAAGATATGATTACTGTAGCTAGAAATTTAAAGGTACACAATGTTGTCTTACAAATTTCTTACATTGATAGAATTACCAAAATAAATTTGAACGAAAATTATATACAATGCTTATGTTGGAAATACGCCAACAAAATGCTTACCATTCAACGAATGCTGTCCGTATGGAGATTTCCCAGGATTCGAATTACTAACCTCGTCGATTATCCTATTCCATGCAGCATCCTTCTGCTTCAACACAGTTGAACTGTAGTCCGAATCCACAATCACCGGATATAGAATACAAATTTCTGCAATGAGCAGACGTTCAGAATACTCGAAACGCGTCATCTACACAAATTACACGATTTAATTGTATTATGAATTGTTGTAATAAGAATTCGCGTATATACACATTGAATTAGAATAAAGATACATTACTTTTAAGAAAGATTCCTATTGATCTTACCTTGCTAGTTTCTTTATGGATAAAAACAGCACGAAGCACAACTGAACTGCTCAACCGATCACAAACAAATAGACCGAGTTATGATGTTACCGCTGTTATGATGTAAAAGGTCGCATGTGCTTCCGAGAAACAAAACACTAGCGCCTTGCGTCGTCGAGAACGCAACGTTGCCAAATAAATTTAATTCGGACGGTGGTCTGAGACGAGGCGCGGCAGTGCAACGGTGAGACATCGTATTGTCAGACCAAAACTCCCCGTGGCTTTCAGACAACGTCTCAGACATCGATTTGACAATCGACCCAAAGAGTCCGACACAGCCGTCGACGCCCAGCACGACGACTGACGACGCAAAGAACCTTCGCGCCTCTGTCCTGGCCGTGCTGGCGCTTGTAATGGCAGTCCGAATGCTCCAGCCTAGGAGGATCGCAGAAAGGAATGAGCCCATTCCAAAACCACAGAAGTAGAAAAATGGATGGAACATAAATTTTTTAATGATTCATTGTTTGTAGATACGTTTCGGTTTTTGGACTTTGTACATTTTATTAAGCGTGCTGAGCAGAGCGGACTGGAGCGCCACGTGATGGCTTCGGCTGCTGGGAGCGAAATGTCCACTAGCGTCTGAGCGGCTAGATCGGCGTTCGCGGTCGCTCCTCTCTGTGAACATTGTATGGAGCAAATGAACGCTTCTTCGGATTCGTTTAAAAATTAGACAATTCACAACGTACAGAGATTGCTTTATGGTAAAGTGTGTTAAATGAAGAAGTAGTAAATACCAAATAATAACATATTATATTGCTCTCTCAACAAATTTCTGTGGCAATCCTTCACTGACTTTTCGATATTCAGTAAAAATGCTACCATATTCAATTATACAATACATTTTCTCTCTCGTTGTTTTAGTTGAATTATTCAAAGGCTTTTTTAATCGATGTATGCTAATTGAATAAGTCGTGTCAATCATTTGTATTCTAAAATTTTCGCCGAGCCATAACAGTTGGGAGCCATAACCATAACAGTTGTGAGCCTTAACATTAACATGCACATTAATATTGGAAAAACCAAACCATAATTGAAATTTTGGAAGTTTTAGCAAATACTTTTGTTTATTAGTATAGATCCAAATTTGCTACGTTTGCCAGCACTTGTCAGATTTTTCTCTCTATTTCAATTCACTCCTGCGGCTGTACGGTTTCAACGCTACTATTCTTACAAAGATCATTTTATTTAGAATTGTGAGGAAAAGAACTATGAAAATATTTTACTATATACAAATCTGTTATAAATATTTTTGTACTATAATAAAGATACAAACAACTTTGATATTAATCATATTTGATTATTCAAGAAGAGTCTTCCACTCATCGTTCTTTTGATACATATAATTTTCTTCAAAAGTTCTCTAAGGTAATGTGGAATTAATAACTGCAATGCAACTTTGCAGAAGAGTGAACGAAAACAATATAATCAACTCTCTGACCATCCAAGGCGTTAAAATTTAGTGATCGATATATAATTTAGTTTTATTAAAAGGAGTTATTGTGACCACATACTATTTGTTATTTTCCCTGATATGTGAGAGGGGGGCTAGTGTGGACTTAACAAATGTCGTTATTCCCTAGGTAACACACGTAATCTGACAAAAATTTCTTACATGTTGGCCACACAGTCGTCTTTAACCCAACCAAACAAGTAGATCTTTAGTGTTCTTGTGTAATGGTGGAAAATGTGTTTTCTGGGTTAATTTGAAAAAGTTGCGATTCCAATCTAATAAGTAAATAAAGGGTTTTGTTCTTAAAATATTTATTGTAAATGTACTTCACATGAAAACGTGAAGTTTTAGTTATCTTCTGCACACAATAAAAATATTTTTCGTTTTGCTATCAAGTGGTACTGACACAAAATCTTCAAAGTGAAGGGTGGGGGTTAATGTGGACATTGATTTTAGGTCTGTTCACCCTAACCACGTAATACCGAATCGCTGACTTTTACAGTTTTTGTTAAGAGTATGTCTAAATATAATCACTCATGTGCAAAAATTTTTTAGTTTAATGTAATTGTCCCGAAAATTATTGAACGAACTACACTTACCGGACTAATTACGTAAGCAGTTGATCTAAATCAGTAATTAATTAATAATCAATCAAATTTCAACTGTGTAAGAAGCAACAATCGTCCTTAAATTTGTAGACCAATTTTTGTACCTGCCATCAGATGTTACCAATTCTTACAAGAGAATAGCTGAAAACGACATGTAAAAACATTCTGATTTTTTTTATTGAAATGTATGAGAGGAAAAGTGTATACACAACATTTCATCAGCTCATAAGCATTGAAAATATTTGTCTTCTTGGCTGCGCGGGTGACGCCGCGTCGTTGGCTGAGTGGCCGACATTTCGCCTGTCATTTCGCCCGGCCAGCCAAGATGACATGAACACTAGCCACGGAAACTTACGTTTACAACTGAAAACATTTTTTTAATTTCCACAATCAGCCCTAGCTCTTGCGCCACGTAAGAGTTGCGCGGATGCTGCTGCCGTCTGCCAGGAGTTGGTTTCTTGAAAAACGACAGGAATGTCGCATTTGCGGTATGTGTAGATACAATAGCTAGTACTTCCAGACATTCTAACCTGTTTAAATTTACCGTATATGTACGTATATACCGACTGAATGATTATTCATGTTTTCGGGCTCGCCAACTGCTATGGTCATTATAATGTTGCTATTTGTGGAGATGGCGCTGTGATCAGGATGGTGAGAGCCGAGAGATTTCTCCCTCCAGATATCTCCCTCAGAGAGCCCCCACCCCACCCCCAAGCTGAGTCAAGCTCTAACGTCTCGTGACGTGGGCGATAGGGTAATGCATGGAAGTGAGTAAATACGGGGTGAACATTGGACAAGAAATAGGAAAGAACACGTGCAGAGTGTGGCCCGTTTATGGGGGTATTGTTCCGGCATTCGCCTGGTGTTGATCGAAGAAACCACGGAAAACTACCGATCAGAGCAGCTGGCCGTTAGAATTCTTCTCCAGTAAACAGCTGCATTTCACATACAAATTAAGATGCACTGAGCCACCTAAGTCGGTTATTTGAATATATTTTATGTATACATTTATTAAAAAATATTTTTACTGGACTTGAGACAGTCGGTTTCTTTTTCATTCTGTTGCCACAGATAACAAAGCTATAAATATCTCAGGAGTGACAAGATTTGTGACTTCTCGATATCAAGTGTTGCCGTACAGATGCTATAGATAAATTGAGTCTATTGTTTCATATGCAATTCAACTCATTGTGTTATTAATGGTTGCTATAATAAACAACTAGATAAATCAGAGAAAAATGAATTGAACATGCATTTTTGAGATAATGGACTTAAGATAATGATTAATGAAAATAAAAATTTTATAAGAGCAGTTTTGCGCACTGAAGAAACTTCATGGTCATGACGTTTCTGACAAGTTAACTATCACATATCAAATACTAGTTGAATGTGGGGACACTGACTCTGTAAACTATTTAAAAAGTTTTTTCATGACATGAAAATTTCAAAATGGCATGCATCAAATACGTTCTTACAGTCTCTGGCATTGGACATACCAATGAATCTTAGTAGCTCATAATTTTATACTCTTGTTCAAAAATTCTCTACCCCCAGTCACCTTGCATGTTACCTCTATACACGATATGAAGAAGTAATATGTAATTTCAAAATTGTAATCGCCGTAAACATACTTGCCGATATGGATGATGTGAATGGTTATAATTTATCACAGCAACATTTCGTACCCTTGTTTGCTTAAATGCACCAAAATGCACATAAAATATCTCCTGTAAGCTGTCTATCAGCGTTATTCGCTAATCCTAATATAATATCCTTCTCAATTAGTTCCGAAAATTCTGTGGCAAAACCTTCTCAAATTACATTTTATTCTTCCCCAGTATTTGCCCTTTTAAGAACGTATTTGTTGAAAGTCGAATACTTATGTGCTAAACTATTCAGCCTATTTTCTTCAAACCCCATCGATCTGAACGCACTCAAGGTTTTGGGAGTTTCAAACGGATAGTTTGCTTCTTTGCCCGCGTGCGCCATCGGCCGTACGGCCGGGCCAGTCGGCGAAACTTTAACCCTGATCGTGTATAAAACGGCGCGCAGCGAGCAGTGAAGAGAGTTCCGGTCATTGCATCAAAGTGCGAGCTACGAGTGTGCAAGTTAATGGGGGACTACGATGCCAGCCACTATAACGGATTTCTCTTCTGGAATTTAGATCGGCATTGGACAACTCTTTGTCCTTTTTTTAAATCTGGCAAGTCCCCGATAAATCTTCTGGTTATTTTGTGCATTTTAACGGCTTTCTCTGTATGTTTAGCAATTGGGAATAAAAAAACTGTTTTATGAAACTAACTTACCTAAGTTCAATTTTTTTCAGCGTCTTCCTAAATCTAAAATATTGACGATATAGATTTGTACCGTAATAAAATCCATTGTTGAAAGACATGGTTTGAAAAAGGATAATGTATAATTGTTAGAAAATATTAGTAATGTTTGGGTAATTGTGTCTGAAAGTAGGTAAATTTTTAATAATTATATTCCCAAAAACAGCTACAACTTTTTTCTTTACATTTACTGCTCGTATATAACATTTGATGATATAAAATGCGGTGCTGGTCTAATTTGCGACAAAATCTCTTAACTTTTGAAAATGGCAAAAAAAGTTAACATTGAAAATGTACAATATTGAAAATAGATATTTTTGTCTGCTACAAAATAAGTTCTAAAATATCAGATCTTAAAAATACTGTAATTTACAATTGTTTGAATAATGAATAGTTTTCACATAGTATATTCCTGAAGTAAATGAAAATTTTAAATAAGTTTCAAAAACTGCTACAAATTTTTCATTTTTTTCCACGGATAAGAGAAGAGACGGTTAAAATAATGGCAGAGGTCTGATTGTCGTTGCACTCTCTGAATTTACTCTCCTAAATTTCACAAGTAAGGAATATTGTGCAAAAGTATACGCTGTTGGAAAACCACTATTTTCTTCGACACCATTATTGTGAAAATGTTGATTCTAACGCAAAAGTGAAACGTATTTAATCATTGATTCTATACCAAGGAAACATTTTCAGGGTCTCGTACCTCTTCAATAATTGAATTGGGATTATTAATGCCTATCTTCACCCTTCTCGCCTTTCCCAACCTGTCTTGTAAACTCCGGTTTCTGTCACCCTGCATGCCCTCCGAGGCAACCAAAACCCTGGCGTTCGGCGTGGCGGCGGAGTAAGATTAATGGGCTGAAGAAACGGTGGCGGGTGTCGATTTCCGCCCTTCAACAGAGTAAGGTCATGAAAGGCCTGATAAATAACTGTCGCAAAAGCATCATTTACAATGCTTCAAAGCACATAAAAATGTTCATTTTTGAGTTTTGAAAGGTAAACAAGCAGATAAAATGTCATGTCAATTCGACTATCCAGCACGATGCGTGTTTCATATTAGCAAAGGTGTGTCCGAACGGGCCTAGCAATCCGGAGCATCAGCAAGGCTCCGTCATGGCTAAATCTGCAGCGACGTTGTGATCCCGAACTCAGGTCCTGCGTCCCCACTCTTGATAGCGTGAGCACAGCGACACCCAAGTGTCGTGCAGCAAGGCAGCGGTTCGCGGAGCAATCAGACGCTTCCTTCCTCAGGGCAAGTGGTGGGGGCTGAAAGTCACGGAGACGAACAGGAGTATGCTGCACTGTCACAGCACGCAAGAACTACACATGTTATTCTGCCAAGTCAGTGCCTCGTGAATAGCTAGCTACTCCGGCTCAACCTTCTTTCGTGTCCTCCTTATTAGAACAGTCCTATTCGCCCCTCTCTCCCGTATTTCAGGGTTGCTTCGTGAAAGGTTGCCTGAGTACGGGAGTATGTGTCCGAAGATCGAGCGGTCGCAGTCCAAAAACTATCCTCATGAGGATATTATTTTTGGCGGCTGTCCTCGCACGTACGCCAGGCTACTTCAAACAGGGCTCATCGTAGTGGTAATTTCCAATTCGGCAATTTATACCGCATGTACCAGTATGAGTTTTGAGTTGAAGGGGAGAGAGTGCATTACATCCGATACAACCAGTCAGAGCTTTAAGTTGAGCATCATAAATACGAGAAACTACAGGATTTTGTAGTTGGGTGTGGCCAGTTAGAAAATCAAGAAGTTGAAGAAATTGTTCTATGGCCTCCACATATGAGGGAGATCTTCGCGATATAAAGATGAAAAGATAATTAAATGAAAATGTAAAACTAGATATCGTTCTAACAATTACTTGTAATCCAAAATGTCCTGAAATAACATGATCTTAGTATCTCTATATTTAAACTCAGATAATTGTTCTATAATTATTACCTTTCATATTATCATAAATAACAAGATTAAACTTCAGCAATCGGTTGAAGAAATGCTTATATGCCCCTCTCTTAGTAATAACTCTTTCGTAGTATTAGAAGTTAAATGAACAACATTTACAACAGCTATCAAAAATACATTAAAAATATGCCATTACTACTTCACGTCCACACTATAGAATTCGGAAGTTAATAATATCGAGAAGTTTTAGATAAATTTGGGAAAACACTAGAAGACGAGATATTAAAACAAAATTATTACTTTTATTCTATTACAAGAATCATTTCTATTATTGTTATTATTGTCACTCAACTGGAATAGTAAATATGATTCTCTATGTAAGTGAACAAGATTTTTCAGCACGGCTACTTCAGTTAGAAAATAGAACACTTGAAGGTCACAACAAGCTTGAAATTTTATTGAAAAACTTTGCCAGCAAGAAAAATTCAGTTGATCTCATATTTTTTGAGACACTATTACTCGTAGTAGAAACAGATTATTGTTATGCAGTTTTTTGACATCTCTAAATTATAATTGCCATTACATAAACAAAGAGATGTGAGTTTTACATTCAGAGGTCTCAAAGTAGTACTGCAGAGTTGAGTCAATTATAGCAGATGATTCCGCAATAAATCTAAACATACCAATAGTTTCTGTATTACCTTACATCCTAAGAAATGTCTCCACACGAACTTATATTGAAAGCCAATGCGATAGCTATAACCAGATGACGTTAATAGTTGACGAAACATATCTAATGATGATGATGGTAATGACGGCGTGTGATTGTGCTGCTAATCAGAAATATGAACTTGGGTTTTGGTTTAGTGAATGAAGAATGTAGTGGTACGTGGATTAATGAAAAGGTGTTTGGAATTGAAAGTTACTACTGGTGCTGCAAAGGGAAATATTATCCAGGAATTCAACTGACCCAAATATGCCCTTCTCCATGGCGCGATTACAGTTCTCTGTAAGTTTAACGTTTGCTATAACAATAAACAAGGTCCAAAGACAGACTTTTCAAAAACATGGAATACATCTTCTAAAGACAGTATTTAGGCATGGACATGATAGTAATATTACACTTACCACCCCATTGTGTTTTATAGTCATTGGTGTTTGGCATTGGAATTTACTGATGCTTTTTCCCCTTCCTTATAACGACTGTATATTTCCAAAACCAAAGCAATGCAAATTTGTTTTTTAATGTATTAAATACCAATACACCAATTTTAATGTATTACTCATTTTGTATGTATTCAGTCCAAAATCTGTGTATTTTTACAAAAAAGGCTCTAAAAAAACAATTCAAATTTCTTAAAGAAAAACGTTTCAGCATAATTTAAGCGCAAAGTTAAAGATGCCTCATGCTGTAACAAAATAAAACTATAATTTCGTATTGTACACAAGTAAGGATAAAACGTAAAATTTAACGTAGGCTGACAAAAATTGCGAGAATATAATATCATGTACCTAATATGCGAGGGAAAGAGTAAACCATTGTATAATATCTCACTCGTATCATATATATATATATATATATATATATATATATATATATATATATATAACTACACGCCCCACCCACAACTACCACTTCAAGTACAGGCATGAACCTAACGGTTATCAAATTTTTGCTTGAAGCGAGCTTTTAAAAAAATCAGGGAGCAGGATCTTCCAGGGTTGCGAAAAGGTTGAACAACCGGTGACGAATAAAATCACACAGATTGCAACACTAGACGGTATAATTTACCATAACTTTTTAGTGGCATTAGTTTGATGACAAAACCAAGAAATATGGAATCACACTTTTACAAAAGAATAATCAAAACACAGGTAGAAACCTTTACAACACACATCCATATGAATGAACAAATTTACTTGAAGATTGATACTCTGAATAATTACCCTAAACTACACTGGGAATTCCCTTTGGAAAATTAATTATATCTAAATTTGTGCTATTCTAAGTACATTGCACGTGAAATAAAAAATTCAATTTACAATTCTCGCTTCTAGATATTACATGTAACGAACAAATGTGTGCAAGTGCACTACTCTAATTTACAATTAACTGTGTCTGAAAATAGGAAAATAATAAATTCCTAAGTAGATGTTTTAGGCAGGCAATAGCGCATCAAAAACGTCTCCTACGTATAATACTGTAATTTTGTGCCCCCGTGTCCTTCAAATTCTGGACACTTTCCTATACTAGTTTTCCCTGCGACGTGACTTGACCTATTTTCTGCGGGTTCTTAACTGTTACCTCGTGGACTTCCCACTTTTGGCCTTGATGGTCGTGCGCTGGTCGCTGCGGTGAGCGCTCGTCCAACCTCTGCGTTGTAAGAGAGACGGGATTCGCCTCTGCCGTCTGCGTTGCCTTCTTGCGTCCCTTTCCGTTCTTCTTCGTTGTCGATCCGTCTTCTTCCTCGTGCGCCAAGTCCTCGCCTCTTCTTCTTCCTCGTCTGCTACCGGCGCCTCTGACTACGCCCACGTTGCGAAAAATGTCCGTTGCACTTACTGAATACCCCGTGCAAGTTCTCGCTCGTTGCTATTCTACTTTTACAAGCCGAACTTTTTAATGTTTCCTTCACAACGGGCGACTTTCCTCCGTGTTTGGTTAATTGAAGAAACTACTCTAATCTGCAACTATCGTCGGGACGACTAACTAGAAGCGTTCTGTTTCGACGTCCGAATACTCCTACTAGTAGTCGTTGGCATGCGGGAAACAATATCTATACTATATGTTTAACGAAAGTGTTGACTTCGGGCTATTCGTGTAACGAAGCTGCTTATCGTGCGCCGTGTGGCAAGAAAAGAGAGCTTCGCGCTTGGGGTTTCGCGTATTTATGGCGGGCGGCCTGGGGGAATTCTCCGTGATGAGGGGGGGGTTTGCTCCCTCTCTCAACCCTTCACAAAGAAAAACACTAGCTCGCTAGTTCGCATTCGTTTAGGTACGGGCAACGGATACCAGGCCGCGCGTTTAAGTACCTCTGCCTTACGCGTCTGTTATCCTCGCTGCCTCCGTAGTGTTCATACATGAGACAGTGGTGTTATGGGGTCGCGCAATCACATAACGCCGTTCTCCGGCAAATTTTAAAATCATATGTAAGTTAACCTTTCCTCTTGCAAGTTTTTAGTTAAGTAAGGTGCTGTCGAAGCCACGCTCTCCTCTATCGCTCCCTCATGTTCCCGGCACGGACACCATGGTAAGTTCCCTTTCCATCACCTGATGTGGTTCACGGGCCCTTATAGTGTTTCTGGCTGTACCATGTCCGCGCCTGTCGGCTTCGGACCGGCAGAGATGGTTTAGGACATCAACTGATGCCCGTGCAGTCCCTCTGACCGAGAGATCCTAGGTTCGAGTCCCGACAGTGGAAGGATTTTCGACCCTACTTTGTCAGCAAGGTCAGACAGGCCAGAATACTCAAGCAGATCATGAAGTATTGAAGTATTGGATAAGTGTGAATGGGCTTCGAGAATCCTCCGTGCTATGTCATAAGGGTGAACATCCACGCCCAAGCGGGGTTCGAAGGCGATCTCGGCGGGAGAGAATATGTAAGGGGAAGAGAAGAACGCTGAATCCTTGTATTTTATGGTCTGCCCTGTTTCTTCTTTGCACTTTTCATAACATGGTGCAACATTAATTTTCAATAATAATAATCGTCATATGACACTACCATTTACACTTCAGATTGACTCCGTAATCATGATTTACGATAAATTAAACTAATAATAAATTATAAGAAACCGATAAATGAATTTCAACATCTCTGAAACTAATTCAGATACCAATTCAGATTAGATACTATGTATTTAAGCTCCGCCTCGGTATAATCCGATGACATGGACAGATTAAAGCAATAATATTGAAATTATTCATATGTGAATTAAAAATGAACGAACTTAACAGCAGTACTCTCCTTAGCAAAACACTGTTTTCAAAATTTCACACTGCACTTAGATTCATAATGCAGGCAATCTCCTGAACAACAGTAAGGTCGTGGATCTTCGGGCTCTTGGGTGGTAGATTCTATTCGCAGAACAGATCACGTGACGAGGCACCTCCTTGGGACGCAAAGAACGTTTTCTCACAACTCACAACGTTAACATGCTCTCCTTACTTGTTTGCACTTTTTCCCCCGAGAAAGGATTCTCTTACTCATTTTTAAATATATTCTTACCTAAGTTAGAAGTATATTTTTATATTGTAAGTTTCTAAAATTTCGTTGTTGTGCGAGGGTTGATATTTTTTATTCGGTCTTTTAACAAAATCCAAAAATAAATAAATAAATAATTGCAGGGTGACACATCGGGAGAACCGGCCTATTAAAAGCTTCTATAATTTTATGCAAAATAGTCTGCAAGAAAGATTCACAAATTTCTCAAAGAACTTCAAGTCACTAGAGACTACAAAAGCTTATGCATTGATTATTTACCTGTGGAATGCAATTTTCGGTTACCCCACACATTCCATACAACAGTAAGTGTCACATAACAAGTTGTTTCTTCACGTGCATAATGTCTCTCCCTTTTCAAGCATTCGTAGATCCATGGACATTGGCCTAATCAATATTCTAAAATAACAAAACACAGCAATCAGACACTTCCCTATTGCTGTTACTTTTAAAAACTACTCTCTTTAAATTTTTAACACATATTTGAAGTTATCCTCTGAATACATTCCAATATGTCAATAATAAAAAAAACATTTTCTTCTTCCATAATAAATTTATACTACATCTTTCTATTAAAAAAGTAAGAAAATCAACATTTTGCACGTACTCATTCTCTACCATCGACTGCGCAATCGTCGTATTCGAATCTTTCAATTGTGAAGACAAAAAGGAGGAAGTTACTGACATTATTCATTCAGCTAAAATGTACCAGTCACGGCATAAGAAGCAAATATACACAATATACACCAAATAAAATAATAATCCTCATTTGATAATTGCAAACGATAGGTCAGGAATTAAAATTGGTATTAAGGGATTACATTTTAACGAGACAGAATCTTAACAGTAGATGTATATAAATGAATCGTAAAGGTGAAAACTTAGTTTTCACAATGCAGAAAGCAATTTCTCAATAAATTAAGGCTGTAAAGACTTCTCTCATAAATTCCCTCAGATTCAATTGCCATATCGTATACAAACTAGTCCTGATAGGCAATGACAGTTTATTACTCATTGATATAAATACAGCGCGAGGCACCGCCCCAGCGGCTGTCCGTCGCAGATATGGCGCCGCTGCCTCCCCCTCGCCGTGGCGCTCCTTCGTGCGATGGCCAGTAACGGGCGCCGCCCCCCGCCAGGGGCACCCGCCCCCGTGGCCGCCGGCGCCCCCAGCGCGCGCAGCGCCGCCGACCCCACCCGTGGAGCGCTTCCGTGCGGCCGCTGCAAGTAACACACTTGGAGCTCGAGCCCAACTAGACCGCGAAGTAGTTTGAGGACTACAGTGGCCATTGAAGTGGGGCGGAGGAGGCGTGGACAGCGTCAACGTTGGCACGCAGTGGGACTCGGACTTCGACGCCGTCTCGGTCACGGATCTTTCGCGCCGCCAACGACGCCGACGTGTTCGAGAGCGCGCAGTTTCTAGCAGCCTATGAGCAGGTGCAAGAGCTGCTTTGTTCAGGGAGGCCCTCGTCCCAACGAGGAAGTACACATCGCAATTAGTACCACGGGCGGGCACTAGCATGACATGTATGGCTTTCTTACGTTAGCACCTTTACAGATGGCCCCAGGTACGTTCTTCATACTCGGCTTAACAAATTGGTTGAAAGAACGTTTCAACTCTTAAGTATGCAAACCTGTCGCAGCTAACCAAATGTGAGATTTCCTAAGCAATAGAAATCATATTATGAGCTACAAACAATTGTGATGAATAATCCCACGTTAATTATGTTCAATAAATCTACTAAGAGATATTGCTTCACAAACATCTTTATTAAAAGAATCGTGTCAGCAATTTGTAATTTCAAATTTAATTCTAAATTTTCCCATGAGAATTGATATTTAAAGAAGTTTTTAATCCAAGTAATTTCTTTATTACTATTATTTATAGTTTATCTGTCTTACTCATTTCTTCACTTTACATTCGGAATTAAAGAACAAAAATGTACGATCTTCTGACGGTTATTAACAGCGCCAGGAGAGTTTCCCGCAGTGGTACCAATGCCTGATGTATCAACAAAAAATATGTTGGTATGCACGAGAGAAGGCAGCCGCCAGTAGGAAAGTGCACTGCCATGGTGTGGTGCTGAAGAGGCGTGGCAGGGGGGAGAGGAAGGGTGTGGAATGCCTGCGACACTAAGCGCTCCGACAGAGGTAGCGACGGCGCGCCGGCGAAGCGGGGCCGGGGGGGCGGTTTTTTTTTTTTTTGGAGCCCCTCAGTCCGCTCCAGTGCTTTGCTGGCGCGTCCGGTGGTTTCCAATAATAGTGCAGATATAATTAGTCAACTTACTGCGTAGTTATATAACTTCTTTACTAGTTAATGTCTTTCACGTCTGCAATACGTTGATCAAAAACTCGTGAAAACAACCTTTCAGAGGACAAAATTTATTTTGCCTTCCTGTGACTTTCAAACGACTATTGTAGTTGATGCACCGTGGAGACAATTACATGTATGTTGATAAATAACGCACAAATCTATTTTACACCATAAATACACGCAAGCAGAGGTACCCTAAAAGTGTTTTAGTGTAATTTATATTAACGTCCATAAATTCATTTCATCCATGTCAATAACAGTCAGAAGAACAACTTAACAATTTATCCAACAAATGTAGATGCTAACAAATATTAATGCTGTAATAGTGCTGTCAGCAAACGTTGAGTACTCATCAGCACATCGCAGAGATTAAAGAGATGTATTTGTGATCTGATACAAAATATGTTAAAGAGTATGTCTTGTTCATAAAATCGTGTCGTTCGTTGTTGCGCAGGAAGTTGGCGGCGACGCAGTTCCAGGCGACGCACGCGCGCAAAGCCTTCCCTGCTTCGCGAAGCCCAGCTTCAAGGCGCGCTTCCAGATCTCCGTCACTGCCCGCCCGGCTACCTCGCCCTCAGGCAACATGCCCGAGAAGGACAGGCAGACACTGTAAGTGGGCGCAAAGCATCCCGCCTCCAACAACATCCCCCCTAATGACTTCTAGACCATTATTAAATCATTATATTGCTCCATGTATACCACGCCCTCAGCAACATGCCCGAGAAGGACAGGCAGACACTGTAAGTGGCCAAAGCCATCTCGCCTCGCACAACATCCGCCTCCTATGACTTCTAGAGCATTACTAAATTATTATATATTGCTCCGATGTATACACGCCTCAGCAACATGCCCGAGAAGGCAGGCAGACGCTGTAAGTGGTCATGGCCAGCCGCGCTGCCACAGATCCCTCCCTAATGACCCGTCAAGTTCAAAACACTTTTGGGAGTATGCTTTTGTAACTGAACAGCTATGTTTTATTTTTCAATTTTTCTGCGCCATTACTGATCATTATATATTGCTACCATATATTTCAAATTTAAAACGTGTTGACTTCGTATATTATTTAGCGAAGAAATAATTTTAGAAAAATTGAATAAAATGTAAAATGACCCTTTTTGATGTTCTTAGAAACTTTTTTGTTTGATTGCAAGATCTAGTAACAGCGTTAAATACAATTTTTCACCAACTCTGTGAAAAATGTCGTCGTATTTGGTTGCTTTCATTGTTTCGGACTTTGTCGAGCCAGCCGATAAGGACATGGGAACCCCGGGGGAAGTAACTTTCAAGACGTGGAGTCGGCCAGGCGTCAGCGAGAGAACAGCCTACAGCTGGAAGGTTATCGCGGCCTATGCTCAAAGTATTAGAAGGTTTCCACAGGGAATTCTTACATAGACGACGGAGCAGTCCTCCAATCGACAAAGTGAACCAGGTATGTACTTTTAGGGGCAGGCATAAATTACTGGTAAACTACCGTTCACCTCATCTGAAACGAGAGACTTGGGTGGGCCATTTGCCATAGTATTCTAGTAGTAAATGCCGTAAGATGACAATTTTTTACACAATTTTAACCTATCAAAGTTCTGGTCAACGAAATTCTGACATAGATTTTATTACCGAAGTGTAGTAAATGATTTCCGTTTACAGAAATTAAATTAAATTAATGAATCTCTTCTGAGAAATTAGCTATTTAAAAAGGAGTGTTCCAATTTTTTTTTGGAAAAAAATAATAAGTTTCTCGTTATAATTCTATTGAAATAATGCAACTAGAAGAAATAACTTTTCTCAAAAAAAGGTTTTTAGCATTACTTTTCCAAATTTGGAAGAGAACATTTTTAAAATCATTACAAAACGATTGCTTCACCAGGAAAACTTTCCGACTTTAATAACAAAAAGTGAGACCCACGTAATTTAACGATCGCTACTTTGCAATCAGTAAACTGGGTTTATCGATTAACAAAGTACTCTTAATTACACAAAGTAATTCAAAACCACTCTCATGTTCTTCATTGGAAGGGCATGTTTTCGAGATTTTACAATTTGTAGAAAAACAAAGGTTGATTTGTTCTGGCGCTGTTGCAGGTGGCGCGTTCGGACTTCTCTGCGGGCGCAGGAGAACTGGGGGCTCATCACGTACCGGCGAAACAGCTCTGCTCCACGATTCCGAGCAATGGGCCGGCGACGTCTCGCCGAAGCGTAAGCTTGTCACCAATAGGCCCACGAGCTGCTGCACATGTGGTTCGGCAACCTCGTCACCACGCACTGGTGGGGCGCCACGTGGCTCACGAGGGCTTCGCAGCGCTACTTCACAGTACTAGTCGACCGAGCAAGGTGGAGACGGAGGACTGGCGCATGTGGGACCCAGTTCGTGGTGGACAGCACCCGATGGTGTTCGCCCTCGATCGGTGCCAGACGGCCAACGCGCTCACCCAATCAAGTCAGCACTCCGCGGAAGCCAGTGCGAGTTTCGGCACCGTTACGTACAGCAAAGGTACAGTCACTTCTGCGTAATTGAAGTAAAAACAGACGTAGTGATATGACTTCTCCGCAAATTATTAAGTGGCTTTAACGTCAGTATGATTAATGGATTAATTAGTCTTTTACGGCGGCTCAAGGACAAAGGTTATTAGTCCCGTAAGTGTAGTGCATGTTGTATTGAAGGACTTGGCTGCGATCTTCCCCCACTGGATAGTGAGATCCGGCGCCGAATCCCGCGGGATTTCCCCAACAAGGAATCTCCCTCCAGCAGGGCATCGCACCAGCCGGAACTAGGTCTAAACTCTCTACTGGTCTCACGGATGGGTAGAAGTGCAGTTCAAATAAATGTTATAAATAAATAGTTTATTTCTTTAACATCGTCAGTTAATTTTTTGCTGCTTTCACTTCTTAAGTGCAGTGCAGTCACAATCTCTCTACGTATAGGCTTTCTTTGAGGTAGATCTAACACAAGTAAATCGGTTCTGGAGGATTTTGGAACAGACCTACCAGACACGTGACTCACTGTTTGTGATATGAAGTGGCAGGTGATGTTTTGCTTGTCGAAACTGAAAAGTGACTTTTCACTGACTTATGTTGTTCCTGAAAGAAACTACCAGGTGTGTGTAAGTAAGAGGTGAGAATAGGACAAAGAAAAAGAAGAAATGGTCGTGCACGGTCCTTAACCCGTTTGTTTCGGCACATTCGTCAGGTTTTAATGAGAGAAATCACGAAAACTACCGATCATAGAAGCCGGCCGCTAGGACTTTCCTCTAGTCTGCGACTGACTTCGACCTAGCTTACAAGCTAGAGTCGAAAATCCTGCCCCACACCGGTCTGATTCGAATCTAAGAACTCCCTGTTCCTAGGCAGAGACATTGTCATATCAGGTTCTTTGAAATGTGTCTCTTCCACACACACTCACACATATGGCACACACACACACACACACACACATATATATATATATATATATATATATATATATACACGAATTGCAATAACGAACGGTGAATTAATCACCGAAACATACACACGTCAACACTTTAATACATCGGACTATTATACTATTTTCTGTAGCAACCATACTTCTGCCTCTTCCACCACGCGGCGCCGCCGTAGCCCTGCATACCGCTAGTCAAATGTCAAATCCCACACTCGGCCATCCTCAATAGCCTTCGGTTTCTGAATGGAAAACGTACTGCTTCTTGTAGGCAGCTGCTCATTTTTTAATCTGGCCTCTATCGAAGTTCGCTCCTCGAATCACCGCATATCGGTCGTTACCTTTCACCGACAGATCTTGTAGATCCCTAGACATTTTATTCGTTGTATTTTGTTTGTTTTATCTTTATACTTGGGTCATCTTGATCGCCACCATATCGCATACTTGGTCATTACGGGTTGTTTTCGATTGTTTGTTATGGTATCTCCGTTTTTTTCCTGGATCTTGAGGATGGATACTTTCACTACCTTTAGAAGATATCTCTCACGATCAAACGGCTGGACTGTCTTGCTCCAAAACTTGTAAAACGGCTACATTCTCTCGATGTCTCATCCCGACGTCATCATTTGTGTGTCGGTACCAATGTTTGGGTTTATCTTGAGGGAGCTTGGTCAATGCTGGTATAATTATACCCTTGTTTCTCTCCACCTGTCCATTACCACGTGTCACTCCAGTTGTAATATAAACGTGTTCAATTCCTTCATTTGTGCAGTACTTCTGAAATGCTTCAGAAGTGAAAGCTGTTCTTCGGTCACTGATTATTCTGTGAGTATATACACTGTCTATACCAAACGATGACTATATAATTCCCAGCTTGCTTATTACTTCATTTGTGTTGGTTGTTTTTGTAGGAAAATCCAAGTAAATTTCAAAAAACCCTAAGCAACAACAAATATTTGTAAAAATTTCATGTTCTCGTAATGGGCCTCATGTGGTCCACATGATATTAGTGTAACGGAATGTAATCCTTTGGTATTTGTTGAAGTAAACCTTCTTTCTTCCCCTTCTTCTTTTGTGCCATGATACACAAATATACAACACTCAGCAGACCATCTAGTTTCTTCCACAATATGGGAATATGTTAGTCAGCTCTTGCATCTTCTTTGTACCAATATGACCGTTATTGTGAACTTTCCTTAGAACCTTCTGGTGCATACTGATATGCAGAACTACAAAATTCATCTCGTCCACTAACTTCATGAGGATCCAATTCTGCATCCAATAGTCTTTGTAAGATTCCTTGAGAAAAAGCGTCATAATGCTACAATTTACAGAAGTTATCGTTTCATCGTTTAGTATCTTTCGAAACCCTTAGGGAAGGTTTTGTCTTCTAATCGTATGTATAGAAAAAATCGAAGCTGTCGCCATGCGTAATGTTGAATGTAATGTAGTGTGTTGTCTCATGGGTTCTCTCACAGCCAGATCTACTCATAAACAGGTATCTGTATTAATGCAGCGATAATTGAGTCAGTTCTTCACAAAATAGTAGGTGGCCGTCTATGTCCCCGCAAAAAGGATTATAAGCATATGCATCAAAATTCAAAGATATTTAAGACAAACTTTCCAAAATTATTGTAATGAATTGCTTAAAACGTGTATCATTAGTTATTATGAACTGTACATCTTTCTTCAATTGTATTGTAATTTATTCTGAGGTTCTTGGTAGTCTCATCTCCATTGTTGTTGTCTGGGTTCTGGAATGCATTGTTATGCGACTGTTACAAAATCATCGATGACTTTTGGGCCAACTAGTTGAAGCTTTGGTGGTTTCATTCAAAATCGAAATCGGTGACCCCAGTAGGAATTAATTTTTCGTTACCTCAGTGTATCATTAATTCAGATGCAATCTTAGTCAGAGATTTTTATTTCGACACTTTTCGTTTTTGAAAATAAGGAAAATGCAGCTTATTCTGGAAGTTATAACAAATGCCTACAGGATTTTGATGTCGTCTTTGTCATGTTCAAATTCATATCTATGTTCAGGGACTCCCAAAGTGTCAGTTCACGTACTGGAGCATCAGCAGCTTCAACCAAACCTTACGAAAACAAAGTGATTAACAAACATATTTGATCCAGTATTTTATATTTCATCTCCTAAAAGAATCTTCGGAATGGAGTTTCATTCAATAGTAAGAACTTGACACAGTTTTCTTCACAATTGTCTAAAAGAAGTCTATATTTCTGTGTATGCACGACCATTTTGAACAATGAACCGCGCCTCTTCTTTTTAACATTTTTCTTTATGGTTCTTTTTTTTCTTCGATGTAGACGGAACCTTTTATTCTCACACATCACCTTCATGATGAGTCGGGGGATGTTGGTGGTCAGCTTTCGATCCATCTTTTCTTTGGTCTTCCTGGATCCCTCTAACCTAAGAGCCTTAAATATCGTGCTATTCTGATCAGCCTATTATCTGCCCTGGAAACGTGTTCATTCCGGCTTTTTCTTGTTCTTATGAATTGAACAAAGTCCGTCGCACCTCACTCATTCCGTATATCTTGATTATGTATTCTATCCCATTTTGTTTTTCTTGTTATTGCTCTTAAAGTATTTACCTGTGAAGTTCTCAGCGAAGTTTTGGTTCCTCTAGTATCTGCCTGCGTCTCTGCTCCATAAGTCATAACTGCCCTTATTATCGTTACATATATTTCTACTTTCCCGTATACGTACGTATATACGGAGTAATATATTTCAAAAGTATGCAAAAGAAAATATTTAAGGAAGTAATATTTTAGAAAAGATTGCATTAAGACGAAAATTTGATGCCAGGAAAACCCTAAAAGTAGAAGAGTCCCCCGGACATTTCAAAATTTTCTCAAAGACGGCTCCAATTTTGTTCTTTAAATTTCTTGAAAGAATAGAGTAACGAAGACTTATAAAGGTGGCATAGGTCCGATTTTCACGGTTAGAAAAAGCGAGTTCTTGAATGACACATTTGTCAAATATCAATCCTCAGGACAAGGCCATTTCATCATCGAATAATTAGTATTTTTCTCAAGCTACAAGATCTTTCATTGTGTCGGCCTATGATGTTTTTGCGTTCTCGAATTTTCTTTAGAATGTTTCTAAAATTTCTATGCTTTCAATGCTGTACAATTTACATTAATAATAATGGTAATAATAATAATTAATCACGCTCTCGAATAACCTACAGACATTAATATACAGAGAAAATTATGTAATGCTAAAAAACAAACAGTCGTAGAGAATTTGAAAAATACACATACGTTTTGAAGATTCCTGATAACGAAAACTGTTCACTCTACCTCTTTCCCCGTCAGTTAGTCTGGGAACAAGATTATCGCCTAAACGGTGCACGGGATGATCCCCAAAAGAGATAAACCATTTTGAGGCCCTGCATTCTTAAAATAAATCTTCTACTTTTCGGGTTTTCCTGGCATCAAATTTTCGTCTTAATGCAATCTTTTCTAAAATATTACTTCCTTAAATATTTTCTTTTGCATACTTTTGAAATATTTGTGGTTTTCTCGCTGTTTTTGGTTATATTTTCTACATTCACGTAAACATTATCTCAATATCTGCTCCAATTTCGTATTTACTGTTTTGAAACAACAGAGCTCAATACGTCTCGTTATTTCTGTGGTAAATGCTCAAATTTAAATAAAATTTTTAATTTCTTAAATGAATTATTTGATTGCATTTTCCCTCATTCCCTCCTGTTGAGGCTGCAAAATGTTGGGAGAGCGTTTGAAAAAACTGTAGCAAGGGAAACTGCCACGCGACTTTCTGAGCTCTGGTCATAAGGGAAGATTCTAAAAACAAGTATTAAGACAGCGCCTTTTCGGGTTTAGAATCTGCTTTCCAAATTGAATATTGAAGAAATTGTATCTCGTACTTGTGTTTAAGCAAAAGAAAATACTTTTCCTTTGTAATAGTGTTTCGTTATTCTCCTGTGTACTGAAATTCACATGGCGTTCTCGCGCCAAGTTCTGGAATGATTCATGGATACCATCTTTACGTGAGGAATCAAACTTTGACTGCGTTACAGTCGATACGCACGTATTACTTATTGTTCATACTACACTAGCGAGACAAATTGAATTGAATTGAATTGAATTAATGTCTTGTTTTACGTGACGGGACTCGGGCCATCAGGCCCGCTCTTCCGTTTGACCACTCAATTTTCGTTACGCTCCTTTCACCAACTAGCAGAGAAAGGAGGTATTTCTTGGGCGAGAAACTGGCGATTTGAATTTAGCTCAGAGGCGTCATTTAGGCTTGAGGATCTTTTACATACAAGTAAATCTACTAACATGGGACAGCCGGCTTTACTTCCCCTCCGAAGAAAGGCGTACGAAGGCGACCCACCACCAGACTTTTGATTTTCAAAAAAAAAAATCCCCTCGCGTCTTAGAGGGGAGAAGACAATTTTCTTAGAAATTTCTGCAATGCACAACGTTGATTGTGCTCTCTACGCCCCCGCCCAGCATGTGGCGCGTTCTCCCGGTCATCTTTGGAAGCGGCCACTGCAAAGAGTTTTTATACGCAAAATGAATTATTTTCTCTCTGCAAAGCTAGTTGGCGGTTTTTAGGGAAAATTAAATCTGGAGCGCGCGGCTTTTGAAATGCATGATCTTAGCTAGTATTCTCCCCAAATAATGGTTATAAATGATTGTATTCGAATTACGGCGCCACATTTGAATTTATTTGACTGCCTATGTGCCAACATCCCATTTACTTCACGAAGAAAGATATTCAGGATATACTTAAAGGAAGCTATAGGTTTTAGTAATACAGTACTTCACATCTGTTACAAATAAATCGAGAGCATCGCACGTATCGACTAATTAAGCTTCCTTTCTTGCGAGCTTTGTTGATGGTCAGATTCACAAAAATTATTTACAAACATTACCATAATTTCAGGAACAACTCTTGTAGAGTGAAAATTCTAACATAATCAACCGGTTGAATTCAGTTCAAGAGTCAGCACTCTGGAAGAGAATTGTAGCGGACAGCTTCTCTGATTGGTAGTTTTCCAGAGATTCTTTGATCAATGCCAAGCTAATGCTGAAGCAGGGCCCTCCGCAAACGGGTCATGCACCTTGCGCGATCTTTCTTTGTCCACTACTTCGCCGTTACACACACACACCCTTACTTGAACCCACTACACTAGCTCATGTGACGGGAGAACAGACACTAGATTAGAGCTTGACCCGGCTGGAAAAGTACCCTGCTGGGGGAGGGAAATCTTTCAGGGGGGAAATCTTTAATAGATTTAATATATTTAATAGATTGAAATCTTATTAAATCTTTAATTTCATAAAAGGGAAATACTTTTTATGAAAGAGGGAAATCTTTGACGTGTATGTCGGCGCCGAATCTCATCATCTAGCGGTGAAGGAATCACCGCCACCTCGCGCGCAATAAAACGTTTCACATTCATGAGGAAAGGGACCATCGTAGTTGACGTACCCGCGAGCTGAATCAATATAAAATAAGAATATTCTAATATACAGACCTAATTAAGCATATCTTTTGTCCGAGCGAGAAGTGCCTAAAAGTCGAGGCCAAAGCAGAGTGGCCGTGCAGTTAATTCCCTCGGAATCGATAGTCGTGACTGAGGTGCCCGAAGCGCCGCGTCCTCACAGTTCTTAAGGACACTTTCCGCAAATGCTATTGCAATCTCCAAAAACTTTGTGCCTTTTGCTTCCTATTTTAATATTAGTTTGGTTTATTTTTTTAAATTCTTTGAAACGCTTTTCAATAGCAAGTTCTATCTCTTTTTTAGGTGGATCTATTTTAAGAATGATCAGCTTCTTAATTCAACCAGATAACTTCCAGAAAGCTTT
>BOPP01000005.1:8606524-8653642 GCA_017312745.1 Gryllus bimaculatus | reverse complement strand
GCCCTGCACCCGCGCCGCCCGCAGCGCCCTCGACGCCTTCCTCCAAGGGGAAGAGTGAGTCGCCACCCCCTGCTTTCTCCTTGTAAGGTAGTAACGTCGTTGCATGGCCCCCTTCATTTTGCTTTTCCAGGGTACCAGCGGATCTTCGCAGCGTTGTGTACTGCTACGGCGTTCGACACTCGCCTAAGGAGTCCTGGTACGAGTTGCTGGAAAGGTACAAGAATTCCTTGGATAACGCAGAACGAGCCCTTTTAATGGCTGGCCTCGCATGCTCTTACAATGAAGACCTTCTCAATGAGTTAGTATTTGTTCATTTTACGTTTCTTTAAATAAAAAAACAGGAAAAAAGGAATGTCTGTGCAAAATTACTTTTCTAAAGTACTTTGGTGGTTTTCATATATAGAATTATTTGAAAAAGTGTTAATTATGCAACAATTACTAAGAATATACCACTAATAACTTCTTGCAATGTAAAGTATGGTGAAGAATTGAAGGTATGGACGGAAAAGTCAAGACGGACATGGGGATATATTATACGAGTTCTAAACTTTTGAATGAATGAATTATTAAAATGATATCCGCCAAAGATGACAAATTTATGATAATTTTGCTGATAATCGGAACGTTAGACAATTGTACAGGCCAGTTTTGCACGCGGAATTCACCGGAAATAAAATTAAATGCCCCAACGTCTGTGTTAGGCTCTTGGGGTACTCCATCCAAGGAACGTTCATCCGGAAGCAGGACGCAGCCAGCGTCTTCTCCTCCGTCTACGGCAACTCCGTCGGCGTCGAGGTGGCGCTCAACTTCCTGGACGAGCACTTCGACCAAGTGGAAGAATAGTGCGTAGCAATAGGTCTCATTTATCTCTTCCATAGTTAGCACACGAAAAAATTGATTTAATGATTTGTCATCCATCTGTTTTTTGCAGCTATGGTTCCATGGGCGCGATTAACAACATTGTCGTTGGAATAGCTGGTCGCCTTACTACGCAGGAACAACGTGATAAAGTATGTATACCACACTGAAATATAGGATCATTTATAGTCAGGAAAATATTTTTTTGTATTCCACCATTATAAAATAATCTCTTCTGTAGCAAGAAATATTCTGTAGCAAGAATTGGGCATTTTCCGGCATAAATGATGACGTATTAGATTTTATGTCACGAATGATTGCGTCATCACACATTCAGCCAATCCTATCGAGAGAATCGGGGGAAGGTAGAGCTAAACGGAACAGCCGACCACCGTTTACTCGGACGATGCCAAATACCCGAGTCTTCACAGGGAAGTTGTTTCAGAAGTTGAACATAATTGTAGGGATCTGAGCTTCTAGGGAGACTACAATTCAATTGAACGCATTCACTCCCAATGAACTGATAAAATTATCAAAATAAACAATACATTACATTATCAGGCAAACATATTAAACTGCCAGATAAACAACAACATAAAAATAATTAAACAAATTGTATCTCTTCTGAAACAAATGTTCTATATACAAAAATACACAATCAATCACGTTTCAACAATATTTAAACAATCTCACAGAAGTCTTTCACTACCTTTGACTTAAATTAATTCTGAACACTAATATTGAAAACTTTTACATATTAATAACTATCCTGGAGTGCAATTTTACAAAATATTAATACCAGATTCACATGAAATATTAACGTAAACGACCTTTCAATTATTTCAACATCAAATACTGTAATACAAATAAAACTGTAGCTCAACTCTCCTTAAAGAACAGAATTTACTTTCTCACTACGGAGTTGAGATACAGTTATATAACCGCGAAAAAAATTAGAGGTCCCTGGTAACGTAAAAGTGGATAAATACAGTAGGTAAAAATAGAAATATAATCCTCTAACAAGCGGAGTAGTCAGAATTCATGTGTTGTAGGTCCTTGATACCGAAAATCGAATGCCGGCAAAGCGTTTGTCCGTCCGTCTGTGAACAACGCTAGCGGCTAAACCGTTCAGCCGCCAAAATTGATATTCCCAATCGATCCGTCTCATGTCGCGGCTCCTTGAATTGGAAAAATAAATGTTTGATACTTTCCTTTGGACGTTTTCCAAATTTTCAAAAAAAATGTCTCCATTGTTTTTGATTAAATTTTGTTGCTTGTTTTGTTGTGGTTGAATGACGTTTAAAGGAATGGAGCAGGTTTCATGATCCTTAAAATTTCTGATTTTTCGAGAATTGCCAAAGTTCAAACTTTTTTCGGAGTCTTCCTACAATTACAACATTTAATAAATAAATACTACACTCCCTACTAATAAAAAATATTTACATTCCTTTATTGATATATGTTTCTTAAAAGTAAAATTTTAAATAATGTCACGGAAATGTTTCGAAAATTTGAGTAATTTTCGCGTAATTTTGCGTGAAAATACGGGCAAAAAGTACTTGCAGTTTTAGCACGACTAATTTAAAAGTTTATTCATGTTTTCTTGTAAATAAATGATTCTGCAAACATTGTATTCTCTGCTACATATCCGCCGCTCTACGTGTAGAAAAATCCATTAACGTTCTTCACGTGATTAACAATTGCATGAAAGTTCAGCCTGAGTTTCGAATCGAGAGCTGAAATATTAGTTATGGTTACACATCAGTCGGACTATCCTTGATGCTCGCGTGTGGTTACCGCATCGAGATTGTAGACACGTTATTCTATGTATGACTGTAACGGTCCTTCAGAATATATTACTTATTTTGCACGTAATGTTCCTACTGTATGCACTTACTTCTTTCGCACAAAATTGTTATTATGGGAGAACGCCCTCTATTTTGAATATGGCTATCGTTCTCCATTTCAGCACATCTGCACACGGCGACAGTGCGACGAGAAATGAGAACACGCTGTTTCTGAGAATTCGCATCGACTCTCGTTTCAATCAGGGATATCGATCGCGTGGAAACACTAGCCGTTGACGCGTACGCTGGTGACAATTTTTAAATCAATTTTCAAGAGACTCTTTAGTTACAATGGAAATCGTTAAAATTTATGTGTTAGTTTAAAGATGTGAATTTCTTGACATTTTTTGATTCTCTAAACAGAAATCTATATTCACAGGATCGAACGGAAAATTCGTAACCTTCAATATTCCACATTGTGTGTTGTAGATGCGAAGTTTTGTTGAAAAGCACAGCGAGAGCCTCGGAAATACTGCTGATGCTGCTCTCGCCACTGTCGACGAAAATCTGGAATGGCTGGAGGAGCGGCAAGAAACCATCCTCGAAACTCTCGAAGAAAAACGCACATCAGTGCCGTCGACGACGCAGTCCCCGACAGAACCTTCGACGACGGCGAGCCCGTCAGAACCTTCGACGACGGCGAGCCCGTCAGAACCTTCGACGACGGCGAGCCCGACAGAACCGTCGACGACGGCGAGCCCGACAGAACCGTCGACGACGGAGAGCCCGACAGAACCGTCGACGACGCAAAGCCCGACAGAACCGTCGACGCCCAGCACGACGACTGATGTTGCAGGGAGCCTTCGTGCCACTCTACTGCCAGTGCTTGCGCTTGTTCTGGCAGTGATAATGCTCTAGGTCAGACATATCAAGTTTACGAGCATCCTCGAACTCTCGGGCACTGCACCCAGAAATCCTGCGGAGAATATTAAAAGTAAGGGTTGTACAAACTGGATCAGGGATGGGTTCCTCATTCTATGCCTGCTCTATGGCATTAGTTTGGAGAAGTCTGTTCAGTTATTGCCTCAAAGTGAGTGATTAGAATTCCAATTACTGGAAGTATATCAAATGCATTTATATTTGAACTTTTGAATTGAGAACAAAATTTAAATTTTCAGTCCAAAGATTTTTGATTTTGCATTTACTTAAAGTGTGCAATAATTGCTTTACTAATATTTCCTTAGTTCGGTTTAGGAACAATGATTTTATTATTCTCAAATGGCAAAAATGTAGAAGCAGTGAAGAGATTTAAATAATGAAAATGAACATGAAATAAAATAATAAGTAATAAAAGTCAAAATAATTGAACTCTCGGTTGTTAAATAAAATACATTCATTTATGCGAAAGCGTCTTTTAATTTCCTCTCTTTATTTCTTTATAGTATGACATAAGTTATGTTTTACCAACTAGGGTCGAACTTCACTGAATCGAAACTCTGAATAATCTGTGACTAATTGAAAAAAGAGTTGTGTCATACTACTTGGTCAGATGATGTTAAAGTTCACATACCCGACCAGTGATTTATAATATTGACAATAATGTATAGAATGCTACAAATTGTGCAATGAAACTGGTCCCTGCACATGTCAGAACTTTTTGTCATTCTTTCAATATCTTCTACTGTATTGCTTTATTATTTATTATATTTTATGATTAATTGATTTAATATCCATCAGATGAATGTAATATCTTTTATTATTTTGAAAATGTTTAAAGACCTCAACAAGGGTTGAAACGATAAAGAAATAAATTATTGAAAAAATATTTGATTGTAATAGTGTTCTGACCACGTTAAAACAATCATGAAACATATCATTCAAAATCTGGCCATATTTATTCGCATCAACATCAAGATCAAAATATCTTAAATTGGAAAAATGGTAGAAATGGTTTCTTAAAATCTTATTTTTCCCCCGTAGTCACGTTTTTTACACCAAATATTAAGCGATCACTTTCTTGTCATTGCATATTTAACCTTTGAAGGTGAACCACAACATCTGTCAAAAAGGTCAGGTCACAAATCTACTTGTCTTTGATCTGAGGAACATGTTGCCATTGCGTCGCCGTCAATTCTAAAAGAGCACTGGCAGCGCTTGCACACCCCTTTCTTGATTTGGGGGACAAGGAGGGAGAAGTCAGAAGAAGATGCCGGAGCCCGCAAGAGCCTCGAGGTTCCCAGGTGGCCAAGTACTCCGTGCGGGCGCAGTTTGGCGCACCTGTTCTCAGAGAATAGCAAACGAGGATTGGACGTTAAAGCGAAAAGATCGAAAAGATCAAAAATATAGAAATAAGAAAATAGAAAATTATACAAATAAGAAAATAATGATAGATAATATATAAAGAAAAATAATACATAGACATATAAAGAGGAATATTGGAATTCATTTCAACAAAAAATTTATAAATGTAATAAGAATAAATATAAGAAGAAAATTTATAAGAATAGTACTGGTAATCATTTGTACTCCTTTCCAATTCTTTTTTATTGCATTAAACTGTTCAGAATCATGCATTTTAGTAGGTTTTAAAGTGTGTTTGTTTTCGGATCCGGCTAGACGTTTCAAGGAAATTTCCAAAAACATGTTTTTCGTGTTTTGGCGTTGCGATCTTAATGATAATGCTAGGAATTAAGCCAACGCCTCCTAAATTGTGGGTGGCGTTGATTAATGGCGCTGATTTTTGTTCAATTAGCAAAGGTGCGTAAAAATGTAGCTGTAATATATTTAACTATTAGCATCATAAAAACATACTAGTAATTGTTATGGCGATTATAATTTTGAAATTCCAATAAAATCCTTTCATATCCCTTGTTCGGGCTACTGCGCCTAATCCTCGATGTTTTGAGTGGACTGTATTGATAAGGTAAAGGAGGAGCAAAAGAGTCCCGAAACCCTTCGAGAGCTCAGGGAGGATTTATGTAGGAGTTCTCGATTGACAGGAAATAAGTTCTTGCATATCTACACTTAATAATCACTGCACTTAAGCACTTGATTACATGACACATTTACAACATCACAGTACATGAATGATGAAGCACAGTACTAGTAAATTTCCTGGTGCGAGTGGTCTAGTGTAAATAAATTACATTACACAGGTGAAAGTCGTTGTAGCGCACGAACTGGGAGGAACCCTACATCGCACAAATAAAATAATACTTTACGGGCGCTAACAGCCCGAGACTGCACAATAAACTGAATGTCCAAGTGGTCTGATGCAGATTACCTACACTTCACAGGCAGTACACTTGAGAGTTGGGCGTACCAACTGGACACAGCCCGAGTTTGGACAGTAAACTTTTACGTATGTTAATTACACATGGAGGCCGGCAGCACGGACCACACGTATGCCTCGCGTGTTGGTTGCTGCGGAACTGAATTGGCGGTTTCACGACGGAAGCATCGCAGATTGCCAGTTTTCGTGCACTCAGGGGGAGGGGATGGCAGTGACCAATCACACTTTGCCATTTTCATTTGGTGAAAGAAGTTTCTGCAGGGTTCCGTCCGTTACAAACTGCTAACGGGCGGAGGGACGCGAGGCTCACACGTGTGTGTCCAGGAAAGCCGAGGGCGGTTTCCGGTGGCGTGATCTTATCGAGCAACGGTCGGGCGTTGTGCCTGTTACAGATCAACTGTTCTGACTTGCATCGTATGAAATAAAATTATATTTATTCTGATTTTTTGTGGGCCCGAACATCCCGCATGGAAATAGATAGGATATCATACAATGCCAATGGGTGTTGGGAACTTTTGAACGGGAGTATAAAATTATCGGATACTACGATTCATTGGTAAGCTCAATGCAAGATACTGAACGAACATACTTAAACTAAGCTGAGTATGAAAGAAATGAAGTATGAAAGAAATTTTCAACACATGAAACTATTGTTAAAACAGTTTGCAGCGTGAAGTATGCGCGACGTCCGGATAGCGACTGCACGCTACGGGAAACGACGACCAATTTCCGACGACGGAAGGCCGGTCCGACTGGTCTTACCGAAATGGCGGCATTGCAAGCATCCGAATACGAGCCCTCGATCAGTGCTCGGAGCCTTTCCCGACGGTTGGGCGTACCGAGCAGGGCCTAGCAACTCTCCATCAAAATTGGGGACAAAGCTAGAAGTTGCTACTACAGGATGCGCTAGTGTCGCTGGATACATATGCTAGTAACTTTAGCATATAAACGTTGGTCAAGAAATACGAATACTCTGATTATGAGTTATTTTCTAAATAAATTACAAAAGTTAAATTCTATGTGTTTATCTTCTAAAATTCATTTATTCATAATACTACACGCATGAAAGAAAAGGTAGCGCGAACAGCGGCGCGATCTTTTGTATCAAGCGCGTGTGTTTGAGTCCCGAGAACCCACAAGCATTTTAAATAACGTTCGTATTTTAGTTCGTGTAAGAAGGTGATGCTCTAGAGCGCGCCACTGTAATAGTCCGCACCACGTTATACGACAGTTACAGAGCCCTGGTACCGAGGTCGACCAAGCATAGACTTTACAAGAGAACGGCCACCTCCCGTTCCATGAAAGGTACTGCACGCCTGTACAAGGTCTACCGGACGATGACCATTCTGGATGGATAGCGTACTGTGAGAGACCGATGAACCGCAACCCAAACGAAGGCGAGGTCTCGGCATGTTGTGTATCAACGAGGCCACATTTACGCGAGATGGCGTCTTCAATAAACAAGATTGCCATTGGTGGGTTTTGGCACATTGACCACCAAATTGTTTGAAATTTGACGCCTCGTTTCGAATAAAGCACTTCTGATGTTCTTTGAAGGCGTTTCAGAGGAAAGGATCATACATTTCGAACGTCGCGCTCAGGAGATTCTTCGTGCGCAACGTATTTCTTCCCAGTTGACCAAATACTCACTTCTTTCGTACACGATTCCTTGACGTTGATTTTGAATATTCTTCATGTTAGTTCGCAGCGACACCGAAAGATCGCATCAGCTCCTGGGCAGCCCCGCGTACAATATACCATTGTCAAACTTCTGGGAACCCAGTGATTTCCACTTCAGACGCCAGGACGCGCCGCCAGCTGGTATTGTCATTAAAGGCATTGGTTGCAGTTGTAACGTGAAGTAAAAACGACGACGTGAAGTAAATTCGTAAAGAAACGTTTGATTTCGCCTGAACAGAGGTAACAATATCTTCAATACCCATTAATTCTTTCTCCAAGTAACTATCTTTGCCAATTGTGTGTCGTCTCTATTCCAGAACACTCTTATTTGATAAAAACGTCTGATGGAAGACGTGATGTTTCGTTGCAGCTTCTGCTAATTGCTCTCCCAACTTATCTTTCGAGTATTTCGCAGCCTTATCATCGACCGTACGAAAATCCTACTCCCATGTGTCTGCGCTGCGTACAGTTTCGGTGAAAATTAAACTCTAGGCCGGCATTCTAGGGGTACTACACGTTCCAATCGTTCGAATTTAGCTCTCCGCAGCAGGATGAATTCAACACGACGGTGCACAAGTGCGCTACCGTCATGACGTAAGCACCCACCTCGAATCTCACTTCCCGTGTCATAGGATTGGCCGCAGAGGCCCCGTCGCCTGGCCACCCTCTTCCGATCTGAGGCCATCGGATTTCTTCTTCTGGGAGATCGTGTTGATGCGTCGTTAAGGATCGAGTTTATGCGATGCCATCAAACGACGCGCAAGACCTCGCCGCACAGGTTTCACGCGTTTGTGACCTTCTACCGAAACTTGGGACCGGGAGAGGTGGCTCAGGGTATCAATGATGTCACTGCAGTGCCTCTGACCGGGTGATCCTAGATTTGACTCCCAACGGTGGCAGGACACTAGCTAGATATTTAAGGTCCGTTCGCTCTAACTTTACTCAGCACGTAAACAAATGCACGTGGTCGTCGATTATTCCCATTGACTGACGGACACCACTTTTTTCAAAATTGATTTGTTTCCTTTTTCTCTGTACACGAAGTCGAAATGAAGTTCGCCTCTGTCTTGAAGTAAAATCAGACACCGAGCGTGACCTTAACTGCAATTCAGTTACCGACGTACCTTCTTGCGATAACGGTCGTTCGCAAGGCGTCGGGACCTCTCCTGCCAATTTTGATTAGTTGCAGTTCCGCTCCTGAATGAGAATGTTCCAAAAGAGTACTGTATTTGCTTGGTTAGTGAAAGTGGTGTTTTCTCATTGTCTCATTGAGTTTTGTTACCACGTCGAACACAATGAGTGAATTCGTTTTTGGTAGGTCTGGTTTGAAGCATTCACAGGAAAAATCCATCGCAAGTGTTGAGAAGAAGATGGTGCCGCATGTGTTAGAATCACTTGTAGCTAAAAATACGACAATGACTGTGCGGCAGGAGGAAGAAATGACTGCTGTAGTAGTGAATTAATAGTTAGTGGAAAGGCAACTTCTCCACGTAAGAAGAGAAGAAGAGCAAATCCGGTGCACAATCGCAAAACATAAAACACTAAACACAAACACAAAACAATCCCATAAAAGTAAACAAAATAACACACACAACCTACGAACCAGGCATGCTCCCTGCGTCCACAAAACAAAGGGAAAAGGAATGACAACCACCACAAAGCCTCGTCTCCAAGTTAACAACAAAAAGGAAACAATCTACATCTTCTGTATAGCCTTGCTCCGTGCTACAAACCATACATGTGTGAATGAGTGCGTATGTGTGTCTGTAAATGTATGCATACATGCAAACAAACCTACATGTATGCATGCGTAAGTGTGTATGTAAAAGTGTACATAAACAAGTATGAATGTGTATAAGTGTGTATAAGTTAAGTACAATACGTGTGCATGTGTATCTAAGCGTAAGTAAACAATAAGCAAAATATAGTAATGTAAATGTGAGCCTGTAGAGCATGTATACATGCAAATCTACACATGTATGCAAGCGCAAGTATGTATGTGAAAATTATATGTCCATGCATGAGTGTATATAAGTTAAGTAAAATATGTGTGAATGTGTACCTAGGTGTAAGTAAAAAATCTTAACAATTGTTAACTTTAAACATAACAGAACTGTAAACAAACTATGAAATTACAAATAAAGAAACATCGACGACCGCGCGACAAAGGGAATGACTCGGGCGCCGCTCCCATCCGGGAGCGGCCTCTCTTGGAAAGGAAAAGACGAAAAACACGAAGAAAGGAACCAGTGAGCCGCAAGAAAATGGGACAACCATAGGGCGGCCACACAAAACTCGAACATTACAAAACATGGAAAACCCGGCGGAAGAGCTCCCCCACAGGAGCAGGCCGCCAACGAAAGAGCGTAGGAGGATCCGGTGCAGGATGAATGCAACCGATTTGTATATCTGCCATTCGCATTCATGTGCACTATAGTTTTTTTGTAGGAACAAAGTTCCAACATTAAATAAAATCTTGAAGAGGTTAATGTAGATTGGAGATTGTCAAATTTTAAAAGATCAATGTGTGTCGTATTGAAATCTATAGGTTTTTGTTTACAAAAAATGGGGCAAAAAGAATCATAACAGAGAGAGTATTAATAGTACTGTAGCGAATATGTTCCTTAAGCGAAATGAAAAAATACAGGGAAAGGAAACGAACTGTTGATAATCTTGATGAAATCTGCTTAAATGAAGATCACACTACAAGTAAAGAACTGGCATGACACGTTCTGTTAAAAGTAAAAGAGAAGCGTTCCTGGAAGGATTGACCACTGGATTAAAAACCCCCGTCGGGAAGGCAAAAAGTTAATGATAATACACCATAGGAAGTGAAGAGCGTTATGTCAAAGGTGGTCTTTTGCTTTTCGAACCGAACAAAACTAGAGATTACCATGAAGATTGAACAGTGAAGGTTTTCAGAAGCAGTTTCCTAATGTTGCTAAAATAGAAGCTCAGCGATGTGATCATGATGAATAAACACTTCGTACCACAGTGTAAGAGTTCAGAAGAAACCGAATACTTCTTGGCGAAAGCAAGAAATAATTGGCTGGTTGTTATCGAAGGATGAAGACGTAGATAATTCGTATTTGAATTTTAAATTGTTAGAATTAACAACATAGTACCTTAATGAATGAGATAAGTATGTTGTAGAGGAAATGGCTTAGTCAGCTGGTCATGTTATTTTACGATTGCCTCCATATCACTAGGTGTAAAATTTATTGAATCCATAGGCAAGTAAAAGGGTATGTTGCCAAAAACAACACAGCATACAAATTACATGATGTTGGAAACCAGTTTGGTACGGCATTGTCTCATATTAATGAAAAGAAAAGGCAATCAGCTATTAGTCATACAATCCAAGTTCAAAACGAAATGTGGCAGGCAGACATTGCGTCTGACACTTAAAGAGACAAAACAATTTTTAATACGAGGGTCAGTTCTTCCAGCTGCGATGAAAGTTCTTCAAACAGAGTTTCGACCGGAATTTCACCGCTACCTTGAGAGAGTACATCGAAAATGTAAGTAGACATTTAAGAAAATTATCTGCATATTTTACCTTTCTCTCTCTCTCTCTCTCTCTCTCTCTCTCTCTCTCTCTCTCTCTCTCTCTCTCTCTCTCTCTCGCTCGCTCGCTCGCTCGCTCGCTCCCTCTCGCACTCGCTCATTCTCGCGCGCTCTTTCTCTCTCTAACCCTATTCTATCTGTCTCTATCTGTCCGTCCGTCCATCAGTCTGTGACCAACACTAGCACCTAATCTGTTCTTAGGATTTTTTTTCGAAAATGAATATTTGTAGGACTCTTTACATTATCCCTTGCGACACTATCAAATTTTGTTAAATGTAATAAAAGAGTAAAATAACTTGAAAGACTGCATAGGTGCAAATATTTAAGTTTAACATACTTTTGGCATCATCCTGCAGTTACAATTTGGAGATTTTTGTTTCACTGATTTTTTTCTTTAAATCAAATTTGTTCACTATAATTATTTATTTCATTCATTTCATTGTTCATTTCATTTTTTTAAAATATTAGTAAGTGGAGTAAGTTTGAGTGAAATATGGGCAAAATTGCAAAAAAATAACGAAAATACATTTTCTGAAAAGGGTATCGAATTTCTTCTTAAAACGTTTTTCAAGCTAAATGCACGAAATGAACGCAAATTTTGCGTTTTCTTTGTTTTGTCTTTTCAAAAATTACACAAATATAATTTTCTTGAAATATCTCTCAGGTCGTTAATATTTACGTTTCCGGCGATTTATATACAACATTGGGTCAGATGATGCCATATAAAGTTCTCGAAAACTTTTCTGTGAAAATGTGCTCAAAATTCACTTTTTCTTAAACGCTCGAGCGACATTTTCACAAAATGGGCTATAATTGTTTTCTTGAAACGTTTTGTACGGATAATGCTAAATGCAGTGAATCACATGACATTAACGCTATTTTCATTTTTTTTAAATTTACATAAATGACTTTTTAAATAGATCTCACGTCGTTTATACTTACATTACGGTTATTTTTATTAATCATTTCATTTATGTGGGGTGCTGTAAATGATTTCTCAAGAATTTTTAAATTTCGAATTATTTTTTGGAAATCAGATCAAAATTGTTAATTTTCACAAACGCTCTAACGGCATTTTTTCAAAAATGGCTTCAAACTGTTTAATGGAAATTTTTATGTACGACCAGATTTTACTGTTCTATTATATTCTTAAAGTCACATTTCAATTCTACCATTAGGGAATCGAAAAACTGAGCAATGTAAAAACTGTCCTTTAGCAGGCAGGTCACTTTATTATTTATCACTTTATGTTTTTTAGCAGGCATGTCACTTTACTGCTTTATAGAAATGAGAGATTAGAAAAATATTCAAAATGATAGAACTAGTGTAATGTGATGTGCATGCTTCTTGTGTATATCGGGTACAAGTTTCAAAAATATTGTTTAACGGGCTAATTGAAGTGATTTCTTTTACCTAAGAAGATTAAAATATACATAATATATGAGTAGAGGAACGATAATTGGAAAGTAAATTGTTCATTGTATTCATATGTTTGAACCACTTACACATGTTGGTAATGAGTTGGTGTGAAATTTATTGCAATGTATTCTGAGTTCACACATTTGCCTCACTGCGGTCGGTATTTCTTGGTAGTCGAATATCCCATTAAATCTGATCGATTTAGTGACGATCAAAATATATAAATCAATAACTTGGGATATCATTATCTATTGGCATTCGGATAAAATATATTGCGCCAATAAAAATTGGTTTGATATTTTCAATTCTACAATGCGTTAAAAGCAATGTCATTAAAGTTATCTGATCAAGATTTATTGGACCAAGAGTTATAATGCAAGGTTTATACTACAAGTTGTTGTTTGTGGGGGCAAAATGTTTTCTTTTCTTAAGTGGCAGCCAAAGTACTGAGATATTTCAACAACATTGTTAGAAGGGAAGGAGGGAGGTGATGAGACAATGTTTAGTTTCGTGAGCAACACTGTTGAGTGGAAAGTGTCGGGAACAACGCTAACATGATTGTGAACGGGGGGCCCTCGCACATTTGCCCTGGGTCACAGAAGTTATATAAGATTCTGATAGCAAAATACTCGCCGAATTCAAAGTGTTCGATTATCATATGAGAAATGATGTATTCTGTGTGTCATTACCTTTTGTTTGTGAAACGGCGTTACAACAAGCTCCTGATGGCTGGTACTACTAACATTTACGCCAATTTTTTCTAAACTCTCTTCACCAAACTTCTATTTCACAGCCATTATATCTTCTTACTATCAGTTATTTTCATTTTCAGCACATCCAGAGCACAAACACAGCACTGCACTACGTATCACCTTCTCCAGCGCCACTTCCCCACAGTGCTCCACCACCATCATCGTACGACCATCACCACCATCTTCAACATTCACCGCCGTGATATTTGTCAGTTTATTTCACTACCCTATCACCTCCCTATTCCCACCGCCGTCACATCATTCTCTTCCTTCCCGTTTTCCACCATCATCATCGCCTTTTCTCCATATCCACCACTATACCTTCTAACATCTTCCGTTCCACTCCCACGCCAATCCCATCTAAATTAACACTACAAAATCACCATCGAACAGCCATCCTTCATCCACCATCCAGCATTCTGTAGAGTTAACTGCAGTAGATTTGGGCTAAAATGTACTGCCATTAAAAAACGATTACTTAAAATATATAACCTACACTACTCATTTGTGCGTTGAAATAAACGTATTGACGTTATGTAGCTGTTTCAAAAGCGTATTAAAAATCCGCTCCACAAAATATCCCAGGTGATATATCAGTTATTAACACTTTGAAGCACGACGTCATTATTTTGAGAGTTTCATCTCATTCAATTGTGTTTTTTTTCAAACAGCAAAACAGTGGGATCGTAACTGTTAATGTACTTAAGAAGTGGATAATATGTTAACGAATGATCATGGAAAAATATTTTGAATAAATATTTTTTTAAATAGATAATACAAAAAATAACAGTTAAAAAGAAACAATATCGTATGCAGATGCGCGAGCAAAATATAATTTTAAAACTAGCGGTGCTAAAACAGCAGGTACTTTCTCGCTATTAGTAGTGGTTATGTAATACAAGTTATACCACGATTTCTCTCCAAACTATTTTTGGAAAACTCATTTGAAAATCTTTGAAAATTTTTTGCCTTAAAAACATGTATGCAATTTCGGCTGTAGAACTTTGTAGTCATTTTACTTTTATATATTGTCAGAAAAGCTTATTGTTATGAGTAAAATGAGTCAGGAATATTACAATCAATTTAATTTTCAACAAGTCAATAATATATTAAATAAAATGTTAAAAACTTTTGTGTGTTTAAATTCCCCAAATTGCACCAGTATTCTTTGAAAATCATCAATAGCCAAAATGGCGGTGTGAGAGAGTCGTATAATAAATGTAGAAGTAAAAAACTCAACACTCGGATGTTCTACATTGAAAATCGGTAACAGTACTAGGTGCGTAACAGCACTAGTAAGAGAATTAGGCAATATTTTATTTTGTAGGGGGATTGAATGATCTACTAAGTATTTAAGTTTCTAAGTTTTTAATGAAACCATGGATCAATCAAGAACTAATTATTATTACTAAATCAGGAAACCCGAGGATATAGTAAAAATATATAATACAGATCTAATGAAATAATGATAGTCACGATTCCACAAAGTTATAAACATATATAAAGATATGATACAATACGAAAGTCATAAAAGACAAAACAATTAAAGATTACGAGATCATATATTAGTAACCGTATATTATTCACAAGAGCGTATATTAGTGAGAGATGTATCACAATGTGTCATAAACATAGGCATACAATAATAATAGCTTAAAAATACTTATCATAAATTCCGTCAGATTCAATTGCCATATCGTATACAAACTAGTCCTGATAGGCAATGACAGTTTATTACTCAATGATATAAATACAGCGCGAGGCACCGCCCCAACGGCTGTCCGTCGCAGATATGGCGCCGCTGCTCCCCCTCGCCGTGGCGCTCCTCGTGGCGACGGCCAGCGCGGGCCCCGCGCCCCCGCAGGGGCACACCGCCTCCGTGGCCGCCGGCGCCCCCAGCGCGCGCAGCACCGCCGACCTCCACCGCTTGGAGCGCTCCGTGCGGCCGCTGCAGTACCACCTGGCGCTCGAGCCCAACCTGGACCGCGAGACATTCGAGGGCACAGTGGACATTGAAGTGGCGGCGGAGGAGGCGGTGGACAGCGTCACGTTGCACGCAGTGGGACTCGACTTCCGAGCCGTGCTCGGTCACGCGCGGCCGCCAACGAACGCGCGTGTTTCGAGCGCGGCGCAGTTCTCGCAGCCTATGAGGCAGGTGCAACTGCTGCTCAGGGAGGCCTCGTCCCCAACGAGAAGTACACCATCAGCATGCAGTACCACGGCGCACTCCAGGCATGACATGTATGGCTTCTACGTTAGCACCTATTACCAGGATGGCCCCAGGTACGTTTATTCATCTCGCTAACAAATTGTTGAAAGAACGTTTTCAACTTTAAAGTAACAAATAAATGCTCCGAAACCATTCAAAAATTCTGAAAAGGAGATATGGTAGTAGAAATAGTGGTATGTAACGATCTTACGTCATCAAGCTACAAAGGGATGTATCTCAGAAATAATATCAATAAAATAAATCTTAGCAGCAATAATATTTTCAAACTGATTTCCAACCTCATTAGTGATGCGATTTAAAGAGTTTACAGCTAATCATTTTAAAATTTACCATTTTTCCTTTTTTGTTTACGCGCGTATATACGAAATAATATAGTGTAGACAAATTTATCGCGAAAAAAAGGCGATTTATCGACGGAAAAACGCCTATTCTAAGGCTTTGATATAGAAAAGGTTGAGAAATTCTGTTCTAATATGTAGTAAATTACTCCTCTTAACAGGTTATTCAAATTTCGCGAGTAGTCTGTTTTCATACCGAAAAAATGATTCTATTTCAAAACGTCCGTCCGTCCGTCGTGTGTGAACAACACTAGCGCCCAAACTATGCGTAGGATGTTTTCCGAATTGAATAATCTTCGTTCGATTTGGCCTCACTCAAATCTCTGAGGTTTTGAATAACATTCATTAATTTTTGGAGATCTTTACTTGAAGACCCTGCGATATTTTCATTACTTTTTCAAAAATTGCTCCTGATTTTTTCGATTAATTTCTTATAAGAATATAGTGAAATACTCATATAAAAATGGCATAGGTTCCATTTTCACGGTTAACACTGAATTTAAAAAAAAATGCAAAATATAAAAATATTTTCGGCGTCTTTTTACAATTACAAAATAGTAGATAATTTGTTTCTTCAAATGACATTTGTTCTTCATAATTAATTCGTTTATTCAGATCATGTACAGTTTTTGAAAATTTTAATAGATTTTGCGCAATATTGAGTGGAATAAGTGCAATATTAAAAAATAACGAATAAATCTACTGTAGAAGGTGACATGTACGCCATTTTACTCTATTCGTTTACTTCTTCAAAAATTAGAAAATTGTAATATTTTCGACTTGCCTCTCACGTCTTTAATATTAACACTATGGGCTATTTGTATACATTATTGAATTTTCTCAAGTTTTCTGTGAAAATAAGCTCAAATTTCTGTATTTCTTGAACAGATCAAACGCCATTTCTTCAAAAATTGCTTTAAATTCTATCTTCATCCTTTTTGAACGGATAGTGGTGAATGCACTGTTTAAGTTGACATAAAAGTAATTTTGCTGTATTCCCTTGTTTTTTCAAACAATACGCAAATGTATTTTTTTTAAATCCGTCTCACACCGTTCTTATGTACATTTCGAGCGATTTGTATACATTATTACATTTGTGAGTGGAAATGCTTTAAATTACTTGCAATAAGGTTTCTTGAAAACCTCAAAAGATTTCTGTCAAAAGAGCTTCAAATTTCGCATTCTTACTAATGCTCAAACAATATTTTCTTCAAACGGCTTTAAATGTTTCAACTAAAATTTTCATATAGGACGAGATTTTACTCTTCTATAATATTTTTAAAGTAATATTTCAGTTGTACCGGTAGGATACCGAAAAAAATAGAAAATTTAAAAAAAAGTGTTTTGGTCAGCGAGAGATGGCAGCTAGCAAAAGAATTGGAAAAGACCAAAAAGCTAGGCCGGGCCAAATAAATTTGAAAACTAGCTTGTACGAAAAAATCTGTGCCATTCTGTAGCTGCACTTGTGATATTTCTTGGAAATCCCCCATTTTAAGTTTAATATTAAAATGTTTCGTCATTTTCTTTGTAAACAACATATTTTAAGAGTAAAGGTTCATTTGCGCATTTGGAAAAATTAGTTTCTCATTAGTAAGTAATTCTAATAACTAGTAAAACATCGCTTAAACATTAAATCCTATGAATACGTCAATGACTTCTGATAAATACTTTTCACAGGGTGCTAAATAACTTGCGATCGTATGATTATTTAAATAATATTCCAGTGCAAATAAAAATGACAATTCAACTTATTTTATATCTCAAATTATTACTGTTAAGTAAATAATCTGACAATCCCACATATCCAACCTCAACATATTCTACGGCTCAACATATTCTACACTTACAGGCAATTTAAGTCAACGACTTATTTACATATGTAGAATATGAGAAAGAATATAGGAATCCAGTAGTTCACTTATCTCACTGCCTGTAAAAACTTGACTCATCAGCGTCTTCACAGAGGTCAAAGAGGTGTGATTTGTGATCTGATACAAAATATGTTAAAGAGACTTTCATCCATGTCATAACAGTCAGAAGAACAACTTAACAATTTATTAACAAATGTATATGCTAACAAATATAATGCTGTAATATCTGCTGTCAGCAAAACGTTGAGACTCATCAGCATCATCGCAGAGATTAAAGAGATGTAATTTGTGATCTGAATACAAAATATGTTAAAGAGATTCTTGTTCTAAAATGCGTGTCGTTCGTGTGGGCGCAGGAAGGTGGCGGCGACGCAAGTTACAGGCGACGCACGCGCGCAAAGCTTCCCTGCTTCGAGAGCCAGCTTCAAGGCGCGCTTCCAGCTCTCCGTCACCGCCCGCCGGTACACGTGCCATCAGCAACATGCCGCGAGAAGGACAGGAGACGTGTAAGTGTCAAAGCCAGCCGCCTCCACAGCATCCCCCCTATGACCACTTCTGTGACATTACTAAATCATTAATACATTGCTCCATATATAACCACGGCCTCAGCAACATGCCCGTAGAAGGACAGGCAGACGCTGTAAGTGGTCAAGCCAAGCCGCGCTTCCACAAATCCCCCCCTAATGACCACTTCTTGACATTCCTAAATCATTATATATTGCTCCCCATCTATACACGCCCTCAGCAACTGCCGAGAAGGACAGGCAGACGCGTAGTGGTCAAAAGCCAGCCCCGCTTCACAACATCCTCCCCTATGACCACTTCCTTGACATTACTACATCATTATAATATTGCTCCCATGTAATACACGCCTTCAGCACATGCACGAGAAGGACAGGCAGACGCTGTAAAGTGGTCAAAGCCAGCCCGCCTCCACAGCATCCCTCCCCTAATGACCACTTCTTGGCATTACTAAATCATTATATATTGTTTACATATATATCAAATTTAAAACTCGTCGACTTCGTATATTATTTAGCGAAGGATTATCTTTAGAAAAATTGATAAAATGTAAATGACACTTTTTGATGTTGTTAGAAACTTTTTTGTTTGATTGCAGATCTAGTAACAGCGTTAAATACAATTTTCACAACTCTGTGAAAATGTCGTCGTATTTGGTTGCTTTCATTGTTTCGGACTTTGTCGACCACGCCGATAAGGACAATGGGAACCCGGGGGAAGTAACTTTCAAGACGTGGAGTCGTCCTGATGCCAGCGAGAGAACTGCGTACAGCCTGGAAGTATCGCGGCCTATGCTCAAAGTATTAGAAGGTTTCACAGGGATTTCTTACATAGACGGCGAGCAAGATCCTCCTCTCGACAAAGTGGACCAGGTATGAAGGAACAAACTAGTATTTTTCACCATCACTTAACGAATAAATTTGCTAAAATTACTCGAGCAAGTATAATGTAAAATATTTGTGTATATTTTATCAAAAATGTGCATAGTACAAATCAGTCGTGCAAATACAAAAAGTGCCCAGACAATTTCATTGTAATTAACTTAATCAGTTTCACTGTTTTCTTCACTAATTTCTATCCACTGAGAACTCCAACGATGGTTTCAGGTAAAAAAGTTCTGATTGAGTATTCCTGGTAAAAAGTCCGCCGAATATCCTGCGAAGTAATAAAAGAAAACACGTCATACAATTATTAATAATAGATTTTTAAAATTATTTTATCGAAGTATCATTAATTAGTAGGCGAACCCATGAGCCATCGAAAACGCCTTTTCTCACTTTGCTTGCTGATAACAATGAAAACACTTGAACAAGATATTGAAAGCAGGAACCAGTTTTTCCCAGTTTTTAGAAATTGCTTCATTATTCCTAGTTTGATATGAAAGAGGGATGCAAAACTTTTTGCGAGTTAATAACTGGGCAATTAATTATATTTTTTGTTCCTTACACTCAGTTTCTTTTCGGCCAATCCGCAACTTCCCAGTCTCTTTCCCGTGCTCTGGAGTCTCATTCACATTAGAGATGTGGATATTTGGTGTACCTTCCCTGTTGTCTGAATGAAATTGCTTACACCTTCAGATCACAGCATATGTACCACTGGTGGTACTATATTTATTTTTTCTATAATATGACAAAAATTTTGATAAGTTTCCTTGAGAGATGTAGAACGAGCTATTGGAATAGAAGCAAGTTCATTTTCTTAGTACTGAAGAACTCATTTTAGACTTCTTTTATTAGAGTCAATGCCAATCTTCTGGTTTATGTTTTTCCTGCTGGGAATATCCGAACAGAACTTAAGTCCCCCTTCCTTTGAAGACTATTCTTTGAGATCCTCTTCTCGATGTCTATACCAGTAAAAAGTCATTCTTCCGTCTAAAAGACTGTTTTCTTTCAATCTGCAACCTAAAAGTTCTCTTCTGTTTCGGAAGACTCAAGTCAAGTAACAAATCGTTCAGTTGGGATTGTGTCAATGGATGTGGTGTGATCTTCTAGCAATGAGAAGTTTTCTGGATCGTGTTTTTCCACACTCGAAGACTAAGAAGAACTGGTAGTACTCTCTGCTAATGTTATAGGTGATATAGGAATCGGAACATCTAGTCTTGTAACTAGGATAGAATATGGCAGCCTTAATCGTCTTATTATAGCCAATTCTTATTATAACGGAATGATTTCTTTGCTCTCGCCTAACCACGGACACCAAATGTCATAGACGGACGTCAATTGTACTACTGTCTTAAATTTTCCAAATTGCTCCTATCCTTTAAAGTGGGTATTTTGATTTTGGGGCATTTTACGTGAAGCCTTAATGACATTTTTATAATTTCCCAAAAATATATCCAAATTGTGTTCTAAAAATTTCTTCTCGGATAACGCAAAAAAACACTTGCAAAGAATACACTTTCTTGAAATCTCTCAATTTTTGAAAATTGGACTTCCTACAACTACAAGATGAAAGGTAGTTATGGACAACTAGCACATTCATCAAGACCAGATCTTGAAATAAGACCAAGTAATGTTTTTGAAAATATGAATGCGCCATTGTTTTAATGTTCTTTATGCTACCCGAGGGCAAAGTTAAATCAAAAGATTAGGAGCACTTTTTAAGATAATTTCAAAAACATAGACGTTTCAGGTATAGTATATAACCTTCAAAAATCAGTATATCTGTTTTAAATTATGGAGCTGCAACCATAGTCAGATAGATCGGTAAATATAAATTTTGAAGAAAATCTTTCGTACGATTTTGCCGTGAATTCTGACTACACAATAGGCATAGATGAAGTATTTTTCTATACACAGGAACAAGAGATATCTACGTTTTCGTTACTAGCGTCCGATAATAAGTGTTTTTTCTGCCGAAAATTCGTTGTTCTCCGGCTCACAATTATAATACGTTCTCTGATGAAGTAAGGGCGAGGAAATGAAATATAAGTTTTAACAAAATTCCCAACTGGATAATTGCATTCCTGCTCTCTACTCTCAATTCACCTTGCGTTTAAATCAGAATATAGTGAGAACTTTTTAACGCATTCATAACTGTACTCCTGAAAGCGGTATTCAGTAATTATTTGTTCAAAATTGTGAAGTACGTTCCCATGAGATAATTTGATGTTGTCAGTCCACAAACGGCAGCAGCAGAAGAATATGACCAAAACAACAATTAACGTTCATCATCAACAATATATTTCATCACAAAGAATAATTGTCACTCGAGAACTCCTTTACACAATGACGGAAGAGCACTGCACGCACTGAGGCTAATAAACAGAAAGAAAAGCACCAATTTAACGCAGTGAACTTTTCCTCCAAAGAAACTGCATTTATCAAATGCACATTTTGAATCAACACACCTACGATAAAATAAAAATAAATTCTCCAAACATCCTAAATAATGTATTCAATACTGTAGTATCCAAAAGAAAGCAATTTCTAAAGATGGATTTATTCCAACCACAATCAGTACAGAGGTAGGCAAATTCAAGCCAGATCCAAAAAAAAGTACCAGAAGATGTACCGAAGAATGTCCAAATCACAATTTTCCGGGGAGATGTCCAAAATCGCAGCCGTTGTGCCGTTTACTGCTCCAAGAGAGAGAAAGCCCGTAACTGTAGCTGTGTCGTCGCACTTGTTCACAATCCTCTTATCACTTCACAATGTAGGCAGACGCTTGACTGTCTCTCAGCTCGCCGGGCGCGGCTTTTATAGCCGGCTCGGGCTGCGGGGCCGCTGGCCAGCAATCAGGTACGGGTGCGCCCGTCCGCTCCGGAGCCTGGTCGAGCGTGAGGCGCCGCGGCGTCTGCTATCGCCGCCCTCTCTTGAGTGGCGCCGGAACTAATTTCCGGCGGCAACTTTTAAAGGCACGCAGTCGGCCACAGTAAATACCTGCAAGAATTGACTGAACTTATGTACCTTCAATAACTCGCGATTTTATAAAATTGAGATGCGATATTCAACGAAGACTGACAATATACTTGTATTCCTTGCCCTTCATGGCAGTTCATCACATGATGATATCGTCAGCGCCTGCCCAGCGCACTGCGGTATAGGCTTGTGGCGCTTACTGTGCTTCCTCGCGGTACTAAACCTCATGTGGAATGATCCATTGCTCGCAATGTTGTCGCATGGTACGCGCAGATGGCTCGTGCTTTGTAACATTAAACGTGTATAAGCTTGACGGAAAATATCGGTGCGCTGATTGGCTTGCGACAGGACGCCTGCCAGAGCGCCAGGCAGTCGCTCCTTGTTTTTAAAGGGTTTAAACGTGGATGTTGCTTGCAATATTGAATGTAGTTAAATGTAAAATAAATATTTCTAATACATTATAAATATTTCAGGATTTCCTGGCGGTTGTGCAACCGACCATAGCACGATCCGCTACTATTCTTATTAACCGGTACGAGAAATTAGTTGCTAAGCTCTTTATGTATTCATTTTAGAGCTTGATGTTTCATCACTAAAACCATTATTACGAAGTAAATTATTTTCGTGTTGTCATATTTTTTATGTGTGCTTACAATTTTACATTCAGTTTCCTATCTGTGTCAGAGTCGAAGAGCATTCCAAAAATTCTTGAAACGTTGCCGTTGAATTGATTACGTAAATTCTCACGTCTATAGTTCATATGGAAAATTGTGCCTTACGCAATTACAAAATCACACTCACATGTGCCTGGATTCTACACACCTCTGTCTCCGCTTTATTTCATAGTTTCTTTTGTGAACAAATAACAACGCATTACGTGACATGCTTGCTTTCCACAAGTAACTTTTAAAAAACTGTGCATGTTCCTTGATTACTGGAACCGCAATGTTTCAAACGAGGTACATTTTACAGAAGAACAACGGTTGACTGTTTCGCCGCTCGTTGCAGGTGGCGCTGCCCGACTTCTCGGCGGGCGCCATGGAGAACTGGGGGCTGATCACGTACCGCGAGTCGGCGCTGCTCTTCACACGGGGGCTCCGCCGACGCCCGGAAGCGGGTGGCCACCGTCATCGGCGCACGAGCTGCTGCACATGTGGTTTCGGCAACCTCGGTCACCACGCACTTGGGTGGGGCGCCACGTGGCTCAACGAGGGCTTGCGCGCGCTACTTCCAGTACTACGTCCACGACAAGGTGGAGGCGCGGACTGGCGCATGTGGGACCAGTTCGTGTGGACCAGCACCAGATGGTGTTCGCCCTGCGACTCGTGGAGTTGCAAGCGGCCACGGCAGCGCAACGCGCTCACACATCAAGTCAGCACCCGCGGAAGCAGTGCGAGTTTCGGCACCATTACGTACAGCAAAGGTACAGTCACTTCTGAGTAATTGAAGTAAAAACAGACGTAGTGACTTCTCTGTCAATGGGACGTCGCTTTAATGTCAATGTGTTATGAACTTTTTTATTCGATTTTTTTTATTTTACTAAATTTAGTAGTAAAAATTTCGAATCAGAAGGAATATTTTCTTTGTTTTCATATTAAAAAAATATTTTATATAATTAAATACTACGTAATATATTTTATTGTGAATCTATTTTGTTAAAAATATGTATGCTATTAATAGAACTAGATATAGAGGATATTCGTTTTTATAGACATCTACCTATACAAGATGGCATTAGTGTTTTTTACAGAAGAACTAATAAGTTATTTTGAAAAATATGAAAAAAGTCCTGGTTTTAAATATTTTTGGTTTTAAAAATGTATTTCCAAGCAAAGTTATTGTTGACACACCCGGTCTTTAATGCATTCGACCTCATAACACACAAGAAATGCAATACATCGTATACAAGTTCAATGCATCAATGATCGTTTTTTGTCTTATACAAGACACAAGGGTCAATCGGTGACAATTATGTTGAATATGAGTCAATCACCAGAAAATCTACTGAGACGTTTTTATGGGTACCCTGACATGTGCCCTGAAAATGTTTAAAAAATATGCGTACATATTGACGATGATTAATACGACGTCCAAAGAAAAGTTTATTTTTAACACGAATAATAAAAGGTGGTTAATATCAATATTGATTATAAAGTTTTATCAGCAGAAATGACATGCCAACAAGCGTAGGAAGACGTAGATACTACGATAATTAACACAGCTTTGTATGGGATATTAGCTTTGAACCGAATAAATTACACCTTTGTATATGATGAAATAGATCTGTTGGTAGTATTGAGAGCTCTCTGTAAGCATGAAATATGTATTCATTTTGAAACTGAAAAAAGAAAATTTTTCTTTACCCAATTTTTTTTCGTTTACTGCTACAAGTGACATAATCACCGGTAACTTTGTTTTCATACCAGCAATGTGTGGTTGCGAAACCTTGGCGTTGGCCAAGCACGGAATAATGCATTTCTGTCAGACCAAAAACACTATTCTTGCTGACTATAAAATAAGTCGAACTCTCCAACGCAACTAATGAGATGGTTGCTGATGTTGGTGATGTTTTTCGGGTTTCGGCTCCAGTGCAAAGAACATGTCTTTACTCAGTTAGTTGAGATCAGATTTCAGTTACAAGTCAAACATTGTTGCACTACGAATATCTGCAGCTGCAGCACAGCATGACATTTTAAGCGTTTATTATCAGGTTCAGCAGCGGCTAGATTTAGAAAAAAATTCATAAAAGTGGAGAGAGATAAGTACGAAAAATTCCCTTGTTCCTTTGACTACAACTTGTTAGTCCGAACTGCTCCACCAGTTTGGATTCGTGCAAGAGCTCCAAAAACTACAAAACAGTGGCTGCAGGAAGGCAGGAATTAATGATCGAACTTGTGTCTCAACTGTGAAAAGTGCTGACTCATTATGACAATCGTTTCTGAAGATGACCTGAAAGGTGAGTTACGAGCTGGAACAAGAAATAAATGAAACCATTGAATCTGGTAAACCATTGTAACACAACTTGGATATTCATGATATGAGATAAATCCAATTAATAGGAATATTATAATATAAAGGATTAAGACTCGTTAATGTCGTGGTTTGTAGCAGATGTCTACGAAAATCAGAATCAAAATTATTAATTACCTACTTTCCTTTTTTTCAATAAAATGTAAACTGATTCATAAGCCGTGTAGTAAGGGAGGTTAAGTGAAGTGCCGATTTCACTGTAACATCCAGGCATATTTTACACACTAACAGAGAAACGATTGATCCTAGAAGAAAATTTTTGACACACAAAATGTAGACAATTTTATCATTTTTTATTTTATTTCAGGTTAATATTTACAATAAATTAATATTTTTTAAGTTATATTGAGATAAAATGGGATAATACCAGTTTTTTCATGTGTTTCTATTATATTACCAAATTTCGCGGTGTTCTCACGGCTGTAGAAAAACATCTTAATAACATCGAATGTAGGAAATGTTATCTTATTTTATTACTTGTAGAACCATTCATAACAAAAATGGATGGCTTTTGAGCTATTTAAAGAAATAAAAAAATGCTTGATTATTACACATTTTTTGCTTAAAAACGAGTTTCCTGGCAAACAAGTTTTGTTGGCAAACCTGATTTTCGTGTAGAGTGACCCAACAAATGTAGGAACCAAATATCAAAACTACACGAAAACCTTCTTTGATTTCTACCATTTCACTCTGTTGTTGAGGCAAAACGTACTGAGTGCTGCTATGGCAATATGTGTCGGGATTTCGCAAGGTTGCATGTATTCGTAACCCAGAACAAATATAATTCAAAATACACAATTTTAAAATAAACTAATTATCATGTATAAAAATCATAACATTATAAAATGTTAAAAAGTGTATTCCCTTCTGATAAGGCAATTATCTATGGCATGACGATTATATTTTACTGCTTCGTGATTTTAAATGCTATGTATGTACACGTTTGTGCATTGTACTCTGTATTTTATCCCTATTTTATTTTATAAATACTTTACTTTCTTTTCAAAATGTTTGTTAAGCCTGATAATGAAAATACTATTCTCTTTCTAGGTGGATCTTTTTTACGCATGATAAGCTACTTAATAGGTCCAGAAAATTTTCAGAAAGCTTTGCAAAATTATTTGCGTGAACAGTAAGTATAATATGTTGAGTTTTAATACTTTTAAAATAAAACTGAAACCTTAATGTTAAATCCCGGTAACTAAGATTAATTCTCTAAATTTATCTTTTCTAAACAAACTTGTACTGGTCTGCATACGAAAAATATGGTCCTCGATAATTGACTTTTTATTTTTATTACATGTCCCTGAAATTCATTGAAAACTTGTGTGAATAACGATAGTCTGTTACATTTAATTATGTGAATTGTGTTTTAATAAGGCGCTTGTAGTTCACCATACGTTCAAACTTATTTTCAGAAAACATTTAAAGGTATATAGTATTTAAGGTTTTCATTGAAGAGGACACATGATTAACTTCAAAATGTGTATACAAATATACGACACATTTTTATTGACTGGTTAACATACCATATTCTCATTCAGTTTAACTCACAGGATGTTAATTTCCACTCTAATAACAAAATCATTGTGCAGTATATTTTTATTCATACATTGAACTACATTTTACTATTGTAGTTGGTTTTTAAGTTTGTTTCAATTTGGCAAGAATAGTTGTGCAAGGAGCCTTTTAGATACATTAGGGCGAACTAAAACAAATACTTGAAAATAGCATTTTATGGTTTTAGGTTTTATTCATACTTCTAATCTGGCCGTGCCTTTTAAACGACCGTATGAGTTTTAAAGACAGCAGGAAACAAAAAAAAGGTTTTATCTTCTAATAGAAGAAGAATATACAATTATAAATTAATAAACAAAATCTCTATTTTTCGTTTGTATTGCAGTTGCAGGCCCCCTTAAAGTGTGTATAATGCTTGTTGATTTTATAATTTTGCAATATTTTTAAACAAAAGTTTCCGTAGACGTTGGTAAACCATTACTTCGTTGCACTTCTATTAAGAATTTTCCTCCAAATTTAATACTGTTTTTCTTGGCTTTATCAAGAACCCAAGATAAACTTGAGGGAAAGTATGACCAAATGCTACGTGAATTTATCGAGAAAATTCTGCAATTATTTGCTTTTTTCGAGCTCCCCTTTCAATGATTCTTTCTGCTTTATCAACAATTAATATCCTTTTGAATGCAGGCCATCCCGAGCTTGTCACATATCTCTCGAAGTTGCGCCTATTGCAAGTGCGGTCAGACCAATAGGATACTATTGTTGGACGTATGATTGGTATTTACGGAACAGGACTCGAAACGCGCAAACTTTTGCCAACTTTTTAAAACAGATGTACTTGTTACTTTGTAAAAAAACATAACACGACCGCCACAGGTACTATATGCGCACGTTTTGTGGATACACGAGCCGACTAGTCTTTGCCCAGCGCTGAAGAGACTGCCCGTTGGGAAACTCAGGTCTCATTCAGAACGACACATCAATTTCCCCTGCTGCCATTATACATACCGTACCATCAAATCGTTTTCAAAAGGATCCTTTATTTCCGAGACATATCCGTTTAACTTATAAGTTTGGATGACGCAGTGTCGACACACAAGATAAATGAAAACGTTGGTCAAATCAAAAAGAAAATCAATTATACAGTGCACTTTTCTTCGACAATTTTGTTCCCAGGGTTTTTTCAGGCGTGTCTGAAAATTTGATAAATTTGTAAGCTTTATGGCTTCGGCTCTCTCCTTGCTTATCAATGATAAGTCTGCCAACATGGCTTCGCTGAACTGCAAAGTTTCCCCGTTTCATTGTACTTTTCACTAAATTATTTCCGTATCAAATCGCTATTTAAAATTTCATCTGCGCAGCAAGTACGGAAACGTACAACCCCAGGACCTGTTCGATCAACTGATTCCTTTTGCTGGCAACGCTAACCTAGAAAAGGAGGCTTTTGAAGAATTACTTAAGTCGTGGACTGAGCAGTCTGGCTACCCAATAGTACATGTAATACGCGGCTATGGGAAAAACACTGCCACTGTATCTCAGGTGAGTTGAATTATCTAAAATTTTCTGAATATGAAAGTATGGAAGTTAATAGGGTCTTATGGACGGACCAGAAATGCTGCCCAAAATTGTATGTCTTCTTGCATTAATTAATTAATTAATTAATTTACATTGCAACTACGCCTCAAAATTGAAAGTTACGTTTTAAAAATACTCGCCACAAACCAACAGCGGTAGTCTTTATAAACTACAATACCTGAATGAGATACATTTAAAATAAACACAGAAAATTGTAGGCAAAAGATCACAAAATGAACAAAATCGCAGCAGCTGCGTTAAGAAATGGAAACAACCAAATTTGGAATAAAAATATACTCATCACATCGAGATTATATTTATAAGTTGAGCATATCCTTGTTGGTTGGAGAAAAATCTCTGGACAAATGCTGATTCTCATGAAACGATATTCCAAGTCCTTTTAATCATCCCATTCAACAAGAATGGAAATAATATCTTGCGCTTTGAATAATTGTATCTTTGCATAAATGTAGGACATCTGGGTACTTAATTTATCGAAAGCAGATGAAAGACGCAGGCGCGAACAAAAATGTGTGAGACAGATAGTTTTCTTTCTTGAATATTCAGTGTTCTTAAAAAGAAAAAAAGGGGGCTAAATCAGCATGTACTTTCTAGCCATTAGTAATGATTATGTAATACTAATACACCACAATATCTCTTTCAATTATTTTTTTGTAAAACTCATTTGAAATAGTAGAACATTTGGTGCGAAAAATAAGCATAAACCGAGAAAGTAAAATAATTAAAAGATAATAAATAATATGTTACTGATAGCGTTGGCCAACAACAAGGTCAAAAATATAGTAGTAATTATTAAACACTATGCTATTGTAATATTCTACAAATATATTAAAGGATTTCTTTTTATTACCGCGTACGAAAATTAGCTGTCATTATCGGCTTTCGTTAGCTGTGCGACGTATAACAACGGATAACAATAAATTACTATATTTTAGGCGAAATATAACTAATTACTTGATATTCTAGGCGATTAAATTGCATGAGTGAACCGGGACATTTCTTTGGAATACTTGACGTGAATGGTTACAATGATCTTCCAAGCAAGAGACATTTTCTGGAATACAGCAGATTATCTGAGAATCTCACTAGTATCAAATTCAATGCGTAGAAATAGATGTGAACAAATTTTGAGATTCTTTCATATTTAAGACAATAAATCAGAAAGGATTAGCGGAAAATAAGTAATAACTTGTAATTACAAGAGTTGTGAGGTCGAAAACAAGCAAAATCTGGGCTTAAAATTGAAGGTGAAGAGCAAATAACACAAACCTAAATAAATAAATGCTGATAATGATTACAGTAGAATATGATATCATAAAAATAATGAAGTAAAAAGAATGCTTCTACATATGTATGACAGATGTTTTATTCTGTGTGTGGGGGGGTATATGTAAATCGTCATTGAAAACAAAACTACTTAATTATTTTTTCTATCCTCTACTTATATCCTAGTTACGTACTGTGTTTTTTAAAAATTTATTAAAATTTTTATGAATTCCAGGAAATTATTTTAAGAGCATCTAATCGGAAAAGTATATTTTAGCTTTAACGTGGATCTCTTCAGGCCATTCTTTCAATTCTTTGTATATATTTGCGCATAAGTTGTTAATTTTCAAGTAAGCATTAATACATTGTTAAAAATTATTTATTTTCAAAGCACTGCCAATGCAATGTGTTAGCATAAAAGAGGATATGACTTAACCCTCAATCTAAATATATTAATTCAAAATATACGAACATTTTCTTTTACGTTTAAGGGTAGATACTGAAGTTAACATTTTGAAACAGAAATTTATTCGAACTTTCTTTCTTGCAGGAAAGATTTCTATTCAAGGGAACCTCAACGGAACAGTACATCATACCTTTAACTTGGGCTGTACAAGGTGATGCTTTCGATATTTCAACTCCTACTGTGTATTTAGAGAAAAGTGAACCTATTATCGAAATCAACATGCCGCCAGAAGACAAGTGGGGCTAATATTTAACGAGTACAGGAGAGAACAGGTAAGAAAATAAATGTTTCACCTCACAATACATAAAGCTTTTTTTTTTATCAAATTAATTCACACCCACGTTGGAATTGTTGCAAACATTTCAATATTCTGGTTTTCACACACTTTTACAGGCTATTAAAAAGAGCTAATCTTACGATGAACAGCACTGGGAATCTGAATTTCAAAAAAAACCTGAAATACGGCCAATCCTCATCGACGACAATCCACTTACTTTTGAAATCCCGACGCTCAACTGTGAATCCACGACGCTGTTCCAATTTGGCGCGAAAGCAGGTTATTTTGAGCTACCCAAACTCACTTTCACTCTCCCTTCTTTTTTGGCCTTCGGCGAGACTTACTCCACCCCTCAAGCTCGTCGAGACAGAACTACGCTCACCTCCCCACCCCCTCCCCCCACCCCCCCCCACCCGCCCCCCTCCCACTCCCCCCGCCTGGGGGGGCCCCGCGGCATACTCGGCTTTTCTTTATCACTGAACCGCATGCTGGTGAATCACCCGAAGTACCCAGTGTTTCAGGTATGGACTGAAGTTATTCAACACAAAGCTAGTTCTAAAAGCAGATGTTTTTCAGTGTGTCGTAACGGCTGGAATGCCTAAAGAATCAGGCCCGCTATTCATATTATTACCGTTTAATACACCCAGTCGTAGAATGCCTGGGTAAATCTTATTACGCTACTGACTTGTTTGCTCTGGACAATCGTTTATCAAGTTTGTCATAAACCTCCCTTCGATCTTCCAATATTCTGATTATTCGTATTCATCACACAGAGCACAAAGAAAAACTCATTTAAATACAAAAAAATGAATAAATTATATACTAAGATAAATAACACACCATAATATAGAAAGCCCACACCGTATTTAGAATCATGAAGGTAAAGTCTTATTTCAAGCCACTACGCCGAACTCCACATGGGGTTGCTGAAGCCCTTGGGTCCATCGCCTGACAAGTGTGAATTGAGCAAAGGCCCTAACTGTAAATGAGTGAGGACAGGTTGAATTGAATAAATCACGTGCTACAGTCACTCTATGCCCCGGCACCATGTGCTTCCGATCATGTACATGTTAAATTAGCAATATAACCTGATTACATTCTGAGAAAAGTTTATGCAAATGTAGATTCAAAATAGAAGTATTCACTAAATTTGTTATTATTATATTGTTGTGATTATTATTAACTAAGAAGAGAGAAACATTATTTACAATTTATTAATCAAGGTTAAGAGAGAAAAATATTTACACTTAACCAAATTATTTTTTTCCTCTTAACCTTGATTAATATTAACATTAGTTCGTGTCAAATGCAACTCGCAAATCGGCAGCATTTTAAAAATCTATATCGTTTAACAACTTCAAAACGAAGCGCTCTAAGACATGAAAAACTATTTTTTAAGTCAAAGGCCCCAAAGAAGCGTTTCTCACACCGCAATCTACAGAACGAGATCTTGAACATTCTATTACAAATTTGCTTGTCTGACTTCTCGATATCACCTGACCTGCGAGCAGACGTGCAGAATCTGCAACTAAATGTCAATGAGAGGGAGCAGCAGATACAGACACACAGAGACAGAGCCTGACTGAAACAGGGCAGAGGGATAGGGAGATACGGAGAGAGACGGTGAAAGAGAAAGGGAGAGAGAAGGAGAAAGAGGGAGATGAAGGGCAAAACAATGTCTGCCTGGTTCCGTTAGTTTAGTTTCTATAATTAATTACTCTCACACATTAAATATGGACATTTAATTACTTCATGTGAAATGAACTACTTTTATATCGTTCAACACAAGTATTATAATAATAATGTGCGACGAAGAATAGTACTCAAAACTATAAACTATTATATTATGAAAATTTTGTAACGCATCACTGTTTTGCTGCAGCGCTACATGTCTCGACTACTGGACAAGGCTTATGGACAAGTAAGAAGTTTCTTTACAAGAAATTCAGCGCCGGAACGTCACGACGAAAAGCTGTTAATGAATAGGATCGTCACGTTGGCTTGTGTAGCAGAGCGAGAGTCGTGCACAAGTCATTCACACTTGAGACTGCGACTTTATTTGGACTCTGGTCTGAGGTAAATATGAAAACATTTTGATTACATGTCTCCTAAAACACTGATAGAGAATACTAAACCATAATTTTGAAGTAATTTGACCGGGAGAATTAAATTATAACAAAACATTGTTTCCTACCTAAATGTTCATATACTTTCTTACGATGAATACTTTCAGAGTTCATCAAGATCAAAGGAGTTTTATATACTGCCATGGAATTAGCCATTCTCCAGATTATATTTGGAGTGCTGTATGGGGAAAGTACACAAGTTCTGATGACGATGTTGAGCGAGGATTAATTATTCAAGGTTTGGCGTGTTCAGTGCGACAGACTCGCCTTGCTCAGTGAGTAATGTATTCAAAATATTTCATTTTATTCTTTGGTAATTTAGATTTCTTATATTATTAGCATACTGTGTTCTTTACAATTACTAAAGTCGTTTAATGGAAGACTTTTTATAGGAGGACAACTAGTAAATATCGCCTTCTGTGTGCCTTATAGAAAGTAGTGGAGTTTAAGTGTACCCATACTTTAGGAATCTAGACTAAGCCCCACCTGACTTTCATTGTCTTCACTCTCTAATCATTAAATAAAGGATTTTAAACCTCTAAAAATCTTGTAATATGCTTTTAAAAGTATGCATGTATACCTAAAAATTCTCAAAAGGGCAATTTAATATGAAATTAATATTACAATATTCTATTTTCTGCATAAACGTTTCTTGGTAAAATTCAGGAGAGTCGTGCTTGGATGAATATATATTTTTGTGCAAACAGAATATAATCAGCCTTACTAGAGAAATAATTAAAGTAGATATTCACTTTAGTGAAATACAATGTAGGTCTTGTTGCATTTATTCTGCCTAGTTTAAAAAATATAAATCAAGAAGTTTTCTTCATTTTCACAAGTATTTTATCATCTATAGAAACGAAAACTCCAAACTGAAACAAGCAATTTGTAATCGATGAATTCACATAAATAAAGACCGTATGAAAAGTTGAAATTTTAGAGATGAGACTATTTTAACGAAATATGTCAAATATGCACCCATAATTACACGAATATGCACCAAAAGAAATTATGGTTACATACTGCAATCAATATTTCTTACTCTTATTTGAAGGCAAAATCTCTATCTTCAATTTTGTAGTTGTAGGCAAAAATAATCGTAAAATGCTGAAGAAATGGAATGAGGAAGTACACGACCTTGTAAGTGATAAAAAACGTACTTAAAATATTTGCAGACCAACACATTAGGTGATCAGTTAGAGTAAAAAAGGGGCATGCTACCGCGAAGAGAGAATTAAAAAAGGAAAGTGAGGATAAGTACACCTCAGACATTGAACACAGTGTACACGGTGCGCAAAATATGGTCTACAAGATAATGAAACATTTAAATAAAGAAGAAACAGATACTGCGAGAATTTCCTTCATAAGTATAGACTACTAGGGTACTTGAATTGGTGGAGATCTAGCTGGCAGTCAGGATTGGAAGTGTGAAACATTTCCAATCCTGATTTTTCATAATTTAAATCTAAACGACCAATTAATTTGTTTGAAATGTTTTTAGACAAGAATATTTTAGGGATGAATGTTAAGGAAGGGGGGAAAATATGTTCAATTTTTAAATTGCTCTCATTTCCAAATTAGCGAGGAAGAAGTTATCTGCTTCTTTGGAATACTTATCGTGAGTAGTTACAATGAGGTTCCAAGCAAGAGACATTTCTGGGATACAGCAAACGATCTGAGAATCTCACTAGAATCAAATTCAATTCCTAGAAATAGATTTGACATATGTTGAAATTCTTTTATATTCAAGACAATAAATTGGATAAGAATGATAAACGTTTTAAACTTCGTCCACTTATCAAGAAAGTGAATGAGAAATGTAAACAGCATTTTGTTTCAGAAAGATACTTGTCTTACGATGAATCAATGAAAAGATTCCTGCAAACAGTATACAAGAGGCAAAACCATTATTTTTGGGAATAATGTTTGACGCTTGAATAAAGCAGGTGGATATCTAGCGAACTTTGAAATTTACCAGGGGAAGTCCATCAATGATAGTTCGGGCCATGAGCAATGTTTTGGAAAATCTGCTGCTCCACTTGCAGCTATGATGAAAAAATCCCCAAATTTCCTTACAGGCTTTATTTTGTTAATTGTTTACGTCATTTGACTTGCTGAGTTATTTTCTTGAAAATGAGATTGAAGCAATTGGAAAAATTAGACAAAATATATTTTCTAATGACATTCCAATTCCTCAAAATAAAGAATAATTTCTAATGACATTCCAATTCCTCAAACTAAAGAATAATTTCTAATGGCATTCCAATTCATCAAACTAAAGAACTGAAGAAAGAGGATTTACTGGATCTAAAATTTCAAAGGAAGATGTAGTACTCCTCTGCAATCGGAAGGATAGCAGAGTTGTGACAGTAGCTTCAAATTGTCATGAAATTTTCCCATTACATATTGTACAGAGATATTCAAAGGAACAGCGCAAGTCTATAAATGTGAAATGCCCAAATGTAATAAAAAACTACAATTCATGTATGAACGAAACTGACAAAAGGGACCAAAATATAGCACTATAGACATCAAATTCGAAATAGGACATGGTATTGAACGATTATCATTCTGATGATGTTCTTCATCACAGATCATGTGTTTTGCAGAGAAGAGCCTGGTAAATTCACCACAATTGGAATTATTCGACGTGAGAATTGCTCTGGGTATCTCGTTTAATACGGAAAGGCACCAAAGATGCCTGACGTCCCTTTAAAAAAAAAAAAAAATTTTTTGGGTTTTTATTTTCCAACGCAGTTTGCACAATCTTAACATTCGTTGTTAAGAAACGAAAGAGAACAAGAATCAGAGATGCACAGGCATAACCGTCTATCCTTTGTGAGAACGATTGTGTTCTAATGAGTTGAGGCTAAAAATTGAGAACTGTTTCTTGCCATTTCACACCAATTAATAAAAAAAGTGTAACACATTTCAATCGGAAATTAATGTTATACAATAATGCTGAATTCCTAATTGCTGCCTGTGAAAAGTTTTGTCATTACTCCCAAATGAAGATGGGAATGCTGGGCGTTGCCATATGGAACAGTTAATCAATGAATATAACATTATATTTTATATTTTCGCTCACTTATAATCCCAGTAAATTAAATAAAATACGAACACCAAAAATCAAGTACAAAATAATTCCGGGCACTAATGGAGTTAGATACACAATTTCAATGACTCATTGTTTATTGTAATAATCGTACTGGTTGTACAAAAGAGATGTGTCATATTGTAGAATTTTTAAATTCCTTTTTTAAGAACAAAGATTCAAAATTTTGTTTTGCATTTTATATCTTTTACACTTAACACTAAGATATTCGAAGTTAACATGTATGGGATCACGCGGGTTCATTAAAGAAGAGAAATTGTTCAAGGAACACGAGGTGCTCGGTTTATTTCCGCAACGCAAAGAACACACCAGAAGAAAACCCAATGTCACAGCCGAACGATAATCCAGTTGTCAACGCAGAGTCACCAAAACTTCAGGAGGGCGAGATTCAAAACCACATAGCGTTCTCTCGAAGGGACAGGCCCAGGTCGCTGGTGCGGGTTGGCTCCAAACTGGGCTCTCTGCCTGCCCGCCAACACAAACACACGCACACACACACACACACACACATACAATCACACACTATAGAGCACGTGTGTCCAACTGACCTCTTGCGGTGCCTTTTATAGTGGGCCGCGAAAAGTTCTTAGAGAAAAATGGAAGATCCTTACATCCATGTCCTGCAAGAATATTGCACTTAGCGCTCTCCCGAGGGCAACACCCCGTTAATGTAAATAGTTTAGATTCATGGACTTATTTGCTAGTAAAACCAGTCAATCAAAATCATTCCAATGTTGTGCTCTCGTGCATGATTACATCCCCCTCCTATTTCAGAGCAGCCAAGATCAACAATATGGGGTCATGTGTGAATCGCCTGATTAATAAAAATATGGCAACCATATTAATGGGTTTAGGTGTGGCTCTTGAGGCCTTGCAATTTGAACACCCCTAACGTAGGGGGAAAGAGGCAGTCTCATACAGCGACCGAGCGCTGGCGCGGAGTCCAAACTGCTGCACGCGGCCAATGGAAGGAAGAGAGACCCTGCTGCCTCCCTGTGATAAAAAGCTAGGCTGTCCTCCGCATACCCAAGTACAGCATCAACAACATAGTCGATAACTATTCTAAAAGTCAATGCCGATGAAAAATGAATGTCAACTTATAACACAAAAACTCTGCATCTAAACATACTTTTTTTCTTAATAAAGAAACTCGGATTACCGATGGCTAATGTGGTGCCTCCAGCGGTTATTTTTATGTCTAAAAGTTTAATTCGTGTCCTGAAAGTTCAAAAATAAATGTGTATAAATTGCACATGCCGTGCAGTTGCCTGCCTAATGTATACAAAGATAGAAGGTGAAAGAGCATGTTAAAAAAACTATTAAAGGGTAAATTAATTCACCCCATCAGTTTTCTCTGTCAATCATTGAAACATGTGTGCTTTGAAGCGGTTCATTTTACAAAAATCCGAATATGAATAAAAACCACAATTAATGTTAAAAGGCGCAATGCTAAACTGTTTCTTTAAACTAATTATAGAATTTTTTAACAAAATACATACGCCATAAATCGAGAACCACTTCTTCCGAAGTCTCAAAATGTGCCATTTTCTCGCTCTCAAGAGCTTGCATAAGAAACATAGTCGAGGTCTTTTCATGAATGAAATTTCGAATATTAGCTAGAAGCCACCTCCTGAACACTTCATCGCCGACTAATTGTGAAAATTGAATGCGAGCACTGCGCTCATCCCTCGACCTACAGTTGGGTAATCGCGTTTGTATTGCATAGTGATGAACATCAAAATTGATTATTTTCAAAAATCTTAACTCGGAATACTTTTTTTTAATGAATAAAAAATTGTTGATGATTTAATTAAAGTAAGAGTAGCTTCTGGATTTTTGTATTAATTTTCATTGTGGGTAAATGTTTGCTACGTAAGTAGATATTAGTAGTTAACATGAATTGTTGAACAAAACTACTAATTGTCTGATTAGAAATCCAGTTTGAAGCAGAAAATAAAATTATATTCTACAAATTTGTGAAATATTAACTTTTAGAACATCGAAATCTGCAAACGTCACAGTATATTCTTATCAATTATTGTGATTCTCAGTGATTCAAAGTTGTTGTGTTCTTCTCCAATCATATAATTTTCAGATTGCTGGAGTTGACCATCGCTGGAGAGGACATTCGGAAGCAGGACGCATCGAGTGTGTTCTCAGCTGTCTACTCCAACCCTTTGGGGGTCGATGTGGCTTTGGATTTCCTCAACGATAATTTCGAAAAAGTCTCACAATAGTAAGTGCAGTATATTGGCTATTTGTTTGATTAAACCATTACACATCCATTTTAAATTAATACATTTCAAATAATTACAGTTTCGGTTCTATTAATAACATTTTAATTGGCATTGCTGGACAAGTGACGACACCAGAGCAGAGAAAGAAGGTATTGCTTACTTTATATAAAACTCAACCCTTTACATCAAACGAAATTATTGTTTTCCAACTAATTTATATTGATTTACTATGTTTTTTTAAGCTCCAAGAGCTTGTGACGAAATTTAAGGACGAGCTTGACTCCACCGGCGAAGCTGCGCTTGCTGCAGCTGATGACAACTTGCAGTGGCTGTCGACTCACGCAGATGAAATATTTAGAATTTTGGAAGATAAAGAGCTGCAGATGTATCGTCTTCCTCGATCAGTGATACCGAATCATTATACCATTTTCATTGATGCTGCGTTGCAGCATGTATCCTTCTCAGGGGATTTATCGATTTCAGTAACTGCAAACGAAGCAACAGAGATTATCGTTTTACATAACGAAGGAGTCTCTGCACAAAATATAGAAGTCAAAGCAATGGATGACGACGAAAATTTGTATGAATCGTCCTCTACAGATAGAACACTCGAACTTATGAAAATTCATCTTACTCGTCCTCTTACAAAAGGAGAAAACTACGTAATATTCATGAATTTTGCCGGAGCTTTGAGGCGTGATATGTACGGTTTCTATCTCAGCTCTTACACAAACGAAAATGGACAACAAGTGTACGTATTTAAGATTCGTTAAATTAATTTGAATAAGACTACTATACATATCAACCTAACACAACCAAACGAGATACAACCAGACACACTTTACGGCACTCTATAAGATTTAACAGCCCGCCGTATGTTAAGAACAATGAAAACAAGTGAATTGTAGTTAAAGACGTCGTATGAGTACAATTTTTCCAAAAAATACTTTTTCTTGTGAATATTATTTTTTTATGAGGAGTTGGTATCTTAACAAGTATGAAAAGACACACGAATACCATTCAGTTATTGTCTGTTAATCGGTCTAATAAAAATTAATATTTTTTTTTAAATTTTAATTAAAGGTACGCAACAATGTTATGTGGTGTTACAGGCAATTGGCTTCAACGCAGTTTCAGCCTACGTACGCACGGAGAGTCTTCCCTTGTTTCGATGAGCCTAACTTTAAAGCCACGTTTTCTGTAACCATAAGAGTCCCTGAATACTACCATGCCATATCCAACATGCCGGCTATTGAATCCGCATTAAGGTAGCAATGTTTACTATATTTGTTTACTGTTATTTATTATATTCAAGTGTTCACAACATTTATCAAATGCACATAAATATTTATAATTTATTTCTACGAAGCCAAAAATTATAAAAACTATTTCTGTACAGAAATTAATTTCTACGAAATAAAATACCATTACAGCATATTGACTGTTAACAACATTTGCATGATCCAACAGGGAGAATTCACATACAGATACAAGATTCCAGACAACTCCCAGAATGTCGACGTATCTCCTTGCTTTTGTTGTCTCCGATTTCGTGGAATGGGAGGACAGACTATCACAGAATGATGTTCTATTCAGAACGTGGGCAAGAAGAAATGCTATCGAATGGGCACATTATAGTATTCAAGTCTCCAGGCCCCTCCTGAAAGCTCTGGAGACGATCACGGGCATTGCGTACATAGACGACGCGCTGGAGCACCCGTTCGATAAAGTGGATCAGGTGGCGGTGCCCGACTTCTCTGCGGGCGCCATGGAGAACTGGGGGCTGATCACCTACCGCGAATCAATGTTGCTGTTCAACGACGGCACGGCGTCTGCGCGCAAAGGCATCGCCACCGTCATCACACACGAGCTCACGCACATGTGGTTCGGCAACCTCGTCACCACGCACTGGTGGGACGCCACGTGGCTCAACGAGGGCTTCGCGCAGTACTTCCAGTTCTACGCCACCAGCCTCGTCAAGCCGGCCTGGAGGCTCATGGAGCAGTTTGTGGTGGACCACCACCAGGCGGTGATGGGCGCGGATGCGCTGCCCACGTCGGCCGCGCTCACCTCCCCCGCCTACACGCCGGCCCAAGTGAGCGCGCGCTTCGGCTCCATCACCTACAGCAAAGGTGAGGCGATTTTTCTCTTAATTTTTTAAATTAAAATGTATTTCTCTCTCACTCTTCTCTCATTTTGTAGGTAACCATACTTATTTACTGACATTATCGCTCATATGAAATTTCGTTTTGTAAATTATGTACAAAAATGAACTGAAAATAAAAATAACTCTCCAAGATAAGAGCACTTATAAGAGCTCTCTCAATTTGACAAATATTTTGCTATTTTTAGAACTTTACTTCCTTGAATGAAACACATTTTTAACACATATTTAGAAACACTATTTTGGAAAAATGACTACTAGTTGTTATATCTTTCATATAAATTATTACTTCTTTGCGTGTATTTCTGATTTACAGTCTTCCTTTTTAATTAATCCGCGGCTAACATTGTGATTATGTCATTTTTGACCTAATTCTCACACTTAATTTTTCATTTTGTCTGCACAAGCGAGCACCAGAAATGTCGAATTAATTTCATTGTTCGGTCATTAGAGTGCAACACAAAAGGAAAACTCAACCGTCACTGCAGTTGCATTGGTAGCAGTGCAGTTGATCACTGGTAGGAGATCAGTAGCGTGACATGGGTGGGCTAGATCTGATGTCTCTCGTGAGGCTTTTCTCTACTAGAAAATTTATGGGAAGAATCATTCTCTTTTTTTTTAAACTCAGCCTTGATTTACTGACTTGTGTTATTGGATTATGTGCGATTGAGGTACACACTTATCAAAGAACATTTTCTATCTTACCAACTACTTTAGTAGTTTTAGAATACCAAATGCTGTTCTTTTCAAATGTCATGATTGTATTATAAACAATTTCTAAGAACTACTAATACAAGAAAAAACTACTAATAAAATTTGGATAAACTGTTACTAAATCAGTGGTGGAACTTAAACAGATTTACGCGTGTAATGTAATTATTCAACAATAATCGAAATTGAAGTTAAAGATGCTTCATGTAACATTTTTCTAAAACTTGTATGTTTTTATCTTAGGTGCTTCTGTCATACGGATGATTAGTGCCATCATGGGTGAAAACAAATTCCTAGAGGCGTTGCATGAATATCTTGATGAAAAGTGAGTATCGCAATGCATTTGAGAACAAAAACAATCTAGCGTACTGTGCATAAATATTCCCAGACCATTTCAAATAAAACACATCAAATACATTTATTTTACTTATTTATATTTTCAATTGCACTTTTGAACATTTCAGTAAGATTATGACCTTTCCTGCAAAATAAAATAATCCGCTGTATCTAGTGGAAGATAAGAAAACTTACACGCATGATTTTGATGCAATACGAAGTATAGTGGATCAATTGTCACAAGAACCAGTACAACATATCCATATTGTTGCAATAAGAAAAAAGAACTCTACGAAACCTTACACAAGGAAAAATAAACTAATCGTTAATGAAAAATCGTTTCATAATATTCCTATCACCACATGACTTTGTAGTTCAATATCATCCAAAATATTTTAGACTTACGTAACATTCACAAAGATAATACATACAAAGTGGTTACAGATTTTGCAGGTTTCATTTGTTTGATTAATTTTTCATTTTTGTTGAGGATTATCTTCGCAATTACTGTAACGTAGCCCACACAGCTTTATACTGAAAGTATCAATTACAAAAAAATCTTGGTAAGCTGATTAAAATGACATTTCTTCCATATACGCTTACGAATTTTGCATTCATATACAATGGCTATGTCATCTCCAATAGTGTAAACCTTATCATTACTTGTTCTTTTCAGTCTCAAAAAAATCTAATTGGATCTAATTCGAGGTTGAAAAGCGGTATACTACTTTATAAAATAACGAAGATTAAAATGCTTTTTAACTTAACACGAAACAATATTTTCTTTATACAATACGGCTTTAAGAATATATAAGGTTTGTAAGATTCATTAGATAGGATTTTGCGGCGAAAAACATGTCACCAAATATCTATACTTGTCTTCAATTTGTCGCCACTAAGAATAGTCCCCACAACACACACACACTTAGTCTCACACACCCCAACACCACATGTAATCCGTTGCAATACATTACGAATGAACACATCCTAACATCTCGTGCACAGCAGTGCGAACCTTCCAAAACCAGAATTCAGGTTCACTACGTACCCAAGATATATTTCTTGGCTTTGTTAGATTGGGTTGTTATCTACAAAATAAGATTTTAATTTCATACTATAGAGTATCATCTCTGACCACACTCATACTGTTTCTTGAGTGAACAGAAGCTAGCAAATTTTTACGATATACAATTAAATGGACACAAAAGATGTACAATTAAATGGTCTATTTAATATTCCGTGCAATTTCATTTTGTTAATACCTTTTTAGGAATATTACAATTTTACCCACCCCTAATATCACGAATGTTTATTAACTCCCAATTTAGGATCTGGTTGTTTGAAAAATGATTCGAGTTTTAATTTTTTTTCATTTTTGAAGTAATAATTTATAAAGTGCTAAGCATTCATCGCTTCTAACTAGCATTTAAGTAATCCGAAGGTTCGTTGGAAATGCTATACATCCTTATGCTCCTACTACCGTTCTAAACATCACATAACTTACGGAGGTGTTAAAAAGAAAATTAAATAAAATTGAAAATGTTTCCACTCTCTTATACGAGTATGTATTACTTTTCTCAATAGAATAAAGTTTTGTTTTTTTTGTGAACTGATTTACGATTAACTTTCTCCCTTTTTCAATTCTTCCTCTTTTTTGTTTGTTATTTCTCTATTTGTTGTTTCACCATTTTATAATTCAAGTATTCGAGGTACTCATGAATGATTTTTGCATTTTAGCCGCTATTCCACGACGATTCCCGACGATCTATTCAAGCACCTCGTAGAAAAGTTCAGCGATTCAAATCTGGATAAAATCGCTTTCGAAAACCTCCTAGAAACTTGGACAAAACAACCTGGATACCCTGTTCTCAAAATTGTGAGAAACTATGAGGATGGCTCTGCAGCCGTAACTCAGGTAATTTTACTATTCGCAATATTACTATTCCCCTTCGTGTTAATGTGATATTTTTAATCGCATATTGTCTGTTTATAATAAATTAATTTAATAAAAATCAATTTACACGATTATTTCACTGTGATTCTAAGTTGTCAAATGTAAATCTGTTTCTTGTTGGCATTTAATAATATTCATTGTCGAGGTGTGTCGATGAATCTTTCTACAATAGTTACGCAGGACACCTATGCAGGAAAGTTAACGGTTTTCAGTGATTTATAAGTCACAATCCGATAGAAAACCTCGTCACTTTTGAAAAGAGAATGATTTCTTGAGGATACAGTAAATGGTTTTAATTGGAAAAGTGTAGAGTTTTGTAGTGTATACGAAGAAGAATTCAGCAAGTTCTTACGCAAACCGGAACGATACCACGGCAAACTATTATAGTCGTACGATTATAAAGAAGTTTTCCATGGGGCATATGTAAAAAATGTAGTTAAAACCCTGTTTTGGAGGAGTTCGAGTTAGTTGCTTAGATTGTTATTAACCAATTGAGACATTTTGGGATATTCTAATACATTTTTGGAAGTTTCTGAATTCCTGTATTTTATAGCACAGATTGTCAGAATTGTATTATCTACGCAATGCTAAAGTAAATTTTAGCGATCCAGTGGGGTAAAAATGACGTGAGTTTTCAAGTGCTTTAATGAAAAGGGATATGGACTTCATTGCTGAAAGAAGCACAAAATTAGAGATATATAATTGGCATTATATTCATTATAATTTAATACAAACGTTTTTTATGAGGTCTTTCATTTGTTGTAGCTCCTCTAGTTTTCCTCTCTGTACATCATTCAACATCTTAATTCACAGACTAATGGCCATTTCTTAAAAATAAAACCCGTCTTTTTTAATCACACTTCTTAAAACGCAATATGACTTATAATACTTTTGTCATTTAAAGTTATTAACCTCGTTAAAAGAATCCAGACGCTATTGGTATTAGACTAAGAAATATCAAAAACATCGGAGTAAAATCCGGTATCCGCCTTATAGCCCAATCAAATACGATCAAAACCTGGTCATTGATGGAGAAAAACCACGGAGTTTTGAAACTTGGAATGATTGTTTGTTGGTACCCACCACACATTACACTGAAAATCCTGAAGTGTGGGGGGTGAGCCGGAGGTGGCGGGGTTGCTTTTAAAGGAGATTTTTCTACGTTTTTGCATATATTGCCTTAACTCATCGAAACTTATGTCCTACACCAAATTAAAGTAGAAACTATTTCCTACAAAAAAGTTATTATTACGCGTTGATGTAAAATTAACCCATTTAAAGTTGTAGGCTCGAAAAGTTCTTGTATTTACAAGGGTTTTTTCAAGATAGTATACGTATTTTCCTTATAATAATCATATGTTCAATACAATGAAGTATTTTTTATTTTAGCATGTATCAACAACATGTATTTGCATGCTATTTTAAGCAAAAAACATAAACATTTTATGTCTTATCAAATCTTATTTTGTAAATTCTCACAAATATCGAAGGTTATTGGGTTCGATATTACCTGGGGTACAAACAATGATGTGTTTATTTTATAAGGATCGAGTAGAAATATTTGGTAAAGGATTGTGTACACTGCCAACATATAAATTACCAAAACAATATTCGAGTACAAATACCGTAAATGAAGTAATCACGTTTACTCCGTACATAGAGGAACAACTAAACCTGAGTGCCAATGACGAAGGTCACACTCAATTATTGTCGAAGGACTTCAATGATTAAGGAATTGGTGAAAGCCCCATTATACTTTTTTGGGGGCATGAAACGTGCAGCAACAAAAATGTATTCCGACTTTGTTGAATTTCGACCAAATGCAGAGTCGAATTCTCAAAAGATGCTAACAGGTCATAACTGGAGAAGAAACATGGAAATTTGAGTGCCGCCTGGAAACGAAGATTCAGTCGCCCAAATGAGAGCATCCTGAATAGCCAAGTCTAAAACATGCATGGAAAATTTGATATAATTTCAAGGTTATGCTCACTGTTTTCGTGGATTTCAGTGGCGTAGAGCAGAATCATTTCTTGCCACCAGGTTGTACAGTCTCTTCATGGTGTTTGCAGGAGTCACTCCGAAGAAAACACCCGGATTTTTGACCAAACAATTCATGGTAGTTACATCACAATGATGCACCTGCTCACACTTCACATGTTCGTCAATTTTTAGCCAAACATAACACCGTTCTGATGCCTAAGCTTCCGTATTCGTCGGACATGACTCCCTATTACTTTGTCCTATTCCAAAAGCTTCAGAAATTCTCGAAAAAATGATTTGCCAACATTGAAGAAATAAAAACAGAATCGCTGAAGGACCTAAGGCCTTATCGAAAACTGCGTTTCAGACGTACTTTGAGAACTGAAAAAACTTTGGCGCACATGTATTATATCTCAAGGGAACTATTTTAGAGAGAACAAAATCAATATTAACGAAGTTTTGCATACTTATTCATCGTAAGATTTGATACTACAAAAGACGTGAAATATCCGAGTTTCAATTAATCGAGACGGTCATTAGGAGAAGCAAAAAAATAATTTCATTGCACAACAGTAGATTCCATTAGTGATTTTAGGAATATTGGGGATTTGTCAAATCCGTAATCATTGGGTTCTCTCTTGAAACATTGAATGTGTCGTTTGTAAAACATCGACTCAAATGAAAGAACTTAAACTGTTTCCTTACAAAGTGAGGTCTGTTCAGGGATTGCAATTATATAATCACATTTCCGCATCATGTGGGGCGGGTTCATTGGCGTTCCAATGATCGATATGACAATATAGGAGAGGAGTTCCCGGAACTTCGTGAAGTTCAGTGAGCAATATGACGTAGGCAGCTGGCGAACCACCGACATCTTCCAAAATACGTTGCTTCTTTGTTTTCTTCGATTTTCAATGAACAATGAGTTCCACATTTCTAAAGCATGTATTCTGCTCTGCTATATTCACAATGCTCTCAACAAAGTGAATTTTAAGTTTTTAGTCTAATTTATTGTTATATTCTATAATTTAGAAATTTATATTTTATGTTTTATTTCACTCTATTCTATTTTCATACTTCTATTTCGTAACTCTAACTTCAACGTTAATCATGACTACTAGTCAGTGTATTGATATCTTCATCAGTCATAAGCGTTATTGAAACGAAACAAGTCTTTTTTACAACCTCGGGTGAAATATCCTCGGGTTTTTGTTCTGGGTCGATTATTAGAACACTTATAACCCCCTTGGTACATAAATATTATTTTTATTGATATGTTATTGCTTTTTTATTGCCTCCGATACGAAGCTCCATATACACTGCATTACTTATCTGGATCGCGAAGATCGTATTTACGATGGAAATATGAATACATGCGAATTATGTTGCATGCTCTCTTATGGAAGTAATTGTGAGAGGAAATTGTGGGAGGGAAATAAGAAACGAGAAACCGAGTGAAGTCAAGCAAACAAAAGTATGTTGGTTGTGTGAGATACAACTTGTAACAATATAAAACATAAATTACGTACGCACTACAATCTTAACAAATGCTGGAAGTTTTGTTCCCGTCACTTGTTTTTCTTTCGTGGCGCACTGTAGTTTGAACACGTTCCGATGAACGGGAAAACACAAATCTGAAACTCAATTCGTTTGTTGACACATCATTGAATTGCCAACCTGAAAATAGACATCAAGCTTCGGAAATAATTTGAACAAATCTTTACCCAGGCACGCTTCCTCCTAAAGAGTCAAACGACTCCAGACCCCACACTCTACTACGTCCCGCTCACGTGGGTGGGGCCGGGAGGAGACTTCTCGGCCACAGCGCCCAAGGCCTACCTGGCCCAGGAACAGACTCGGACAGTCACCGGCTTGCCAGGGCCACAGCAATGGGTCATTTTCAACGTGCAGGAAACGGGTAAGCAATAAAGAGCAAATTTTGCATCGGAGGAAGTAGAAATCACATAAGTTCATTGTTATACTAGAAAAAGAAATATTTTTTCAAGAATATCTCCATATTTGTATAGTACAAAAAACTTTATCGAGAGCTTGAGTTCACATCTTTCAACCGTTTGGCTATTTCAAATGTTGGTTGATCACCGCAAAATACATAACACAACACGCAAAGACAAACAAATATCCTTGTTGTATATTAGATTAGATTTA
>BOPP01000005.1:8521781-8604360 GCA_017312745.1 Gryllus bimaculatus | reverse complement strand
AGTACAAGAATTCCCTGGACCACGCAGAACGTGCTCTTCTAATGGCTGGCCTTGCATGCCCTCACGATGAAGACCTCCTGAAAGAGTGAGTGTTCGTTGATTTTGCGTTACCTGAGTTGACACAACAGTACCTTGATAAAATTTTCGACATTTATTTCAAATCTTTGATTTTAGAAATTAATCGAACTTAGAAATGCTCCCCTGTAAAATTATCAGTTTCTGGTTTGTGACTAACTCTCACAGCCTCGTATAAACTAAACGTATTAGTGTTAAAGAAGTTATATCGTAACTAATTGTATCTTCAATAAATCATAAATCACTTATAATGTTTTGCATGAAAATGAATTATGAATTGAAGTAGGTACTAACTGAAAAGGCGAGACTGCAATGTAAGAGACTTGGTACATCATTGTTCGTATCCCAGACGTTTTACAGAGTTTTATTGAGAATTAACAATATCAAAGAGTGCAATTAATTGATTTTCATGTGTGTCTCTAAAAGAAACACTTTTTAACATGAAAGGAGGGGGATGTTCGCACTCTATCTCCGTGATCACTTCTTATTTGATAGGCAAAAGCATCATTGATCGAAACGAAATATTAAGAAATTCCAACGTCTGTCTTAGGCTCTTGGGGTACTCCATCCAAGGAACGTTCATCCGAAAGCAGGACGCAGCCAGCGTCTTCTCCTCCGTCTACGGCAACTCCGTCGGCGTCGAGGTGGCGCTCAACTTCCTGGACGAGCACTTCGACCAAGTGGAAGAATAGTGCGTAGCAATAAGTCACATTTATCTCTGCTCAAATTAGCACACGTAAAAATTGATTTAATAATTTGTCATTCATCTGTTTTTCAGCTATGGTTCCATGGGTGCTATTAACAACATTGTCGTTGGAATAGCTGGTCGTCTTACCACGCAGGAACAAAGAGATAAAGTATGTAATAAATACCATACAAAAAGAAAAGTTATTTTCTATTATGTAAACCACTTTTTATACTTGTGACATGAATATATAAAACGTATATTTATATCGAGGGTACCTGATAAGATTATAGATACTGTTAAGATTTTAAAGAATACCGTATGATAAAGTAACCTACGGATTACAACTGTTATCCTAGAGATGGCACGGAAAACTGTGAGTACATACACCTGATAACAATATGATTACGATAGGTCATCTCCAAACATAATTTACGAAAAAAGCCTAATTTGGGGGTTTATATATTTATAAATATTTATTAGTTTGTATTTAGTTTTAAAATACAGTCGAAGGTTAAGGTAAACTTCGGGGGACTAACATTTTTGGTTCACTATATCCGATGATGTCTAGATAAAGAAATAGTTTCTCCACAATCACTGATATTAATATCGAGAAAGCAAAATACAATAACAGCACGAACCGAAAGTTTTAATATCTTTATTTGAACTTAAAAAATTGATTATTTTCAATAAATTCAATTATTTACTATGTTTTTTTCGCACATTTTTCTTCAATAATTTCTCTAGATCTTCCCCAGGGTTTGTGCTCTCTCTATACTTCATTTCACATTGTCCACCATCTCTAAGTATCGTAATGCGGTCTTGACACCCTTCAATGCTTCTTACACTGTTGGAACACCGCCTCACTTTCCGAACGCCCTTTTACTTGCTTCACAGCATACTAGACACTTTCAGTAGCAGCATGGCACAAGGGCCAATGAAACGGACCGTGTTTTTCAACAGAATTGATTTTTTTTCCGGCGGGTGTCGCTCGGCTGTGGGGCTGTGGTAGTCGCGCGTTTCATGTCGCCTATGTAGAACCCATGCGTTTTGCCCTGCGAAATCTCAAGCAGCATCGAGCTTCAAACCGAAGCAAGCAGTCACGCGTCGTAGCCGCCGCCTGTAGAGGCCCAGGCCGGTCTTTGTTTCTCAATTGAAACTGGCACAAGGTCATCAGTAGGCTCCCTATTGCGGATTCGCTATTTCTACCTCAGGAGAGACTTCTTGGATTATGATCTTTGGTCGACATTTTCCCAAGCTGCGTAGTGTTAGAATTTGTGACAGTGTGACGATATTTTTTTTCAACGAAGTAATTAATTTCCAGGACGATATATTACCTACTATCACTATAGCCGAGGTTCATAGTTCACCATTACTGATGGTGCTTATTTGTAAAGTAAGTGAAACGTGTCCAGTGACTTAAGTTCGCTACACCAGAAAGTTCGCTATACCCGAGTTCAATGTAACCGGAGTCGACTGTAATTGATATCAGCTGACTTACGAAACGCCGTACTCGTGGTACTGATGGCGACCGAGAGAGTACGCAATTCATAAATGACATACACCGATGACCCTAATGACATGATTATACACGTCGCTTCTCCAATCATAATTTACGAGAGACTAGTACGTTTAATCTTGGTATGTTTGGTACAATGAGTATAAGGATTTCTATGGAAAATAGAAGAATGAGGTGTAACGATATACCTTAAATGAGTGGGAAATGAGGACAGTAGAGACAGGATAGCAAGGTTAAGAGTTGAAAACGAGATGAGAAGTAGCGGAGGAAAGAAGATGACAGGAGATGTAGGATTTGCAAAGGAGATGCGGAGGCAGGGAATCAAGTCATTGAGGGATTCTGGAGAAGTGGGAGAATGAATAATGAATAGAGAAGGTTCAGTCTGGTAGGGATATATTATGTGACGCTGGAAGTGAAGAGGGAGAAAAAAGAATACAGAAACTAAGGGTGCGGAGGCTCCGAAAGGCTCGATACGGCACCCCGTAGCACTACGTAATAAAACAATTTATTTCCAACATTTTATCAGTTCCTAATTCCCCCTTCCCCGTTTTAAATAATACTTTGGTGAATTGATATACATTTGGAAAAGAAGCTCTCCTAACAAACTGACAACCCTGAAAGTGCCTTCAAAATAATATTAATTGTTATTTTGTTCTATCATTAAATTTTACAATTTAATTCTCCTTGAAGCTATCGTTGTTATTTATTATGTAGAGAAAAATTGTGGGCATATTGTAAATAAAAATATTACAATTGCGAAAAAAGGGCCAAAGAGCCGGCCAGAAACATAGTTACACTCCCATTGCATTTAGGACTGGACCACGTCTATGTTAAAAAAGGAAAGATAATAGATAATGTTGGAATAGAACACGGAAGGAAGAAAAAGTTTTGTAAGCTTTAATCCCTATATAGCTAATCGAGTTGAAACTGCTTGAGTGTGCGGATGTCCGCGATGTCTGCGCATTTCCCGTCACTCGCGCCAAGACACTTTCTGGCACCATCGTCAGACGTATTCGACGCGCCTCGTCTCCGGAATATTCTTTCGGATCCGGCCAAGAAAATTTCCAAATAAATTTATAACAAGCAGTTTTTGGCCGCTGCGATCTCAGTGATGATCAATGTTAGGAATCTAACCAACAACTCCGAAAATCGTGATCTATGTAGGCGCGGCGTTTTGATAAATACCACAGTACGCAAGACTTTTTACTTAGCCATAATTTTCTTCACGACGTTGGTCACACTAATGTTTATTCCCAAGTCAAATCGCGCTGGCAATTCTGATTTTCAATGTCAGATTCGAATTCATCATATGTAAAAAAAAAATAATTTACCGAAAGTCTACGAACAGTATTGCCTCGGAGCTAATTGAACCTTGAACAATTTTAAAGTGAAAAAACTCGTGAGTAATTGCTAGAGAATGAATGGAGTCGACTCCCGAACTTCGCACCTTTTACGTTTTACGCGTAAGTCGCTGCAACCTTACCGATTTTTCGAATGAATGAGATTACCAGATGATTCTCATTAAACTTAACTCGCCATCTTATTTACATCAACATATAAAACAGTTGCCTTTTATTCATAAGATCGTCATGCAACGCTTGACTTCACATCCAAAACGAGCAATTGCAGAAATAGAATGAACTTGAATTAGGACTGAGTTTGGTCCAAGTTTAATCTCTTCAAAATTTACGAAGAAAACATAAAAAGTTTTAATAAAATGCTGGGGGAAAATCAAATGTATAGTTGTTATAAAAGATGTTGTGGACAGAACTTTCGAACTAATTGGGAAGGGACTCTAATATTTTTGCTTTTAACATTGATTCTCATGCAAATGCCGTTATGTGCTTATTAGCACAAAAAGCATAAAAATGTAGTGTGTGGTTAAAATTTAAACTATACATCAAAATCTGCAAATATTTTTTACGGCAATTACAATTTTGAAATTGCAATAAGATCGAAATCATATCCCGTATGGAGATAACACACAAGACCCATTGTGGGATAGACCTTTTTGAAACGGGTAAAACACTTTATTAGCTACTACATTCATTGGTGAGTTCAGATGGCCAGCATACCATATTTAAACAAAGATTAGCATCAAAGAAATGAAGAATGAAAGAAATTGTCAAACACATGCGAAACTATTGTTAAACAGTTTATACCCGTCCGGCGACGCCACATTTAGCTAGTTATAATTAACTCAATAGTTTTAACATTAAAAAATTTATTTCATTAAATAACTTAAAAAATTAACTAACTACTTCACTAAACTTTACAACTTTGTTCCTCCCTACGTTATTTATTCACTTCTTTCCGGAACTGCATGTAGTTCACTTATCGACAACAACACGTAACCTATACGCCATTAACTGGACGTAACATGCAGTCCCCGTTAAGCATGGCTACATATACGGTGAAAATAATTTCATCTGTCGAACATTTTCAAAGGCATTCGTGTTATGAAAAATCTTGTTTTTCTAATACGTTCTGTTTTTTGTTCATTTTTATTTTTATGGAATTCCAACTGCCATTTTGCTTGTGAGTAACTTAAATTTCTTTACAATAGACCAGTAAGAATTCATCCTACTTCGTTTGTTGTAGATGAAAAACTTCGGTTGACAAGCACCGCACAGCCTCGGCGCTACAGCTGACGCAGCTCTCGCAACCGTCGCGAAAAATCTGGAATGCTGCCAGAAACCCACGGAGAAAATCCATTTTTCAACGCACTCATTCCAACAGAGCCGCCGACGACACAGAGCCCGACTGAGCCGTCGACGACACAGAGCCCGACAGAACCGTCGACGACGCAGAGCCCGACACAGCCATCGACGCCCAGCACCACGACTGACGACGCAGGGAGCCTTCGTGCCACTACACTGGCCGTGCTGGTGCTTGCTATGGCAATCCGAATGCTCTAGCAGGTGGACCACAAAAATTATTTAAAGTCAATCCGAAAGCAATAAAAAATAAATCAAAAATACAAAAAACAAAGATAAAAGTAAATACTTCATGGAATACTTTTCTCCAACAATTTTATAAAAATAGCCAGAAACTTACAACAAATTTTAGTTTTTTTTAATTATTCACCCATCCAACTTGACGCTGTAAGAAACCATGGGTCTTTGCGGTTTTAGAATTTGAATACGTTGGTCTTAGTACAATATTATGAACTATTCTTAAAATAAAGACTAATGTGGTTTAAAATCACTCTCCTGTGCGTAATTTTGTTTAATTCATTTTGTTCATCATTCACGTTGACTAAAATAACGTAGTCTAATATATTCAGTAGGGATGCATATTTTTGCGAGACCTACAAGGAATCGTGTATGTACTGTGAATATTGTTGTTTGTGATGAAAAGTTAATGAATGTGAAATGAATTAAATAAAATATTTACTGATTGTGAGGCATTCTCATCTACTTCCTTGTTTTTTTCATTTTCAGTAATATAGAATCATAATTAGAATCTACATATTAAGAACATAATTAGAATATGAATTAAATTACAGTGTCTGTCACACTAAAATGATATAAATTAACTCAGAAAAAATCTTTTTAGACGCTTATATGTATATTTATGTGATATATGAAGTCAATAAATTAGTTATACATTTTTCTATCTCTCTGACTATGGCAACCTATCGAGCTGCATAATCGATTATTATGAGTACTGAGATTTAGCGAAGATTTTATTTCCTCGTATCAATGTCATATAAAGAGAATACTATATAATTCTGTAGAATTATATGCCAATATTTCAGCAGCCTTTTTTGAGACCCTGATAGACTAAGGGGATTTTTCTTGCTTTCAATAAATACGTTTTAAATATACTTAACTTGGAATTTAATTTCGAGTTCTCGTTGTATTTTGATTCAAGAAATCATTATAATATCAGTTTCCTTGTTGTAATGTATCAAAAATGGGGTGTGCAATATTGGGGCGCGGAATTCTGCCATTTGGGCCGATAAAGGTATGAAAGAAAAAACATTTTTCAGGGTCACGCTCATTGGATCGAATCCGTGGTTTTCTGGGATGATTTGGCTCCAGTAATCACCAGAACTTACCTTTTTCTAAAATCAGTACAAATACTGATGACTTCTGAAACAAATGCACAAGAGCTTTATTTCTGAACATCTTGCAAATGTGATTTTATAATGAAAAATGCCAGAGCATACTTTCTTCATTTCTCAATTAACAGGTACTCAACCATGCTCACTGCTTGTGTTTGAACTCTTTCAAGTAGGGACGAAAATGTCAGGAAGAGTCGACGCGTTGCAGCCTGCTGTTTTTGCGCGCTTTCGCGGTGTCCATCGCGATCTCACTTACCAAACTTTTCAGTCAAATGAATGTACATCGTTTTAATATTTCCTTCAAATTTAATACTTTTAAAATTATGGTTCGAGAAACTCCGAGAAACTGAAAAGCCTGTTCACGGATCTTCCGATCTCTCTTCCGATCTTCGATATTTACTCAACTTTTTGATCTAGACTGACACTAACAATCATCCATTCGTTCTTCATCACAGATGTACGTTCGACCACCTTTAAACTACCGACACTGTTTGCAGATGTGCTGATCGGCTCTTCGTCATATACTCGCACATCTGTGAAATGTATACGAATGTGGGATCTAGAGTACGGGAACTCTTGTTGACTGCAGGGTGGCTTGTTTTCGCCAAAAATCTCTCCCTGTGATTCCTTAATTTGCGATGTGCCATCGTACTCTACAAGGCCTGCACAGCGTTTTGCACTTTGACATCGAGAGTCGCGTGCGAGCCTGTAAAGCGCAAATGCGTAGAAATTTGAAAGATGGGGATGAGCAAAAGTTCTAGGAGTGGGTCTAGCAATTAGAGTGCGCAATTAGAGCCATAGCGCGTAAATTGAAAGAGCAATCGACGAAAAAATTAAGGGCACATACAATTCAAGTAACATTGTATTTTGTAATATATTGGAAATGTTTGTTGTCGATATATGGTAATGTGAAATATGATACTACTACGAATTATTCATATTTCATTTGGACACCAAATATTGTAATTGTTTGTAGGGCTGATAATGTAATTCGCTTTGCTTCGATGTAATCACAAATATAGTGTTTTGCTAAACACGAAATTATGATAATTGTTGTTGTTTTGCTCGATGATGAATAAACTATTTTTTATTAACTATGTTCAAATAATAAAGTGGTTCTCTCAGTGCTAAAACGTATTATTCTTTAAAAACCATAATTTTTTTGCTATAATTTCTGTCGAAAGTGTATTATATATTTTTTATATAAAATCAACTAACTCTATTTATCATTTACGACATGGTATAAAATATTAAGCGCTTTGCATTCTAAGGCCCATGATAATCTAATGATTGCGCGCCATTGGTAGCATAACTTCAGAGAGGTTTGCTTGTTCAGATTTATAATGGGGGAAAATGGTAACAAATATATATGCTGCTAAAAATTACCCCTTCTTGCAATTGCCTATATTCCTTTTTTACGTCTATCTTGAAAATTGCTTTCATCATTTTCTTCATTTCTCTATCATTTGGATATTATAACATTCCTGGTGAGCAATGAATTATTAAATTATATGTTTTGTTAGTTAGAATTAAATAATAAAGTTTTAAAAAACGCCACTGCTTTAAAATATTGTTTAAGAGTCACAATGAGCATCAACTAAAATATTACGCACAGTGGTGGAAACAAAGGTGGATACGCAGCTGTGTACAGAGCCACGTAAACAGTGAATTATGGTCCTTGCTGCTTCAAATACGTGACATCACCCATTTAAATACGAGTGAGTAGGTTAATAATTCCACAGGTGGATCACTGCAGTCACCCCGACATTCAATCCACGCGCCGCGTCGTGCAACGTCAGTTTTCTCCCCTCTCCGAAAAGCATCCTACCCCCACCACTTGCACTTTCGGCTCCCTCGCGGGCAGACGCTTGGCTCGTAAGTGCAGGACTAATGGATGCCTGCGGGAGCAGGCGTTGTGCAGGTCTGTTCTACTCAAATAAATCATATCATATAACGTTTAAACATCTCGATTACCATGCATCTTAATGAAACTTTACATTTTCTCTTTTCTACTTTAAACATTAAAAATGTTTTTTTGCCGGTCCGGATGGCCGAGGTCGCTAAGGCAGTAGTGCCGTAATTATCTCGGACCGAAGGATCGCGGATTTGAGTCCCGCCTCGGGCATGGTTCAATTGTGTTCGTCCTCCACGATATGATGATAATAGGGGGTATCATCATCATATCGTGTCATCCTCATATTTACCATACCCTTAATGGTCGCTAATGACCTAGAAGAGGATGCGACCTTACATAACAAAAAAATTGACAATTTTATATTTTATCTGGCGTTTTTTTTCGTTTTATGAGCTGCCCTGAAGAGTTTGGACGCTTTACGCTGCAGTTCATTACGCCCATGTGGCCCCATGCCATGTGTCCCTCGGTGGCGCTTCTCAGCGGCAGCACGTGAAGAAATCCGGGATTTATCCGCAGCACTGCCATGTGACTACATTTGAAGGGTCCGCCGAGGCGATGGGTTTTGAAGGTCCAATCACCTCCGGTTCCTGAAAAATGCTGAATCATTAAGTACATGAAAAGAATCCATTCCTACTGATAAGCAAACTCCCGGGCCAGACTTCTTCTCTCCGAAGCTACTACGGAAAAATGCGACATTTATTTTTCTAGAATAACTTGCATAACTGCGTTCATTCACTGACTGAACGCCACGGCATGAATTGTTAGTAAGATGATCCGATAGATCAAACCCACACTGTATTGCCTGCGTTAAAATTTATCAAATAAAATTGCGAGATATTTGCGAAGCAATGGGAAAAATCACTCTCCTGTTGATGCCCGAGAGGCACAAAATAGCACTTGCATTTATATTGTCCGAGAGTCTACTTCTCCTGCTGTTTATACCAGAAACTTCGTTGGCGTTTCCATGTCTGTCACGTGTGGGAAGGATCAGTGTTTTTCAGAACACTTGTCCGTCTGTCCACCTGCCAGCCGATCCGCCTGTCCGTCTCTCTGTACGTATTTCGGTCTGGCTCTCGAGGCCGAATTCATAGTCGTCATTTACACCGAGAGTTCCCTTAAGTACACGAATCGTATTCATAAACAGCCCTTGACTGAAGTCTTAAGTGAGCACTCATTCCTATAAGGGAGGCAGCCTGCTCCCTTAAGTGTCCCTTATGGCTCCCTCGCATTGTCAGACTTAACCAATTTAGGTTATACGTTTACGCGGCGTACTATTGAATTCGTTTTCTGGTGTTCGTATAGTGTAGCTAGTTAAAACGTTCCATTTGTGAAACGTTATGGAAAACGACTTCCAAGATAATTTTGAGTTTTATACTCAACACATCTTGCGAAATTCAAAGAGATGTATTAAATATATGAGCAACCCATTGGAAATGTACAATGATAAACAATTCCAAAAGCGGTTTCGTTTCAAGAAAACTACTGTATTGCATACACTTGTGCATGATCGACGAAGTCCCAATGACCAAAAGAGGTCTGCCGATTTCCCCCTTATTAAAAGTTCTCGTTGCATTAAGATTTTATGCAACTTCGTCCTTTCAAATATGTTTCCAAAATATTTAACTTTTATTTATTACTGATTTATAAGATCTATTATAAGTAATTATGAATTTGCAATATGAATAACAAGTGAAATAATTTAAATTGTTGTAAAATGGAATTTATGTTTATATTATGCGTGGTTGACATTTTTATTACATGATATGTTAATAATCTATTACCAATATTGCCAGGCCTATGTTCATACCATTTACATTAGTTATACTAAAGCATAAGTTAACGTTGTGGAATCAATTGAAACTGATATTAAGTATTATAAACACAACAAATGAGGGAGACAAGTGGTCGCAGCGCGTGACGTCAACTCGACGTTGGAGTGTCCGCCCCCTGTTAAATTGGACGCCCTTTGCACAAGATGAAGTGCGTGTGTAAACTCGGTTGCCAAGAACTTCGAAGCAGCTGCCGCCAATGCCATGTTGTCACATTTCCCTTCCGCTGAAAGGAACACTCATTCCGTGGTCTTAAGGAACGTCTATGAAATACGAGCGCCTGTAAGTGAACACTTATTTTGAGAAAGCACTTACCACTTAAGGGTTTGCGTATCCTATAAGTGACGACTATGAATTCGGCTCTCGATCTCCGTCTCGGACGGACTCTTGGTGCATATGTCGACCCGACGCTCGTTCCGTCTCTCGTCCCGCCTCTTGGTCCTTCTTTCATTCTCAGTCCGTCTCCCTCCTCTGCCCATGTAGTATGTACGTTGTATGTTAGTAGTCGTAAATATATACATACATAGTACATACATGTATCTCCATATTAATGTACTATGTATATATCTATAAAAATGCATGTTTATATGAACTGATGGCTGGATGACGCATTGTAGATGGATGTACCGCGCATTACTGTCAGATTAGAATTATTTATGCCGGAACTAGGCAAATACGTCAGAAGAAGGACCTAGTTGTGCTGCTACGGAATTTATTACGATATTTATTTTGAGAGGGTAATTTATGTAATTCAACCGTGCCATTTTGCAACATTTCTGGAAAATGGCTGTATTGTTTTCTTCTTTCCCCCCTACATTAGAACAAGGTGCATTTATACATAAATGCACTTTGTACGGTGTACATGTGCATAAAAGCACATAAAATATGGTAAAGTGTCGATTTTCATAATAACCGTTGAAAGTTTATAAATTGCAACCATTCATATTTATTTTTGAACCTGTCTGTACAGCTCCGGTATTAAAGCCAGAAATCTCTGTTTCCATGCAATTTATACTGTAACCGTTGCCTATCTGTGGTCGAGACAACAATGCTACATTCAAATAGCGCGGGCAAATTCTTCTGCAAGATGTTGGGAACCCGTATTTATATACATTCTGAGACATTTGAATTGTACTGTCCGTGCCGACCGACGTGGTAGGGAGCGTGAGAAGGTTGGAAGATGCGAGAGAGGAAGGACGGAAGAAAGTGTGCTATTGGTGAGTGATTGTGAGTGTTGTGAGAACGAGGAAGACAAACGGACACTGAAGCTGCTGCGACGAGGTTTACGGGCGTCCATTTTCTTACACTACATTGCCGTGTAAGAACCCGGATCTGCGCGGAGACGTATATTCGGCGACACCAGCCCGCTGACCGTCGCAAGCTTCGTTGGGTGAGGCAAGGCTCTGAGAAGAGGTCGGTAAGAATTGTCTTTCATATATATTTTCTTCTTATCTTTCACCACGAACGTACCATGACTGCGAGAAGTATTCAAGTTCGCTCAGTTCTCAAAGACGTAGAAGGCTCTTGGCATTATTTTCGTAGTGCCCAAGCCACTCCTTTAATGTGTGCGATCAGTGGTTGCATGTTATTGCATCCTCTAGTGTAAATAGCGTTCATTAGGCCCTGTGTAAGAAAAAGGTAATTGCAGAGAGTGACAAGAGAATGTCATAAACAGTGCTCAGAATGTTCATGTAACTTTAAAGAAAGAGAATCCAAAGAAAGAATTTCACGAAGACGTAATGAATTGTAATTTGACTTCACAAATGTCAAGGACTTGTGTAAGAAAACTAAATATTCATGTTAAATGCAACTCGCAGCTTGTAGTCAGCTATATTGTTAAATAACTCCTAAACGATGTGTTTTAGGGCCTTAAAAACTAAAATGTTGAGGCCTAAGGCCACAAAGAAAACTACATATGTAGATATTCTTTGACACTTTTAAATTTCTGCTGGTTTGGCACTTATCGATACAACCAATGCCACCTATATTCCAATCCTCGGTGACCATCTTTGTAACGTCACGCTTAGAAAGTCTAGAGACATCTTATCATATTATATTCACGCTTTCTATATAAACCGTGGTTTGCGTAGGCTGGCGAGGTTTATTTGCATAATTATTCATTCAAGATTCTCACTCGCAGCAACAACTAGAAGTACTATTGAGAGTTGCTTCATACCGATGAAGATTATTTCTATGCGTGTATTGAAAACATTCATTTAACGTTTTGTCGACGTCTAAAAGTGCAGTGTACCTAATTGTGGAGGTATGTGGGAGTACATTGAAAAGTGGAGACGTTTCTGGTTAGGTTTTTTTGTATTTTACCTGTACCAGTATTTTCTTTATCAGCAGTGATTCGGTGAAACTTTCAAGTCTGTGTGTTCATTCACGCAACTTTCTCAATAGTAAAAAGCTCTTTTAATATTTTTGTGATTATCTCGAAAACCTAACTGTCAAATATTATTAAATTATTTTTTCAAATATTTTTAAGGGAGTATTGTGAATTGTTCCTAGAAATCTCTCTATAATAATGAATAAATCTCTAGTGAAACTTTCTTTTCCTCGTCAATTGCTTTGTTTTTTATTTTAATTTTATATGGTGTTAGTACAATGGAAGTTACCTCTATACATTTTTAAACAAATAAATGCATATAGTTAATAACTTTCCCTCTTAGAAGGGAAATAGAAGAATAGGGAACTGTGTGGGGTTTAACATGCGAGAGTTTTTGCACGGATACGCGGAGGTAGTAGGGGAAAACGTGTGCTATGGCACAACACATAGAACAAAACTTTAAATTAACTAAAGTAAACTATCTTGAGAGAAGTGAACAACGAAAAACGCGCTATCCGACAATACTTCGTAAATTAATTTAAAAAAGCAACCAGATTTAATGTTATAGCAAGACTAGTGCAAGTCATTCGACAACTGCCAACGATCACAATTCAGACGCACTCTTTAAATGTTGGCGGTACCGAAGTGAAGTCCAGGCCTACTGAATTCTTTCAAATGCTAACAAATAATATTTACTTCTGAAAGGTGAAAATGTCAGTTTCATTATTTTTTGACTCGGAATTGCTTTTCTTGAAGTACGTAAGAACGCAGAAAATAATTCAATACTTTTTAGTATACTATGGTAAAGGAAATGATCTCAACAAAAGGTTTAATAATTTATATTATTTTCCAGAGTTAACTTTCGGGAAAATGCTTTTCCCATCCTCAGTGGATCTCTAGCAAGGAGGATAAATGGAAACATTAACACAAGTTGTACACAAAAAAAGCGGAGGGCACAGTGAATTTAGTGAAATAAACAAACAAATAATATCATATAAATACAAATTGAAAAAACTTGGATCACTTGGGCAACGTGGATCACCCATGAATGTTCACAACATGGTCAAAAAATATGAAAACTGCCAAACATGCTGGTTACAGCTAGGTGACAGCCATCTTTTGGAATGGTAGAAGAGGAAGCCTACCAATTGAGGTAAAGAGGGGGGAATAGAAGAGAAGAAATGGTAGTCATAAACAGACTTGAAAAAGTGCCTGCTTTACATACAGGAATGTAAAACAGAACAGAAAATTAGGATTGAGCAAGATTCTAGAATTTTAATTATATAATTGACTAGATAAAGAGATTGCAAAAAGAGGGGAAAAGGTCAAAAGAATGATTAGGGGCTAGTTAATAAAATATTTTCAAGGAGACTGCTTTTAATCAAGGAATGTTCATTCAAGACAGAAAAATTAGTATTTTTGAAAAGTTTTATAATTTCCAAGTTCTCCAAAATGTTCATTTTTGTGCCTTAGTTGACAAGGTGAAGGATTTTAAAATTGTAATTGGGGTCAAAGGAATGGTGAAATTCAATCAAATGATTGGCAAAGGTGGAAGTGTCTAAATTCCCACTGAGGAGGGGAAAAGTTAACTGTGGAAAATAATTAATAAAAATTATTAAACGTTTTGTGAAGATTATTTCCCTTACCAAAAAAATATTATGAATTACCACAAGATATCTGCTACCACTACGGAATTTATTTTTTAGTATACAAATAATTTTTCAATTTTCGCACCTTAGCAAACTTGCGTCTTGCCCCCAAAGCCCCCACTGTTTCTCATAACAAATCCAGGAAATTTAAATAATTTTGCAAAGAATTGGATGTGTGCTTGCCCGATCGTGTATTTTCTCATGAAAAACTTAACTTGGCTTTCTCAAGAGTAAAAATCCTTTTCTAATATTTTTGTGACTATCAAGGAAAGCCAAAACTAATTGTCAAGTAAGATTGAATGATGACTTCAAACGTCGTTTTTAAGGATGTGTGAATTGTTCGAACAACATATCTTTGATATAATACTGAATAAACATTTATTGACAATTTGTTTCCAACATCAAAATCCTTGTCTTTATTTTTGTTGTATGAAGATACATTTATACATTTTTTAACAAATAAACATATTTCATTAACAACTTTCCTTCTTAATAGAACAGATAGGGAAATTTATGGAGAAAAGGTGGGGAATAACATGCGAGAGTTCTCGCTCGCTAGTAAAATAAAATTGTACTCCCTACTGTAAAAAATCTAGTTCAGACGAAGCGTACTTTTCATATAATTCAGAGATTAGCATTATAGTAACATGGTATAATTTTCTACACGTGATACGAAATGTTTAATAATACCGAAAGTCTTAAATTATCTTTGCAGAATGCATTATAAAAACATATTTCTTTACAAGACAGGTCCGTAGTTCACTTATTGCCGTTTCATATACAAGGATTAAAGAGCGACCGCGCCCTGCTCTGCCCCACCCGGCAGGCGCGATAAAACGTCCATACATAACCCTCCGCGACTCGGCAGCCCGAACTCGCCAACGAGGATGTCGCCGCATGGGCTCTGCGTCACCAGCCGCTGGTGCTGGCTGGTGATGGCGCTGGTGGCGCTCACCGCCACGGACGCCGCCCCGCCACGGCTGGACGCCGCACCGGACAACGTCGGCTGCACGCTAGACAACCCGTTCCGTCTGCACCGCTCCGTGCTGCCGTCTCAGTACAAATTGCGCCTCGTCCCCGATTTGGACGGCGACTCGTTCGAAGGCCACGTGGATATTCGGGTGCGGGCTGAGGAAGCGGTTGGTAAAATCAGGCTGCACGCGGAGAGAATAACGCTTCTGACCGCCCGAGTGACTCGAGTTAATGACGCGTCTTCGGGGAGCCTTTTCAGAGGAGTAGTTTATTGGTCTGACTGTGAAATGATTGAAATTAACCTGGCGGAAGATCTTGTGGTTGGGGAGGAATACGACATTTCAATGGACTATCACGGTGAATTGAGAGATGATATGTATGGATTTTATGTCAGCACATACACTATTGGTGACGTTAAAAAGTAAGTACGGTTTAATGTTATTGCACTAACTTATCTTCGGCAGAGCTATTCAATCCTTCGGAAGAATATTGAAAACAACTTATTTTCTTCACGTGAAATAAGTCAGAAGATATGAAAAATGTAAAAGCATGAAAATATTATTTGAATTATTTCAGTTTAAATTATGAACCATTATTTAATTATTATATTAATTATTAAATTTATCCTGCTTTTATTTACGGTTCTTTCAAAACCTTAATTATTTTTAATGTTATATAAAAATAAGAAAAAGAAATACATCTAAAGAATCAGAAAATGTAATGTCATTTTTGGAATTTAGTGTTGGATTTAGTAAGGAAAGTCAGAACCTTTAAAAACGGAATATCACAAATAAATGAGCTGCTTAGAGCCATTTTAAGAATCGTTAATGATATTTTTAGAAAATTGACGAAATTGGTTCTAAGATGGTGCAAAAACTTTCCTCATTTAGAAACTGAGGATGCTACATCAGCACGCGCTTACTCGCATTATTTTTAATTGCTTTGTACTATTAAAATATTACTTGGAACCGCAAGAGTGTTACAAATCAGAAAAAGTTTTCCTCACTGGGATTCAAACTCAGATACCTTCTTAGTTTTAGCACTTCCTAGTTTTAGCATTTCTTAGTTTTAGCACACAGTTTTTAGCACGCCATTCACTTTATCTCCACACTGCCAATCTCAGAAGTAAAACAACTTTCCCAACGCGTTAAAAATAAAGATGTACATTTGCATTTGCAAATTTCGAAATTTCAGAGGTGACATTATTTCACGATTTTGTTTTTAAACATTACGGAATGTTTTAGACGAAGTCATTTTCTACGTAACACAACAGGAACAAGAATTATTCACTTTTTCGGTGACAGGGAAACTATTTTTTCAGTCATAATAATCGTATTGTAAACCTAAAGCAAATAACTATGCTTCAGCATTACAGTACGTTCTCATTACTACGCAAGTACGCAGTAGGCGAGAAAGTAAAATTGTAACGAAGAAAGTAAATTGTACATAAAATAATTTTAAGATGTAAATTTGAAAAATAAATATTACTTAAAAAATATCTAGCTTCAATAATCTAGTTAAAGGAGAGCATAAAAAGAATATTTTAGTTTTCAAAAATGTTTTTTATAAGATCCTATTATGTTAGTGCCCTTGATTCTTTTCCAGCAAAAAGTTTAAGAAAAATATGGTTCTAAATTTGTAAAACTTTCCCCAGAAATCAAAAGACCTTTTAAATTTCAAGGGCTTTAATTTCGGCCAAATTGATCTGGGAATATGCAATTTGTAGAAAACCGTTTAAGCACTAGTGCTGTTCGGACAGGCATTTCGAAAAAGAAACATTCCTTCTATTTTCAGATGTAAATAGTTGGTGAATTTTATAACAAATGAAATGTTCATAATAATGTTGTTTGATTTTTGTGCAGACGACTGGCAGCCACACAATTCCAAGCTACGCATGCTCGCAAAGCCTTTCCTTGCTTTGACGAGCCCAACTTCAAAGCCAGATTCGAAATATCTGTGGTGGCCCCACCTGGTTATTTCTGTCTCAGCAATATGCCGGTGAAGGAAGAAAAAGACCTGTGAGTTTATATTTTCTTCCTGTGACTTGGTAAAAATACAGTTTTTATTGTTTACGTTTTAATTACTGCTCGGGAAGCAGTAATTAAAGTACAAGCAGTAATTACAGCTATGGAAGCTTAAATATTTGATCAATATCCGAGTCTTAATAGAAACTAATGCAATATGAACTTCATTAGATCACGTAAAACTAGTATGCCCTCTCAGGAAATGAGCAACCTTACATATACCATTCAGTTGGAAATAATATGTACACACGCCACCACTTCGCTCTTCGAACCAGATCCTCAGTGAATCGTTTGACCCATTTTTTCAACACTGACTCCAATTTTGAGGAAATATTAATTATCTCTCACAATAATTATTCTTTATTATTTTATCATATATTTTTGTTTCAAAACGAAAAAACTTTAACGCACAATTATAGTTTAACATTGATTATATTATATATTGATTTGTTTTGTCCATTATTTTTATTTAAAGATAATATTTTCACCCAATTTAACCAAATTAATTTAATAATTATAATTTTGACCTTTCATTATTGACATTAAAGCTGATGTTCAAGAATTTATGAGAGTTTCAAGATGCTGTTCCGAAAAAAATTGAAATGTAGTTGGAACTGCTACGAAATTAAGTTGATTTCGGACTTGTTATCAATCGTGACTATCATCAGTTTTTTAGTGATTTATAAAATAAATGTTAATACTTTTTTTTACTGAAGAAAAAATTTAGTTTCATATATGTTGATCTCCCCATAACGACCTACTGTTTCATTGACATTAAAACCTTCGTCTCATTTACAAAAATTATTATAAAATTGATTAAACATTTATTAAAATTGCTGTTTTAGAACAGGAGGATCTCGAGAGTTCATTTTCAAGAACTCCCCAATTATGTCTCCTTATCTTGTGGCATTTGTGGTGTCCGATTTCTCGAATCTTGACGATGAAGACAATCAGGAAGGCGGAGTGCACATTAAAACATGGGCACGAGAAAACGCTCTCGACCGAGCTGACTACAGTCTGAAAGTATCAAGGAAAATGCTGGATGTCTTAGAGGACTACACAAACATACCTTACATTGACGATGGCGATGATGTGGAGTTTCCTTTCAACAAAATAGATCAGGTAAAGTACATGGTTTTTGCGTCTCGTTTATGGAGACAGAGTGTGTGTATCCTAAAGAAATTGAATAAAATTCATTCAAAGTGAAATAAGCTTGTAAATAATCATTAACACTTTCCGACTTTTTTAAAATAAGACAAATCACATTAACTAGCATTAATGTCTTGTTTTCTATTGCACTTTATGTCACTTTCCAAGGGTCGATGATCATGCTCTTATTTTGCAAGTACGTAATTTCACCAATTTTATAAGATCTTGTCGCAACTTTAAAAAAAATCATTACTTTGTAGCAACTTCTCGCATTATCTGAAATTATTAGAGAATGTTTTTATCGTCCCATTTAAAAGCTTTCAATGTTTCCTCACTCTTCAATATTTACTTTCAACGTTATATTCCCATCAAAAATTGCTTTTTTGTGAATCATCCAGAAAACTAACTAAATACTTTAATATTAGAATGATTACTTGTAAAAAGTGTGTACAGTAATTCAACATGTGTTAAAATACGCTAGATAAAAATGTGTTAATTGGTATGGAACAAAGTTGTCAAGGCAGGGTTATTTTGCAAATTGCTTTTTCGGGAATGTTTCAGAAAACTGGGAAACTAAAATACTTATATATTAGAATGATTACTTGTAAAAAATGCCTACGATAATTCAACATGTGTTAAAATACACGAGATGAAAATATTTTAATTCGTATAAACAAACTTGTCAAGGCAAAATGATTTTAAAAATTAGGGTGTATTTCAATGAGTTAAAATGTAATCTGTAAATGTAGGTGGCGCTTCCGGACTTCTCTGCGGGCGCCATGGAGAACTGGGGGCTGATCACCTACCGTGAAACAGCTCTTCTCTACGATTACGACAATGGGCCGGCGACGTCTCGCCGAAGCGTAGCTGTCACCATAGCCCACGAGCTGCTGCACATGTGGTTCGGCAACCTCGTCACCACGCACTGGTGGGGCGCCACGTGGCTCAACGAGGGCTTCGCGCGCTCCTTCCAGTACTACGTCACCGACAAGGTGGAGGCGGCGGACTGGCGCATGTGGGACCAGTTCGTGGTGGATCAGCAGCAAGCCGTGTTCGCTCTAGACTCGCTGGTGACGGTGAAAGCGCTCACACATGATGTCACATCGCCTGCTGAAGCAAGCGCGAGCTTCGGCACCATCACGTACAACAAAGGTAAGGATATCCTGCGCTTTCCACGCTGGGAAATGAAAATGAAGTTGATTTGTTCATTTCTGAAAATTATAGACACTTCCCTCTTGCCAAAACCAATACCGCAAAGATATTTTTCAGTACCCTTTGACCATAACTATTAAAAACTCATTATTATTTAATCATAGTACAGAACTCAATTAACGTCATTAGCACAGCTTAACACAGCTTACTGATATTGTCAAAAACTAATTCAACAAGTAAACCCTGCAAGACCATTTTTAGTATATCTTCAGTTTTGAAAACTAATTTATCTATTCTCAGAACTTATTCTACAAAAGAAATAATAATAATAATAATAATAATAATAATAATAATAATAATAATAATATATTTTTACAAGGTGGATCGGTATTGCGGATGATTAGTAACATCATCGGGGCTGAAAATTTTCAACAGGCTCTACAAGACTATCTAGTTGCTCAGTAAGTATTATTACCAAAAAATTTCTGTTATGATGAATGGCATTTAATAACAATTTAATATAATCCTATCCTGTGTAGCAAGTATGGTACAGTAACGCCTCAAGATCTTTTTAACGCTTTGAAGCCATACGCACCAGATGCTCAACTATCAGAAACAGATTTCGAAAGTTTCCTGCGTTCATGGACTGAACAGCCGGGCTTTCCGGTGCTTAATGTAATACGCAATTACGAATCAAATTCTGCAATTGTTTTACAGGTATGGTTTCAAAATTTAACAAATGCTTGGCACCAAAGCACTGATTTTACTTATTTAATGAAGGAGAATAGATGTAGTAACATTTTTATTTCCTTCGATTTCAGAAAAGATTTCTATTCGAAGGTGAACAACCTGAGAAATATTATGTACCATTGACGTGGGTGTCCCAGGGAAGTGCTTTTGACATCCCCAAACCAGGAGCTTATCATACTCCAGATACTGATATTCTTACGTTATCTAGTATGCCTCCTTCAAATGAATGGGTGATATTTAACGTGCAGGAAGCAGGTAAAACTGGAACAATAAATAATAGTCAATTGAATCGTTTTGCCACGAACTCGTTTATTTTGTTTGTATTCACAGGGTATTACAGGGTAAACTACGATTCTCGCAACTGGGAGCTGGTGTCACAGTACTTAAAAGATGCTTCCAAGCCACTGGACGGCGTCCACGTCCTGAACCGAGCCCAGCTGCTGGACGACGCTTTCAACCTGGCGCGAGCGGGCCTGCTCCCCTATGCGACGGCGCTCGGCCTGGCGGACTACCTCAGCCGCGAGGCGGACTACGTGCCTTGGTCAGCGGCGCTCGCCGCTTTCGCCTACCTGGAGCGCATGCTCGTGAACCACGACAAGTATCCCGTGTTCAAGGTGAGCATGCGTCGGAAAATGGAAGTGCTTAATGACATCCCTGTGCAAGAAGATTAATGCGCCCATGCATTGTAAAAGCTTTTAATTCTGGCTCTACTCGATCTTTACCTCTGTTGCTCACTAATCTTTTTTCTGAAAATCAAAAATTGTCATTGCAGTGTGAAATGTATTTTTCTTCTGAAGACGTTTCTGAGTATTGGTTGAAATTTGTAGTCAATATGTTGCTAAAGTGTGCGTACAACTGCTGTTTTTTTATCCCTGAATTTTAATTTGCAAAAATAACTTCGCGTCCCATTTCGTCTCTTTGTAATACCCTAATTTTCATCCCGGGAAAATCAAATATTGTCAAAAGAAAACAACATTTGAGAGTTCTACAAGACGTCTGATAATTATTCAGACGGGTAAAATATGAATGACTTGTTTTGAAAAACGTCTTTCAATAATATAGGTGTTGTGGTGTGATATCTTTGGCATTTTTCATGAAATAAATTAAAGACGTTGTCATTGCCAACAATATTATTTAATGTAAAAGCAGCTTTCGATGGCTTAGCCATCATCATCAGTTTATCAGTTTTCTGCCGTATAGAAGCCATAAAAACGACTACGAGGTAGTACTCACAATCGATCTTACGTGTGATACTTTAACACCCTTATTTTAATACAGATCACCACAAGATCCCGACAGAAACCACAAAGATACTCTTATTTTAATATTTAAATAAACAAATTCCAAATCTCTCGCATATACTAATTGCGAACATTTAGCACCAGAATTTACTAAATACTATTTAAAATAATTTTCAATTGTAAATTTCTAGAAGTAAAAATCAAAAAACTCAGAAATATTTCGGGAAGTATAAATTTGACGTTAGCAGTTACTTTAAAAATATGTTTGAGGGATGTTTCTGATGATGTTACATTGACGATCTAAACCAAAACACTATGCGTACGTGAGGGTGCGCGCCCTATAATGAAGCGCGACTACGGAGTAGCAGAATTTATCAGGCGTCATTTACCATTTCCAAAGAATTTACCGCGTTATTCCAACTATTCACAAGCACCGATTACTTCAGGTTCGCCAGGAGAAAAACATCTGCAGACACATAAATGATAGAGATGAATGGAAAGTAATTATCCATCTACAATTCAAAAGTTTTAATACGTTTTATTAAATTAATAAAACCAAAACCTGATTTGAGGATACATTTTTCCACATTCAGTGGATCCAAGTAGGGTGAATTTCACTCTTGGACAATTTCATGGAATGAGTTTTCACAGCGTGGCCCCATATTATGTACTAATCTGAAATACTAATTCCCGAAAAAAGGTTTTGATATGAATGTTTCAATAAAAAAACATTTAAATGTGTTTTGTGGATGGTTTAATTCTTTCTATTGACCAAATATTAAGGATAGCGAAACGATCAAAATAAAGGACAGATTTCGTTCTGTTCTCTCATATAATTGCCCTGTCAATGTTTTTACGTGTTCGAATGTGTATACCACGCAGTAAGCGTATATTCAATTATTAGAATACGATATTCATGCGTAGGCGTATTTCACTAGGGTTGTTGAAAGTTAGAAATTATTATGAAATTGTGTCCAACTGTGTCCAACAGGGTTACGTACTGCGTCTAATCGACAAGCTCTACGAGCATTATCAATTCAGTGTCCCTGACAGACATGATGAAAAACTGCTGTTGAACAAGTTGGCGACGTGGGCGTGCAGACTCGACAACAAAAAGTGCAACGAGGCAGCGGAAAGCGCTCTAAAGGCGTACGTCGATGACAACGTACCGTAAGTTAATTACTTTTCTTATTCGGAGTTGTCTGCTGTTACCTCATAAATCGTCCCATTTTGTCGCGTGTCAGAAATAGTACGCGGGTAAAAATTAATGACATATTTTACTAATCCGTAATATTTTCGTATTTAAAATATATACTTTAGGAAATTAAACTATATCTAGGGGATTTAAGTTAAATAGTGAGAGAAAACTGGAATCTCTGTGAGATGAGAGGTAGACTGGAGACACGTAATGTGTTTAGTTGACAGCAGGAAAATGTAGTATGTAGCCAACAATTGTATATCTACAAAATTGTAAAATAAAAGATTTCATAAATAGATAGTTAAACATATTGAGCGCCGCAAATAAACATAAAATAATTGGAATTCGTAGATGGGATTTATGTTAAGTATGGTACTAAATTGGAGAAAAACGTAATACATTTAATGCCGTTTTTACTAATATGCTTCACCCGACACATTGAAATATTCTTTGGTCTTTTTTTATTTTCAGTTGTAAAACGCACTATAATTGGCACAAATCTTCGTAACTCTGCTTTTCACCTCCTTTTAACTTGGTAATATATTAATTGTTTTTGTATTTTAACTAAGTGGAGCATCGAATATCCGTACTAATCAACGCAGGCTCACGACTAAAAACAAAAGATTCCAGAACATCAAAAAATACACACAGAGAGAAATTAAAACAGTATTAAACAATTATTATACAAAAATTATTTAAACAAAAAATTAAAATGTATAATTCTTCTGGCCGATCAGATTGTCGAAATCGCTAAGGTAGTAGTGTCATTGCGATCTTGGACCAGTAGATCGCGGATTTGAGAACCGCCTCGTGCATGGACGAGTTGGTCTGTCCGTCTGTATGTATGTGTCATACTTTCACCCCTCACTATCATCATCATCATCATCATCATCATCATCATCATCATCATCATCATCATTCATCTTCCATACTCCCAGGACTCACAACCTTGGGGGATAAAAGTAGGATCTAGACTAACTGCTGATCCCACGATAAATTACATGCACCTGTCATAGAGATAATGTTATTGGCACCCTGTAAATCCAGGATGCATGCACGTTGTCCTAGTCGGCCTATTCGCGAGCAAAAAAAAATTAAATGTATGAATCACTGTAATGTTGAAATACGTGCATAATACGAAATTGAAAGTGTCAAAATGCAGTAAACATGCTAAAATACATAGTTATCTACCAGAAAATAAATAAAGGTAAAATATGAATCATAAACTGTTCCGTGTAATTGACGACTCAGTTAATTGACATCAGGATAGTCTGACTGCCACACGGGATATTGCTCTCAACTAGTCCCTCTAAAGTTTGTTGCGGGAGTGTATTAGCCACGTAAACAGCGAATCGTATGAAATGCGAAGAAAAGCACAACTATGTAAAGAATACGATAAGGCGCGACCGCTTGAGCCCGAGCCCGAGCCCGGCCCGCCCAGAGTGTGCTCTTCGCAGGGTGGTGTACTGCTACGACAACACCGTGTAACGGTTAGCGACCGTGTAACGGTTAGCGACCGTGTAACGGTTAGCGACCGTGTAACGGTTAGCGACCGTGTAACGGGCGGCGACCGTGTAACGGGCGCCGACCCTGTAATGGTTAGCGTATCGGACTGTTATAACCAAGTTGAAAGGTTCAAACCCGATCGAAGCCGTGGATTTTTATGGGCGAAAAAAAATCCTTCGTACGCCTTCCTTCGGAGGGGAAGTAAAGCTGTCTGTCCCATGTTAATAGATTTACTTGCATGTAAAAGATTCTCAAGCCTAAGTGTTATATTGCTTTGACTGCCACACGGGATATTGCTCGAAAGTAGTCCCTTTAAAGTTTGTTGCGGGAGTGGAATAGCACGCTTTCTGCCACGTAAACAGCGAATCGTAAGAAACGCGAAGAAAAGAACAACTATGTACTAACTAAGAATACGATAAGGCGCGATCGGCTCGCCCAGTGTGTACTGTGAAGACTCTCTCTTCGCAGAGTGGCTCCAGATCTCCGCAGCGTGGTGTACTGCTACGGCGTGCGCGCCCTCAGCGGCCGCTACTGGGAGGCGATGTGGGACAAGTACAGGACGTCCCAGGACGACGTGGAGCGCGGCCTCATCGTGGCCGGGCTCAGCTGCTCCTCGGACGAAGCCCGCCTCAGGCAGTGAGTATCGCCTTCCGGCCGACGACGCACACCTGCCGTACTGCATTGGGATTCCCCTCCTGCGATAGCTCAGCGACAACACCGCGGCGGCGACGGTGTAACGGTTAGCGTATTGGACTGGTATACCTGGTTCGCGGGTTCAGGATCGATCGAAGCTGTGGATTTTTAAGGGCGAAAAAATCCGTCGTGCACCTTGTTTCGGAGGGGAAGTAAAGCCGGCTGTCCCATGTTAGTAGACTTACTTGCATGTAAAAGATCCTAAAGCTTAAATGACGCCTCTGAGATAAATTCCAATCGCCTATTTTTCTCCCAAGAAATACCTCCTTTCTGTGCTAGTTGTTGAAGAGAGCGTAGCGAAAATTGCGTCGTCAGACGGAAGAGCTGACCTGATGACCCGAGTCTCGTTACGTAAAATAAGGCATAAATTCTATTCAACACCGATGTCTCTGCAGCATTGTTGTTAGGGAAGTTGGTCGCGCAGGCTTCCGCGGTTGGAGTTTGTATTGCCTAGGGTATGCGGGACGAGTCGCGTTTCTGTTGTGGTGACCGGCGTTTCGGACAGTAGATTGTGTTCTCCGAGTCTACTCGGAGAGTACCTCCATGTTGGCCGAAACCTATGCCACCACGACAGAGACGCGGCTCGTCTCGAATAGACAATGTAAGTTCTAGGGTTCGTACATGTACAATTTTGTATTTGCATTTATTTATTTATTTATTTATTTATTTATTTAAAGAACAATTGGCCTCGCACATGCAAGCCTCAGAATATTCCTATATCAAGTAATCCTTTGGAAATTGTCTTAAAATTCTTAAATGTTTATTATAAAAATTCATCATATTGTGATTTACTTATCAAACTGGTTTTAATCTTATCAAACGAAAAGGGTTTCAGGAGAAATTTGGTTAAAAAAATAATGCTAAAGTTTTGTATTGTATTAAGCGATTAACGGGCTTGAAATAAATTCCGATAAATATTTTAAGAAACGTCACGTACTGGATAAAATTCCAAGTTATTTATTCTACAGAATTATTCAGAATTATAATTTAAGTAAGCTTCTGATTGTCCTAATGACTAACTGTTGGTTAGCGTGCTCGCTTTCCACTACGTGGCACCGGGTTCCATTCCCGGTCAGACAGGATTATAGTGTGCGTTTTCTTTGCAATGTCCCGTCATATGTTGCTGTGGGACGCTGAGAAAATTCACTTAGGTTGAGAAGACCGGAATACGGCGTGGGGATGTCTACGTGCTAACCACACGTACCCCCTTAACCAATGGTCGCGAGGCAGGGACGACGCCGGTTGGCCTGACGCGTTCACGGGTTGTTGCGCCAAGTACATACACGTACTAGCTTCTGATCAACTGAACTTTTGATCAAACCTCTTTCTTCCTCAGACTTCTTGGCTACTCGATCACACTCGACGGGCCCATCCGAAGGCAGGACGCGGCCAGCGTGTTCTCGTCTGTCTACGGGAATCCGCTCGGGGTCGAGGTCGCTCTGGAATTTCTTGATGAAAATTTCGAGGCGATTAGGATTTAGTAAGTATACTTCTCTTATCAACTAATTATTTGAAAATTCGCCTATTTTTAATCATTTCATCTGTTTTGAATTATTTCATCTGTTTTGAATTTATTTCAGCTGTTTTGAATTATGTTCATCTCGTTTGAATTATTTCATCTGTTTTTGAATTATTTCAATTCTGTCTTTGAAAATTATTTCATACTGTTGAATTATTTCATCGTTTTTGAATAAATTGCATCTTTTGAAATCATTTCATTCTGTTTTGAATCATTTCATCTGTTTTGTTTACTTTTAGTTATGGTTCTATGGGTTCCATCAACAACATTGTGACAGGAATTGCTGGTCGTTTAACAACATTGGAGCAAAGAAATAAGGTAGACCTTTTCTGTCCTGAAATAACGATAATTGTGACTGAAATAATATAAAACTAACGCGTATTTTACATTTGCAGCTACAAAGTTTCATTGAGAAACATGCTGATAATCTAGGAGCTACTGCGCAAAGTGCTCTTGCTACTGTGGATGACAACTTGAAATGGGTGACCGAATACCAAGATATAATATTCTCCGTTTTTGAAGACAAAGTCCTGAAACAGTATCGACTTGATCCGTGGGTGAGACCGGAACGTTATATTCTTAGGTTCGAACCCGATCTGGAGGCGGAAACGTTTACAGGACATATGTACATCATACTATCAACGGATATCGAAACGGATGTGATTACTCTGCATTCCCAGGGGATACAAGTCAATTACGTGTCCGTTCAAGATGGAGGGTGGTTTCCGAAGGAAATATATCATTCCCACTCATATGATGAGACATTAGAATTCCTTCACCTCTACACCAAAGAGCCAATGTTTACATACATAGATTATATCATATACATGGAATTTAGCGGCACACTTAGAGATAATATGTATGGATTTTACATTAGCAAGTACGATGACGACAATAATAATGAGAGGTAAGCAATGTCATCTAAAACCTAGTAAAATATTTTTTGTATTTAATATTTTTTAAATTGTTTAATATAACTATTTAGGTACTAGTAAACTACGATCCAGCGTTCTGACGAAATTACTTCCAAAGAATTACGCTGCATCAAAAACAGCAACAGATTAACTTCTAACAAAAAATCACCTACAATCAAACTGCTCGTAAATTCTAAAAAATATTCTCTGTGTGTAGTATTTAAGTAGTGTTAAAAATGAACTAAATGAAAGTATCTATGTAATAGGGGAGGATATTTATGCCTTTTTTTTAATATTTCACACTGCTTCACCCTTTTTTAGGAGGCTTGCTGCTACACAGTTCCAACCGACACACGCGCGTAAAGCCTTCCCATGCTTCGATGAACCAAATTTTAAAAGTATGTTCTCTGTGACAGTCAAGACCCCACCTTATTACCATGCATTAGGAAATACGCGCGTCATGCACACATATGTCTGGTAAGTACTACGTTTATCTAAATACCCATATTCTTCGTTACTAGGTACTACCTACTATTATAATTATTTAAATGGTACGAATTGTTGCCTATTATTACATTTTCCCCTCTGTATTGAAAAATTATGATCCGTGAGCTAATGTTTTCTAAGTTTCAAATTGAATAACCATAGAGATTAAACGATAAGAATAATAAATAATTTTAAATTCAATTATAAATGCATATCAACATTTTATGTTGTGGAAAAAATTTTTTTTTGTCTCCAAGGAAGGTTGAAATCATTGATTTAACGCAATTTTTTTCTGAGATATACTGATTGTAGCACGAAATAACGAAACACTGAAGTTATTGTTTCATTTCCTCACGCTCTCCAAATTTAACTAATTAAATACAATTAAACGGAATTCAGTAAAAATGTATGTATGAGTAAACATGACAAAGTTCTTTTCACTTTAATTAAATGCATAATACTGTTTTCCATATTCTAGGGATGACTTCTCCACAGAAGCACAGTTTTCAATCACTCCGAAAATGTCCACATATCTTTTGGCAATCGTCGTTTCCGATTTCAAGTACATAGAAGACAAACCAATTGATGGAGGTATAATCTTCCGAACGTGGGCTCGGCCTAATGCCCTCCCATGGGCAGACTATAGCTTACAAATATCTAGATCCCTTCTCGAAACTCTAGAGGTGTACACCTCCAGCAATTATACCGACCGCACGCAATCAAGCCCCTTCGACAAAGTGGATCAGGTTGCACTTCCTGACTTCTCGGCGGGCGCCATGGAGAATTGGGGACTCGTCACGTACCGCGAATCAATGTTGCTGTTCAATGACGGCACGGCGTTTGCGCGGAAAGGAATCGCCACCGTCATAGCGCACGAGCTCACGCACATGTGGTTCGGCAACCTCGTCACCACCCACTGGTGGGACGCCACGTGGCTCAACGAGGGCTTCGCGCAGTACTTCCAGTACTACATCACCGACAAGGTGAAACCGGATTGGAGACTCATGGATCAGTTCTTGGTTGATACTCACCAGGGGGTGTTCGCTTCGGATTCTCTGATATCGGTAGCTGCGTTATCGTCCCCCGCCTACACGCCGGCTCAAGTGAGCGGCCGATTCGGCGGAATAACCTACAGTAAAGGTAAGCTTTACAAATCGTTAAATATGGCGGGAATTTACTTTTTGAGAACTTATATATGGAGTCAATATCTTCGCAGTACCGAATGTGGTGGATTTTCATCAAGCCGGCTGGCTAGGTCAAATTCAAATATTATTATTTATTTATTATTTAATAGGTAATTATTACAGACAAATTAGCTTACTTGATTCTATGTAGCTAGGCCGACGGCTTTTAGGCCATTACAATACCTACATCCTTTCGCGTTCTAATCTCAAAATAAAAAATCTCAAAAATTCAAATATTGTACTGTTTCGGGGAGAATTCTTGAGGACAGCTACTTTGATTGCTAGTTTTCCGGGTTTTTCAAAGGAATGAATTATGCAATTCGCAATGTGAGCACGGCGCTAAATCGAAATATCTTAATAATCCACAAATTAAATCTAGTTCCAGAATTCGATGAAATGTTGCACTATTTTGCAGAGTATTTGAGAATAATATATATTATAATGTTTTTTAAGAAAAATATAGTATATTTTGAATAATTTGTGTCTCAATTAGTAATTAGATTTTGTACTTCCCTAATGGAATAGGTGCCGCTGTTATTCGGATGTTGAGCAGCATCATAGGTGAAGATCAATTCCAGAAAGCTTTGCAAGTGTACTTAAGAAGGAAGTAAGTGGACCGTTGCCATTTCATTTCTCTATTTTCATGCCCCAACTTTCATGAGATGTATGAAATGTTTACTTGAACAGTATTTTAACTTACGATTCTTTAATTTACCCTCGTACTTACCATTCCATATTTATGTTGACTCATTTTAACGAAATATCCTTCAAAAATAGATTGGAATAAATAATTATCAAAACTTCCAGATAAATATACATGCTTTAAAAATCTTTGCAAGTTATCAATCTGTAAAATAAGTCAAAAGTTCATTATTAATTACTGCAAATATGAAAAAAAATATAAATTCTGCCTTGAAAATCAAAGTAAATAACACCTTACAAATACCCAAAAAATTTGTTTTTTAATTTGATTCTTAAATTATATAAATATATAATATATAATATTATTATATATATATATATATATATATATATATTATAATATTATATATTATAGACGACTGCGACTAGAGTTTCAATGTGATCTCTTTATTCTACAAACGAAGGAAATTTTGCGTAATTTCTTCCTCCTTTTGTGCCGCAGCCGCTATTCCACCACCACCCCCGATGATCTGTTCGAGGTGCTCAAGCTGCACGCGCACGAGACCGGCCTGAGCGCCCGCTACTTCGACGGCTTCCTCCGCTCGTGGACCGAACGGCCGGGGTTCCCCGTCATCACAGTTCGCAGGGACAGCGCACTCTCCCAAGTGCGCGTCACGCAAGTACGACGTCACATGCATTCTTTATCATGAGAAGAATCATGAAATGGAGAGTGAATGTTCGCAAGGGTGTCAAAAAAAAACAAATAATATTAATAAATAAATAGAGATATTGTCAGGTATCAATATTTTAATTCAACTAATGATCATTTCGATCGCGTAGTGATCATACTCAGAGCTTGCAGCTTCTGGGCCGAAAACAAAGTTCTGCCCTGTTTTCGGCCCAGAAGCTGCAAGCTCTGAGGATGATCGCTTCGCGATCGAAATGATCATCAGTTGAATTAAAATATTGGTACCTGACAATATCTCAATTTATTTATCAAAATAAAAAAGGTATCTACTTCACCAACAATCCAATTAATAAAAATAACATTAAGTTTCTTTGTCATGAAGACAATGGTTTTAACCGCGCTCAGAGCATCAACTGATGTCACTGCAGTGCCTCTGAGCGGGAGGTCCAAGGTTCGAGTCCCAACAGTGGCAGGACTTTCGACAGTAGCTTGTCAATTAGGTCGGATTCCATTGCTATCTGGAGGAGACTTGTAGAGGCCCGCTGCGCTGATCGGTAGTTTTCCGTGGTTTCTCCGATCAGACGAATGCCGAATACCGTAACAAACGAGCCACGGACCGCGCCCTATCTTTCCTTCCTCGTCCTTGTTCTGTCCTCGCCCCCTTGCACACACTTGCACTAACATGCACTCCACTATCACACATGCCGGTCGGCAACTTAGAGCTTGGCCCGGCTGGGGCCGTGCCCAATGTTGGGTGATACCTGGTTGGGGAAACCCCCTAGCCGACGGTGGGTCGGCGCCGGAACTCGCTATACAGCGGAGGAAGACCACCCTACCTCCCGATTAAAAAGCATGCACTACTCTTACGAGACATGCGACCTCATTAGTTGACGCACCCGGAATCACTAACAACAATGCTTTTGAATTACTTTCCTGGTAACTTAGCATTTCTACGAGTATTTAAAGGAACAGGCCGATTTGATGAGACTGAAACCATATTTTTTCATCAAAAGTGTTGCTGAAATGTAAAGAGCGTACAACTCTTTCCGTTTGTTTTTTAAAAGTGGTTCATAACTTCGTACAACTTGTGCTGAGTTTACTTTTTGGTAGTCATAAACAATGCGCTTTGGAGCGTTTTTCATGGACCTCTGAAATGTATTCTATTTACAAAGACTAGCGACTGGGATGATTGGATGATATATTGGAATAAATTGTTGGTTGATATTCACTTCATCTAGTAAATATTACTAAAACACCAGATACAACTCACACTTATGCATACTATTGATAATAGTTTCATAATATTACTGCAGCTTTTAATCTACTAACTAGTGAGCTATACTTGAAACACTTCCACGCAAAGAGCGAGAGATTCGAAAAAATACAACTCGGACACACCGAACAACACCTACATCAACAATATCGCACATGAGAAACTTATTTGTCGAGGGTATGCAGGAATATCCCGTCGTCAATCTGAAAGAGATTGCATGATCGGGCGTAATTATTTTCGTTACTCATGTATCTGGAATCAGCAGTTTAAAGGAAGGTAAACTTTCTAGATGAACATACCAGGATTAATTTTACATCCTTCTATCCTCCTCCTAATTAATAGTCCTTCTTGTTAAAAAAATTCCCTCACAGCTACGTCTGCTCTCTTTGGCATCCAGTTTATACCAGTATTTCAGTTTTTCACTATTTCAGTTAAAATTGCCTCAAACAAAATTGCAAGCGTTCTTTGCAAAAGACTTAAATGAAAAGTATTTAGGTCACCCTTTCTCCTCTGGCTTAAATCTGGCGATGGTTCTTTAATATAAGGATATTTTTGCACAGAGCCGATTTCTTCTGAGGAAACCCTCAACAGAAGATCCCACACTTTACTTCGTGCCACTAACATGGGTAGTTCAAGGAGAAGATTTCTCAGTTCGGAAGCCGCAAGGTTACCTTTTGGATATTCATAAGGAAACCGTCATTCCTCTACAAGGACAAAACGACAAATGGATTTTATTCAACGTTCAGTCGACAGGTATGCAAAGACAGACGCAAAATCTGAAAGCAGAAAATATAATGTGGACACATAGAAGTATAATAAAATTGAAATAATCGTAATATTATTTGCATTTTTGTATCATGATCTACATATTCATAATAATCAAACATCACATCTCAAACTATCCCACAAGATATTAATTTTCAAATTTGATAGTTTTCTGTTAGTTAAATGCAAAAATATTCGTACTACACCGCAGACAGGAACAGTGAAGACTGATAAACAAGAATGAAGAGACTTGGTAATGTAAATTAACCAAAATCTGTTAATGAAATACGGAAGGTTCCTGAGAGCTTTTGAGTTAACATGTTTGGGCAACGACTTCTTCAATTCTTCTAACAATTAGAATAAAATTACATGCATATTTGATTTTCAACAAAGTTATTAACAACGGGCCAATAATTTGCTTTAAATCCTCTTGTCCATTTTCTCCGTTTTGTCCATTTGCTCCGTTTTGTCCATTTGCTCCGTTTTGTCCATTTGCTCCGCTTTGTCCATTTTCTTCGTTTTGTCCATTTTCTTCGTTTTGTCCATTTGCTCCGTTTTGTCCATTTGCTCCGTTTTGTCCATTTGCTCCGTTTTGTCCATTTGCTGCGTTTTGTCCATTTGCTGCGTTTTGTCCATTTGCTGCGTTTTGTCCATTTTGATCACATGTCCCAGTTTTTTCACTTGTCCCATTTGGTTCATTTGTTCCGCACACTGCGTATTGGTATTTAAAAACGGTATTGCATATTAAACGGTAATGCAATTCTGTCCGAGGATTCCGAAAATTCTAGGAATGTCATAGGTTAGCAGGCCGTTGATTGATATTATTTAGAATTATTTTGTGAAGACAGAATGGTATTCACTTCAAAACGTTCAAATTCGTATTTGTTTTTTTCTCGGTATCAATATAATTTGTTATTGACCACATTCGTTATTTCAGGATATTACCGCGTGAATTAACGACGACACGAACCGGGCTGCTGTCCGCCCACCTGCAGGAACCCCAGCCAGCCGCTGGAGGGGCGTCCACGTGCTGAAACCGCGCGCAGCTGCTGACGACGCCTTCAACCTGGCGCGCGCGGCAGTTGGACTACGCCGTCGCCTCGACCTCGCCGACTACCTGCAGCGCGAGTACTGATTACGTTCCGTGGGCAGCAGCATTTGCTGCTTTCTCTTACCTGCAGCGGATGCTAATTAGGAATGAGAGATACTCCGTATTCCAGGTACGAGGACGATGAAGGCTATATGTTTTTCCCACATCTGTCAATTAAATAAGTTTTAAAATGCCGGAAATAAATGGAGTATTTAATATCCTTCAAAAAGTAATGTGAACATTTATCGTAACATCATTGGCGCGACGATTGACGATTGAAGATACAGAGATGAAATTTTGAGCAAACGAATTATAACAAAGGGGTTCATCAGTTGCATTTATCAGATTTTTGATATTTTTTTGTTTTCAAGATATTGGACTAACTTCACTATTTAAATGGAGTGTGTAACTGTGGTAAATATTCCAATTATATTTTGTAATGGAAAAGCTATTACATACGACATACAATAATATGTGCGGAAAAGCAATGTAATTAACATTTCGCAACTAAATGATAATGAAATAATTTTAACCATTCCCTATATCCTTAAATATTTTCATTCTTAAATTGAATTTAAGTTTATAGTGAATAACAGTTTAAAAAAGCATTCGATCGTTGTTCAGATTATAACAATGAGGCCTCAATTACTTAATTTTTTCCTATAATCATCACTGAAATTTACTGTGATTATCCAAAAAACGTTCTTCTTTCTGCAAACTCTAAGATTGTTTTCAATTACATCATGCACATCATTTGTATATGTTGCAGAATTACATTCTTAATCTCCTTGAAGAGCGGTATCGTCACTTCAATTTTGAAGATCAAGATAATCACATCGATAAGTTACTTCTCAACAGAGTGTCAGCGTGGGCGTGTTCTCTGGAACACACTCATTGCACAAACACCGCTCGCGACTCTCTACACAGTTTCCTGGATAGGCGGATATTGTAAGAAAATTCTTATGGAATATTTATTCTATTTTTCCATTTACCAATTCGGACATTTTCATACAATGCTTTATATTATAGAGATAAAATAAAATATAAAATTCAAGAACGTATTAATCTTCCTTGGGAAACCCTGACACAATTTAAAATGTTAAATTAATGAAATATCAAAGTTTTGAGGAGAACCATAATAATGACGTTAGATTAATAATTAAAATAATTCAACTGGTAATCCTTTGCATTTTTTCTTTTCTTCTTAGGGTGCCGGCCGACCTTCGCAGCGTTGTGTACTGTTATGGCATTCGTCATTCGGCGAGTGATTATTGGCATAAACTGTTAAATGAGTACAAGGAGAGCAAAGACAGCGCAGAGCGCGCGCTCCTCATGTCTGGCCTGACGTGCTCCCACGACGAGGAGAGGCTCACGGAGTGAGTGAACATTGACCATAAGGATCTATCCTTAAATATGCATTCTTGGATGAGCCGCGTCTCAGTTAATTGGACTGACGTTTCGGCCATCTTGCTGTGGCCTTCTTCAGAGCTATACTGCTCTCTCTCTATACTTCAGCAGTATAGCTCTGAAGAAGGCCACAGCAAGATGGCCGAAACGTCAGTGCCATTGACCGAGGTGCGGCTTATCCCGGAGAGCCAAGAATGCATTGACTCCGGCCGCGGAAGTCTACGAACCCTATCCTTAAATAGTTTTTTCTTTAAATTTATGACATAATATCCAATAATGAGAGAATATATAAAACTATCGAGCGAAAATTGAATGATATTTAATTGATTGTCTTAATTCATTCAATAATTTGTGTTGTATTTGCAGGTTGCTCGAGTATTCCATCGAAGGCACGTTCATTCGCAGACAAGACGCTTCAAGCGTTTTTACGAATGTGTATAGCAACGCGCGAGGTGTGGAAGTAGCGTTAAACTTTCTAGACAACAATTTCGACAAAGTGCTGGAATAGTATGTTTTTTTAATCATAATAATTTCATACATCACAAAAGCAATTTAAATTGCGTTTGGAGAGAGTAAATATACTCATATGTACAGAGTCATATCATTGTGAAAAAAGAAATTCAGTTCAATGAATCAAACTTCAAACTTCAAAAAACGTTTGGATTTCAATTAATGTGAATTTTGATTGAATTGTTTTCAAATTCCTTTTAAATTTTATTTTAATATGAACCAATTTCACTTCTAATTTCAAAAGCGTTTGAATATTCTTTGCAAATGTTAAAATTAATTGCCAGAGTTTTGTTTTCATTTGTAATTGGCTTCTTATATCACAGCCTATGAGAATGGGACTCCGCCATAATCTGTATTTTTCGCCAAAGCGGATGTTTCCTATAAGTTTTTATGTTGTAGCTACGGATCAATGGGTGCCATTAGCAACATCGTGGTGGGAATTGCAGGGCGCCTGACAACTGAAAGAGCAGAGAGGAAAGTGTAACATTATTGTGGTATCAGAATTTTATGTTATTTTATTTATTATCAAGATAGCTTTCTCTCCCTTCTCTCTCACTCTCGCTCGCCGCTCTCCCTCTCCCTCTCCCTCTCCTTCTCTCCCTCTCCACTTAGTCTCACTCTCACTCTCACTCTTTTCTCCCCTCTCTTCTCACTCTCACTCTCACTCTCCACTCTTCACTCTCACTCTCACTCTCACTCTCACTCTCACTTCTCACTCTCACTCTCACTTCTCAACTCTCACTTCTCACTTTCTCACTCTCACTCCTCACTCTCACTCTCACTCTCACTCTCACTCTCACTCTCACTCCACTCTTCACTCTCACTCTCACTTCTCAGCACCTACTCTCAACTCTTTTCACTTCATCCTTCACTCTCACTTCTCACTCTCACTCTCGACTTCACTCTCACTCTTCACTCTCACTCCACCTTCATTCTCCCTAAAGGCATTTATTAAAAACTCGAACATTTTATAAATATGTCTTGTTATACAGTTATACTATAGTAGTACAAAGTTTAGTTGAGTTTAACTCCATTTTAAAAAGGCATAAAAATGAATTGTACTAGATTACAAAAATAAATTTATTGCAGTTGGAGGCTTTTCTGACGCGGCACGAAAGCAACCTAGGTAAAGCAGTGACGGCTGCTGCCCTGGAAACTGTGGATGAAAATCTGGAATGGCTGAAAGAAAATGATAAAACAATATTGGATGTCCTTGAGCGGCATGTACTTATTCGATCAACAAACGCAATTAAAACTAAATGAATATTTCATTTAGTGTTATTAACTGTCTAAGACACTTAATGGCTGAGTGTCTATAAACTGATATACAAGAAAACTTGACATCGTTGAAAAAAGTTTAACAAAACAATACTTCAGTTTCCAAGACCAAACATGTTAAGTAAGTGTTTCTCAATATTAAGACAACAAAATCAAAAAATTTGCTGAGAAAATTTAATACGAACTACCATAAAATATACAAATGTACCAACTACCATGCATAAAAAGGAAATACTTTAATTTCCTCACAAGAGAAATGTAATAGTACCACTAACAAAGTATTGAATATTGAACTTATTATCTTCGAGTATTGTATTCTGCACCCACCTCTATACAGTTAAAATATATTTCCTTTCTGGAAGGTAATTGTTATAATTTGATTTTTGATACCTGTCTTTAATTCCTGTATTTATTTTTATATCACCTATACTTTACTTTGAATTGATATTTAATAATTTCCCCTCTTCCGTTGACTTCTCAGAATTTCCAGATAGACTTAAGGTTACATTTACTACGCAATGGATTTCAATAAATTGACATTGACGTAAAATGACATTACAATTGGTCAGATACTAAGGGGTATTTTTTTTTAACTTTTGAAAATGTCGCAGGGATTTCATGTAAAGTACCTCCTAATATTAATATATCGGTTTCAAATTCAAAGGGCCATGACATTACTCAGATATATTGAGGAATATCAATTTTGGAGAAAATCGGCTTAACAGTTTATGCGCTAGAGTTGTGCATCGATGGACGGACGGACGGACGGACGGACGGACGGACGGACAGATAGACAGACCTTTGGTCGTCAATCAATTTTTCGGTATCTAGGACCTACGATTCTGTCTACACCACGAGTTAGAGCATTTTTGTAATATATTTATCAACTGGATTTATCTATCAAGAGGTTTGTGTCGAAAATTTTCTGTTTTCCACCGGGCGATTACAATACTTTCTCTTCTTACGTTAGTAAGTGCGATAAAGTAAAAAAGGTTTGGATTAATCAATTAAAGGCATGTGAATGAATTGCGAAAAGATGCTGAAGATAGAACAGTAAATCCTGCGAGATAAACAGAATTATAATTTTTACAAATACACAAGAATTGTATAATGACCATTTAATTAATCTGATTTTATTTAGTATATTTCTCGGAAAATTCGATCTTTTATAAAAACGTTAAACTACGTATTATGCTACGTGCATATATGGACTTTAAAATTTATATTTTGTTTTTGCCACGTCGTTTTTGCCACAAAGTTTTGCCACATCTTGTGTGGACTAAAGTTCGTGTAAAAAAACGTTAGTTTTATTTGTAAATATTTTCTTAACCTCACCAGCTTTGCAGGCGTTTTGATTATATTACCACCCCCTTCCAAATGTGAAGTGATATTTTCCCCTCAAGGATGACTGAACGATGGTCAGACATTCAGTTCTCCTTCTGATAGAATGGCATATTCCAATTCTTCATTAAGTACTCCGATTTAACTTTCGTATTACAAGAAAACTATACTGCAATGTCGCAAAGTACTTCAAGTAACAGTTCGCGTGAAAAACCGAATTGGAATTAGTTAGCATAGGGTAGAATAGGTTCCCCACTACAGGTTAGGGTAGCATAGCCCCCCTGGCAGAAGAGCATCGCTTCGTCCTGACGGCGAATGGTGAACGGAGATTCGGTGTGTGTTCTGAACGGAGATTTTCTTAAGCCTCGTCCTTCCCTGTCCTCTAACCCTTGCCCTTCGAAGCGGCCGCGGCAGCCCTAAGGGCGGTTCGCATTCCTCCCTCCGGCTGCACGACGGACGACGCATCCTCGCTGGGGCTGCGCCGGAGCTGGTGTAAAGGAAACAAGGTCACGAGAAAGCGAGAGAGAGAAAGAGAAAGAGAGAGAGAAGGAGAGAGAAAGAGAGAAAGAGAGAGAGAGAAAAAGAGAGAGAATGCGAGAGAGAGGGAGAAAGCGAGAGAGAGAGAAAGCGCGCGAGAGAGAGAAAGCGCGCGCGAGAGAGAAAGCGCGCGAGAGAGAGAAAGCGCGAGAGAGAGAAAGCGCGAGAGAGAAAGCGCGCGCGAGAGAGAGAAAGCGCGCGCGAGAGAGAGAGGAAGTGAGAGAGAGGAAGAGGAAGAGAAAGCGAGGGAGAGAAAGTGAGGGAGAGAAAGAGAAAAGATAGAAAGTGAAAGAGTGGGATAGAAAGAGAAAGATGAAGCGAGAGAAAGATATAGAAATAATGACAAAGAGAGAAAGGGAGAGAGAGACAAAAATAGAGAGGAAGGGAGACAAAAACAGAGACAGAAAGACACAAAAGGAGAGAGAGAAAGATAGGCAGAAAGAGAGACAGAGAAATGGAGAGAGTAGAGAGAAAGGGAGAAGGAGAGCATTACGTATTCCGCCTGTGAGAGTCCCTTGAAGTTTTGTTATGAAGTTGGAGAAAGACTGTGATTTCAAGGGAAAAAGAATTAGAGCGATGCAGAATGATTTTTGAAGCTACACGCGGTCTGGGTCTGTACCAACGAGTAGAGATTTAGAACGAGTAGAACGTTAGAATATACTACATAGTGTGGCTGAACGTATGGTTTGACCGTATGGATTTGCTCGATGCTCGAGGCGAAGGTTTTTTGCAGTAAAAATGTGAGAAGAGCCTGATGGTAGCATGTTGTTTGTATCAGATCTTACTTCTATATTGTTGTCTTTTCGTTTATCTGTACTTCAGTTATATTCGTGGTTACAATAAGAATATGCACAATGACTTTAATATGTTAGGCATATAACTGTAAAACAGAAGTCATCAAACGACAAATATAACATTTTTATGTTTGCCGCTTTATTTCTGATCCGTTTGTTTGATTCTTATTGCAATAACATTCTCTTCCCGGCTTTATGCTAACTACAATAATATTTCAACAGCTTTCATTCTTATGACAATAACCAATGTAGGAAGCAACGAGTATTTAAAGTTTCTCAATTCGTTTTCCTATTATATTGTCATTCCGTTTTTAAATGATTGGTTTTTAGTCGTGGAACACAGAATAAGAGAATTTATAAAACGGTGAGAAAGTCGGCCCGCGCCCACCCTGCCTTAACCAGCGCCAAACGGAATACTGTGTTTCACCGGAGGGCGCTGCTTTGACTGCAAAAACAATGGCTTCAATTTGCGGCAAAGATGAAGGCGCTTTAGCCGCTCTATATAGTGAACCTAGCTCGTTGGTCGGTACTGACGGACGGCAGTTCTTGTGAGGGGCGCACATTTCTGAGTCTGTTTGGCTCCTCGCTCCATCTTGTATTTTGCGTGTTGGCCACATAATTTATGTACAGAAGCAATTGCATTGTGTTCATATTTAATAGCGGAAGAAGAAAATGAGAGAATGTTTCAAAAGGCCTGATTCTCTTCTTCTCAACAAAAGAAGAATGATAAAAAGTGAATTTCACTTACATCCCGACCTGGTGGAACATGAAAAATTATTTCAGAACTTTACGATGTCTCTCGATAAAGTTTAAACTAAATTGTATATTTTGATAATTATTATACTATGTATATAAAATATTTGGAAATATTTTATTTGTAAACAATTAAATTGAACTAAGGGACAGATTCATCCATTTCTCCAATTCTTAATTTTTACACTAAAGAAAATAATCAACACAGATAAGATACACTATTTTAAGCAAATAAAACACATATACATAATTTATCTTTGTAAATGAACTAATGTATCATTGCGAAAGATGGTGTAATTTATTTACTGAATAGAAATGTACCAATTTTCACCAATGCTGCACAGCTTTTTATGAATATGTGATATTTCAAGTTCGGCAAATGATACCCTTTGATGCAGATGGTGTAGCTACGCATTACACTTTCGAGTGTTCGGTAATACATGAAATAAAACTCAATATTATGTTGTATAACTCAGGATAGTTCTAGAACAACATAATGCAATTGGAAACATTTATCTTCGCTCCCGACACGTCTCATAAGCTCTCAACTGAAACGGCTGTCCCAGCTTGTGCTGATGACGTATTCCTTGAGATCTTCCTTGGAGCCGTTTTGTAAATGGCGGTAGGTAAGGATCGTCCCGTTTCACAGTGCTAGTAGGACTAGTGCGCGCACCTTTAAGGGAACCAATGAAATGAACTTTCAAAATTCCCATCCGTTTCCACTGTCCGGTCCATGAAAAATAATGAATCTCAAGATAATAAAGACATTACCAAACTTTCAATATTGAAGACAATATCGCTTGCTCAGAACTGTAGAAATATTAAAACTCCAGTACAAATATTTTTTCACTAATGTGCAATGATTTTTTACACACTAGCAAAATACCCGACGTTGCCCGCTTTTACTTTCTCGCACTTATTAACGTAAGAAGAGAAAGTATTGTAATCGTGAGCTGGAAAACCGCGAATTTTCGACACGAAAACTCTTATTGCCGAGCCCTGGTATGGGAAAAGAGGATAAATCGTGTTGCTAAATATAGCAAAAAATTCCTCTAACACGTGGAGTAGCCAGAATTCATGTTTTGCGCTAGCACATAAACCATTCAGCTGATTTTCTCACAAAATTGATATTCTCCAATCGTTCCAGCAAATGTCGCGGACCCTGGGATTTGAAAGCGATATTTTAATTTTGAGAGTTACTTTCCATGAAGCCCCTGGGCCATTATTAAAATTTTCAAAAATAATTGCTCAAAGTCTGTTGTACAAAATTAGCTCTTTAAAAAAGATCATATATAATGTTTTTTTTTAAAGAAAAGAGTGTTTTTTCCGTTTTTTGCGTTTGATATTTACAAAAACGTTCTCAAAACCCCACTCTAAATTTTTTCTTAAAATTTTCCTCACATATGTAATAAGGAATGGCTAGTCTCATTTTCGGGTATTATTCGTTTTTTCGAAAATTGCTTACAGCCTTTCATAACTACAAAATTGGGGATAAGAGATTTTTGCCTCAAACAAAATCTGTTGTACAAAAAAAGCTCTTTAAAAAAGGTCATGAACAATTGTTTGAAAATACGAGTAGTTTTGTGGCAACTTCTGCTTGAACGTAATGAAATATATACAAATTTCACTCCAACTACGGGCCACGAAAAAAATTGAATGAATGTTATGAAAATCATTTTAATTATAATTTACTATTGAATATTCCAATTTTAATTCTTTTACATTCTCGCTTTTTTACTTTTTACCCAACTTGTATTCTCAGTATTCATTTAAGCAATCTGCAAAGCTTAATAGATATATCGCAACTATGTGGCACCGATATTTGAGCAGCCAATTTTTGTCGAACGTCGAAATGTTAGCAGTGATAAGATAATAGCTGTTTTATTAAGTCCAGCTGGTGGGGTGTAACTCCTTGATCGAGAGCCAGTACTTCCGTTTGCGGAGAATTTCGCAGCAGTTTTTTTATAAATCACTCCTCAGAATGCCAAATGATGAATGTTATATATAATTTAATATCGTTTAATTCATAAAAAAATTGACTGGTTATCGAATAAAAGAAAACAATGAAACTCTATCGGAACGAAAGGCAACACAGGTTACCGTCGTCCAGTGTCTATCCACGAATATCGTAATTATTATGATGTCAATTGCATGTATTCTAATTACTGTTTTGATATTATTAGCCTAGCGAATGCACAGGTTTAACAATGCTGCGCTGTCAATAGTGCGTTGCCCGCTTCTTGGTTGAATTGTATGTTTTTTAAAACTAGGTAAGGTGTTAGACACTTCGGCCGTCGCTTTTCCCTTGCGAGATCGACGTAGGTAATATTTTTACTTTTGGAAGCTATGACACATTTAGTATAATGTATGTGAAAAAAATATTTCCATCTCCTCCAATGTATTTTCCCCCATTTTCAATTGAAGATTTGAACTTAAGTATGTTCGAACTTGCATGACATCATAAATAAATAATAAAAGAGACAAAAAACTATCTCTGGCTCATAAATATTAATAAAACATTATGGTTCTCTACATTTCGTCTCAAGAATAACGTTATAAAAGGAAGAACACTTGATAAGCTATTTTACTCATCGAGTGCCGGAGATTAGATCATAAATCACACCATTCCTTAGAAATCCTATCATAGAAACGGTGGTACAATACTTCTAGACAGTAAAGCAATAAATTATCCATTATTCGATTTATGTCTGAACTAATAATTGTTCACCAGTGAACAGCGTGTGGTCCATTATCAATAGTGGATATCCGCGCCGTCGTGTAATCCCAGCAGTTTGCAGGTTCTTGTGTCATTTGTACACGCGACGGGTTTATCTTGCTCTGTCCGTAATCTTTGCTCGCTGACAATATTGCGGCGCGTGCTCTCGTTTAAAATGTCTCTTGCAGTATTTAACCACGTGACTCCGCACACTTTGATTCATTTCTTGTTGACGTAACGCCAGGGGCGACGGCATGTGCTCATATTGTACAGCACGTGTGTAGTAGATAAGCGCATATTCTCAGCTCGATTGTCAAAGATACGACTCTAGTGCGTTCATGTGGCGTCTTATGAATGATTATTTTAATATACGGACCATTTCCTTCTAGGAAGAATATTAAATTTCAGGCATATTCCTTATCGCGTGAAAACTCTTCAAGTACAAAAATATAGAAAAGTAGATAATCTATGAATAGACAGATATTAATATATGCATATTAAATAAACAAATTTAAAGCTTTGTTATTTTTTAAATTTTATTCAATCTATCATTATTAATTACAAAAAGTCAGTTCTTTTTTAGTTTGTCAAAGTAGTATTTGACTTGCAACAATAAAATGATTATCATAGTGTTTTCCATTGTACGTAAGTATTCAGTACATGGTCACTAGACGCTTGAAAACTGTTGTTATATAACGCATATCCCAGACCTTCCACATCACAAATAGGATGTGATTTTGTGCCACATTGTTCTGAAGCATGTATACAATTTCTTATGCCAAACACGATACAAAATTCCTTAATTTCAATAAAAAGCAATCTAAATCAACATGTGCTATTTCCGTCATAAATTTCAAAATACATTCTTTTATTATGAACCAAGTTCCATTCTTTCCATTCAAGTTCCAACGATTTGTTTCTGAAAAAATATTGCCTTTTCTCCTTTATACTCCTATTGACCTTCTTTCATCCCCATACTTTCATTTGCATCTTCTCTTCAAAACCTTCTTCCTCATTATTTGCTCTTCAGTTTTCTAAATATTCTAATATTCTCCTTACACCTCTCCCTCTCTCATTTGAAATTCTTTTGATCTTATCCACAAAATTATAGCTCACGTAATTACTTCCTTCCTCTTTTCCACAATTATCAGAGAAGGGACTAACTTTCTACCTCTCATTATTTATATGCTTCACTCTCCTTTAAGCCAACCTCTTTTTCTCAACTTTGTGAGTGTAAATCTTGTTATTACCTTGACTACTCACATCCCCTTCTTTCTAACTTCCAGCGTATTCTTACCAACTCATTATCTCAGTTTTTAGCAATTTTCTTCCCGTACGACATCGCTACCAATTTTGTTTTTTATCCCCCCGTCTTATTTCTTTATTTATACATTTTTGTAAATCCTTTTATTGGTCTTATCACTTTTAACTCCTAAATTTCCATTCCATAGCAGGATTGATTGAACACTATTATAAATTCACACACTATTTCCAATCCTTGTTTGAATTTTTCACATCTCGTCCCATCACTACGTATCTCATTCTTATGTTTTTTTAATCTGTTCCTCTTGCCCCCATAATATTTCAATTCCTTTACTTGCAAGGTGGCTCACGGTATACTCTGATGTCCTTGCAGTGCCTCTGAGCGGGAGGTCCTATAGTTCGGGTCCCGAAGGCGCCAGTGTTTCCAACACTAGCTTGTTAGCTATATCGAATTCAGTCCCAGTTTGGAGGAGAATTCCAGTGGTCGACTATTCTGATCGGTAGTTTTCTGTGATTTTCTTCGAACAACACCAGACGAATGTTGGAGCAGTACTATAACAAACGGGCCACGAACTGCTTGCGACCTATCTTTCCTCTTCCTAGCCCTCGCCTCACTTCTTACTTACACGCACGAACACTCACATGTATCACACTACCACACTTGTGGGGAGGACAGTCGGAAGCTTAGAACTTGTCCCGACTTGCGCGGTGCCAAACAGGTGGAAGTGACCTGGTTGCAGGAAGTTCCCGCACGCCCACATAGGTCTGCGCTGAATCTCGCCATCCAGCGGGAGAAGATCACCTCCCCCTCAAGCGATAAACAACATACACTACACTTACGAGATTAATGGCCTTAGCCGTTGACGTATTTAGAATCACTAACCAGACAATCAATCAATCATTAATTCCTCAATCGTTTCACCTTCATCCATGATCTTTCCTCATCTTCTAACATCATTATTTTGTCCTTCTTCTTATTCAATTTCTGAGTTCGCCTATGTGGAAATCTTTCCAATGTCTTCATTACGTTCTTCATTCCTTTCTCATTCTCTGTTAGAGACAACATATCTTCCACGTACGCAAGGGCCCATGTTTTCCTGCTTCCTCCGTATACTCCAATGTTTCTATGTCTACTCTTGCCCCTTTCTTTTCATCATGTGGATTCTTGTGGGGTAAATTATAAATAATATTGGATTTAGTGAACATACTTGCCTGAGCCCTTTTGCTATCCAGAATTTCCTACTCGGTTTTCACTGGTTATGTCACAAACGAACTCTACTATTTGCCTTAGCTCGTCATTCATTCCTTATTTTTTCAAAGCTTCTCCTAGCTTCTTTATCGTCAAATTACGATCTTTCATAATTTGCCGACACATTTCTGAGGAAAAACTACCTTCTGACTACTTGAAAGCTGGGACATAATGCCGTTTCAAGTGTCAATTGAAACAGCACAGATGATCTAGGTACAAGGAATTTTGGGTACATAATCATTAATGTATTTTACAACGAATGTTAGTAAAATTACTGTTGTAAGGCTGTTATTTTTTCAATATTTTCGTTGTATTGTCTTAATTGGTTTATTTGGGATATTTGGGATATTTTTATCATTATATAGTAATGTGTTTTGTGAATAATGAGGGATAATGGGATCAAAACAAATATATGTGAACTATTTAAAATATTTTATTAGCCACAAGCATCTCAAATAAGAAAAAAATAGATTTTAATAACTTAAGTAAAGTACACACCATTCTCGAAGAATAATGGATACTAACATACATACATGCAGTTTTTGCATGTCCACATTCAGCACTTGTCAATGACAAGTGGCTTATTAGCATTGGGTATATTGTAGGTATCTACAGATCGCTGTCGTAAATTATTTCAGATAAATAAAATGAAGAAAGATTAGAATTCTCTCTTGATTATCTCTCCAAATATGGAACTAATAGTATAGTTCTCAAGTAAAATAACGCGTGTCGGCATAAGATAATAAATCAACCTCCCCCAATTATCTTACTCCTTGTCCCCCTAAATATGGACCAACATGTGCCTCAGGTAAAATGACGCACAATTTTCATAAGAAACGAAAATAATTCGAACGGTTAAAGGTTAAGGAAACTCTTTCGATAGTTTTTGACATTTTTATTATGTGTGCTGGCAGCTTTCCAAAATGTGAGAATTAGTTTTAAAAATGTTTCTTATTATTACAAAGTGAACCCTTGCGATTACATGGAACAAATGGAGATCTGCACAAAAGTACGAGAGAAACGTATCACTTAAGCCTATTTGGTAACCGAAAACCCTTAAAATTTTGTTTCGTTTCTTCTACGAATAATGAAATGAGGAGCTTTGTAAATTTTGGAACAATAAATCAGTAGTCTCTGTAATCACAGAAGTAAACAAGTTTCAGAAAATGTAATTAAAATATTGTATATTGACCAAGAGCTGAACGTAAGTTGTAGTGAACTAGCAGTAATTCTCCTATCGCCAATCGATTTAGTTGATTAATCGACTTAGTCGATTTTAGCACTCGATTTAGGAAACTTGATCTTCACCTCCCTAACTTTAACCGCACGCTTATACGCTTGCTTTACCTAGTCGACAAAACGTGTACTTTCGATGGATCGGTTGCAATTTGCTACAGCGAATAAACTAATGACGACGAAAGAAAACGTTCATTTTATTAATTTTTATATATGATTAACATTTATTGTTTATATTGTAAAACTGGTTAAGAACAACACATAGATATAGGGACCACCATGTTTCATTTAAGGGGAGATTGTACAGCCTATCTCTTTAATGTTAATTGTGTTGTGTTTATGTTCCTTTATCTTCTAAAATGATATGAAGTTCTTTGAAAGTTTACTGACTCTTTTATAGCAATTTTCTAATCAGACAGTGTTTTTTCATAATGTTTAAACGTCATTTGCATTGTTTAATAATGTTTTGCCCCACATAATCTTTTTTAACACTTTTTGAAAACACACTTAATATCTGAGTTTTGAATAATTGAATTCTTCTTTTAAAATTAAGGAATCAGGAGAAATACATAATACATAAGTGGTGAAAATTTCATAGATTTATGTGCAATAGTTTTCGAGAAAAAGGTAAAGGACAAAAAATAATAATTTTCGGGAAATACAGGATTTGTGACAATAATACTCTCCGACAATCCTGGTGCATAATCTGGCTCTTTTACATATTCCTGATCTTTATCAGAACTTTTCTTCTTTGTTCTTGCAACCTTATTTCTTTTCAACATTTTTTCTACCTCCTTTTCTACCTTTTGGCTCTGTGACTAAGTAGTCATGTGACTAAGACACTACAAGACATTTGGCACTACTAAACATTTAAATGAGATTTTCAAATCCTTAAGAACAAAATATTTTGAAAATGCATATTGCACTATGTTTCGTGAATATTAATGATTCATAATAACACGAAAATCAAAAATTCTCTTTAAAAGGAATATCATGAAATTGTATTGAGAAGAAAGCTCAATTTTGTTCTGAACGTAAACTTTAATTGCCATAAATATTATTATTATATTAAGTTTATTATTATTATTATTATTATTATTATTATTATTATTATTATTATTATTATATTAAGTTTATTATTATTTTGTTCAAATAACCAGCATGCATACTTATAACATTTTGTTATTCATGCCATTCATTATATAAAATAAATATTTCTGCGTCCTAATTACTTTGAAATTACTTGATAGATTATTTACTTAATCCAACCTACCTTTATCTTAATACTCCTTCTAACCTTACAACACCATCTATTGACCACTCGAGTAACTAACTTCCAGTGGCGTGTGAAGTTGACAGATACTGAGCGCGGCGGCGTGGCGGTGCTGTGAAACAGAAGTGACGGAGATCGAACTATATTCTGGACGAGCGGCGCCTTGCTTGAATGCTGAAATTCGATGACAACTCTACTCTTCTTCAGCCGTTACGACAGCTAATCCAAGGAAATGTGTAAATGGTAAGATAATCGATTATTAATTAATGGAATAAATCAATTTGGATGAATAAATATAACGCAGATAAGCTATTTCTTAAAAGTGGCCACGTCAAGACAAAATTTTAGCAAAGAAAATTTAATGTTTTTTATTTATGCTATCAATTTTTCACTTTATTTTACAATCAAAAACAAACTGCCTTCCGATCTCGCCTTTCTGAATAGCATGCTTAAAAATGTATGTGGATTAGTGTTAAATACTGTGCACAATCACCATTTTTTAGTTGTTTTTTGTTGTGTGAAACTGATTTTCTCTTTTGAAACATATAAGTAATGGATGCAAAATCGTACTCAAATGTAACCCATGTTCACAATGTTTGATTAAAGAGATACACTGAATCATTTTATTCGCTTTAGGGAAATTACTCTCCCAAACATTCTGTTTGGACAACATTGAAATTCAACGAAAGAATATAAATAATATAAGAATATAAAGGGAAAATGTCTTGACCAACGAAATACCCCGTATGTATCAGGGCTTTTCCGAAATTAATTCGTCTTAAGATATAGTCTTTAGTGTGAGGATGTCAAATGTGTCGTTCGACGCAACGGCAACTCAATCGTCATAAATTTATTGATGATAGAAATTCAGCTTTTAAATAGGGAAGATGTAAAGGTCCGGTTGCACGATAATGTGTCTGAATCACCTTAACCATGGTCAATTAAAGGCTCATGGCTCCATTAGTATTTACAGGCACACTTGGAGAAACATAAGTAGGCAATGGGATTGCTAGTTATATTTGTCCGTTCGGATTTCTTGTTTTACGACCCCCCTCCCCCATCCATCCATTCAGCCGATGTTTCGGTTGTGAGCTCATTTCGGAAGCTGTACATACTACTGTATATTGGATAAAGGTACCTCGTGCATACATCGCGCTCAGACCTGCATTAGAGGATATAAGCCATGCCGCCCCTAAATGGGGCTGACGCTGCAGCCTCTAGGCTCGTACGCCGTGCAATTGGTTTTATCCGTCTCGCACATCTTACCGGGAGAGCAAAGGGAATTATAGAGAGGATTAAGGTAATATGATGGTCTAAGAAAGTACCTTTGTCACAATATATAGCAACCGTGTGTTCTACGTGATTTTAACTAAAATCTCGGATGTAACACGTACTTGCATACGGATGTTCCAGTTCCTGGGCCGAACACAAATGGAAGAAAGTGAACTGAAAGGTGATATATGGTTGGAAGAGACTCACCAAGCTACCACACACAAAGCAAACACCCACGCGTAAGGCAGCATTCAAACCCACGATACTTCGAACGGAGGCTGCTAAGGTGCAATCACCTTAGCGATCTCAGCCTCAGATCCGTTTGAAAATTTCATATTTTTATTTGTATTTTTATCATTTTATATTTCTTATACTGAAAGTTCGAAGGGTGTATTGAAAATAGTAAGTATACATTTACTAATACACTCTCCGCTATTCGATCAAAAATGTTCAAGAAAAAATTGCTGCCATTTTTCAAACAAGTTTGAAAAACCAGGTGCATCCTGTAAAGTACTCCCAAAATGAAAATGCGTTAATTATTACCGTTCACAACAAAAAATTAATTCTGACTTATTTGTGAAGTTTCAGCTCAAAAGTTACTAATCTTCCATGAGTTCCGCGTGACACACAGGTGTCTAACATCCTCCATCCGTCCATCCCTCAGACATCCGATTTCGGAGAGCAAAATTGCATGTACTATGGTATTGGGAGGAAAACTAAAAAAGTATATTTCTATAAAAAGTTCCAAATGCCATTTTCCAAACAAACAAATTCTTTTAAAAAGAAATCAAAATTACGAAATTACTACAGAATGTTTTTCACCACTGGAAATAAGTTAGTCATTAGTTTTAAATATAAGATAAAATTAAAAAATTGATACAAAACAATTTTATTTCTTGAGAACTATCGCATTTGATTTCACCGTTAACGAGCCGATAGCCCTCACGGGTTGCTTATGGGTCAGCGTGCTCGGTTTCCGTGACGTTTTCCGTTCCGTTTGATTCCGGGTCGGGCAAGATTATAGTGTGCACTTTCCTTGCAATTCCATCATATATTGCTGTGTGACGATGGGAAAACGCACTTCTCAGGTTGAGAAGACCAGAATTCAACGTAGTCATGAATATGTGTTAACCATACCTTCGCCGTAACACATGGCCGCAAGGCCAAAATGCCAGTGGTAGGCCCAGGCTTCGCCAGATTCTATTTCGTCAAATTACATACGTATACGAGTGGGTGTCCTATTCTCAAAGAATGTGTCTGCGCTCCCGTATTAATACTGTCTGATTTATTTCTGTCAGTCTGGAACAATAAGTGGCCTATTTATTGCTTCAATGGCCGTTGTAAAACCAGATACGCTCGAGACGTCCTTTGAGAGAGGGCCGGGCCGCGCCCTGCGTTTCGCGACCCGCCCGCGATAAGGCGCAGCTATTAAACGCGCCGGGAGACGCGGGCGCGACCACATCGGCCAACATCGCTCTGGCGATGTCCGTGTCAGTGATGAGGCTCGTCATCGTATTGTCAGCGCTGGTCGTATTAGCGCCATTTGTTCTTGGTGCCGCTGCGTCTTTAAAACGCGTCGCGCGAGATGTGGATTCTTGCCCGCGTCTGCCAATACACGCCACGCCTTCATCAGCCGAAATTACCATCACTGTTCGCAACCTCGAGGACACCACTTTCGAGGGAATAGTTGATTTTCCTGTGCATGTGGATCTCTACGGCTTGCCCGAAGGCGTCAGTACTTTCGTCTTGCATGCCGAAGATCTGGAAATTAGCTCATGTTGGATTCTGTTGGTGTCTGACGATGAATCGACGCAACATGCGATGAAGCGAGTGCGCGCCGGCAACTTGCAAGGATCCTTTTCGTGCAGTCACTTGGTTTCTTACGACAGCGATACTCACCACCTCACCCTTGAGGCGGGTGATGCACTTCGAAATTACGAAACATACCATCTGGCTTTCGAATACACTGGGAAAATCCGCGACGACATGACTGGATTCTATCAAACAGTGTACCGCGGGGATAACCTAAATGAGATGTGAGTCTATCATTAACATTATTATAAGAATATAAGTTTGTATTTTTATCAACCAAATTTTCACTTTACTGCTAATTTTTCACTCATTGATTTGGACTTCAATTACTAAAACGAATAATATTTTCTCGGGTACGAAGTATGGATTAAACATGCAATGTTGCAAAGTATCAATCCCAAGAAGAGTCATATAGTGCGATCGCATCATTTGTTAACATGGAAGAATAATGAGTTGTAGATCACATAAATACCAAACGATTGATTTGTCTGAATCTGTAAAGAAAGGATATTTCTTATTCTTCTGAACATTTTAGAGAGTTGAAGGCAAGCACTTTTGTTGCATGAAACTAATATTGATCTCTTCTTGTAATTGTTTCTGATGTCCTGTTACACAACCGCACTCTTAGGTATGTTAAAATAAGTTGCAGAGTCAGGGACTCTTAAAAATAGCAAAATTAATAAACAAGTAGATTTAAGATAAGAGTAGCACGAAAGACGCTCAATATTTCCAGTAAGAGTGATTCAATCTCCAATTCTTTTTTCCTGCTTCGTTCACATTCATTACTCGAGATCCATTGGGCCATGTAACTTTCGTACCAGAGAAGATATAGCGTGGCGAAAAAATATGTTTGTAAATATTTTATCCGACTTCAATAATCATTTCAATCCTTTCAAACCTTTAAAGACCTACATAAATACATAATGGTGTTGATTCATTGCTTTGGTTTCCTCTTGCGTGGGTTTCCTCTTGCTAACGCGTCATTTCACAGAAGCACCGCAGTAAACCATGAAATATTGCCCTACATATTTAATAGACTGTGCAGTAAGACACATAGAGAAAACAATTAATTCTCATAATTCTTAAAAATTAATACAATTATAATATCATTCTCACTCCCTTAGGAAAGTGCTGGCTACCCAATTTCAACCAACGCATGCTCGCAAAGTGTTTCCATGCTTTGACGAACCAGGATATAAGGCCAACTATACCGTCAACATTGTTATACCAAATGGTTATCCTGAACATCACGCTTTGAGCAATATGCCTCTCAAGGAGATAACCTACCCGTAAGTTTTTTAAAGAATATATTTATTGTGAAACATGAGCAGATTGTCAAAAAATGTACAAAAAACTCCATTATTGTTTGTAAAAAACCCTCGTAATCGCCGTAATATTGAAAATATTTCCCTTCAATTTTTTAGAATTCTATTTTTATGAATATTTCAGTTTATGACATTACTTTAATTTTGGGATGTCGAATGTTGCTCTAACCATCATTGTTTTAATGATCTAAATTATTATGAGATTTTTTTTTTTGAATATTGTAATTGCAAAATTCTCATGTGTTTGTTAGGTCAACTGGCGGCAAACAATATACATTCCACACAACTGTACCCATGTCGACGTACCTCTTAGCTTGGGTAGTGTCTGACTTCTATTCAATGAGTGACAATATGGAAGGAAAAGTTATTTTCAAAACGTGGACACGATCTAACGCGCTGGATAAAACAAAATACAGCCTGGAGGTATCTCGTAAGCTTTTGGAGACCCTCGAAAGTTACACAGCCATTCCTTATGCATATGAGTTGCACGAACCTCAAGCGCTGAATAAAATTGATCAGGTAAGTTCCTTATCTACACTAATATGCATATATCTATACTAATCGCGGAAATATAGACAATTTTATTCCAAAACATTGAAAAGTAAAACTCAAGACCTTAAAACAATCACATTAATAAGTAATTGTCAAAAAATACACTTTGTAAATTGCAGATTGGGTATGTTATTAATATTATAAAAACACGATCATATAGATTACCAAAGCTATTTAACATATTAGAAGCTATTAAACATATTAGATGATTTTTCTCGCAATAGACGTTTCAACACTTCTATCCTTTTTTATTTGAGACGCCAATACTCAATATTGTATTTGAAATCAGAGTGTCAAGTATGTAGAACATGGAAAAAATGTAATCACAAATTGTATTTTTAATCGGAACCTGTATTTAGAAATGTTGGAAACGGTGATCAACCTTTATCTTTTATACCATTCATATTTCCATTAGCATTTACAACCATTCACTTTCATCATTAATTCGAGTTATTGAAGTATTCCGAGGAAAGATGGCATCGAAGATTCAAAAACCTAATCGCTTTTCGAAAATATTCACGTGTACAATTGGCAAACCTCTCCACATTCCACAATCGTCTCCTCTTTATCACTCACTCTCACAAAAATTCGAGTTTTCGGTATTGAATCTTTTTAAGAATGAAGATATGAGAATTCAGTCAATTTCTATTCTTAGGATCCGTTTAGATCAGTAGATGATTGTATTGATAGTATATTAAACGTTTGAAAATTGCCTAAGACTTCATCACTCTGCGAAATGTATTCTTCTTCAAGGGTACGAGCAACAGCTGTTAATGGCTCAAAATGTCACTTCAGTGCGTCAATTTGGAGGGTTAAGGTAGTTTTCACGTAATTCAGTAATTTGCGTTATTTACTAAAAAGGATATTTTAAGAATTCACCTATCCTCTAGAAAAAAAATAATAAAAAAACATGTATGCGTGTGAATTAACTCATCAACGGACAGGAAAAAAAGCGCCCACGTTGTTTACTTTCAACACAGCTTTAATTAAACTCGCAGAAGAGTAAATTTTAATTATACATGTCCGGTCATACACCAGTTGGCGGAATGACAAAAACTGTAGGAGGTGCACAAGTTAGACAACATTTATGAAAAGAAAGCGATATATTTCTACGTGTTAATCGCCGACCACGTCCCTCAACGTAGTTTGACATTAATGAGTTTGGGCCACTCACATGTGTCGCTAATGGGCCGGGATACTTTTTAGGGGAAATGAACATACACACACACATATTAATTCAATCCATTCACCTGTCCAATGGCTTGGTCTCAAGAATGAAGTGGCGACGGCGGCACCTCTTAATACTAGCGCAGTCAGGACCAGTGCCTTGTAACTTCCCATCAAAACGCGGGACAAATCTCGAGGGTGATGCTCTACAAGGCGCTAGTGTCGCCAGGTTCAGCTGCAGGTTAGGCTCGCCAACTTCCGAACATGAAAATTGTCAAATATGTGAGAAATAAAAAATTAAGCTCGCCAACTTCCGAACATAAAAATGAGCTAATATCTGAGAAATAAAAAAAGTGTCTTTTACATGTTCAATTATTCATAAAATACACATGTAAAAAACTCCTGAAGAAAGAGCAAACATGAGCGCTATATTTTGAAGGATTAAGAGCCTGCTTGTGACTTGCAAACTCACGCAGCAGCCACGCACGTTTTAAGTAACGTTGGCATCAGTTCGTATTTTAATTCCTGTAAGAAGGTACTGCAGTAGACCGCGCCACCATTATGGTTTCCACCACATTACATGGGATAAATTCTTGGCTATCTGGGACATGTCAGGCGAAACGTCGGCCTCTCAGCCAACGACGCGTCGTCTCCCGGATAGCCAAGAATTTATGGATTCGAGCCGCGGAAGCTAACGACTGCACATTATTTGGGAGTTATAAGGCCCTGGTCATCATATATCAGACAGAGGGCCGATTGTCTCAGGCGCGCGCTTAGCAGGTGAATGCTGTGTGGGCGACACTACGAAGGGGATGACAGTTGTTTCCGACCGCGCAACACATCGGGACGCGTGCAACACTTCGCCTCGCACCACATGACTGGAAAGGTAACAGCAGAGCGCGCTGTCCGCAGGTGGCGATACCGGACTTCTCGGCGGGCGCCATGGAGAACTGGGGGCTGATCACGTACCGCGAGACGGCGCTGCTGTTCGACGAGGCGAACGGGCCCGAGTCCGCGCGGCGGCGCGTGGCAGTCGTGATCGCGCACGAGCTGGCGCACATGTGGTTCGGCAACCTGGCCACCACGGCGCAGTGGGACACCACGTGGCTCAACGAAGGTTTCGCCGAGTACTTCGAGTACCTGGCGGTGGACGGCGTGCATCCGGAGTGGCGCATGCGCGAGCAGTTCGTGGTGGACGACATGATGTCGGCGCTGGCCGCCGACGCCTTCGTCACGGCCAACCCGCTCACGCGCGCCGTCTGCTCGCCCGCCGACGCCACCGGCGCCTTCGAGTCGCTCACCTACACCAAGGGTGCGCCTCCACACGGGCTCTCTTTAGCGGAATTTTTTCCTTTTTTTCCTCTTTCCCCTACGGTTTCCCCCTTTTTCCATTTTTCCCCTTTTCCCATTTTTCCCTTTTTTCATTTTCCCCTTCCCCCTTTTCCCCCTTTTCCCCCCGACCGACAACGATTACCCTTTACGCCCCAATGGGACGCGAATTCGACCATAAACTAGACACTAACACGCAAATTTCGTTGTACATTATTTTCTTAAATATGCAACCATACTGAGGATGCGTAAATCAAAGTTTGTTTAATGAAAGACAAATATAGAATTCGGAGAGATTCTTTTTTGAAAAATCATCTGACATTCGTTTAATGTAACCAAGTATGCGATTAGCTTTCCAGATAACTCGATTTACAGTTTAGGTGTTTTTTTTAAATACATATGATCTCATTTAATTTTTTTAAACACATTTTATTAAAAATCTACCTTCATTACTGTAATTGTAGGAAGCAGTCCAACAATTTTTAAAGTTGCAATTTTCAAAAATCTAGTGTTCAAAGAAAATAAGATCTGCGCCGTAGTTCTATGATCTCTCTGAGCATCTCACTTTTCAGCTCTGAGAAAAAATAAAAATAAAACCTTTGGAGCCAATTTAGAGAAAATTTTGAAAATGCCGTTGATGCTTTAAGTAAAGTACCCGAAAACAAAAATATCCGTTTCACATTCGAGGGGCAGCGACATCATACACATCGATCAGAGAATACCAGTTTCGATAAAATATTGTCAACGGTTCAGCTGCTAGCTCTGTTCACAGAAGGTCCGACTAATTTTGCTATAAACTAATTTTGCAGAATTAATAATTATCAAAACATGGATTTTGACTACACAACTTATGTGAAGTTGGTTATATGTACAGTAACAGAATTATCCACTTTCCGTATCAGTTTCCCAAAAATGTTTTCGTATCGAAAAGTGCTGTCTTTGACCGCAAAATTTTACAATACTCTATGCTACGTAAGTAGTATGCGAGAATGTAAAAGTCATTTATTATATCACGTTTTAACCATACTCTTCTCTTTCCTTCTGATCAATAATAAATAATTTTAAAATGTCTTTCACCAGGTGCATCTGTCCTGCGAATGTTCAGCTATATTGTGGGAGAAGATAATTTCCGTGAAGCCCTTCGACGTTACCTCAATGCAAAGTGGGTATATCATAATTCCATTTCATCAATAATTATTAACAATTATCAATAATTTCACTTTAAGCCTCTATATCTGTTAAATAGAGGTACCTTTTAAGGTAGAAGAAATGAGCATTCATGTCAATGTTTAAACTTCTTGTCATTTATAGGATTGCGTGTATAAATAATGCTTGCTGAGTTACGAAAAGAGCTAAGTCTCTAAATATTCATATCTAAATAAAAAAATCACTAGCTGTAAGAAAATTTATATCCCGACATTACTCTCCTTTCAATAAAACGGCTGATACTTTTTAATCGCCCATTCGGCAAGATTGGTCATACAGTTTTCTGTTGTTTCTAAATGGTCGGCTTGTAAAACATAGTTGCATTTGTGCCGCAGCGCATTCAAAGCTGTTGAACCGGAAGAGCTCTTCCGGGAACTGAAGGTGTACTCGGAGGAGGCGGGGCTCTCGTACCCGGAAATGGACGAACTCCTCCACACGTGGACTGAGCAGAGCGGGTATCCGATGGTCCTCGTAATGAGGGACTACAAAGAGCGCACAGCCAGAATAAGCCAGGTGAGAATAAATGACAATCGTGCATCTAAAAAACTCGCTGAATTACTCAAGATGCTCTGAAATAGGTATGAGTGTAATGCTCAACAATTCTTCATATATTTTTAACATTGAAATTAAATAAGTTTTAACGTTTCAAATTAGTAAATTAGTAAATTTGAATAATAATAATAATAATAATAATAATAATAATAATAATAATAATAATAATAATAATACTGATAATAATAATTTTATTTTTGGGTCAGACAAATCTAAAATGCAAATAAAGATAATGGTTCTAGAAAGTTAGAGAAACACACATTTTTGATTTATAGTATAATAGAAGTTAGTAGTAACTTTACACATCTTGGTGTAAGCCATGCTATTTAACAAATATTTATCGAATAATCGAGATTTTAGAGATTTAAAGTCGGTGCCTTTGCAATAAATTTCTGGCACTTGTATTTCATAACTTGACCGACTGTTTGCACAAAACCAATAATATAACCCCTGAAGTTGTAGAGTAAATTCAACTGCTTTATAGACACGTATCCCAGTTAACATTTTTGGTGACAAGTCCACTTAAATGCGTTTTCACGTGATTGTGCAAAGCCTTCTTACATTAATGTCTTCCTACCAACAGGTGCGGTACCAAACGATGCCTCTAAGGTTCGACTACCCTCCTTTCTACGTGCCATTAACATGGACGCAGCGTGGATTTGGTTTCGACGTGGGTCGCCCGCAGCTCTATCTGACTACCGATGAACCCAGCAAAGTGATGGAAGGAATGCCATCCAACGACACCTGGGTGATTTTCAATATCCAGCGGACAGGTACAATTTTTGTTTAAGTTAATAACATAACTATAAAAATAATTGACAAAAGAAATGGAAATGAGATGTGAAATCACGGACGTAGAATACACAAGTGTTTGGGGAAAATGCCAGGCGGCAAATACACGAATTACAAGAGATGGACTACATCACAGTCGTGAGCAAAACTAAGAAAAAAACTCAGGGACAGATGAAATAGGCACACACATACACATTTGGAGTGGTGTCCCGGAATATCGAAGGAGTAGTAAATATGTGTCCATAGCTTTAAGAAAAAATACAAAAAGAACCTAGAAAATTGAAGAGATTGACGAAGGAATTATTCAAGTAAGTATTGGAAACTATAGATTTAAACTGACAATTCTTGAAATCTACACACCAAACAAAAACTAAAAATATAGTATCATGAAAGAATTTTATTCAAAACTAGATGAGGTGATCAGTTACTGTGCAGATAAAAGAGATATTATTTGCCTCGGATATTTTATTGCCAGGGTGGGAAAAGCAAGTGGTTCAGGAGTAATTGGGCAATTTGGCGAGGGTGTCTGTAATTCTAATGAGAATTACATTTCTGTATCCTAATTGATTGTTATGTATTAAAAGATTTTTTTGTTTATTTTTCAATATGATGAGCAGCTGTTTACTGCTTTACATTATTTTGTTGACATGTCTAACTTATTATACATACCCTTTTCAAATGAACGTAACAAATTAAATAACGAAAAAAATAGATCTTAATGTACAATAGCGGTATTTTAATTCATGAAGTATTGTTTGAAATGTACCAAGAAGCTGTGATTGCCAGTCTCAGGGATTTGATCTGAATTGCTTGTAGCCTTTTAAATGATGATATAAATGTTCTTCCCCAAATTGCACATGCATATGATATGCACTTATAACTGATTTATATATTTACATGGCAGTTTCTGTATTTAAATAAGATTTTTTATTGGTGTGCGGATCAGGTTTTCCAATTCTTTTTTGTAGATTTTTCTATTTTTATTACGTGTTATTTCCAAGTTAATTTTGTGTCATAAATTAAGTCAAGATATTTTTTCGCTTTATTTTTGTCTGTCCAGTGTATTGGAGAATCTTGAATATTTAGAGGCGGTAAGATATGTATTTTCCTTAGTGTAAATTTTTCTTTTTTAGAAGCGATTAGAACTATTATTCATTTCTGCGTCCAGGTTACATTTTGTTGAATATCTTGTTGTAGCGATTTTGCTTCTAGTTCCCAGTTACTGGAGGAGATAAAAAGGGTTGAGTCGTAAGCAAAGGTGGCGGATTGCTATTTTACTGGTAGGGGGAAATCGGCTGTATGTTATATAACAGGGGGAGAACGATGATCCTTGCGGTACTCCTGCGGATATATTTTCAATGTTGGAAGCTGTGTTGTTTATCGATACTGTGAATTATCGACCTAGGATGAAGCTTTGATTAAGAGATTATTAATAATTACTTATTGTATTAATAGATATTACGTTGCAATCTGATCTTCTTTTGAGAAAACTTCAATATGTCATAGGATCCCTTTAAACCAGTGATGCTTTTAAAAAATAATTTTATTTACCGAATGACTGAAATACACAAGTCAACTCATTCATATTATTTGATTTAAATCATCTCTTCTCATTTCTTCATTTTCTATTGCATTTATTATTGAAATTCATTTATTATTCTGTTACAGGTTTCTATCGTGTCAATTACGATTTTACGAACTGGGAACTCATCACTAATTACCTAAACAGTGAAGCCAATCCATTAGACGGCATCCACGTTCTCAACCGCGCCCAGTTGGTGGACGACGTGCTGGCGTTTGGACGATCCGGTAACTTACCCTACACAAATATTCTTCAACTTTTAGACTACCTCCATCGAGAAACTGACTACATGCCATGGACAGCGTTTTTCAACGGAATTTCGTACATTAACCGGATGCTCTTGAACAGAGAAGAATATCCACGTTTTAAGGTGAGTCTGCAATATTATTGCACGGAATACAAGAATGAATCATTCAGATTGAGCGATTTTTTTACTAAAATTAAGTTATTTCGATATTTTAATGTAACTAATAAATATATCAGAAATATTTTTATAAATAGGCTTGATGGTTATTCTGTTGATTGCAAAAACTTATATTAAGTGATGTTAGTTATACTAAGTTTTATTAATTAGTAATCAATTTATACTTCTGTACTTCAGAGATACAGCACACTTTGTCACATTCCATTAATTTTACGAAGTAAAATTTACAGTAAAGATACAATAAAACAGTAAAGATTTTTTGTCTTCAGAATAAAAATAAACATATTGTTTCGACTTGTTTTAATTTTCATCGTTATCGTTTAGAAAGTTCACAATGCTCCCCTCAGAAGCAACGAAACGACGAAGTATGGTTTCCCGTTATCGAGTTGGAAAAGCAACCTACGAAACCGTTCATTACATAAAAAATAATAAAAGTTAAATTTCAAATATAATTCATGACAAATAGAAAGTAATACATAGTTGTTTTTTTTTATTTTTTCAGCAATATGTACTGAATCTTATTCTGAAACTCTACAACCGCTTCGAATTCAAGACTCAACAAACACACCTTGACAACTTACTGCTGAATCAAGTCTCTTCGTGGGCATGTGCGTTGGATCACCCACATTGTACAACATCCGCTGTCACATTATTGCAAGAGTTTTTGGATGGTGGAAAACCGTAAGGCGATGATAATTCGAAGACACATATTAGATATTAATCGTAAAAGTATCTAAAAGAGTTTATTATGTGAAAGTTAGTTGATTATTTGCGGTCGTAAAAGCCTGTAAATGTATAATTACAATCGAGCACATAATTGTCTCTTCGTAACGTGTAATTTTCGTTTGGTCTTCTACGATTGCCATTTTAACATTTTAACTTTTTAAAATCTGTTGTATTTATGATGATTATACATTGATTTTTAAGTGATATCTCCGTTTCCCGAAATTTTCATTTAAATTTTTTCTTCAATTTTCAAGTTGTTTTTCATTTAAAATGTTTTCGGTCCAGCATTAAATAATGCTTTCCAGAGGTTTTAAAGATATGAGTACTTACAGAATACCTACAACATTTGGAAATTACCTTAATGTAGAAAACTCCGTACTGTAATGGCAGTTTATTCGGCAGAGGGATTTTTTATGTTCAAAATTTTATTGATCCGACAGAAAGTTAAGGAAGTGTATTACTCTTCTTATTGACATGTTTTCTGAATGAGGACATCTGCGCCTTACCCCGCTATTCTAAAAAATACATTTAATCTTATTTTTTTCGTCGGAAAACATTTTATGTTTTAATGTTGAAATTATTGTTTGAACTTCAATGAAATGAAGTGCAATTAAATAAAATGAGATATACGGATTTTAATTAGGTACCTACAATGTGTTAATTATGTGAATTTTTTCCGCTCTCAGGGTACCTCCAAACGTACGCAGCGTGGTGTATTGTTCTGGAATCCGCAACGCGGAAGACAAATACTGGGATTTACTTTGGCAAGAATATCGATCGTCGCTTGACGACGTCGAGAGGTCGCTAATCGTCGCCGGCCTGGCGTGCACGCAGAGCACAGCGCGCCTGCAAGAGTGAGTACGAGTTCACCTCCGTAGAATACGCGTTGCATCGCTGATATTGAGTTGTGGTGAATTTTTAAAATGTACCTTTTGTCAATCATTACACTATTTTCCCAACAGAACAAATAACTTGATCAAGTATTTCTATGAAACAAACCAAAAATCAGCTGACAATAAAATCAGCTGAGTAATAAAAAAAACATTCGATTAACTCTTCATAGAATGTAACATATTAGATTACGTTCATCCGATGTTGTTCCCTACCTCTGTTGAAACGATTATTAGACGATTATTATTAAACGATTAAATACTTAATAATTTATTTGATTGGATTATAATTCTTAACACTGCGATAAGCCATAACCCATTAACAACAATTAATAGATTAATATTGAACGATAAAATACTTAATCAGATATTTGATTATAACTAACAATACAATAAATCATAACCAGATAATATCGTCGCTATCAGATTCAGAAAATTATTCATTGCATGGCTGCTTCTCTCCTGGTTGTTTCTACCCTTATAGAAAAGGCTTTGAACTTAGTTGCTCTCTTATAAATAAAAATTCTCCAACATCTGTTCTTTGTCTCCTCCTTCCAATGCTGTGATTTATATTATCCCTGACGAAAGCCAAGGGTCCCGCTCGCTCGTTGAATAGCCACCCGTTACCTGAGCGCGCCGCGGCGGGCGCTTGGCTCGTCAGCTCTCCCGATGGGGACGTCGTATGCCGCCCGGTGGTTCCTGAGCCGCCGGGGTGGCGCGGCATCAGTTCCGCGGTCCGGTCCCACTTCGTCACTGGCGGGACTAAATCACGTGGGCTTTGGTCTATATCACACATACTTAGTAACTCCGAAGTGAATGCGTGTACAACGGAATATACGAGTGACTGCGAGGGATGAACTGTGAACATGAACAATGAAGAATATTTGAGGCACCCTTAACAATAAACAAAGTATTGATTTTATAAATTATCGAAAGCTTGATCATGTAGTACCACTCAGTCCCCTTTTCATCTGATTTGTCATTGAAGTAGATCGGTCAATTCTATCACCGCGACCGCAGCGTACAATCTGATTCGGCGGGTTGTTTTCTCGAGTGTACAATGTTGTTTTCCTAGTTTCTTTAGTAAATTACGTATCATGCCCTCAATGCGCATTGTTACGAGTAGGCCTCTAAACTATATTCCTAATCTACGCGTTTTAAATTGTATTGGGAAAATAAATATTCTGTGATGTTTGATTAGTGCCTTAAATTTCCCGATTACTCTTTATAAAGATATTGGTCCATCAAACATATTCTTGGACAATTTTACACAGTTTTATAAAAAATTGTAATAATCCTTGTTATATTTTGTTTCTTATAGAAGTTAAATTACAAATGTTATAATGCGTGTATTCCCTATTTTGTTCTACAACACTGTGTGTTCTTTTCGAAATCCCAACCCTGGAAACACATACTCACAGCTCTTTGTCGAACTACATTGGTTTCGTAGTCCCGTGCCTCCTAAACTCATTAATTTACAGGGTTAGCAATTCAAATTATGGGTAAGATTGGTTTACTGGGATTACACACGAGGTTTTTGGAATCACATACTCTTCTCAAATTAACTGAAAATATCCATTAGGCGCTATTTCAAACCACATCCTTCTTAGATTGCGAACTTGAGCCCGCATTCCTCAAACCTCTCTGCTGTCAGACATCATTAGAGGACAAATGTGATATTCCTGTTTGAAGGACCTTTCTCACAGAATCAGTACAAGCTATTTGGATCATTCTTAAGAAATGTGGAATTGGAATCTAAACATAATTTTAATCCTAACATTTGCGATTGAAGTCAAAATACCTGTTTCTTGTAAATGTGTTAGTTAAATGACAAAATGAAAAAAAATTTAGTTGTTGGTTTTGAACTCATGTATAGCACCCTAACCCATAGCATAAAACTGATTTCACAATTTTTCCAAGAAATTTAAATACCATTTCTTCAATTTTGTGAAGTAAATGTTAAAAATATTAACGCATCAATAACATAGAAATAAGTACACAAATGAAGTAAAAGAAATGTCAATGTTTAGCATTTTATAAAAGTAAACACCGTTTTTTACAAGCTCGTTTTCAAAGTTTCTGAATAATTCATTACCCTATCGTGTTCCAGACTCCTGGGTTACTCTCTTCAGAAGGAGTATATTCGCAAGCAGGACGCAGCCAGCGTATTTTCGTCTGTCTACTCAAATTCTCTGGGAGTAGAAGTGGCGCTAGATTTTCTCAGCGAGAACTTCGAGCAAATTCTAAATTAGTGAGTATATTCTGTTCTTATTACTTTTAATGAACTTTTGACTAATTGTGATATGAATAACTAATTAATAGAGAAACCCAAATTATGCTTTAGTTCAATAAAACTATTTTAGATTTTATTATTTTTCAAATTATACCATTACGCTTTATATTTTGAGATATTTAGAATCTGGGTACATAAGATTTTATGGCCAAACTATGACTTTTAAACTTATTTCCTAATAATACCTACCACACTACGACAAGGAGACGCAAAAAATGTTTCTAACTTTGTATTTCTTTATTTTTTTTACTTAAAGCCGCATTGACGTCGGTGGTTATTAGCGACCACAAAACTAACAAACTAAATAATGTTTAGAATAGTGTTCACGTATTAATCGCGTGATGTCACAGTTGCAATGTCAGAGACGTCAAAGTGACATTGAAAAACAAAGTGTTTCCTCAAACTCCCGCGCGAATTCCCGGAGTTTTGCGTTTCTCGCAATTTATTTTCTGCATATTGTGCTTTAGACAAATAAGCGAGGAGAGAAAAAAATATTGCCAGGCCCTGGTAACGAAAAAGTGCAACATTCTTGTCTCGAAATGGTGTAAATTATTTTCTCTAACACGTTGTGCATTCAGAATTTATGATTTCACGTCCTTGATACTGAAAAATTGATTGATGGCAAAATGTCTGTCTTTACATACATTTGTTAGTCTGTAATCAACACTAGCAACTAAACCGTTCAGACATTTTCTCCAAAACGAAAAATTTATCATAAATTAAATATTAAATCACGTTAAACTGGTGTGTTTTGAGATAAATTAACAACACAAACACTCGTCTACAGTTATGGAGCTATGGGCGCTATTCGAAACATTGTTACTGGCATCGCTGGACGAGTCTCATCAGAAGAACAGTTTCAAAAGGTAAGAATAAAACATTCTCTCGCATATCACCTGTCCCTTCTCGTAGGCTCGTTGGGATCTTTGTAGAATGATTCAGAATAATACTCTGTATGAACTCACAGAGCATGTCTGGAAAGGATTGAAACGAAATATTCAGTTCACTTTACTTCAATTCAGACGACACTTATGGCACTCTAGAATGCAGTACAGCCAAGAGCGTTTTGCTGAAAGGAATTTTTTTGCAAGATGTTTGTTGTAACATTTGTGTGGTTCCTAGAAGTTCGTCCAAATCCTTCGTCTAAATGAAGTTTGTGATTGTTGAAAATGAACAGCATATTTTACCTTCACTATACATTTTAACCATCAGCTTATTTAAATTGCATTCCTAGTTATTATATTAAATATAACAAAAAATTTACTGTTTATAGTAATAAAGAATAAAATAGACAGTTATTCGCAATGGCACTTGTGTACTATTTTTTTTCACTCAAATTTTTAGATCATTAGATAGGCCAGATCAATGCCGGTGTGTACTCTTGTGTGTGTACCAGCTCTGCAATTAATTCTCAGCAAGAAGAAAAACTCATTACGTATAATTTTGAGAAAACGGATGCAGTAATTATACTGAAGCGAGTTGGTGTGTGGTTCTGTGCGGTGTGATCCTGTCTTGAGCATTTAAAGTAGCAGTAGGGTTTCATATTAATATTTTCTTGCATTTTTTATGTAATTTTTGTACAATTACTGCCACTGAGTTAATTTATTTTTTATTTAAATCTTATTTTGTTTAAGCATCACATTGTACTTTCAATTCACTTTAGACCACTTAAAATTAAATGAATTTCAATATTCATTTAATTTTGCTGTATATACATGTACAATCAGTTTATATCAACATCATATCAGAGAGAGGAATATGCTAAGAGAGGTAGGGTCATGAGACGCAATAGTTTTCTTTTGTTTTAGTTGAATAATTTCCTGCAAGAACGTCAAGAAGACCTCGGAAGTACGGCAGATGCGGCACGGGAAATCGTTCAACCCAATCTCTTCTGGGTGGAATTATATGCCGAAGAAATTTTCAAAGCGGTGGAAGAAAAGTCCTTGTACCGTCTTCCCACATCTGTGAAGCCCGAACAATACTATTTGCATCTTACTCCTGATTTTCAAACTGATACATTTGAAGGGAGCGTATCTATTGTTGTCTCTGTGGAAGAGGTTACGAACAACATACTTCTCCATGTGCAAGATCTTACTATTCCGAAGTCTAATGTTGCTGTATTCCAATACAGTGAATCGAGACAAGTTTTGACGAATAATACACTGGGCAGCGCCTCGAAATTTGTTCATTCTTCCAGAGATGAAAACATCGTGGATGATATTAAAGAACTACCTGATTTCCAGTTAATTAGGCTTGAACTTCGTGAACAACTTGTTTCTGGCCAAAAGTATATAATCCAAATAACTTACTCCGGCCCGCTGCGAACGGATATGGTCGGCTTCTACAAGACGTACTACACGGATGACAGAGGATATCCTAAGTAAGTACACATCATTGAATACAGCGAGCGCTGCCAAAAACAACATTACAGGGCCTCTCTTGGACCCCTTTCCCATTTAACGTTTTTATTTTCATACGACATATTTTATAGAAACTAAATAAAATGGACTGGATGATGAAATTAAGAATTTCATTAAACAAATAAAATTTATTGAATACAATTGATTTTATGTGGAAGCTTTTGCAGGGTTGCCAGATGATACGGTGGTAGATTCTTTCCCAAATGCTGGGAAGAAATGACCTCCCCCCACTATCGATGCACACGCCTGTGTTGTAGACTCGACTAATCACCAAATCAGATTTTAACTATCTGAAAGACTGTTGTATGAGCAACTGCAATATAATTTCACTGAAGCAGGACCACTAATGTTTCCTCTCCCTTAGACGTGAGTGGGTCGCCTTCAGCTGGCAGAGAGTTATAAAACATTTCGTCCGCAACTGGCGCGGAGCTGTGAGAAATGCAAAGGTGGATGCGACGTCGTCACCAAAGCTGCTAAGGCGCTACTGGGATCACTGACCCTCGTCTTTCTCTATTTTTCTAATCATTTTAATATTTTGACTCTATCTCCAACGTCTACCGTGATACGCGATATCTATTGTTTGTCAGATATTCGCTTACCGCCCGCGCCTATGTTATAGCCTATGTTATAGCTCACATGTTCTTCGTATTGACTTCTCAGACCACAGGGCTGACAAGAGGTGTCATTTAAAGACTAAAACTACTGGCGAGCAGTATAGTGTATTTCAAGTGTATACATACTAATTCATTTTTTGGCTACAATTTTCCAAGTTGGTAATGACGATCCGACCTTCGACTTACGCAATAAAACATCATTGTCTGCCGAACTCAGAATTTCTATCACAGGTTTTTTTCTATTTCCTCACAAACTGTTCGTCGTGAAAGTATTTTGGCATACATTTCTGGTAGTAATTCTGTAAATTCACTCCCTCTACAAATTTATTTCATGTTCTCCAGGAAGTAGCTAATATCTCTTGACAGAAAAATATTTTGACTGACTAGAATCAGGTGAAAAATGAAAGGACAAAACAACAATTGTTTAGATTAACAGAGGCTCCCTAAGGATTCATAAGTCAAAACCAGAATAACCTGAGCTACGGGCTTTAAACACACGAACTATATCTCCTGGATTCATACTGGTATCAACGAGGGGAATTTAATTAGGATGATTCTGAGAGGCTCCATTTTTACTAACGTGTTTCGTTTTAGTACCACATTTTAAAACCACTATGCATTTCATAATTAAAAGAAATATCTCAGATACATCTTTTCTTTTATACACTATGTGATCGCAAGTACCCGGACACGCGGCAGAAAATGACTTACTAGTTGGTGGCTCCCTCCATCGGAAATACTGGAATTCAATAGGGCGTTGTCCCACCCTTAGCCTTGATGACAGCTTCCCCTCTCGCAGGCATTCTTTCAATCAGGTGTTGGAAGGTTTCTTGGGGAATGGCAGCCCATTCTTTACGGAGTGCCGCAAGGAGAACATGTATCGATGTAGGTCGGTGAGGCCTTGCACGAAGTCGGCATTCCAAAACATCCCAAAGGTGGTCGATAGGATTCAAGTCAGGACTCTTTTCAGACCAGTCCATTACACGGATATTATTATTGTATATGAACAGGTGCTCGATCGTGTTGAAAGTTGCAATCTCCATCCCCGAATTGCTATTCAGCAGTGAGAAGCAAAAAGGTGTTTAAAACATCAACTTAGGCCTATACCACGATTGTACAACACAAAACAACATGAGGGTGCAAGCTCCCTCCATAAAAAACATGACCACACCATAACACAATTTTGGACGTGTCCGAGTACTCTTGATCACATAGTGTATGTTATTTCGCCAACAAGCAGTTATTTCAATGTTATTGCTATTATAAAGGGATAATGTAAGTAAATGTCATACATTGTAAATTACGCATTTAGATTGTAAAGCAGCCATGAGCAATTAACTAACTTGAAATCTGAAAAATCTCCATTTGAACAGATATTCTTCAAACGGTAACCCATTTAAATGAACATAAGAACATGGCGTATCAGTAATTTACTGAAGTGAGTGAAAAGTAGCGGAAGACAAGGCGTTTCAGAAGATCTGTTGAAATTCGCTTGTTGCAGTTACCTCGTGGCCACGAAGTTCGCACCCACGCACGCACGCAAGGCCTTCCCGTGCTTCGACGAGCCCAGCTTCAAGGCCAGGTTCAAGGTCACGCTCGTCATCCCCAGGGCGCTCTTGGGCTACAACGCCATTGCCAACGCCGCGGAGGAAACGCGGAGGAGTTTGTAAGTAATCAAATTACACGTTCTGATTCTTTTAGGAAATTAGCGAAGCGAGCGCTCTTAATTACTGGTATTATTTGCTACTGATTTCTAATATTATAGCATAACATATTTCATTTTTTAGATCTTCAGCTTTCTCTTGTTGTTCTTGACCATATAATATGAAAAAGAAAATTAGCCAAAAGGGTTCTTAAACCGTTTTAACCAAGTGGCAAAGAATTTAAAGAGTAGAGCAATTAGAGCAATAACTGCGACCTTAAGCATGGAGACTCTTCACCTTAGTCGTACGATTTTGTGTGTTAAAAGTTCTTACAACGCGAAGATGAAAAATAATTTTCTTATTGAAATATCTCCTCAGACAGACAGAGACAGATAGACAGTCAGACAGAGACAGATAGACAGACAGACAGAGACAGACAGACAGAGACAGACAGAGACAGACAGAGACAGACAGAGACAGACAGAGTCAGACAGAGACAGACAGAGACAGAGAGACAGGCAGAGAGAGACAGAGACAGGCGGAGACAGACAGACACAGACAGACAGGCAGATCGACAGAGATAGACAGACAACAAAGACAGCCAGGCAAACAGAGAACCGGCTGATAGAAACACACAGGCAAAGAGAGAGAGATTCGAACATTATATATTTACATTAATATACATAGAGTCATCTTATTATTGTGGACACTACTACTTGGCATTTTTTAGGAATGCGATGTATAATATATCCCAGGAATTCTGATAAAAATGATACTTCAATTTCAACCATATTTTTTATTCTTACATTATGTACATTATATTATATCGTTCAGTCTTCACTACATTTCTTAATGCTTTAATTTTCAGAAGCGATGGATCTACAGAAGTTGAATTCGAGAACTCTCTCCGAATGTCCACGTACATCGTTGCGTGGGTGATTTCCGACTTGGAGGCTGCTCGAGATCCCGTGGACAGACCCATAAAGTACACTACCTGGGCGCGCAAGAACGCCATCAGCTGGGCAAAATACAGCTTGGATGTGACTGCCGATATGGTGGCGAAACTGGAAGATTATACTGGATTCCCATACACAGATGATGCCGATCCTTATGCCTTGAAGAAGCTAGATCAGGTATTTTCACTCATTTGCCTTATGATATTTCAAATAATATTCAGGAATGCTAACATTATTTTGATAATTTTGCATATTCTTCATCAAGTTTCACAACCTTCAGTCCCATCATTGTTATAATGTTCTTAAATTAAATAAAACTTTGAATCATTTTTGGGTGCAGTATACTAGAAACTTCCATGTGTTCATCAATAAATTTTCAAGTGGTCGTTTTCATTAGTCGGAGAATAAAATTTCCCTACTAAAATGTTCTCTTTATCCTTCGTTTTTGTTTTCATTGTCAATACGTACAACCAACACGTAACATATGTAACGTACATGCATCAAATGCAATACGTATAAGTAAGACTTCAATTTAATTCCATTCATGCAATTCTTGGGTGCCACAAAAGATTTTAAATTCGATTAGCGTATTCTGTGTATCCACTGTGCACTGCAATTTTGGATGCAACTGTTCCATGCTAAAGTGATTTGTGCAGGTGGGACACAAAATATTTTAAATTCGATTAGCGTATTCTGTGAACTGATGCCCACTGTGCTCTGCGACCTGGGACGAAAACGCGCAACGCTCGAGTGATCTGCGCAGGTGGGCACGCCGGACTTCGTGTCGGGGGCGATGGAGAACTGGGGGCTGATCACGTACCGCGAGACGGCGCTGCTGTACAACGACGGCAACGCCGCCGCCCACAAGCGCGCCGCGATCGTCATCGCCCACGAGCTGGCGCACATGTGGTTCGGCAACCTCGTCACGTGCGCGTGGTGGGAGGCCACGTGGCTCAACGAGGGCTTCGCGCAGTACTTCGAACACGTGGTAAGGAAAGCTGAGCGCCAATTTCGGAGTTCTTTACCTAATTTGCTTCCGTTCTGAGATTCCACCCTCCCATGAATATAATAATTTGAGGTGAAACCGGAGTTGAAATTAATAGTTTTTCTTTCTTTAACACAGGTATTTAGGACTATGTAATTGAGTTAAGGAAATTAACATAATTATTACTGAACATCAAAATTAAATTCAAGAATGTATAAATTTGCTTTCACATGTATAATTTTATTTACAAATATCGTAATACAATAATCAAATTTTCATAATTTTAATGCGATTTAAACAAAAAAAATTACAAAACTCAAGCGTTTTTTAACATTTCACGTTTTAACCTACATTAAAGAAAATGTCTGAGTGTATTAAAGTTCGTTTTCAATATGTAGCAAGTCTTGTAAATTTATAATTATTTTAATTCGTTTATTTTTTTAGGACTATGTAATTGAGTTAAGGAAATTAACATAATTATTACTGAACTTCAATATTTAATTCAAGAATGCGTAAATTTACTTTTTACATGTCATAATTTTATTCGCAAATATCGAAATACAATATTCAAATTTTCATAATTTTAATGCGAATTAAACAAATTTCAAAACTCAAGCGTTTTTTAATATTTTGCGTTTTAATCTACATTAAAGAAAACGTATTAAGTTCGGTTTCAATATGTCACAAGACTTGTAAAATTATAATTATTTTAATTCGTTTATTCACAAAGGGCATCTCTTGTCAAGCAGGTTCACAGGATTGACTACAATAAACGTGCCCTCTGACCAAGCGTCGTGTCACACAAAACATGATTACATACATGAGAGATTGATAACGTTCATTAAACAATAAATGATGTTAGTAATGAATAGCACAGGTACAGAAAATAAAATAAAAGTGGTCATGTCCAAAGACTTGACACATGTTTCTATATGTATATCAACGTACTGAATCCGAATCCGAAGCCAGAACTGCGCGACCACTCTCCATTTTTTTAAATCGCAAAAAAACACATGAGAATACTAAATTATAGTATCTTGTTACATTAGTCTCTACAGAACCCAAAAGTTGTTATATACAAGACAAAAACCTCAGTGAAAGTTACCATTTACAAAATAATTGTGTTTTTTTCGCGATATAAAAAAAAACTGAAGGGTGGTGGCGCAATTCTGGTGGTTAATTGGAATTGAGATTATCAACATTCATAGAGAACAATGTGTCAAATCTGTGGGTCTGAAAACAACCGCCGAAAACAAAAAATACAAGGTGACGGTAGTTTGTCGCGGTTTAAAAAGTGTGGAAAGTGGTAGCGCAGTTGTCTTTGAATTCAAATTCAGCGCGTTAAAATACATACATATATACATAGAGGAACATGTGTCAAGTCTTTGAGTCTGAAAACAACCCCCAAAAACAAAAAATACAATGCGACGGTAGTTTGTCGCGGTTTAAAAAAATGTTGAGAGTGGTAGCGCAATTGTCTTTGGATTCGAAATCAGCTCGTTAACATACATACATAGAGGGTCATGCGTCAAGGCTTTGGGTCTGAGAACAACCCCCGAAAACAAAAAATACAATGTGACGGTAGTTTGTCGCGGTTTAAAAAGACAGTGGAGAGTGGTAGCGCAGTTGTCTTCAGATTCGAAATCAGCTCGTACATACATAGAGAAACATGTGTCAAGTGTTTGGGTCTGACAATTTATTTTGTGAGTGTGCCTGTGTAGTTAGTAACTGTAACTTCATGCGATTCGAGGCCCTTCGAGGCCGGGGACGCGGCACGTGAGCGCGTGGTGAGAGTGGCGGCGCGTGGGGCGTGACGCAGGTGACACAGCACGTGGAGCGGCGCTGGGACCTGCTGGACCAGCTGGTGACGGACCAGGTGCAGCCGGCGCTGGCGCTGGACGCCGAGCGCACCTCCAAGCCGCTCACCCACCGCGTGGTGACGCCCGCCGACGCCGTCGGCTCCTTCGGTTCGCTCACCTACTCCAAGGGTGAGGCCCCTTCCCAGCCACAGGGGAGCGACGCGGTACGGAGCACGGGGGCTTTCGCCAAACGAAGACGCGCTCAAGCAAGCAAAGCATTGTGGGTTGGGGGAATGCTGAAGAGGTGATGTTGACATTAGTAACCCCTTGAGTACCAGTGGTCTCTCACCAAAACCACAATTTCATGTTTTCGTTTGTAGCTTGTAAACGCCCAGGGGCATTTGGGTAAAACCACCGACTCTAATACGAAGCAGAGTCATCTGAGAGCGTAGGCTTCCGCGGCCGGAGTCAGTATTTACTTGACTGTCCGGGTGACAGGTCCATGGCGAAGGTGCCGACGTTTCGGTCGCCATTAAGCCATTCGGGCGGCATTAAGCCCTGAGGAAGGTCGTAGAATGGCGACCGAAACGTCGGCATCTTCGTCATGGACGCGGTGTCACCCGGACAGCCAAGTAAATATAGAGTCATGAATCGGTACTCTGACGTACTTTCACGAATTGAGCTCCTTGTACAGGCCGTTTAGAAATTTGATAAAAAACTATCACGCTAAGTTCGTGCTTCTAAATTGCCGGAGTTTTGTTTTTGCAATTATTTCTTGTATAATTTACTTGAAGTTTACTTGATATTTTAGTAACCACATTGGGGAGGTATCTGACAGTCAATATAAGTATACACAAACTTATTTTTACGTAAATTCGAATCTATAAGTTTTATGTCTGGTTTCGACCTGAAACCACTGGCCCACTGACACGGCGTACTTTTATCAATTTTGTTATTGGTCTGTAATTTATTAAATTGTGGATAATATTTGTTTCTTGTAGCATAGTCATTTGTTTTATGCATTACGATTTTGTGGAAGTTTCAAGATGTTACATATACATGATTTAAAGGTCAGTGCTTTAGTAGAAATTCTGGTGACCAAAGTACCAGCTGCAGAACACATGCCAGTTCAAGGAGGTTTACGTTGTTGTGCACAATATAGCACAAAAGCTGAGCTTCGCAGTTCCAAATAGAACTACTAAGTGTGTAAAGTTGGGCTGTGTCGTAGCAAAATGACAAATTGCATCGAAAAATTCAATAGTAAATGATGGATGGTTAAAATGATGCGTCCCAGTGGTTTCTCAGCGAAAGGACCTTCCTTACACAAGTGTTTATTGATTTTATGACAATTTGTGTTCTATTTGAAAGTTATTAAATTAACAATAAAGTGATTTTCAAAAAATATTAAAATTTTAATTATGTTCATGTTGTTGGAACTAAAAGGGTTAATAATTGAAGTCAACATACATTTATTGTCAACATACATTTATTGTCAGTATACATTTATTCAGAGAGTCGGCTTTCGGTGGCTTTGCCGTCATCATCAGTCTTGCTATAAGTGACGAAAGTCGGAAAACTGTCTGTTTCAGGAGATAATTCATATCCTTGTTCCACGACTTCTCGTGACCATACTAAAGCTCGCATGTAGTAAATATCATATACAGAAATTAAATGCAATAAAATATATTCAGGAACCATTTCGTTTACGAGTATATTTCTCATTACCCTCAACAGTTTGTCAATGAAAATATTGTTTGTCAAAATATAACACGATAATATAAAGTTATTTCTTTTGCTATTTACCATTTTTCTGTATGTTTGCAAATTCTATAAAATGAATCTTTTATGTTTTTATTTAAATGAAACAAAATTTCTTACAGGAGCATCATTTCTTCGCATGCTCAGTTTTGTCATCGGAGAGAAGAATCTAGAGAATGCTATCAAAGCATACGTAAAGAAGAAGTGAGTGGTACCTTTTTATCAAAGAGAAACTACTTTTGCATGCATGACCTTGAAGATATTTGTCTTTTTTATAAGGATCGAATTCAAGAAAAGTTGGAAACTTTTTTTTAAGTTCTAATAAACAAATAAGACTTATTTAAAATTAATGTCTATTAGTTACATGTTATGATGAGTACCTTTCGTAATATTGTACTGTTATCGACGTAGCACAACCACACAGAGAAGCACGGCCCACACCCGTCCACCAAGCTTTAAGGACAATCGAAAAAATGACTTGTAACGAAAGATGGCTTGTGAGTGGACTTGTAAAAAATGGTGTTTTTCTTTATTGTTTTCCTTACTTATTGTTTCTGTTACTTATAATATCACCTCCGTTTACAATTTTCATCTGTGTCTGTTATTTGCTGATTATCGGCTTAATGACGTTAATAGCTTTCAATTTAGGCTTGGACTAATTTGATCCGCTTTTCAGTGCTTATGGGGCGGCTGTCCCCGACGACTTTTTCGTGGAGTTGGTGGAATACTCCGCCGCCGGGAAGTTCGAGTCCAAGGAAGAAATGATGGAATTCCTCCGCTCGTGGACGGAGGTGCCCGGCTTCCCCTTGCTGCACGTGACTCGCCACTACGACGGCTCCAACACAGTCACACTCACTCAGGTGAAAATTGCGGAGTTACCTCGAGTCATCTCACGTCCGGTTATTCTCCTGTAGAATGAAGGTTCTTTCGTCAATTAGAACGCTGGAGTATTAAATTTTGAAAATTTGTTTTCATTCGTTAACTAGCTGCAAATGCTACAAATGCTACGGATGCTACAAATGGCACAGACTTTCTCGAGTTAGTTTTCTATTTTCTTTGGTCTCAGCTAGCTACTCGAACTTGCCATATATTCTTTCCAACTGCCCAAAGTACTTTTTTTTATTTTCTTAATTTTTCACATTCCTAATTGTAGAGCGGGAATATTTTTTTAACACTATTAAGGAACAGTAAAACCTCGTTTTAAATGGCAATTTCCTGTAAAAAAACGTTCGAGCCGTTTTTAAGAAAATGGCTCAAGTACTACTGTAAATTCGAAATTTGAAGCTCTTATTCACAGAAAATTTTTGAGTTTTTGAAAAAATTTATTTAAAGTCATTTGAAATACTTTAACTCGCAAATACAATAGTGTTTACACATTGCTATAAATGTGTACATTACCGGCTTGAGAGATCTTTCAAAAAAACACATTTGTGTAATTTTTGTGGAAAAAAAATACCCCGTAATGAAATTTACATGATATTAAAGAATGCAATTATCACCATCCTTTCGAAAACTTTGAGAGGTAATTTGGAGCCGTTTTTCGGAAAATGACACTTGAGTGTTTCTGAATTTTGCGATAGTTTTGACTGAAAATGGTGGAGTTTTTGAAGCGTTTTATATGACATAAATTAAGCACATGTATTCAAAAATATAATAATGCAACCTAATTGCCCCTAATGTACATATTAACAACGTGAAAAAGTTAAAAAATTACATTTTTGCCATTTTTGAAAAAACAAAAGAATAGAGCAATTTTGCGTTCAGGACACTTCATAGAGTGCATGTAGCGCAATCTTTACCAAAAAGCCGTTTTTGAGCAAATCTTGTTTTTGTAATTTTTTCAAATTGCACGCAATATTGTGCAAAAACTACTAAAATTTTCTAAACCATGTATATGACCTTAATGAAAGAACACATTTTATTTGATGGAAAAATCTCTATCTTTAATTTTGTAGTTGTAGGAAGACCCCGAAAAAAATTCAGGAAAAAGTCCGAAAGCACTTATTGTACAGGGAGACACCTGCTGCTATATCACCCTACGCAATTGCACCGGGGTGCAGCATGGTTTCTTGCTGGGAACTGGTAATGCAGCCCTGCAGATTATTTATTTTCTAAAATATTCAGCCACTTTTCAGTAAACACTTTGGTCTTGTTGGCTTAATAAGTTACATCGAATAACGCTTTATAAATCTTACATTTTCAAGTTTTGGAAAAAAATTTAAGTCTTTTATTTTCTGGAATTGCACATTATCATTCGAAAATAATTTTTCTATAAGAATCATTCTATCAATATTTAATTTGTTCAATTGACATTCCGTTCAATTACGAAGAAACAAGATGCTAAGGCACTCGTGGAAAATAGAAACAAACATTTCTTTCTCTAAAAAAATAATATAATTAATCATATAAATTCCTCCGAACAACATTTCTTCACAAAATATTTCGCCCATATAAAATGTGGAATTCTTTCCAAAATACAGTCAATCCATTTTCCTCAAATGACGCAAATTGTCGTTCGCAACAGAAAGTCATGTTTCAAATCTGTTTTAAAACTGCTTTCGATATTTAATTTCATCTGCCAATGTACTACGCCTTTGAATTTCTCCCCTGTAGGAGCGCTACCTGGCGAGTGGAGGAGATACAAATTCGCAGCTGTATTACGTCCCATTGACCTGGGTGGAAGAAGGTGGAATTTTTGACAATGCAGTAGTGAGAGGATACTTAACTAATCGAGAACGTTCAAAAACGCTAACTGACATCAAGGAAGATGGCTGGCTAATTTTCAACACACAACATATGGGTAAGCTTTTTGCTCATTCAATGACTGCCTAATTCTATGTTTTTATTGCATAAAATATATTCTTAATAGAATTAATTTAGCTCTGTTGTGATTTCCACTCGGATAGATCTAAGCAGTCTGTAAGAAGAAGTGTAGAATATTTATTGGTTTACAAAGGGTACATCGCATTAAATTATACAATTTTTGCTTACACAAGTCTTGTAGATAAATAAAAAGTTAATTCAATTGGTGTTAAGATTAAATTGAAATTAAAATAGTAACGTTTATTTCTGCTGTAACAACTCCATGAAATCTGAATAGGATATGAATGTGGAATTTGAAATATTCTGTACTGTTGCATTTCAAATTTGAGGACGTATCACTAACTCAACTCACGGTTAAACAGTCGATTCAAAAGATAACTTCGACATTTTCCCCAGAATTGTATTGAAAATGTTGAAATTTGTAATGAGAAACCCATGGCCAAGGAGAAACAATGATCTATATTGGTTGGTATAACAATGATCTATTGCTTCCTCTCTAGAAGACCCTTCAAATGTCTGCAAATGTGCAATGCATTGATTCATAATACTTGCAAGCAATATTCTGAACAACTCCAGGTATTATCATCCTTGTCTTAAAATGACGTCGAAGAATAGCTAGATGGAATTAGAAGAAATTATGGCAGCTTATATTCCACATTATTAAGAAAGTAAAATTATAGTTTCATTTTTCTTTTTTTATACTGATGTTAGTTGTTCTTGTGCCATATTTCTCAGCTTCTGACATCCTTTGCACAGCAAATTAAAAAGAGAAATATTCATAAATGCAAAAGTTGTGGTTGGGCCACATTTCTCATCTTCTGACATCTCTTGCACGGCAATTCAAAAAGAGAAATATGCTTTTATACCCTGTTTCGGCAACTCTCATGGGCATAACCAGCCTGTAAAAAGCATCCTAGCTACCTCCTTTGACAGATGCTACATTTATTCTCTGAGTGTAAAGAAGGGTTCAAAATAAATGTAATAGACTTCTAAGGCTTTTATATTGGAGAGGGAGATGAAATTTTTTGTTAATGAACGTGTGGTGAAAAATCTCAGATAACGAAATGACACAAATGTACTTTCGAACACAGCGTCCCTAACCGTCGTCAATTCATCATGCATTAGTATTTAACAGAAACACGTTCAGGATCAAATCAAAGGTATTTCGTTTACCTTCTAAACATCAGTGACATATTGAGTTGACAACCAAACAGGGCGGCGATATTCAAACGTCCATATGTGTAATTATTTTGCATGAGATTTTGCACTACTCAAAATTGGCAAAATGTACACATCTTCGCCCTCTTGTAAACTCTAGAAGTTTGTTACATTTACTCCGAACCACTTGTCCTTGATCACGGCGTACCCTTAAGGCATCTTGGCGTCGGCGTCGGCGCGTGCGCAGGCTACTTCCGCGTGACGTACGACGACGAGAACTGGCGGCGGCTGGCGGAGGCGCTGTCGCAGCGCCTGGACATCCACTGGCTGAACCGCGCGCAGCTGCTGGACGACGCGTTCGCCCTGGCGCGCGCGGGCCCGCTCTCCTACCAGCAGCTGTTCGCGCTCACCGACTACCTCTCCCTGGAGAACGAGTACCCGCCCTGGGCGGCGGCGCTGGGCGGCTTCGCCTACCTCGACCGCATGCTCACCCCGCACCCGCGCTACCACCGCTTCCAGGTGCGCTCCGCACTCGCAACGCCACTGGGATTGGACCAGTTCTTATTTTTCCATATAAATTATGCGAACTGTGACGTACATATTGATACACACACACACACACACACACTGTGGTGTGTGTGTGTGATGGAATTCATGCAAAGAATCTCATATATTTCATATGATGCAAAACAACATAGTTTTCCTTTGGTCACTAGGAGAAATAGTCACCCTACCGCATATTACTGTCTTGTAATGAGTAGTGCGTGTTATATATGATTAGTACAGGGTTGTCCAACTGGCGGACCGCGGGCCAGAGTCGGAACTGAATTGCCTTTCTTCTTCCCAACATTAACACGTGTTGTTCTCCCATACATATGAATATTACTTTTCGTACGAAGTAATGTTTTCATGGCTTTGTCAGCTTCTTCTAATATTTCAATCGGAATACGTTAAATACAATTATGAACCACAAATATTCTCTAAGTCACTATGGTGATCATAAATATACATTATAAGACTTACTAAATTATGTCTTGCCCAGAACCAATAAGACGTCATGAAATAAATGCCTCAAATTGTAAAGATATGATTGAATTTGTCAAAATTAAAATTATTCTTTAATGGAAACGAAAAAATATTGAACGAAACACATGGATAAAGGGGTGGAATTGCAGTCATGGCAAATAAGAAAATTCGCTCCTATCGTCGCTCGTTTCTTGAATTCATGCAGCTTTAAACACTTGTTTCGTTAGTTGCTATAATAAACACATAAAATGTGGAGTATCAAACGTGTTGTAAGCTTGAGGCCAGTAAGATGACGCAGGCGAAGCAGCAGCGCCCCCACGAAGCCCTGTCCGCGCGTGCGCAGGCGTACGTGCTGCACCTGCTGAGCGACGTGTACGACGGCTACGCCTTCAAGCAGCGCGCAGAGCACTCGGAGCGGCTGCTGGCGGCGGCGGTGACGGCGCGCGCCTGCGCCATGGGCCACCAGGGCTGCCGCGACACGGCGGTCCACCTGCTGGAGCAGGACCTCTTCAGCGGCGCTAGGTGAGCTCTCTCACACACAACCACACACCACACACATCACACCACACCACACACACCACGCCACACACACACACACACACACTCCACTCGCGCGTACACCACAACACACACACCACACGCACACCACACACACATCACACACACCACACACACACCACACCACACCACACACACCACACACACACAATATTTATTGTTGTGGATTCAACATGTGTGGATAGTCTGACTATTATTCAGGGTAAGTAACTATGCTGCTATGTAATTATGTATTATTATTATTATTATTATTATTATTATTATTATTATTATTATTATTATTAATTATGTGCAGTGCAGTGGCGTTCTGAAACTGAGGGAAACGTGTGTGCAAGAAAGACATTAGAGCTCGGTGTTTCGCAGTCCGGTGAAGTGAAGTGTGGTGAAGTGGAGTGCTATGAAAGATTGCACGGTGAAATGTTCACGTTTTTACGTTAATTTGTAAATATTGTAGATTTTTTAAAGTTGTTAAGTTCTTTAATGTTAAGTTTAAGTATTCTGCCACCAAGTTCTCAAACTTAATTGCAGAATTAATAATAAATCTAATGTAATCTAATGTGTTTTTGAGGGCGCCATCTGCTTGGTCATTAGCATTGTGAGCAGGAGAGGAACGTACTTATTCAGGAACGTACTTATTCAGTTCCCAAAAGTAATGATAGGCATCCCGTTTCCGGTACGGTGACGAGGGTTTGCGGATTCACACATTTTTTAAAAAGAATTTGAAGCGGCAAATTAGTTCCAAGACGCAGGTATATTGTTTGTTTGAATTAACTATGAACAGGTAGTATTTTCGTGTTGTCAATAAAAAAATATTATAGCAAGCCCAGTTAGAAACGGTACTAAATATATTTGTTTCGTGTTGTAATTGCGTGAACCATAAACTGTTTCACAATAATAACAATAACAATACAATATTTATTTTACACTAAACTATGATAAGTTTTGAATTTACTTGACTCAAAAATGTATATTTGAGATTAATTTATCAGTAAAATGTGTACAATATTCGAAGTCAGTCTCTTTGCCTTTGTTCTTCATTTCGAACATTCTGATCCCGAAGGGTGACGAGTGCGTTGCCTTGAAAAGTCCCCCAGCGCCTGCATAGGCCGACCCCGCGCGCTTCTCTGTGCTGCAGGGTGGCCGCCGACATGCGTAGTGCCGTGTACTGCCACGGGGTGCGCCACTCGTCCGCCGCCACGTGGGACGCCCTGTGGGAGCGCTTCTTGCTGGAGCTGGACGAGGCGGAGCGCGCGCTGCTGCTCACGGGCCTCGGCTGCTCCGCCCGCTACGACCAACTCTCGCTGTACGTCTGCGCTGCGCTGCGCTCGCACTGAAATTGCGCTAAAGAAGGGTTGTCTCCGGAAGACAAATCACCTCAGCTGAATTTTTTGCTGTGATCTTTCGTTTCGGAATTCTTTGTTTAGGGTACCGTTCACGTAAAAAGAACGAGTCACGCCGAGAAAGATTCGATCTCTTCGTTTCTACCGCAGCGTCATCGCACACACTTTGTTCCCGTTACATTCTAATGCCAAATTACTTGTTTTCGCTACAATTTAATGCCAAATTACTTTCAAAGGCAAGTTTTCTCGCTTCGCTCGCCGGGATCCAAATCTCGGCGAGACTCGGGCCATCGTACCTTCGCGTTCATTATAAACAACCTTGAGTCTATACACTGCATAGCTACCAATTCACTTTTATAAGAAATTATTTCAATTGTTAAGTTCACTCTCTGAAATTAATAAAATTGAAAACTCACCTTAGTCTGTTTTAGGGTAAACTCCCACATAGTCCTTCACACCCACATACACCCATCTTTTCTGTCTTTCCTTTCCGAATTTTAGAATGACACTTTTCGCAAAATTTCATATTTTAGCACCATTTTATAAAAGTAGCAGCCTCATCTTTTCACACATCACCAAAGACAAATTCGTTCAAAACCTCCGTTGTAAACACATAGGCCTCCTGTATTCAAACTGCACAGTTGCAAAGACGGTGTGAAGAATGAACACTTGAAGCTTTGTTCAGAATCGAATCCAACGAACAGTTCACACTGACGAGAGGCTTATCCTAAAATATGAATTAGCCGACCTTTGTTTTGGCATTTTAATAAAACGGGCAAAATGTTTCACCGTCACACGTTTGTGCGATATCACGAAAAATCCTTTTTCGTTATGGTCCGGTTTCCTTTGCATTTAATATTTAATAACCTAACTATAAGATAAGAAGAGAATAAAAGTTTCCATTAAATTGATTGTATACATTTTTTCTCCGACTAACGGGTTTTGATTTGTTTAAGGATATCGAAATACAGAAATTCGTTTTTAGAGAATATTTCAAGTTCTAAGCGTTGTATGTTAACTGGGATTCTCTTCAAACTTGTAGGTTATAAAATTTCCTATAAAATGCATTTATAATGTTTTTTCAGGCCACAGACCGATAGACGATTTGCCTCTTTTATCCAGAGATTATTATAAAAAGATACTGCTCTGACAGTTGCTGTTTGATCGTTTGTCCATACACACATTTGTTCAGTGCATTTGTTTACAGTTGGCTCATTTGTAAATGGCTTCGTCACTGTATCTTGCAACGCCATCGCCCTGCACGTCAATCATTGGTTTTTCGATCTGTCAAATTGGACCCTTCTTATACTAACTCATCTATATAAAAGTCAAAACAAAGATCTCCGCAAAAATCTAATTCAAAGGTATTTTTATTGAAAAACCGGGCTAGATGATTAAGTTGACTGTTATTTTTAAAGATACAGTGCATATCTAAATTACTAGTAGTAATTTCGTTAGTCGTTATTATATAGCACAAAGCAGATTAGAAATGTTGACAATTTTTGTGTAATGCCTAAGATGATCACATTCACATGCCCACCGGGCAGGAGTCGCCGCAGGACACAGTACAATAGACAAAATCTTTTCCACTCATAATAGCGAAAAAATCAATACTAATTTTAAATAACTACCCAGATGGCTGTCAGCTCTAATCAATAACCCTTCACTTCCGTATGTGGAAAAGTGAAAAGATCAACATTCAACATTCATCAAAAGATCAACTCTCTACATTCCTTCCTTTTCACACCATAATAATATATTTTATGGAGAGAAATTCATTCCTAATATAAAACTCCCTTCGCACTTCCAGGACTAAAGATTTGATTAACCATCCTCGTCAACCTCCGATAAAGTAGCACATTTTTTATAACACACAAGCGGAACCCGGCAGACGTTGTCCTGCT
>BOPP01000005.1:8509356-8520044 GCA_017312745.1 Gryllus bimaculatus | reverse complement strand
ATATATATATATATATATCCTTATGATTTTATATGATTATATATATGATTTTATCCTTATGTAAAAACAGTAATAAATCCAATTCCCGCCTATTCAAAATTTTAATGTCTTCCTAATTTTTCAAATTTGATTCTACATTATTAACACGCTCAAAAATATTTTTGTCAACCTTCGATTATATGTTGCCCTATTGGTGTACTTTCTTCATTTTTGTAACCTCGTTATTACAATCGTTTGCTTTTATTCTGGATGATACTTACTCTGCATTCACGATTCCCTAGATAGTTCGGTTTAAAGTTTTCAATTTGTTGCGCGCGTGGATTAGACAGATTCGACAGAACTGGTAATGATGAACTGAAGCAATTTCCTCAGTCTTACGGTACCGTCAATCGTTTTTATTCACCAAATATTCACCATACAAAAATCACACACAACGCCCTTTACGACCGAATCCCTAGTTTTATATGAATTCCTGTACTCAAGCATTTTTCCTCTGAAAGTTGTATTGACTTTGTTCACTATGACCGATGATGATGCGTTCATTTATTGGAATCTACCAGTGCTTAAATGATATGTTCATCTGAACCACTGTAACCAAAAATCTTCACTGTAAACAAAAATTAACAAGATCCCGAGTCTACGGTACTATTATTACTTTATTATTATTATTATTATTATTATTATTATTATTATTATTATTATTTTATACATTATTTTATAATTCCAAACTTATAAACTTAGCAATAGTATTAAACGAAAGTTTTAATTTTTTGTAGCCTTGGATCCGTTAACAGCATCGTCTCGGCACTCTCCAGCCGCATTCTCTATATTGATCAAAGAGAAACGGTGAGCATTACGAATCTTTATGACAACAGAACCATCAAACTTAAATATACCTCCCATAATATTGATACTAAAATTACACTTGAAAATGAAGAATACCTCGCTTTTTTTTTATTTCCAGATTTTTTGATAGATCATTTCAATCATTAATTAACTCTCGTTTATTTGTAGCTGGTGAAACTTATAGAAGACAGATGGTGGGATGGATTAAGCAGTGTCGGAGAGTCCGCTCTGCAAACTGTTGATCGCAACTTCGACTGGCTTGGGGACCATGCAGAGACTATAATAGCTATCGTCGATGAGAAAACTGATCCTTCTCCAACAACAACACCAACCACCACTACACCCACAACCACCACACCGACCACCACTACACCACCAACAACCACACCGACCACCACTACACCAACAACAACCACACCGACCACCACTACACCACCAACAACCACACCCACCACAACCACACCCACCACAACCACGCCTGCAACCACTACCACCACACCCACAACCATCACAACCACATCATCTCCCACAACGACAGCGGAACAGACTACCACCACCGAGGAACCAAGTTCGACGACTGATGGTGTAGCAGGAATTGCAGCTGGAGTTTCACACTTGATTCTTCTCTTATCAGCTCTTCTACCGCTCTTAACTTTTTTTCGGAGCAACTGAATTAACTTTCCTTGTGTAAATACTGTTGATTTGGTACAGCACACAATCTTGACTCTTAAAATATTAAAGTTTTTATTATTTAACATTACAAAACATTTTGTAGTATTTCATTATTTTTGTACAAGTAAATATTAAAAAGTATTTTTCATCAATAAATGCAAAAGTTTATTTCATTCTTACTCGCCTTTAATGAAGCTTCATTCGTCAAAAAAATTGGAATGAAAGTTATCATGAATGTTATGGTTTTGTTAGAGAATGAGGAACTCGGGGAAAATAAGAAAACTATTAAATAATTTTGATTTTGACTTAACTTTTTTGACTGGAAATTTTGTATTGTGTTATTCGGCCTCTTTTTACACTGCGCGAATCTAATGATTAACGTACATCACTGTTTACGAAACAGTTCACATCTTGCGATAACAAGATTCCAAGGAAGATACCCAAGCATATATTCTGTTCACATGTTGCGGTATGGAACAGCCGCACCTTTTCTGTGTCATTGTAGTATTCGTTGAAGGCTTCTGGTTAAAATATTTATTTTATTGCAGGATTTCAATTGAGTATTTATTTTGTTGTTCTTAAATGGTGTGCGTGCTACTTTTTTTAAATCAAAATAATATTAAATACGTCAAGACATAATTTCATATTGTTACATGGTTCCCCCAAATTGTAAAAGTCCTGAATTCAGTTTCATATGATTTATAACACCCTAACAAAATAACATTTTCTAATTTTGTATGTGTCTTCAATAATGTGCTTTAAAAACATTGATTTAACAAGAAATAGTGGCAAATATTAAGATGCTCCTCTTCAAGTGAAAATTAAATGTCTTTTTTAATCAATATATTTTCCAATTCTTTCTTTAGTTATAAATGTTAAATAAAAAATATTAAATAATTACTAAGAAGCAGAAACTAAGTAGTTTAAGGTTTGATTTAATTACAAGAATTTACTTTACAGATAAAGTAGAAACTTTGCGGCAAATTGATAAAGAATGTTCTTAAGTTGTGTAGGTTTAACTACAATATTATTCAAATTACGTTTTAGAATACAGTTTTCTTAAAACCGTCTAAATATTATTTATAATATTCTAAAACATTTTCTTACACTATGAAGAAAATCTTGTTATTTATTCTGTTTTTTCAGTATCTTATGTTTCAAGGTCAAACAATTATTTAATATATAACCAGGCATTTGTATGTAATGTAATTTTTGTTATTGAAATAACTTTTTTATATTGCCAGTACATTTCTATAACTTAAATTACATTAAATACAATGAACTGGTTACGTATGAAATAATTCTACTGATTGTCTTCAAACTGAAGATACTGAAAATAACAGAATTTATTAACAATCAATCTAACCAGCTAGCAATATAACCGATATTTTATATTGATATTTTTGTATCAGAAAAATAATTGAAAACAAACACCATGTGAAGTCATAGAACGATCTACAGAGTCGCCACTTTTTCGAGAAATATAGTTGAGATTGAAGTAGTATCGTGAAAAGGGAAACTGGAGATAACGTTAGAACATTAGCTTGGATTGAACACAAGGAACATGGTGAACAAATTAGATATTTAGTTATTTTTATAATTGTGTACTACATTCAGTGTGTTAATACAATTATAAATACACAAATACATGTAGATCACATTATCTTAACAGTAAGACAAACACACTGAAGAACAGTCAACACACATTATAATTTTCAAGGTAATGTCACTGAATTACTACTAATGTAATGATGTTTCCAACACAATCACACATTAACTGAGGAACTGAGCTACTTTTTCAAACTAAGTGGTCGCTTGTGAAAAAAGTACCAAATTTGCCCCTAAATTATTCAAATGCCAAAGAAAAAATTCCTTTTTTAAATACTCATTACCTCAAAATGCAGTGCAATGAGCGTGCTGGGAACTTTTTCTCACCATATGCAAATATCTTCCAAAAATTCCACTCGCGATAGTTTCACCGTCCACAGAACAAGAGAACTTTTCTGCGACGAATAAAAGTGTGCGTAAGAATTGTACGATAAAAAGTCACTCAACGTGACGTGATAGGTGTTTCGAATCGAAACAGGGAATGTTGAGAAGGCAATGATGTGGAGGGCCCCATGTGTCTAATGGCAAACGAAAGGACTCCCTGCCACCCACTCAAAAAGAAATCACCAGAATGGAGCACCACTCAATTAAACAACTTACACTGCGTCAACAACGTTTCTTTTAAAATCATTTTAGCGATAAAAAATAGTAATTCACTGGTAAAGACTCCATGTCATAATGAATTGGATTAAAGATATACCTTAAACGTAATACCATATTTAACATTTTATCGAAAAGTGAACATAAAACGACAAATTATATTGCTTAATCTAGTTTTGTTTACCAACATACAGAAGAAGAAACGCAAAATAAGCAATGGATTTTTTTAAAACAATCTATGATCGAAAAAAATAAATTAAATCCTGTCAACTGTTAAAAAAAGGTCTCCCGCTTCAAACGCTCGCTTCCGCAGGGGCAGGCAGCGGGCAGCGGGGGGGCAGGGTGCGCGGTGGGGGTGGGGTGAGGCGGCGGCGGGGGCGGTGCTAAGCGTGGGCGGCGCGGGGTGCGGGCGCCCGTCTCCGCTGTGAGCCATTGCACGATGGGCTGGTAGCTGGGCGCCGCATTCCCAGCGCACGTTGGCCTCCGCCTGCTCCAGCGCCTGCTCCACGGCGCGCGTCGCCGTGCCCAGCTCCGCGCGGTGGGCCGTCGCGAACTGCGCCAGCTGCAACACGCGCGCGCCCAATTCCATCAGCGCTCCGACACACGCACGCACACGCAACACGCGCGCGCGCCCGATGCTGTCAACGCTCCGACACACACGCACGCACACGCGCGCGCGCGCGCCCGTGCCGTCAGCGCTCCAACACACACACACACACGCAACACGCGCGCGCCCGATGCCATAAGCGCTCAGACACACATGCGCGCGCGCACACATACACACACACAAACGCAAGAGTTGCGGCGGCGATGGTTAGCGTATTGGACTGTTATAACCGGGTTCAAACCCGATCGAAGGCGTGGATTATTAAGGGCGAGAATATCCTTCGTTAGCCTTCCTTCCGAGAGAAGTAAAGCCGGCTGTCCCATGTCAGTAGATTTATTGCATGTAAAAGATCCTCAAGCCCATATAATCCTTTGAGCCAATTGTAGTCCAAGAAATACCTTCTTTCTCACCTTGTTGGTAAAAGGAGCGTACCGAAATATGCGTGGTCACACGGAAGAATGGGCCTCATGGCCTGAGTCTCACCACGTAAAATAAGGCATCAATTGAATTCAAGTGATGCCGGTACCCTGGCTCATAATAAATACTGCACACTGCAATATACCAACAGTTCAAGAAAAGATTCACGAAATGAGTTCAAACTATCACCAATGTCTGGAAAATAATCCCAATAATCTAGTTGTAAACCAACTAGACAATAGCCAAGAAACGTCTCGACTAAATAGAATCACCACTGTTCATCTCCTCTCCGTTTTAATAATTAACATTTTTCTAAACAATGTTCTCTTATTTTGCTCTAACATGTTCATATACTGGTTGCGTAGGCTTCCGCGGCCGGAGTTTATGTTGGCTGGGCTATCTGGGGCCACAATACGCTGGCCGAAACGTTAGCCACCATGACATTGACGCGGCTCGTCCCGGATAGCCCAGCCAACATGTTCATATACTCTTAATCCTCATAACCGTTAACAACAGTGCAATCATGTTGTAATTATCTTTTTATTATAGATTTGAAAAGGATGCCAAGAAAAGTGAAAATGAGTGAATTTCTTCATTTCATTTCATTTGATGTTGTTTACATTTATAGTATTTTCTTATTATTTCACATTTTAAATAGTAAATATTCTTTGAATAGAAAAACGCAAGTGATAACAACGACAAGGTATTCGGAAAAAGGGAAAATTGCGTTCCAGAGCCAATAGTGCAGCGTATCTATGAATTTCGTCCCGCAACAGTGTTTGCTCCAGTGGGCGCACGCGATCACAGGATTTTCTAACAATTTCAGCTGCAGCTGCTTTCCACTCCCTCAATGTCGTTGTCGCTCTCCTTACTCTTGAGCATTGTCAAATAAAATACGAAGTTCCAACAAAAAGACAATATATTGTAACCAGTATAAAGTTTTGGGCTAATCAATCGGCAAACGGTTATCTGCTCCGCGTTCGCGAATATCTTGTTCTGTATTCTTGAACCATCGATTAAATATATCTCATACCTTCCCCAAGGTTTCATCAATTCTCTAAGCACTTGAAGACACTAGTATTTAAACAACTATTTCCTTTTAAATATTACGACTTAAAATGATAATGCAAACATCTCTTTCGGACTCTGGCCAGCCTCTCCCTAAACAAACTTGATTCCTTAGCAACCCATTATATTACTCAATTGTACCTTCCCTTATGAGTTGATGCAATCCTATCAAGTTCATTTTTATTTCTTAACAAATCGATTGAGTTAAAATAATGCTATCAAAATAAAACCACCTTCATATGTGTATGATACGCAGCTTTTCTAAGTTATCAAATGAACTAATGCAGTGTTATTTACGAATTTTTTGGAGACTGTCATAAGTGTTTTCGTAATATTTATTAAAACAAGATTATTGATTTGAACTACAAAACATAAGTCCAACTGCATCAATATAGTAATTGTTCGTCATAATTGGCTCTCTTTTGGTTCCTTACGTTGTCTCGGCTAACGTTTCTCTCGCGAATTTAATATTTTTACTCTCTGATAGCAAACACTACTTCTATCGTTACAGAAAAGCAAGTTTCAATAAAATATCTAAATATTTCAAACATCCTCAAATACAATACTTCTTACATTTTTTTAAAGAGATTATGGTCAAGGAGACGTAACAATATCGAAATTACATGTTTTTTTGTCATAACTTATGGTTATGTAGTAAATTTCCACAAAAATGCAATGTTTAAAAAATAAATATCTCTTAATATTAATAAATAGTACACTGATAAGAAATAGTCATAATCAACAGAAATGTATTTTCTTTAATAAACTAAGAGTGCGACACTCAAGTCATTTTAATTTCATTGATGTATTGATTATCGTAAGAAATCAAAGGTATAGTTTCTTTGGACTCAAAGTGTTGATTCCTACACATGACAGTTATTTTCTTATATTTAAACAAAATTAAGAAAGCATAAGACCCATCTTTGAGATAATGTATTAAAAGTAGGGAAACCGTAATAACATTGCAGCAATAAGCTGCCTACATTTATAGAATCGTAATTTTATAGAAGCACTTACGTCATCCAACTCGTATTGAGTATTAATTCGTCTTGTACAGCTTCGCACGATATTGTTGATAGTAAACAGCGACGCACCCAAACTAGGAACACAGAATTCAACATGTAGAAGACTGAATGTAAATATGTTTTAAATAAGGTAAGTGAAATTTAATTAAAATTCCCATCAACACTAATGTTGGTCTAAATATGAACTACCACACTCAGGTAAATATAATAGCCTTGTGAAAATAAGTGCCATTAGTACATTTTTTTGATATCCGGAAAGCACGAATTTATTGTTAGACTCGAAATTCACATTCAATTGTTATTGAAGTAAACTGTGAAAGTTCAAAAACTGTGAAAACATAAATGCGGATATACGAGTCTCGCTATGGACTATTACATTGTATTTTTTGTTAAAATGTTTGATCCTAGGCTATAAAATCTACAATGACAATACTAGTTTTTTTTTGTGTTTGAAGTAAAAATTTTGTATTTTGAAGTCTTGAACGACATTCTTATGATTCTTTAAAAAAAATGATATTCAAGTCAACTACTTTATTTGACTTATTAATTAAGTAAAAATATGTTTACAAGTAAAACAACCATCTTTATTTTAACGTAACGTGTAAGTCATGACTTCGTTGTTTTTACTTTTAATTTTTATAATTAGAAATGTCCGTTTCTACCTGAAGATATGGATAAATCAACTAAAATTTTCTTATGGTGATGATAAAAACAGTTCACATGTATATTAAATCAAATGTTTAACTTTCTTGTATAGCTGATTAGAATTTATAAGCAAAAACTGCACACTTAAGACATGTGAAAAATGTACCTGTCCTTATCTGAAGATCTGTGATGAACATATTTCATTAAGAAAAAAATATATCTTAATTATTATATTTGCAGGAAGACGTCGACAAAATTATGAACTTCTGCATTTTTCGGAAATTCACGGAGTACAACAAAAATACAACATACGATTTTTGCATCTTTTTTTTCTATCCGAGGGGGAAAATTAAGAAGCAACCTGAGCCATTTTTAAGAAAATTTTTTAAAATGTTCACAACAAAGTTTTGTTGACATCAATCGGATAGATCGGGGAATATGAATTTTGGTTTGGTTAATCGATTTTTCAGTATCAAGAACCAACAAGATGTTCATTACGACTACACAACCTAATAGAGGAATTAATTTACTATTTTCAGGAACAAGATTGATCCACATTTTCGTTACCAGAGCCCTGTAATAAGAGTTTTTCTGTCGAAAATTAGTCGTTTTCCCCGCATGATACAAAACAGCAAAAGCAGTAGGTTAAAACAAAAAAAGAAAAGGTCCGGCAATGTAAAAATATTTTAAAGAAATATTCAAAGCACTGAAAGATCACTTTCATCATTTCTGGATAGTGAATAATTAGGTTAAAAGTTTGCGTACCAATTCCTTTTTTAATTTCTTAACAAACAATTTTTAACAAGGGTATTAATAAAAATAAATTTGTAGAGTCTGCAGTACAGTCTGCGCTGGACTTCTGCAGGGTTCAATCGGCTGTTAAATAGAAGTGGGTGTGACGATTGAGACGAGGGTGCGGGCACTTACTACTCGCGGATGCGGTCCCATTGGCTGCGCAGGAAGGCGTAGGCGAGGCGCTGGCCAATGACGTTGCTGGAGACGGCGCCGAACACGCGCGCCGCGTCCTGCTTGCGGATGCCGGACTTGTTCGTCACCGCCCACTCCAGGTACCTGCGACACAGTCACCCTCCTCGCTCAAAACGCCTGCAGCTCTGCAGCATCCGGCTCATCCCCTCACGTCCTCGTCAGGCAGGCGACTCAGCTCGGAGGAGTAATGCTGGTGAATGGGTGGAAGGGCGCGTTCGCTCAGTGATAGGGATTCCCAGGATCCACACGTACCTGACAACCTTGGACATGTGATAATGTATATGAAACATAATTTTATACCGATCTTCATGATATTTTGCACACTTGGACTTCAAAATAGGAGGAAGGTCTCTCAATGTGACTTCAAAATAACTAATCCCCTCTTCGCCAACCTAAAAGCAGAAGTAAGTCGCTTTCTCTTAGATTTTTCACGAATAACTGGAAAACAGGAGAAATTAGGCCATAGTGCTTTAGAATTTGCTTAACTATAATACTTCTCAAAAATCAATATTAGTTTCAATCCCCTTTTTACAGACCTCATCCACTCATTATATTCTTGTAGTACATGTATGACTAAAGGCGTTTTGGTGGAGAATAAAAAAAATTCTAATTTTTTTCTGAAAGTTTAAAGGTTACTTCTGCTATTCCATTATACCAATAAAATATGCAGTATTACAAAAGAGTTCTAACACGAAGTATACGACAGTCCATTTCCCTGAATTTAGGCAAAGGGAATCGCTAACGTCCCTACAAGTTTATTTCTTATTATGTATTTATATATTCAATAACTCCACTTTTTGCTCCTTACATTCGAATGATCTAAGTTGCATTGCATTACATTATAGTATAATGATGTGAACGGATTCTCCTTAACGCTGACTGGGGAAGAACTCTAGCGACCGGCTGATCTGATCGATTGTTTTCCGTGTTTTCGTAGATCAATACCAGGCGAATGCCGGAGCAGTACACTAACAAGCCGACCACGGACTGCGCGCGATCTTTCCTTCCTCTGCCTTGTCCTATCCTCACCCCTTACTTACACACGACTAACACTACCCATGTATGCTGGGAGACCGGTCGGGAGCTTAGAGCCTGTCTCGTCTGGGGCGGTGCCCTTCTGGTGAGAGATACCTGGTTGAGGAAAACCCCGCTATCCGGCGGTAGGTCCGCGCCGGATCTCGCCATCCAGCAGGGGACGATAACTATCATCTCCCGAGAGAGAAAAACATACACTACACTTAAGGAACAAAATACCTTAACGTATGACGCGCCGGAAATCTCTAGTAATCAATCAATCAATCGTTTCTCCTTAAGTGGACTCGTTTCTTTCCACAGCCATGTGGTTGGGAGAGCGCTCACCTGCTGAGGATCCACGTCTCCCGCGAGCAGCCCAGCGCGCCCAGCAGCAGGTCGCGCTCCGAGCCCACGTTGGCCGCCAGGTAGCGCTGCCACGCGAAGTCCCACTCCTCCTGGCCGCCCACGCGCAGCGCCGTGCAGTACACCACGTTCTTCAGGTTGGGCGAGATTCTACGCACGCCACGCACCCGCCCTTCAGACCAGCACTCAAGGGAATGGCAACTCACACCATGCCAAACGCGAAGCTTGCCTTGAGCAGAAATGACGAGCATTCGATGGAATGCATTGTTCTACCTCAGCCCCGATTTACAAGTGTGCTTTTGACGAACGACTTGCGGGAGTTTTAGAGAGAGCCTACATCTTCAACGTCATGCCTATGTCTTCTAGAGCAGCAGCGCTGCTATGCCTAAGTACACGTTCGCAAAAACACCTGAAGTCGTTCGCCAAAGGGACGCGCGTAAATCGGATCTAAGATCTGGTTGTAATTACTCAAATCAAACCATTTAAAGATAAAACGTGAATTCGTTTTTGTATTATGTATGAAAATATTTGAATGAATATTATTGGTGCATTAAGATATTATGCATATAATTAATCTATAAAAGAAATATTACAGCGAAAATATTACTATGATTTGTTACTGTTCGAGTGTCAATTCAGAAACAGACTCCTTTGGTTGAGAGACAATCTTGATTATCGACAGAAACATATAGAGTTCCTAACCAGAGAATTATAGTAGAAGAAGCCATTAAAACTCCAAAAGGGAACATTCAAAAAATGGGAAATGGAAAAAATCTGATTAAATCAAAATGAATGTTTATTGAGCATTCATCTAGAAGATAATAAACGAAACGAAT
>BOPP01000005.1:8470964-8496943 GCA_017312745.1 Gryllus bimaculatus | reverse complement strand
AGCGCGTGCGTGGGTGGGTAATCGCGCGTGCCGTCGGGTGGGTGCAGTGCGTGCGTAGGGACGTGCGGCGGGTAAGTGCCGTGCGTGCGTGGGTGAGTGCGTGCGCTGGGTTTGAGTGCGTGCGTGGGTGAGTGGCGTGGGCGTGGGTGAGTGCGGTTGCGTGGGTGAGTGCGTGTTGCGCTGGGTGAGTGCGTGCGTGGGTGAGGTGCGTGCCGTGGTGAGTGCGTGCGGGTGAGTGCCGTGCGTGTGGTGAGTGCGTGCGTGGGTGAGTGCGTGCGGGGTGAGTGCGTGCGTGGGGTGAGTGGTCGCGTGGGTGAGTGTCGTGCGTGGTGAGTGGACGTGCGTGGGTGAGTGCGTGCGGTGGGTGAGTGCGTGCATGGGTGAATTCCGTGCGTGGAGTTGCGGGCGTGAATGCGTGGAGTGAATGCGTGCGTGAGTGCGTGAGTGCGTGAGTGAGGCGAGTGAGTTGAGCGCGAGTGTTTCGAGGCGAGGTGGATGAAGGGGAAGGTGCAGTGCTGACCGGCGTGTGGCGGTGTGGCAGGAGCGGTTCCTGCTCGCGCAGCCCCGAGAACGGGTCTGGCGCCGTCGGCCGAGGGCCCCGTGTTGGTGGGGTGCCGCTCACCTACAAACTCGGCCGACAGCGCCCGACTTTCGAGTCGACGTGGCCGGCGCTGTGGGATGCGTCGCCGAGCGCTCTCGTGGTGCTGCCGGCGCTCAAGCGCTTTCCGCCGACCACTGGCTCATCTTCAACATCCAGGAGACAGGTGCGCACCCTCCACCGCTATGGCGGTGCTCCTTTCAAGCGGGTGCCCTCTTTTCAGCGGGTGCCCCTTTCAGCGGGTTGCCCCTTTCAGCGGGTGCCCCCTTTCAGCGGGTGCCCCTTTTCAGCGGGTGCCCCCTTTCAGCGGGGTGCCCCCTTTCAGCGGGTGCCCACCTTCAGCCTCAGTAGAAGGAGGTGGGAAGTGCCCTTCAAATTCTCCGTCAAAACATGGGGTATGCCTACTCTAGAGGCTCTAGTGTCGTCAGGTACATGCGTGCAGGTTAGGCTTGCCAACTTCCGGCTCATAAAATTAAACTAATTCTGCAAGAAATAAGAAAAGGTGTTCTTCTAAAGTGTTCGATTATTCATAATACAGCACTATAACAAACCCCTGAAGAAAGCTCGAACATCGGCGCTATCTTTTGTAACATTTATAGGCCTGCTTGCAATTCGCGAAACTCACTCAGTACACGCACGGGTTTTAAAGTAGCGTTTGGCAGCCAGTTCGTATTTTTCGTTCCTGCAAAGAAGGTGATCTAGCAGAGCGCGCACTGTAATAGTTTAAACTCGTTTAATTATTTGGAGTTGTACGGCCCTGGGCGTGGGATAGGGAATGTGACTTCGATGTGAAAATTTCTATGTTTTTCATACGCCATCCTTAAATTTAACTTCTATTTTTCTTGAAGCCGATGTTGGTTGTTGCGCGGCGCAAGGTTTTCTACCGCGTGAACTATCGAACGCGGCGCAACTGGGCGCTGCTTGGCGGCGGCGCTGGCGGAACCCCGCGCGCGCTTCGAGCGCGTGGGGGCGTCATCACCGCGCGCAGCTGCTGGACGACGCGCTCGCTGGCGCGCGCCGGCCGCTCGACTACGCCACACGGGCGCTCTGCCGTCACGCGCTACCCTTGAGCGCATCGAGCTCGAGTTCCTGCCGTGGAAGGCGCCTTCAACGCGCTCGGCTACCTCGACTTCAGCATGCTTCATCAAGACCGGCCACTACGACAAGTTCAAGGTAGTCGGCAATACCTTCCGCCTGTACCGCGTTCCAGTTGTCCTGCGACAGTGGTTCTCTAAGAGTACAGTTGGTCACTGCTGGCAGTGTAACTGCAAGGTTACGCTCCTTCTTCATTTTGCTAGAGCGTTCGTTACAGTTTAGCTCGTTTGTAAATCGGCTTCACCACTATCTTATGCAATATTCATCACCCCGCTGTCGTTATTTGTTACCTACCTCGCCAACGTGGTCCCCGTTCTAAAAGCTGGGCTTTACACTTGCAAGAATATGGCCAGCAATATATGCGCAAGAAAAGTTGCAATGTAAACATATACGGCAATAAATATTTCTGATGTTGGCAATATTTCCTTGCTAGACATTCGGTCGTAATGTTACCCGTAGTGTTTCCACTTCGGAAAAAATATTGCAAGCTGTTCTGGACTAGAATTGGCTTGAAGTATGAGATAAGATATTGTTGGCAAAGACAGCCAAAGCATGACCAACGGTCAACTTGCGCAGGAAATAACGTACGGGTAGTACATAGACAGTAATATTTCCATTTTAATATAACATTTTTTCGTAAAATTGTGGTGTGATAAAAGGTTACGACAGTAAAAGTAGTAATACAATATTGCCTCTATGGTGTGATTATCAAATTTCAAATTTTGATTCAAGCCATATATAACACCTGACTTATTGATATTTTTTCGTTAAAAATTATTAAGATATTAATATCTAATCAAATAAGTTATTAGATTGCTCTATTAATACCATCAGTTGTAGGAAATTGGATATTTTAAAACTTTTTGCCTGAATTAATAAATGCACTTTTTCAGTTAAAAGAAAATTACTTTGCTCTCACCCGGGAATTCGAAATCCACGAAATCATTTTGTTTATTGAAAAATATTCAGACACTTCTACTTAATTCACTACAAGCCCCTTTTCCTTTGAAATTATAAATGATAACATGAAACTCGTGAATAACCTTTTGGGGCTAATTAATGCTAAGAAGAGAAGGCGGTTAAAATTGTCGACAAAGTTTTTGCATTTTCATATTCGTTATTGTCAATGTGATCAATCTTATAAATAATTACTTTTTTGTCAATCCATGTGAATTACAAAACCACGGTATTAAAATGAGATAAATCCATCGAAAAATTTTTCCTCACAAAATCACCTCTTTTCAGGCTACACAATTGCTCTATTATCCGGTTGCAAAGAGCATTGTGTTGTAAAAACGAATGTCAGAAACAGGATCCGCTACGTCCCATACACCCATCAATATTTGAGCCGGTTGGACAGTGAAGTGCTTTGTGGCGGCAGGCAGGCGTACATGCTGGGGCTGGTGCAGCGGCTGTAATGAGCACACGGGGCTTCACGGACAACCCCACGGACCCGCAGCTGACGGTGTACCAAGCGCGTCGAACGTGCTCCAGCTGGCGTGCAGCTGGGGCTGGACGACTGCGTGCGTCACAGCGTCACGCTCTTCCAGAACCTGGCGCAGCACGCCGACCCCGACGCCAACAACGCCGTGAGTCCACCCTCCCCAGCCCCTGCCTGGACCGCACAGGCGCGACTCGGGGGACCTAGTCTACCAGTTGGAATGAATGGTTTACGTACGAAATGTCGGACAACGTTTTTTCAACTTTAAAAAAATCTCAACTAACTATAAGTTTTTATTAAAATTAAATTATTAATTTTGAAAAATGTGACATAATGAGAAGACCTGTTTTCCACAATGATGTTTAATACACAATGTATACGTAGTTGTTAATAGCTTACAGTCACTAGTTTATGGTCACTAGTTATGGTCACTAGTTATGGTCACTAGTTATGGTCCACTAGTTTACTGGTCACTAGTTTATGGTCACTAGTTATGGTCACTAGTTTATGGTCACTTTGTTAATGGTAACTAGTTTATGGTCGCATTAGTTTTAGGTCGCTAGTTAACTGTCGCTAGTACGGTCGCAGGTTGGACGGTCAATGTAATAGTACAATCATAATTATGAATATTAAACCACTTGGTGTTCTAAAAATCTAATATTACGCAACTGAATCTCAGTTATGACACGAAATATATAACAATATCAATTCGTTTCGCGGTTTATTTCTCTAGATGAATGCTCTAATAAACATTCATTTTGGATTTAATCAGATTTTTCCCATTTCCCATTTTTTTTGAATTTTTTGAAAGATGTAGGCCTCTCTAAAACTCCGCAAAGTCGTTCGTCAAAAGCACACTTGTAAATCCGGGGCCTGAGGTAGAACAATGCATTCCATCGAATGCTCGTCATTCTGCTCAAAGGCAGCTTCGCCGTTTGGCATGGTGGTGAGTTTGCCATTGCGCGTTGAGTGCTGGTCTGAAGGGCGGGTGCGTGGCGTGCGTAGAATCTCGGCCCAACCTGAAGAACGTGGTGTACTGTCACGGCGGCTGCGCGTGGGCGGGCAGGAGGAGTGGACTTTCGCGTGGCCGCCGCTACCTGGCGGCCAAGTGGCGCTCGGAGCGCGACCTGCTGCTTGGGCGACGCTGGGGCCTGCTCGCGGGAGACGTGGATCCTCAGCAGGTGAGGCGCTCTCCCAAACCATCATGGCTGTGGAAAGAAACGAGTCCACTTACAGGAGACGTCGATTGATTGATTATAGTGCTTACGGGGCCGCGTCAACTGTTAAAGTAGTTTCAGTCCCGTAGGTGTAGCGCATTGTTTTCTCGGGAGACGGAAGTGATCTTCCCTCTGCTGAATGGGAGATCTGGCGCCGGCTTAGGTGGGATTTCTCCTCACCAGGTATCTCCACCAGAGGGGCACCGCTCCCAAGACGGCGACAAGCACTCATGCTCCGACACGGTTCCAGCAATACATGGGTAGTATAGTGGCATGTATGAGTAAGCGTATGTAGTAGGGGTGAGGATACAATGAGGAATAGGGACAGGAAAGATCGCGCATAAGTCGGTGGTTCCTTTTGTTAGGGTACGTGCTCGGCATTCCGCCTGGTAATTGATCCTCGAGACACCATGGAAAACACGGCGATCAAAGCAGCCGGGTCGCCTAGAAATTCTTCCCCAGACAGCGTTAAGGAGAATCCTGTCATGTTCAATTATAAAATAATGTGGATGCAACTTTGATCATTTAAATCTAAGAGCAAAACTGAAGTTAGCTGATATACATATAAATATATCGATTACAATACTCGTCTTACGAAGAAACGATGTAAGGACATTAAAAGCGATTCCTTTTCCAAAAATTTCAGGGTGATGGACTGTCGTAATACTTTTTGTTTAGACTTGTTTTTTGTAATACTGTTACTGTTTTTATTGGTATAGAAAAGAATAGCAGAAGTAACCTTTAAACTTCCAGAAAAAAAATCCAAATTTGGTTATGCTTCCACCAAAACAACTTTAATCAACACGTACTACGTGAACTGTTATAAGTGGAGGAGGCCTGAAATTTAAATATACTGAAACTAATATTGCACTTTCGAAAATTATTAGTAGTTAAGAAACTTCTAAACGCACTTTGGCCTAGATTCTCCGCTGTTTTCAGTTCGTCGTGACAAATCTGAATAGAGCGCACCACTTATCTGCTTTTTCAGGCGATGCGAAGGGAGGGGCTAGTTATTTTGTACATCGAGACCTTCCTCGCTATTGTTGGAAGCGCCAAGTGGGCTAAGTGGGCCAAGTCAGGCCAAGGTCATGAAGATTGGGTATAAAGTTATGTTTCACATACATATCTCAATGCCAAGGTTGTCGGAAAACGTATGCATGCTAACGTGTGGATCCCTCACGAGCATGGAGTCCCATCCCACCCATTCACCAGATTACTCTCCGAGCTGAGTCCGCCTGCCCTGACGAGGACGTGAGGGATGAGCCGGATGCTGCAGAGCTGCAGGCGTTTTGAGCGAGGGAGGTGACGTGTCGCAGGTACCTGGAGTGGGCGGTGACGAACAAGTCCGGCATCGCAAGCAGGACGCGGCGCGCCGTGTCGGCGCCGGTCTCGCAGCAACGCTCATTGGCCAGCGCCTCGGCCTAACGCCTTCCTGGCGCAGCCAATGGACCGCATCCGCGAGTAGTAAGTGCCCGCACCCTCGTCTCAATCGTCACACGCCACTTTCTATTTAACAGCGATTGAACCCTGCAGAAGTCCAGCGCTAGACCTGTAACTGCAGACTCTACAAATTTATTTTTATTAATATCCTTGTTAAGAATATTGTTGTAAGAAACTTAAAAAACGGAATTGGTATCGCAAACTTTTACCTAAATTAATAACATATCCAGAAATGATGAAAGTGATCTTTCAGTGCTTTGAATACTTTCTTTAAAATATTTTTACATGCCCAGGACTTTCTTTTTTGTTTTAACCCACTGCTTTTGCTGTTTTGTATCATGCCGGGGAAAACGACGAATTTTCCAACAGAAAAACTCTTATTATCAGGGCTCCTGGTTAACGAAAATGTGGATTAAATTGTTCCTGAAAATTAGTAAATTAATTCTCTATTATGGTTGTGTAGTCGTAATGAGCATTTGCGTTGGTTCTTGAATACTGACAATCGATTGACCAAACCAAAATTTTCCATATTCCCCGATTATCCGATTGACTGTCAACAAAACTTTGTTGTGAAATTTTAAAAATTTTTTTAAAAATGGCTCAGGTTGCTTCTTAATTTTCCCCCGGATAGACAAAAAAACAGATGCAAAAATCGTATTTGTTATTTTTGTTCGTAACTTCGTGAATTTCCGGAAAAATCAGAAAGTTCATAATTTGTCGACGCTTCCTGCAAATATATATTAAGATATATTTTTTTTCTTAATGAAATATGTTCATCACAGAATCTTCAGATAAGGACAGGTACATTTTTCAACTGTTTCAAGTGTCAGTTTTTGCTTAATAAATTCTAATCAGCTAACAAAAAGCTTAACCATTTGATTTAATATACATGTAACTGTTTTTTTAAATCAACACCATAAGAAAATTGAGTTGATTCTATCCATTTTATCTTCAGGTAGAAACGACATTTCTAATTATAAAATTAAAGTAAAAACACGAAGTCATGACTTAACACGTTACGCTTAAAATAAACGGTTGTTTTTACTTGTAAACATATTTTTACTTAATTAATAAGTCAATAAAGTAGTTGACTTGAATATCATTTTTTTTAAAGAATCATAAGAATGTCGTTCAAACTTCAAAGTAAAATTTTTACAATCAACACAAAAAAAGAACCTAGTATTGTCATTGTAATTTTATAGCCTAGGATCAACATTTTAACAAAAATACAAATGTAATAGTCATAGGAGACTCGTATATCCGCATTTATGTTTTCACAGTTTTTTGAAACTTTCACAAGTTTACTTGCATAACAATTGAATGTGAATTTCGAGTCTAACAAAAATTCGTGCTTTCCGGATATCAAAAAAATGTACTAAGGCACTATTTCACAAGGCTATCTATATTTTACCTGAGTGTGGTAGTTCATATTTTATAGCCAACATAGTGTGATGGGAATTTTAAATTAAATTTCACTTACCTTATTTAAACCATATTTTACATCAGGTCTTTTACATGTTGAATTCTGTGTTCCTATTTGGGTGCGTCGTGTTTAACTATCAACAATATCGTGCAAGCACTGTACAACGACGAATCTATTACTCAATACGAGTTGATGACGTAATGCTTTATAAAATTACTATTCTATAAATGTAGGCGGCAGCTATTGCTGAAATGTATTACGGTTTCCCTAATTCTTGTACATTATTCAAAGATGGGTCTTATGCTTCTTTAATTTTGTTTAACATATAAGAAAATAACTGTCATTGTGTAGGAATCAAAACACTTTGAACGTCAAGAAACTATACCTTTGAATTTCTTACGATACATCAATACATCAAAGAAATTAAAATGACTTGAGTGTCCGCACTCTTAGTTTATTATAAGAAAATAACATTTCTGTTGATTATGACTATTTCTTATCAGCTGGTAACATATTTAATTTAATATATAGAGAATATTAATTTTTTTAAACTTGCATTTTGTGGAAATTTACTACATAAACCATAAGTATGACAAAAAGCATGTAATTAGATATTGTTACGTCTCTGACATAATCTCTTAAAAAAATAAGAAGTATTGTAATTTGAGGATGTTTGCAAATATTCTTAGATATTTATTGAAACTTGCTTTTTTCTGTAACGAATGAAGTAGTTTTGCTACTCAGAGGAGTAAACATATTAAATTCCGCGAGAGAAAGTTTAGCCGAGCAACGTGGAACCAAAGAGACAATTTATGACGAACAATTTACTATATTGATGCAGTTGGACTTACTGTTTTGTAGTTTCAACATCACTAATCTTGTTTAATAAATATTACGTAAAACACTTATGACAGTCCCAAAAAATTCGTAAATACACACTGCAATTAGTTCATTGATAACTAGAAAAGCTGCGTATTAAACCACAAATGAAGGTGGTTTGTTTTGATAGCCATTATCTTATAGCTCAATCTATTTTTGTTAAAAAATAAAAAATAAACTTTGTCAGAAGTACATCAACCATAATGGGAAAGGACACATTGAGTAATGTAATGGGTTGCTAGGAAGCAAGTTTGTAACAGGAGAGGCTGGCTAGAGTTCGGAAAGAGATGTCCACATTTCATTTTTAAGACGTGATATTTTAAGAGAAATACTTGTTTAGATACCTAATGACTAGTGTCTTCAAGTGATTAGAGAATTTGGCGAACACATGGAGGAAGTAATTAAGATAATAATTAATTGGTGTTTCAAGAATAAAGAAAAAGATATCGCGAACCGCGGAGCAGATAACCGTTTGCCGATTGATTAGCCATCCAGAACTTTATACTGGTAACAATATATGTCTTTTTGTTGGAACTTCGTATTTTATTTGACAATACTCAAAGAAGGCCGAGCGAAAACGACATTGAAGGGAGTGGAAAAGCAGCTACAGCAGAATTGTTAGAAAACTCCTGTGATCGCGTGGCCCACTGGAGCAAACACTGTTGCGGGACGAAGTTCATAGTACGCTGCCTATTGGCTTGGAACGCAAATTTTCCCTTTTTCGAATCCTTGTTCGTTGTTACATGCGTTTTTCTAATTCAAAGAATATTTTCTATTCAAATGCTAAATTAATAAGAAATACAGCTATAAAGTAAACACAATCAAAATCGAAAATGAAATGAAGAAATCACTCATTCGTTACTTTTCTTGGGATCCCTTTTCAAATCTTATAATAAAGATAATTACAAACATGATTGCACTGTGTTAACCGGTTATGAGGATAAGAGTATAATGAAACATGTTGGGCTGGCTATCCGGACGAGCCGCGTCAATGTCAATGGTGCTAACGTTTCGGCCAGCGTAGTGGCCCAGATAGCCCAGCCAACATAAACTCCGGCCAGCGGACAGCCTACGCAACCATATACTGACACATGTTAGAGCAAAAATAAGAGAAATTGTTTAGAAAAATGTTAATTATTAACGGACCGAGGAGATGAACATGGAGATTCTATTAGTCGAGACGTTTCTTGGCTATGTCTAGTTGGCTTTTTTACAACTTGATTATTGGATTATTTCCAGACGTTGGTGGATAGTTTGAACTCATCTTTGTGACATCTTTTTTCTGAACTGTTGGTAATTGCGTGTGCAGTATTTATTATGAGCCAGGGTACCGGATCACTGAATCAATTGAATGCTCCTTATTTACGTGGCGAGACTCGGCATGAACGCCCATTCTGGCCGTGTGACACCAGCATAATTTCGGTAGCCTTTCACAACAAGCTGAAGAAAGGAGGTATTTCCTTTGTCTACAATTGGCTCAAAGGATTATACTGGGCTTGAGGATCCCATAATGCACTAAAATGCCACCAATGCAATAAAATCTACTGACATGGACAGCGGCTTAACTTCTCCCTCGGAGGAAGGCTACGAAGATAATTCTCGCCCTTAATAATCCACCGCCTTCGATCGGGTTGACCGGTATAAAGTCCATATCGCTAACCATCGCCGCCGCACTTTGCGTTTGTGTGTGTGTATGTGGTGCGCGCGCGCATCGTGTGCTCTGAGCGCTTATGGCATCGGGCCGCGCGTGTTGCGTGTGTGTGTGTGTCGTGGAGCGCTGACGGCACGGGCGCGCGCGCGCGCGTGTGCGTGCGTGTGTGTCGGAGCGTTGACTAGCATCGGGCGCGCGCGCGGTTGCGTGTGCGTGCGGTGTCGGATTGCGCTGATGGAACTTGGGCGCGCGCGTGTTGGCCAGCTGGCGCAGTTCCGACGGCCCACCGCGCCGGAGCTGGGCACGGCGAGGCGCGCCGTGGAGCACGGCGCTGGAGCAGGCGAAGGCCAACGTGCGCTGGATGCGGCGCAGCACCAGCCCATCGTGCAATGGCTCACCGCGGAACGGCGCCGCCACCCCGCGCCGCCCAGGCTTAGCACCGCCCCCCGCCCCGCCTCACCCACCCCACCCCCACCCACCCCTGCCCCCTGCCTGCCCCGGCGGAAGCGAGCGTTTGAAGCGGAGACCTTTTTTTAAACAGTTGCAGGATTTATTTATTTTTTTTCATCATAGATTGTTTTAAAAAGCTCCCATTGCTTATTTTGGCGTTTCTTCTCTGTATGTTGATAAACAAAACTATATTAAGCAATATGAATTTGTCGTTCATGTTCACTTCGAATAAAATTTAAATATGGTATACGTTAAGGTATATACTTTGATGCAATTTCATTATGACAATGAGTTCTTTACCAGAGAATTACTACTTTTTTTCGGCTAAAATGATTTTAAAAGAAAAGCGACGTGTTTGGCGGCATGTAAGTTGGTTTAATTGAGTGTGTGCTCCATTCTGGTGATTTCTTTTTGAGTTGGGTGGCAAGGGAGTCCTTCTCCGTTTGCTCATTAGACACATGGTATCCACATCATTGCCATTCTCAACATTCCCTGTTTCGATCGAAACAATATCAGTCACGTTGAGTGACTGTTTTATCGTACAATTCTTACGCACACTTTTATTTCGTACGCAGAAAATTCTCTTGTTCTGTGGACGGGAACTATCGCGAGTGGATTTTGGAAGATATTGCATATGGTGAGAAAAAAAGTTCCCCAGCACGCTCATTGCCACTCATTTTGAGGTAATGAAGTATTTCAAAAAACGGAATTTTTTCTTTGCATTTGAATAATAGGGGAAAATTGCACCCACCCACGCACGCACCCACCCACGCACTCACTCATCAATCGAATCACTGGTGAGAAAGGTGCGGGAAATGAAGGAAAAAGAGGAGAAAATGGAGGAGACAAACAAAAACAGACAAATAGACATTTACATTTTCTCATCAATCTTCTCTCCCTTTGTATCAATCCTAACTTAAAACAGCACTTCTAGACCTTTATGTTACAAGTGTAAAGAACCTTAAAAATTGGTTTCACGATTGGGTATTCGAGATCGTGTTGTTCAGGTGATTCCAATATAACTCTATAGATTTACTATGATTTAAAAAGAATTATTAAATTACGTGATATGACTTTGGCACCGCACATTTATTACTAATCCACACGAAAATGATAATACTTTGCACATGATTTGCCTTATATTCTTAACGCACATAGCATCGTGACACGTTTACGATCTGAAAAAATATTTTTACAATGCTCAGGTCAATTCCGTGTGTGCTGTAGGCTATTTTCGGTTGGTAAATTTTGGCACTTACGCAAGCATGTCCTTGTGTATCATTTTCGACACTATGTGTTATATTTTGATCTGTGATGTTTGCTGGCCATTTCCACATTTTTTACCCCTGCCTATAGGGTTTTTCAAAAAATATATTTGAAAGCAGATTATAGTTCTTTAATAAAGGATAAAATTCATTCTTTGAATACCGCAATAACTACCACATAAATATTAAGTGTTTCTGAAGGAAGTGAATACAAAAATCCCTAATTTGTTTTAACTCGCTGCATTTGTAGGCTATATTAAAATTTTAAAATTTCAAAGCATAAAGAATGTTTTGTATTTAAAACGAAAAACTTTTCTCTTTCTTAGACTCCTTTACAGCTTTTCATCTTAATAAGCAACTCAAGCGCACCTGTCTTTAAAAAACGATATGTAGTTGTTGGCAAACCGCCAACCATCGTTTTTCTAAATAATTGAAGCTAAAAAGAAAAAAGAAGCAATTGAAGATTTTTGTGCTATTCTACAAAAGTAAAGATTATTTTGTTTTATAACCGTAAAGACTTTCAAACATTAGGGCAGAACTTTAAAAAATCTCCCAATACAGAATCAGAAAGCAAACGCTAGCGTTTACCACGGACGGATGAACGACCAGACAGTGATACATTGAAAGAGACATTTAGACAGACAGAGAGAGTGACAGAGAGACAGAGACTGGCAGACAGACAGCGAGTGACAGACAGACAGCGAGTGACAGACAGACAGCGAGTGACAGACAGACAGAGTGAGAGACAAACAGAGAGTGGCACCGATGGACAGACATATGTTTTGCTGTCAACCAATTTTTCTGTATCAAGAGCCCAAAAAACATGCATTCTGACTACACAACGAAAAGAGAATGTTATTTATTATATATAGATTTATCCACTTTTTCGTATCCAGAGGTCGGCAATAAGACATGTTTGTCAAAAATTTGCCGTATTCCGACGCACGAGTGCAAAAAAAATACAATTGTAATCCTATTCAGAATTTTTTCCGCATTATTATAAAAGTGAACGGTAACCGCATATGACTGCCGAACTGACGAGTTCGACTGACGAATTTCGAACCCAGAACCTGTTTCCACACCAGTTCTTGCTACCAAACAAGCACGAGCCGCCGCGACCGAGAACGCCCAACGGGAGGCAGTACCTGCGTGACGGTGGCGCCGCCGGCGTCGTAGTCGCGCGTGACGGTGACGACGGGGAAGCCCGTCTGCAGCGTCCACGTGTCCATGATGCGCTTGACGGTGACGTCGGCGGCCAGCACGCCGTCCGCGTGCGCCTGCTCCGTCAGCGCCTGCCACAGGTCGTTCTGCGTCGAGCTGTCGTACGACCTGCGCAATGCGACCCGCGTCAGCCCTCACGCACACTTCACTCAGCAGCGGGCAAGGTACACGACTCTATGACTCAGAGGTGTCAGGTCGTTAACGGTGCCACTCAAAACTCGAGAGAAAAATGGGATAATAATAAAATAATAATAATAAAATAATAATAATAATATTTATTTGGCTTCAAATGGCTGATTGCCAGGTGGTAGCCATAACCCTACAGTTTTACAATATATGAACACTTATAATTCAAAAACAATTTACAATACACTCCTTTCGATCATACACCTAATATATAAATATACACAGACCTGTATACTTCTATGGCACACTTCGAAGTTTCCTTAATTATTTTGTATTACTATTTTCTTTCATACTACTCATAAAATATTAAATATACGCAGGTATGCCTTAGAAACTACAACCTTAAACAATTTTAACACATTCTTTATAACAATATAAAATATTGTTTAAATATTGAAATAAAAGTTGAAGCATTGTAACTAAGGGGGAAAAGTTAACATAGATTAAATGTCATCTACTTTGTTTTTTAAAATCCCTTTATAACCTGTGTTTTTAGAACCAATTCGTTTCATCTTATTACTCAAATACACATTCTTGACCTGTTCTTGTGTTATGTTCATAGTTGAAATCAGTCTTTGTCATATTCGCAGACCCTTGACCACCTCGATAATGAAACATTTTATAATTAACAAAAATATACCCATATACGCATCGTATATACTCTCAGAAGTGCTTCTTCAAAAATAGAATAGATACCAAAATTGAATTTTATTTATTTCTTATCTTTCTAAAATATTAAATTTAAGATATCTTCGAGGTCAACATCAATACACCTTTACTGGATTGATATTTCATTTTGTGATAACATTGCTCATGGAATCAACAACTTACCACTTCTTCAGGTAATTGTGGAGACCCTTCTTGAACACATCAGTGGTAAGAAAGTGATCCATCATTCTGATAATTGAGGCACCTGTTGAATTTACAGAAAACAAATCGTACAATTTTATATGTAATGTGTCAGATACATTAATAAATACAGAAATGGAAAATCAGAGTCAACCGTTTGCATTATGCATGCGACCACACTCTCACATTTCATAACTTTAAATTCACATATCCCATGCATAATTTATAGACTGCTGGATAATTTATTACCTCAACATTGTGAACTCAAACGTTTAATACACAATACTGTTATTCAGTAAACATTGTTTTTGGGCGATAGCAAACAGATACAATGCAATGAGTAATATTCATTATCCAATAGTTTTTTAAATGTAAAATATTATTCCAAAAATAGTGATTAACTTAGTTTTTTATTGGATATGTTTCGAATAATAGACCGATTTCAAAATACTCTCGAAAGATGTTTCGTACCCGAAAGAAACTCAACCATAATACTAAGCCTTATCAATATATATTCGAAAATACGTATTAAGCTTACAAACGTGGATATATAACGGATTCATCGAAGACGATAATATGAACGAAAGCGTGGATAGGCCGCGGAGCTATTTCCTCTTCGTTTTAAAGTCAGCGCACTAGATTTTTACCTTGCGTAGAAGTACAAAAATCCCTGGGACACACGCATATATTTCTAACCTAGAAATTGGAATGCCACCCTTCACAATATTCTATTAAAAAAATAGGCGCGCAATAAACAATAAATCTTTTTAATTTCTCATTTTACTTATATTTCGTAAGTGAGGTTGAGTATATAAAGCCCCCCAGCAGGAACGGAAAACCCTTGATCGGTTGTCTAGTTTCGCAGCGTCGCTCAGTTCGTTAGTGCCAAGTGGCTGCAGTGAAGTGACGGGCGCCGCGTAAGTTGGTGGTTTAGGCCTCCTGCACTAGGCCCAAGAGGTGGTAAGTTTGAGAGGTGAAGTAGCCTCATCCAGGTTTTGGGTAGATGTTCTTAAGAGCATTGAGCTCAGATGCCAAATTGATGGTGTGTGTTTGCGCTCCTGATGGGGTTGAGATTATGACAAAATGATAGGCGGCCACAAACCTGAAATGGTATTTACAATGCTGTAAATAGGCTGTTGGCGTAATACTTCTCATCTGTGTCAATGGGGTAAACTACTTTCTGCTCTGGAAAGGCGTCACAAAGTTTGTTCTCTTCGTTCACAAAGTCACGAAGTTCTGCGTATCCTTTCATCGTACAATGTGACATTGAAACAATAGTCCCCCACATGGGAACATGAGCTTCTGTATTATGGAAAGCAGAGTTTCTCCGACGAATGTTCATTAAATAATTTTTCCACATTTTTAGTCTTAAATTTATCGTAATTATTACTTTTTTCCCTGTTTACTAGTTATTAATTTCGTACATTTCCTACTTTGTTATTTTATCATTTGTCAAATTATAAGGAGTTTCCCCACTTTCGCACCTGAGGAAAGCTCTTATCCTATCAGACTGTTGGGGTACATGTAGACCGTTGAGTAATTTACCGGAAACGCCGGTCTGGGTGAGAATACCTAGCCACATCCTGAGTGAGATCACTTTGGCACCTCGGCACCTTTCCGGGTCGGTGCCGGATTCTTTACGTCACACGCGCAGGGACAAGTTCTCCCCTCAAAAACAAAACAAAAAAAAACTGAGTTATCTGCATTGGCACGACGAACCCAGAGCCCAACTGGATGTCACCGGGCTATTATACTCGGAGGGGAGTTAGAAGCCCCACTCCCATTTCTTCACTGCAATTATCTTTCCGTTAGCTATGCATATAATACAAAACTGAGTATCTGCCTACCGTGAGGGATTTTCCAATTCACCACGACTTTGTATGTCTGAGGCGAAAGAAAAAGTTCGTACAGCAATAAATGAGTTTTTGATAAAAGACTGAGTTGATTCGGATAACGAAGAATCCAGAGTATTCAAAAATGGAAATGTCTAAGATCTCCCTACTAGCAGACGGAATGCCAGAGGCGCACCTTTGCCGTAGGATATCCTGTCGAATATCTCGTTGATCTCGTCGGGGTGGCCCACGGCGATGGAAATGGGGTGCGAAGACTCCAGGGCGTCGAGCGCGAACACGTTCTGCAGGTCGTAGCTCACGAACTGCTCCAGGATCTTCCAGGTAGGCTCCACCTGCAGCCAAGTCACGCATTCGTACAACGTTGCCCCCTCCATACATTAGTAGAAAATAAGAAGCTGACATGTTTGTTTCAGGATACTAATAATACTAACAAAAGCAGACAATTTTGAAATGATTTGAACAACTGAGGAATATAAAATTGTCATTCTACGCCGATAATCTATTATCTTTAATTTTCGTAAGATTATTATCTTTCGGTTTTCGAACTTTCGACTGCTAGTGTGCACATTAATGACGAATTATTTGACGAAAGATATACAGTAAACATGAATTATTTAACAGCCATTAGAAAGTTGTAAAAACATTTATTACTTTATCATTTCGTAAGATAATTCTTAAGTTAATAATTTTAATGAATAAATGAAAATATTAATGCAGCAATCATTTACTGTGAAATGTTCATTTAAATTGAAAAACCCAATAATTCGTATACCCAAATCGGATACATTGAATGGAAACAGCGACAAAAGGAGGCGCGGTCCATGCAATGTATTCGCTTTCTAAGGGATATTGAATGTGCGGGTCAATTGCTATTGTAATTTCCGTTTTATTACGCTCTAACAACATTGTTTTCTGTTTGACAAGTTCGTGGTTACGATGTCACATTGTAATGTATCGAACTTTTATTTATGCAGGTCATGAGGATGAGTAATATTTTGAGTATTTTAAACTTTCGAAAGTACCTAAAAGCTAAGTATTTACTCAACATTAAGATTGAATTTCGAAAATTCTCTGATTTACTACAGGTTTTGGTGTAGAATAGCAAAGTTTTTACTATAATGTAAATTGGAAACCTTACACATTTTTAAACACATTTATAGTTTTGTGTGTTTCCTAATTTTCTTAATTACCTTCCACTATTGTAGTATATAGAGGCATTATCTTTTGTGGTGTTGGTAGAAATGGATCAGCTTAATTACAGTTTAAAATGATATACGTTGGGAAAGTGGGCAATTACTCACAGCATTTACACCAAGATACTCGACGTAGCTGGCGAACCCCTCGTTCAACCACAAGTCCGTCCACCAGCTGGGCGTCACGAGATTCCCAAACCATTGGTGAGCCAGCTCGTGGGCCACCACTGTGGCAACGCTCTGCTTGTTGCTGTTTGTGGACACCCCTTGCTCGTACAGCATCGCTGTTTCTCTGAAGACATGAAGATTTACATCTTAGATAAAGTTTGGAATAAATATATCAGACCTCTATATTTGCTCGACTCGTCAAAACAACACATCGTAAAACAGGGCCACTTGAATTTCGAAGGATTGGAATATATTGAATCTGTGACCACGATTATGTAAAATGAATAGTGTATTTTAATTATTTAGAAAAAAAATTAAAATTAAAATTAATTGTAGAACTGATCTTTGCCAAACAGTGGTTTCAAAGTAAATTATCTCTACCCAGGATCTTAACTTCAAACCACTTTAGCCCGTGAACTGTACGTTTCAATGTTAGAGCGTTGCAGTCTTATACTATGGGCTGACAAACTTTCTAACAATGGAAAGGATTCAGATGAAATTGAGTAGAATAACAAATAGTCAATATAATTTTACACGGATTTCGAGGTTTTCCCTCATTTGGGACAACCCACGCAAAGGATACGGGGTACCTAGAAAAAAAGATATGAAAATCCAAAAGATCTAATTTTGTAGAACAAAAGTTAAGAAACGAAACTCAAACTCCACCTCTCTCCGCATTTTCCTGCATGTTCCTCCGCGTGTCCTCCTGTTTAACTGGAAATTCAAAAATTATTTTAAGGGCTTTTAATGACGAACTTTCTACAATATTTGCTAATCCTTTTCATGACTTACGAAGCAGAGCCTTTTCTGGCGAAGGAAATGAAATTCTGTTTAGCTTGTTAGCCTGAGAATAATCACAACTTTCGAACTTTCAAAAATATTATCGAACTTTCAAAAATATTATAGAACGTCACAGAAGGTGCTATTTTTTATCAGATCATCAGAAGATCGCACTTTAAAGTAATTATTTGAAAAGTTATAATAGCTCCATTCTATAACCCAACTTTGAACGATTCTGACTATCCGTAGGAGATTAAAAGTTGTCTCCAAAATGTCATAGAATGTTATACGAGGCATGATTCGCCATAGGAAATATAAATCGTGTTTTTAGTGTCACTAAAATATAATTTTACGAGCCTAGCATCGAATACGATGCTGTGCGCAAAAGGTAACACGTGTTAGCAGCGTAAAGTGTGTAGTGAGTTGCATGTGAACCTGATGTTTTTGTTGGGTCACAATCTGCGAACTTTTATATTTTCGTCTTAAGTATGTTTGAAGCAGGCCTGTGGGTATTACTTACTTAGCAGCAGCACTTTTAACCGCAGATTAAAAAGACGAACAGTACCAAGCATTATTACTTAGGCGTAGTCTGACAAACTACTATAGATAAAAATAAAGGAAATTTAATTTTTACAATGAAACCCTAAATTTAATTTATTGAACATATATGATAGGGAATTCCAAATTATAGTTTATAGGTTCTTCTACATACACTTGCTAAACACACTACATACACTTAGATAACTTGTTTGGTGCTGCCCACACGTGATTTTGGAGTAGCATCCGCAGTAGTACCTCGCCAAGCAACCTTTGGTCTGATCGCCGTTGTACTATTATGATTGTTAACTGTTGAGAACGAATATTAAATGCTACAAGTCAAGGAGATTCTCTTTATTATTCAGGAAACTTATTTGGCCATATTTAAGACGAACCATTGCTTGAAAATTATTGCATTTGTTTAAACATTATATTGTGTAAAACATAATTGCAATTGACGAGCAAGAAGTTCGTATTGATTATTCACAATATTACCCAATTTAGCGCCAAAAATATCACTGACCTAATTACAAAGGCCTATTCAACTGGACGACGCGTGTTAAAATAGGGTATACCAGAAATAGCCACGCGCACAAGGTTACGTGTATTTCATTGGCTATCCACACAATGAAGGTACCTAGAGCTGGGTGGGTGAAGCTTTCAGCAGTAGTTGACAGACGACTCTTTTGTAATCTAGAGTTAAGGGTTTTCATGTCGATGTGAATTTGCCTTAGTGAATTGTAAGCGAATAGGGATTTTTTGCGATGTTCAGTGTGGGTGGGGTAGAAGCGGAATTCCTCACCTGTACGTGATGAGCCCCCAGTTCTCCATGGCGCCAGCGGCGAAGTCGGGCAGCGCGATCATGTCCACCTTGGGCAGCGGGTAGCTGATGTTGAAGTACTGCTCGTAGAAGCGCAGGATGCGCGGGCCCACGTGCAGGCTGTACGCCGCCTGCTGCAGCGCCGACGCGCGCGCCCACACGGCGAACGAGCCGTCCCGCCGCGCGGCGAAGTCCGTCACCGCCCACGCCACCAGGTACGTCGACATGGGCACCGACTCGCCGTAGTGGTCCCACTCGTAGTCCGGCAGCCCGTCCCTGCGCACGGGCCCCACCTCTCAATGCACGCCCAGGGCCCCTGCGCACGTCCTCATCTCTCAACGCACGCCCGCGCCTCTCAACGCACGCTAAGCGCTCCAGCGTACGCCCTCACCTCTCAATGCACGCTATGGGCCCCTGCACACGAGCGTTGCGTTGACGCGCGTCGTGGGATAACACTATCGTATGCGAAACGGCACACCAGCGCATTGTCCGCTCCGCGTAAGATAGACTGTTAATTTACGACGCGCGTTACTTAACGCGCGTCAACGCTACGCTTGTATGACAGCGGCTCCGCATATTCGGTATTCGCCGAGTAGTAGGCGACTGCTTCGCTAGCTCGCTAGCTCGCTTCTCGGCAAATGGCGAATGTGTGATAGCCTTTAGGCAGGCTTTTGGCTCCAATGAAAGCTCTAAGGGTAAACCGGTGAACTAAGAAGCGGAATGATTTTATATGAATTACTTTCACCTAATAATCTATCTACCTTATAACATTTTAGGGTGCAGTTGACACTTCACTACGCGTGACCACGATGATAATATAGCTACAGCTTTCGGGTTCGGTGATGAACATAAGGCAATATTGAGACTTCGCAACGGAATGCAACGCAACGTAACACCACGGACCAATTCCATTTTTTTTTATTGTATGACAAAAAAATTTGCGCATTATCAGATTATCCAGAAAGAGAGTCACATCAAAGCAAAAATAATCGTTCTATGAAAATAAATGCGTTGAGAGGAGCTGAAACAGGCGTGAGGCAAACTATCTTTTCAAATAGCCGCTACTGCAGCACGTGACTTCGTGGTTTCGCAGCATTCCATTGTTAGTTAACAGTCGCACTCAGCGCCATGTGAGCCAACGGCTGTGTGTAACATAGTCCTTAACACAGATGTATCGTACGGGCTTACAAGCCCAAGATTCTAGTAATCGCCGGGTGTAAGAAAGGAACACTATGATAAATTGTGGTTTCTTAGATATACCAGTAATTGTATAAAATTAGTTAAAATGTTTGCATTTCTTTATTCATATTGAGTGCTAATCCTAACTACTGTTATGACAAAAATAACTTAAATCATTGTTTTCCCAACTGAAAACGTGAAGTGGAGCCATTTGAATTTTTTCTTAAATTGTAATTAGTTCCCAGGCTTCTGAAGTTCATTAATACTGTCAATTTTCGATAAGTTACATTATTTTAATGAAGTGTATTACACATGAGAAAGTGACCTTCTGTATACAATAGAGTGCCACCGATGTGAAGCCAAGGCCGTATTTTAAAAACCATAAATGTATGAATTATAGGTACAAAGTGTTACATAAATTATTCTATATTATGGAAGTAGAATGAACACGTAGTTCATGCGGCCTAAACTAAGGCACATAATAAAAATTGTGCCAGGCAATAATTAATCATCAATAATCATAAAATAAATAATTTTGTAATATCGATATTATAACATCGATATTACAACATCGATGTTTTCTTCAGATCGATATTACAACATCCTGTTTTCTACAGATCGATAAAGTATTTGTGCAGAAATATCGATGTTTTCAAAACAAATTGTCATATTATAAATACAATTTGCAGTATCTATTTTATTTGTGTACTATTAGCAATAGCAGTCATTGACAACTGTCACTGTTGTAGATCCCAGGCGACAAAAAAACAGTTTGCTAATGGCAACCTTTCTCCAGGGTTGTTACCTTTTTCATTATTTTGTGCGTGGTAATATTGTTGAACTGCGGTTTGTACCTTGACTTCGAAGAATATTATTAGAAAATGAAGATGGCAGTGAAAGATACGGATGCATATACTTTAAACTAATATTGACGTGTTATATATCACGTTAGAACCAGGACATTTTACTTCGAAATGTTTCATTATATTTAGAATATTGTTATTAACGAACTCGATGTTTTTTAACATCTTTATTTTTGTGATCGATGTTTCTTGTTTTGATATGTTTTCTAAATGAAAAATGATCATGATCACAATTCTGTTAAAGTTAAATATGAAATAAGTACTGACAGTAACATTGTTAATCATGCGTTGGAACCAAAGGAACCACCTGCATCGACCAAATTCTCTCGCTCGAGATGATCTTCTTGCCATTGCATTTTCTCTTTCTTCATATTCATTTCGCACATTGAGATATAATCAACAAATACGCTGTAGGCGTACGGTCTGCCCCTTTGCATATTCTGCGAATTGATAAACAGGAACGCTGTCAAATTAAATTTTAATGCAAAGGAATTTTATGTTAGAAGTTACTAACCCAGTCGACAAACATCGGTGTCAACAAACATCGCTGTCAAAAATCATCGATGTCGAAAAACATCTATGTCAAAAACATCTATGTCGAAAAACATCTATGTCGAAAAGCATCTGTCGAAAAACATCTATGTCAAAAACATCTATGTCGAAAAACATCTATGTCGAAAAACATCTGTCGAAAAACATCTATGTCAAAAACATCTATGTCAAAAACATCTATGTCAAAAACATCTATGTCAAAAACATCGATGTCAAAAACATCGATGTCGAAAAACATCGATACCGAAAAACATCGATACCGAAAAACATCGATGATCTTTAGTCGATATATTTTTAATATCTATGTTTAGAAATACATCAACTACAAATCATCGATGTTTTGCAACATCAATGTTTAAAACTACATCGACTAAAATCCATCGACATTTTTCAACATGGATGTTTTAATTTTGCACGCGTCGCTAGCGAGGCTCTACTCACACGGGCTGCGGGTCGCCGGCGCGCGGCATGTTGGAGATGGAGGTCATGTTGCGCGGCCGCGCCAGGCTGATGGTGAAGCGCGCCTTGAGCGCCGGCTCGTCGAAGCACGGGAAGGCGCGCCGCGCGTCCGTCGGCTGGAACTGCGTCACGGCGATCCACCTGCCCATGCATTATTTTAATTGAGTGATTGAGCGATTCTGGGCGCGTCAACTACCAAGATCATGAGTCCATGTACGTGTAGTGCAGGTTTTTGCTCGGGAGGTGGCTAGATCCGGCGCCGACATACCGTCGGCAACCGGGTTTTCCTCAACAACGTATCTCCCACCAGCGGGGTACCGCCCAAACCGCAACAAGCTCCCGACCGCTCTCTCGGCATGTGTGGTAGTGTAGTGCATGTTAATGTAAGTGTGTGTAAGGGGTGAGGATACGACAAGGAATAGGAAGGAACAATGGCGCGTAGTCCATGGCTCGTTTCTTAGGGTACTACTCCGGCATTCGCCTGGTGTTGATCAGAGAAACTACGGAAAACTGCCGATCAGAGCAGCGGGCCGCTAGCATTCTACACTGACACAGCGACTGAATTCGAACTAGCTGACAAGCTAGAGTTGAAAATCCTGACGCCACCAGGACTCGAATCTACGAACTCGAAGTCAGAGTGACTGTAGTGACATCTGTTGAAGCCCTGAGCTATTTCTCTCGGTAGCTTCTGCCGACAGCCAGCGACAGCTTGCCCGCCTGAAAAGCCCCGCTCTACCAAGAGCAAAGGCAATTTCCCCTCACTGCGCTCTCATTTTCCCTCCAAATCCAGTCAGGGGTGTATACGAGCAAGCTGAAGTGGCGAAAGTAAGTGTAAACGGTCGTAAGTGTAGAGTCAAAATGTCGCAATGTGTGATGATTTGATTTTGACCTTGTGATGTTCGTACAGAATAATGTTTTCCATCAAACAACCGAATATTTATTTTTATGTTTATACAGTATGTTAATACTTATTTCTTAATGTTATGTTTATTTCCTTTTTCAACTCTGCCTAGCATAAATATTCTTGCCAAGGGACAGGAGTATGTTTTATTGGAATTCTTTACTTGTTTTCATTTTGTATTATGTTTTATTAAATCATTGTTTTCTATTGCGTATACTAATAACGTGAAACAGCTTAGCATGTCTCTCGTAGAGGCGGAAAGCTCTTTTTTAAGAGACAAGAGTCATTGTTGAGCCTCTTAATCTGAACATAAGAGTTCAATAATCACTTTAACTTCCTAAGTGAACTCAGTTCAAGTTAATTTCGATCCAAAATGTTTCATTTTACTCTTAATTGACAATTTCAAACGTGACTGATATTTTTAGTTAATTGGATTGTTGCTTTAGGAGTAAATGGTATTAATATGGCTTTTGTAGCAAGACCTTTCAGTTGACTTCTTCAAAAAGATTGTCATGGGCCATTTTTCCAGTGATGTACCGCAATCTGTGAGCAATTTGTACAATATTTACTTTTAAACCTCGCGGCATTTTCTGTGGATGCACGGCCCGCGAACTGTAGAAAGTTAGTTACCTTGCCCGTGAACTTGAGATGCATACTCCATGCACATGCGTTTCCTCCGTTTGCATGACAGTTTCTATTCATCAAATCGCTGTCAACATGTATTCATGAATTTAGATTGTAAGCAAGGTAATTTGACGTTGCTACGAGACATTTCGAAGGATCATAAACAATTCGAGGATTGAAATTCGACATCCCAATCAAACAAGACATTTTTCTAGTTATCTTTTTTTCAAATTCCCACAAAAATATTGACTTAATAGCATTAAACTGAAATGAAGTTCTAGCCATGGAGAAATATTTTAAAAAGACATTATAGTTGTTTATGATGAACTAACTGTCTGTCTCAGTTGAAGAACGTTCATAATATTTCTTAATTATATAAAGTGCAATATAATAAAATTTTAAAGACATGTTATTTATTTAATTTGCAATAACATAGTATAAATTTTGTGCTGAATACAAAATCCTTGTGTTCAATTAATTATTGAATCTTTACTTCATTTGGGCTGCCTATTGCGAGAATTCTCAATATGATTTTCTTGTAAGTAAACTAATTTTTAAAAAAAATAAAAACAGGAAAAGGGGAATGCGAACAAAGAAAGAAGGAAGAGGGGAAGGAGAAGTGCGTTTCTAAGAAGAAAAATATGAAAATAGGAGAAGCGTAAAGTGCGTGCCGCGCTCACCTCGTCTCGTTGCCGATGGTGTAGGAGCTGCGGTAGAAGCCCTGCAGCACGTCGTTGAGGCGGCCCACGTACCGCATGCTCACCGTGAGGCGCCGGCCGGCCGCCGCTGTCGCCCCCAGCGACAGCACCAGGAACTGGCGCGCCGTGTCGTTGGAGACGCGCGTCACCGGCAGCGCCTCGTCGCCCGCCACCACGCGCACGCTGCTGCTGTCCACCGCCAGATCGTGCGCGTGCAGCGTCACGTTGTCCGTCGGCTCCACCACGTCCGCCGTCAGCTCCACCTGCGCACCCCCGCCCCCTCGCTCACTTCGGTTTTTTTTTCATTCGCAACTCATCAATCTTATCGTATACTGCCAGAAATGTCATTAAATCTAATGTAAATGAATGTTCTGTACATGAAACTTAATGTAATCTTGTACATTAAAAAGAGCTTAATATATTTGTGCGATAAATTCAATGCACGAGTTAAAACCAGTATAGAATTAATGTAGAGGTTCTGCGCGTTTCCACTGCCTCTCAACATTCATCTCGTGTATTCATAATTGCCAGTCCAACAAGACCATTTGTCAAGGACGTTACCTTAAAATAATGCGGAAATTTCTGACAGTGATGGTGCAAGAGTCCCTAAGCCGAAATGAACTGGTGCAGAAATCACAACTTTTCTTTCAACATCTTCGGGAGATCGGTAGTGTTGAGATCCGAAAAAACGATAACTTTTACGTTTTTTTACCATTTTCTCCCTTTATTGACGTAAAGTAAGTAGGTCAATACACTTAATACTAGGTATTGTATTACTTGGAATGTGTTAATTTCAATTTCACTGTCATGGAAGCTTTGATAACAATGGACCACGTAAACGTATTGTCAATCAAAGAAAACTTCCTTGTTAGTTGGGCTAACTAACAAGGAAATTTTTTCATTGAACAACAACTCAGTAAATGGTGGTTAATTGGATATTAATTTGATTTGGAACCATATCCTTGCAGCTTTATCCGAACACAAATAATTTTTTAAACTTCATCTCTTAATTAGAGAAATTGAAAATAAGCACGCAAATGTTTTTATTCCAAAAGAAAATATATTATTTTAGAGTCGGATATTTCTTCCCCAGCCACGTATGCCTATTATGAGAGAAAATGAACTCTCCCACAGTAATTCAGTTCGGATTGGGGGACGACAAGGGACAAGAAAGAACGCGGGCAGTCCGTGGCTGCGGTAGAGGGAGCTGCTCCAGCATTCGCCTGGAAGTGGTCAGAAAAATAACGGAAAGCACCGACCAGAACAGTTGGCCACCAAACTCGACCCCGGTAGGTGGCTTGAACTCACTAAGCATGCAAATTTCTGGCCTATCTGGGATCAAACCGCCGCCATCCAGCCGTAGGCACGCTGAACGATGTCTTACGCTCGCCGCTAGCGATGCTGGCAAAACAGGAGATAGCCCCGCATTACCCGCATCCTGATTTCGAAAAGCACGGGTCACAGCTGAGCATAGAAAAAGAGTCCCGCAGCGGACGAGCGGGAGGTGTGAGGCGGATGTGGGCGTCCGCGGCAGCAGCGCGGCGCCTCGGCTTTCGCTCGGGCGCGTGGCCCACAGCGCAGGCTGGTGGCTGGCAGAGCGGCGCCGCGCTGACATTCGCAGTAGGGAAAGCGCCCCG
>BOPP01000005.1:8445243-8462319 GCA_017312745.1 Gryllus bimaculatus | reverse complement strand
CGCCCCGCCACGCCCCCGCAGCGATCCGTGCGCCCACGACCACCGCCCCCCCCCAGGCCCGGGTCGCCGCTCCCAAGCAACAGGCGCCTCGAGAAAGTTCTCTCGACCTTCGGCCCTCGCAGCGAGAGGGGCGCCCTGAGAAAGGAACGACGCGGGAACAAACGCCATTGTTGCGGCGATGTTCTGACTGAGTAAAAATGTTCTCGGTGGTTGATTACGAGTTTCATATTCGTTCCCTACGTAACGTACGGTGTTCTCTTAAAAAGCGAACTACTGGAAAGAATTCATGAAGTAGTTGATCAGACAATATTATTTTCCAACAAATTTACACATGTTAGATTCTATTCTCATTAATGGCAATCTTTTGACATGTAACCCAACTTAAAACAAGATAAAATAAACGAGTAAATCAAATGGGTAGACTGCCTTAAGAAAGAAAAATCAGTTATTCGACAAGTGTTTATTTCTATAATTAACTTTCTATGAAACTTCGTTTTTACGCTTGTATTTCTGTGTTAAAATATATTTGAATTTTTGAAATTTATTTTCGACAGCAGCTTGATTTTAAAAGATAATCCGACATGATTCAAATAGCATTTTTCCTCAAAACTATAACATTACTTTCATTTTGACTCACCACTCTTAATAATGGTTTAAATATGTTCATACTAATGTCTTTTCAACACTTTTTCTAGGAATGTGTAAAATGTTCTACGTATAAAAATGAGCAATTTTACGTTCCGCTAAGCGAGCGTGAAGTTAAGTCTTTTATGAAGACTTTTAAAAAACGTGACGTCCCGAAGCAAAAAACACTTTTTGTACGGCGACTTCAAAGTGAAAAAAAAGACTATTTTACTGCACTGACATGGCAGTGCAAAAAAAAAAAGATCTCTTTCGCTCGAACTGAACTTGCCAGAACTCACTTTCGTTTTCACTGTGCATCCTTGCTGACCATTCTCGCCTTCCATCATCAACTTCTACATCTGCTCATTCTCGGTCTCTTCTACACTCACTTCCCACATTCGTGATAACCATCATTCAACGACTAGTGTAAACAGGTTTCCATGAAACAATGAAACTTTTAAAACTATGAAAACTGTGAAAATTGTGAAATATGCACGACATTAATTTTTAAAGTACATGTTAGGAAATAAGATAAGGTGAAGAAATAACAGTCTGTAAAGTAATAACAGTTGCTCAGAATCCTCTCCTTGAAACAGTTTCACTATTAGTCACGCAAAAGCCACCGCAACTACCTTCCACAGAATATCAGCTATAGAACGTAATTCACAGCCATACTGGCGTTTGGCATTTTCGAAGCGAAATGGCACCTTAAAGATTGCCGAATGGCGTGAGGCGAGAGCTGCGTTAAGAGGTAAGAGGTGCTAAAGTGGAAGACATTCTAGGATACAAAACTCGGATTGCGGAGGATTATGGAGGATTTGCGGTGAAGATGAGTTAAAGAATAAAAACGAGCCACAATTAATAATAAAAAGATCCGTACGATGAATGACGAAACACGACGTGTTTCAGAGGGGGAAAAGGACGGTGGAATGGTGAGGGACGGGCTGGGTAAGGATGGAACTGACGTCGCTCGGAAGGTAGGGATGTGGGCGGGAGGCATAAACCGTGTAAGAGGTTGGAGTCGAGTGCTGGTTACATAAACGAGGGAGGGAAGGGGGGCGATCCGCTGGTAATGGGACATCAACGCAAGGCTGCGAGGCGGGCGGACGGGCAGGGCGGGGCTAGGCGGAGGGGCAAGACGGGGGCGGGACGGGGCGGAGCGGGCGGGCGCGCAGGACGGGGCGCGGCAGGCGGGGCGAGCGGACGCGGGCGGGCAGGACGGGGCGAGCAGACGGAGGCAGGTCGAGAAGGCTGCAGCCGCCTGGAGCCGCGAACCGACGGCAGGTGACGCTTTGTGACGTCGACGCCGCCTCCCGTCGCTTGGGCCTGCAATCAGCGGGACTAATCGATTAAATCGCACGCCCCGAACGATGCGACTTTTCATTACCGGGCGGGCGGCGGCACTCCGCTGTTACGAGCGCGGCGCCGGAAATCGATCTCCGCCGCCGCCCCCGCCCGGCGCGCGCCGCCGCCGCCGCTGCGGCTTCCGCGTCCGTTGCAGGGACCGTCGTTGCAGCCCGCCCCCCCCCTCCGTCGCTGCAGGGTCAGTCGCGACCGGCCGCGCTCTGTACGAGTAAATTGCGGACGAAGCTTCGGCCGTTCCAGCGAACCACTCACGCTGCCTGGGCACCTCAATGAACGCTGGCAATTACACAAAAAGTCTAAATCGCCTTTTGCTATCTTTAGGCACGTTGTTGCCTCGACGGAAAGACCATTCTGCAGTCATCTTCTTTTTTAGTGCTCGGACTAATTTCAATACATCGCACTGATATTTAGTGTACGGCAATATAAAAATACGTAGCATGTAGTATAAACTACCAGGTTTGTAAAATTGTTCTTAAATAAACGGATATTAACACAAACTTTTCAATCCTTCAATTAAAATTAATCTCAAATTGTCTAAAGTTTGACATTATTATACGTGCTTGAAGAAATTTATGTTCGTGCAAGTAAAAAAATGATTTAATTAAAAGTGAGCATTACCAACATTTGTTTCACTTTTCTAATTATTAATTTTAATTCTGATCATCCAAGTCATTGCCTCACTTGGGCTGGTCGACTCGTAGCGTAGTGTGCAGCACTTTTACTTTCCATCCCTGGGTGCTGTGGGGCAAATCTTGGCCGATGCATTTAGAATTTGTGTTGGAGAATACATTTTCGCAGCAGAATTTCTCGATTTTGTCTCCTTTTCCCTTTCCTTGCTTTACCCCAACACTCCGAAAACATCCGTATCATATCACCATGTCATTTAAGCATCAACTTAATTTCCCACTCCAGATTACGTCAACCGGTTCATGTACTGGAACGGAATAATATAATAATGCATAAGAAGAACACAAAAAGAGATATTTTATTCTTACAAAATTGAAATTCATTCAAATAAAGTTTGCCTTTTTTATAAAGAGTTTTAGTCGTCGCTGACGTTTTAGGATGTGTTGGCCTCACTTATACGCAGAGTTCCAACTCACGTTGGAGTTTCGTATAAAGTGCCCACAAAGCATGCTAATTGAAAAATAAAAGATAAAATAAGAAAGATAAAAATTGTCACGAGCGAGAAAGATCAGGAAAGTGTGACTACGGCATCAAAATGCCTGTTAATTTTATCTTCTACTAAGATTTCTATTCTTATTTTGAATATTTTTATCATGCATTTCTTTCAACTAAAGTGTTTAAAGACTCTTAATTTTTCTTACAAAACGTGTCTCAAAATGTTATTCCGAAGTATTCGATTGTTCGTTTAGAGTACAACTCTTTTAACAAAGCCAAGTTCAGTACTTGAGCAACACGCGCTTACATATGTATATTACATCGTATATGTATAATACATTATATTGAATTACGCTCAGCTAAGAACAAAGAAAATTAATGTATATTGCATTACAATTCTAAAAAAATTAAAAAATTAGGAAAAGGAGACAAGACAAATCTGATATTTTGAAGTTACATTATTTTGCGCTGAAGTAGTTGTTATTTTGTCCACTTCTAAGCTCAGAACATACCACGTGTCTTAACATTCTGATTAGTCATCTCCGACCTCTGGATTTGTTGTCTGTTTTCGCACACAAACGATTTGAATATGTTAATGAACCAGTTTCGCGCAAATATTGCTGTGTGGAGTCATCGTTCAAGCACTCAGTCCCCCTTTGCCCTTTCAGCTGCGCAGCGCTGGTGCTCGTCGGAGCCCACGGCCACTGGCACCGCCGCCGCCGCTGCTCTGGAGGCGCCACGCCCCTTTGCGCCGTATTAGGACGTGCGCTCTCAAGGCGGGCAACTGCAGCGGAAGCTGCTTTGCGAACGTTACTCAGTTACACCTTTGCGCACAACGTATTGACATTCTCCCAAGGTGTGTTGGTATTCAGCAAAATATTATATTATAATCTGAATGAAATGTAGTGTTCAGAAAATTTCCATCACAAAGCATGGTTTCGATTGATTTATTTCGCGTAATAAAAATAATATAAACTCCAATTAATTTTTCGTGTAATCGTCTCTTTCATATTAATGAGAAAATGGTTTTTCACAAACGTATAAGTTTAATGAAATTTAAGTAACCTCCAGTTACAAAAAATATGGTTATTAGAATACCGTCTCAAAAGTCACTATTAACGCATTCGTCCAGATATAATATCAAATGTTTTGAAATTTTCAATATATAAAAAAGAAGAATCACCACGTCTTTTTAATATTTCTTGCTACACTATTTTAAGGTCAATAGTTAAAATAGTTCTTAATCTCATCTGAAGATTCCAGGGTTTTAGCACAAATTGTCGCCAGGGTATTGTATACGTCGTCTCTTGCAACATGCGAGTTGCTTGTAGAGAACGGACTGCTCATAAACGCAGTTTCCCAGAACCTGAATAAAAAGAACTATCGCCATGTTTTTTTCAGCGCACGTATTTCCCGCTAAATATAATTACATGTACAGCGCATCTAAACCTCAAAGAGCGTTCCTACATGCAAGAAAACAAATAAGAGCGTTCATGTCTGTGCCGGCAATTATCGTGGCTCGACCTCGCCCTCATATCGCGCACAGGAGCCTGCCCCGCAAACGAGTACGGCACGGGCATCTGCATTGTATGCAGTCGTGACTAACCACCTGCCTGTTTCGAAAACGACTTTCCCCCGAAGGAAGTTCGCCTTTCAGTGACGCACTGAATCTACTTTTGTAGCGCAAGGGGAAATTTACGCAAACAAAACACCGTTTGCACGCGCGTAACTGCAGAGGTGAATGTACAGTTTCGACCTGCAGCAAAATAAAATATTCAATTAAAACAAAACCTGGTAAATTAAACTCTTATTTCATTGTGTTAGCCTCAGGTGAGCGCACGCTACGGGTGTCACATTATTTAATAAACTCGTCAAAATGGATACAGCGTGAAATAGGGCTGTAATTATATTTTAATAAGTTATTAATCACAATTTTCGGGGTCGTGTGGCAGGGAACGCAGGGCAAGAGCGGGCAATCTATTCTCTGTCTCTCTCTGTCGAGAGAGCTCGCGACCTGCCTTCGCCCTCTTGCACGCGGAGTTTGGCCACCCCTCCCCTCATTGTTCACTCCCTCTTTATGACACGCCTCTTCTCGTCATTATTTATCACCTCTCGTCCGTCTCCATCTTACTAGCCGTCGTTAGAAGCCGCTTCTCACCTCAAGCTTTTTTTCTATACACCTATTCATCATGATTGTTCAAAGATGAACGTACGTTTTTCCTACATCAACTTCTGTGATCTCTCTAAATTGTTATCGTTGTTTCATTATTTAGTAATTTGACCGTCACATTTTTCCACTAATGATAACAGTACTTGCAAAAATCTAGTATTTAGCACAACGCCTGTAATCTAGTCCAGGTTTAATTTCATCAGTACGGTTCAACCGGCATTTTTACTCTGCATAATACTAACCATAATTCCCTTCCGAAGCACTGAAGCACCGGTGGCACATTTCCCTTGTTTCTTCATTATTTCTATATAATTTACTTATCCTCCCTACTCACTCCCCCTCTTTAGATATATCAGCTTATATTTCGTTTGCCTTCATCCCTACAGTGAATGAATCTTTAGATGGAAAGGATTCTACGAACGTTCTCTACCTCGTTTTCTGCTCGACCATGCGCGTCTCAACTGGCCCAACCATTGAACCACTTTTTAATCCATCACTCGCTCTTCTCGCAATATACCCGAAAACCACATTTTCCCACTAATTTACGCTTTTTATCAGTGAGCCTACTCTACACCTACTACATACTTTTCTTGTCCACTCGCTAGAAACATTTTCTCTCCCAAGCAGCGTTGCCCCGCCCATTCCTTCCAGACTTCCCTACTTCCAATGGGCAACCGTGAGCACATCCGTTCACCACTTCTGTCGCTTTTTCGTTCTCCCATAATGTCCGCTCGCCCCCCTCCGCCCCCCCCAACCACCCTCCTCACCGCAGCCATTGATCAAGCGGCGGTCGTAAACACGACGCGGGCCGCGGAGGCCGCACGCACCCATTGCGGCTGCCCGCGGCCCGCCCCGCCCCCGAGGGAGGCAGGTTTCCCGCCGAGGTTAATATTAATTCTGAAAATTTCGCCTGGATGGATATGAACGGCCTCGTTCACGTTGCACACATCTCTGCCACAATGTTTATTAAATACTTTTTTTTTGAGATGTGCATTTAAATATACTGGAACGTTGACCTTAATGCACACTGCATTAAGGGTACACAATTCAGGACAAAATTATGACATTTTATTTATTATTCATTCAGTTCTCGATTCAAGCCAAGTATTTGATATTTAATTATTACCTACAGGTAATACAAAACCACGAACCAAATTCATTTTAGAATTAAAAATAAAGGACAGTACGTTAACGCACACCCTACAAAGGTGCTTTCAAAGTTTTAAATATTTAAAAGTTTTTAATTTAAACATCACTTCAATTATTTTTTCGTAACTATCTCTCTAGACGAAATAACAAAGTCTGTGAAAGAGGCACGACGAAAAACACTTTTAGAGTTGTGTTATTAACTTTTATGAATGTAAAATAAGTTTTCGAATAACATAAAAAAATTCGAAATACAAAACTTGGTTCGAACCTTTCAGAAAAATCATATAACTCAAAATAGGTTCATTACAAACATTAAAAAAAGGGATGAAAATGTGTTTTAAAAAAAGGAAAAATTGTATATTAACGTAGGACACAAAATAGAGGAAATTCTTTCCTGCCGAGTCCATTACCGCGATGTTAAACTAAGCCATAACGAATCACTCAAATCAATTAAAAATCGAAGATCGGTTTGTTAAAAATTTAGAAAGTTGAGGTCTTTGTAATTTTTGTTACAAGCGAAACTTCTTTCTCTCCATTCGAAATCTGACCGGTAATAACTCCATACGGAAGAACGTACGGCATATAAATGTGCATCTCCGTAACACATAACATGGAATTTAATTTAACGCGCTGTTATTACGTGCGGAATCTTTGCAAATGGAACCCTGGCTGTTTCGCAACGTTCATCAGCGCGACGCCGTGCCTGAAGTGCACGCTCCCACCCCCGCCCCCGCCCCCGCAACGCGCAAAGCACGCGACGAGACGGCGAGCCGGGTTAGCCACTCTCCCAGATTAATGTGCACGTGGCATTAAATATTAATCCCCCGCCTGACCGCGGTCGCACAGGTCGATGGCCTTGCGGCGACCGTCGGCTGTTTCTTGCGTTGCGCCGAGCCCCGTTAACTAACATCCGCGGGATCTCTGTGTTCGTTAGATTCGCAATTGCCCTGTGAGAAGACACTCGCGAAGAGGAAATTATTTTGTGAAAGGTAGCTTTGGGAATGGATTTAATTTACAAATTGAAAGTGATTTTTTTACTAATAATCTCTCATCGATGTGGATTAGGCTCATTAACATTCAAATGCTCAGTTTGGTGCAATAATGTAGCAAAATCATATACGAAAAAAAAGGAAAAATTGTTCAAGAAAAATACTTAAATATTTGGTACCAAAGTACCGTGATGCATCATTAAAAAAAGACCAGAAAGAGAACTACTGGTAAAATCACTGGAAGGATGTCTGTACACACGAGAAGCGACGCACCGCAAAAAGTATCTTTTGCAGTAGAAATAATTTTTCGTAAGTGGAACAATTTATTTCGCCCCTAAAGATAATGGGCGTTGTGAATAAAAGTAATTAAATGCATTTACTACAGGTTTTTATGTAATTACTTACGTTTCGATGAACGAAATTTTATCTCTTTACAACTTACAGCATTTACTAAACATGATGTGAATAAAATTGAGCTTTTACTTCATTTCACAAGTAAATACTTCTTATTTGTTAAGCAAGGAGAAGATTACCCTTACATGAGAGATTTGTTGTTAACTTCAGCTAATGAAGTTGTGTTCGGAGCAGCGAAAATTATACAGTGTGGCACACCAACTATGGGACACCCCATAACTTCTAAACAGTTCAATATATCGCGCATATAATGCAGTTTTCGATCAACTCGTGGAGCAAGTAATATATATAGTATATTGTTTGAAATAGTTTTATTTTTTGAGGAATTTAATCAACTTTGATTTTTTTAAATGGAACCTTGTATTTTTTCTCATTAACAATAGATAGATTATAAAAAGAGGAATGCAATGATATTTATGTTTGAACAATATTTTTAGTATAAAATTATACTTCGTGATTTAAAATTAAACGAGCAATATGTCCTGTAATAGCGTTTGGAACTGTTGCTTTTGGGGAATATGGCCTTCGCGGTCTCTCCACCAACAGTGCCGTCGCCTCTGTTTCGTTCAGATTAATATGGGTAAGTATTTAATATTGTCAATATATAATTTCAAAGGAAAACTTTGCCTTAGAGTATTTTGAGCATTTCCCATTGAGGTCCTTAAGGGGCTTATCAATGAATATTTTCCAAATGTCGGCGATAAGTAAGACTGATATGTAACAGTGATTGCATAAAATATATAATAATTTCCTGAAACCATTCATTCTTAAAAACGTACAAATCATATTTCTTCTCCTCTTATGGTTATTCTGGCAGTCATGATTTCCACAAGGACTCCGACAAACATTAACATAAAATTTATCATATTCCGATCTCCGAAAGTTGAATTTCGTCCTGAGCAACCCGGAGGTACAGCGAGAAAATCCACGCGAAAACGTGTCTCCGAAACGCTTGTGGCAGATAACAGGGGCCGTAAAAGCAACCCAAATCGGGGCAGGGTGACGGCCGTGTGGCAGTGGCCAGTGCCCCGTCACGGCGCCAGTGACAGGCGCCAGGACCAAGGCAGCGCACCGGAAGCGAAAGGCTGCGCAACGACCGCCCACCCCACACGCCCACCCACACACTCGCCGCCCGCCCACTCGCCCGCCCGCCCCCGCCCGCCCACACGCCCACCGCCAGGCGCTCGGCTGGTTCTATTTCGTGTCCCCTGTACGCGCGTTTTTTATACAAACTTCCTTTGCGCTTCCTGGCTTTAACGCGAGTTAAGTGTGACCTCAGGTGAACTAGTAGGTTATCATCTACAAATAAAACTGGTTAATGGTTTCAATATAATAATATATTACTTATTATCATTATCATCATTATCATTGTTATTATCATTATCGTATTATTATTATTATTATTGTTATTATTATTATTATTATTATTATTATTATTATTATACGAGTAGTACTACTAGAAAACGTGTAGATGTTGAATTCATGTTTAATTATCGTATAAATACGTACAAACATGTATGACGAAGTGAAAATGCGAGTCATTTTACCTTCTTTGTATACCAGCATTATAAATGATATTTTCCGTTACAAAAAATCGTTCTTAATTGGGCATCTTACGGCACAAATGATGACGTACTAGAAGCGTAGGGTTCGAATGATTGCGTCCCCACACGTTCAGCAAATCACAGCCAGAGAATATTGGGCAGGTAAAGGTAAACGGAACAGCCCTCCACCGTTTTTCTCGCACAGATGTCAAATACCGGTAACCCAGACGTCACAAGAAAGTTGTTTCACCAAATTAAGTTTGATTCTTTTATAAATTTATAATCCAGTTCTACAAAAAATAGCGTATGAATGCAACACGAGTATAATGTTGCTTTACTGCATTCATGCAAATTTGGAAACTCGCTCCTAACGTTGCTCGTTTTCAAAACATGTATTCCTGCAATAAAGCTTAACATTATAAACTAAGGAAAAAAGTTTACGGGTATGTCGATTAAGAACACTGAAACAATTAGTTTGCCCACGTTTCCAATTATTTTTATTCCTTCATCAGGGCTAAAGTACGAAAACAAGGCATGAAGACATTTAATTAAAAATTAACAATCTACAAAATTATATCAAAATAAACAAAAACTAAAATAGTACAAAATGCACACTCCTTACTAATATATTAGAATATCCAGCCTCTAAAACAATTCCAACATGGAGTTGCTGCAGCACATGGGTCTGTCCTGAGACAAGTCTGAATCGGGCCACGGTAAACACTTCAGACTTTTCATAATTTTGTGGATTTTTAATTTTTAGTTGGATGTCTTCATGCCTTGTTTTGGTTTTGTACTCTACCCCTGATGAAGGAATTAAGAAATTCCAAAACGTTGGCATACTAATTGTTTCATTGTTCATAATTGAGCAATCCTGTAAACTTCAACCCTTATTTCATCAATCGTCGTGAATTCCACAATGATTATAAACTAATTGCATAAACTACTATTATATTCAGGCTTCCATTTGCCATTACGAAAGCTCAAACAACTGGCGTGTAAATGCGTTGTAAGTACGAGTAAAAATGAGTTTCTACATGAAAAGACTTATCTATTGCTAAACAAGCTACACCTGACTTTCGACGAACACCAAAACGCATGTATGCTTGAGAAAGGATTCTATATCGTAATCCTTCACTCCGATACGTGGTCTTTGTATTCTTCATTTTTCCTTCAATGACGTCATTTAAATTCAAAGATAATCAAATTACTTTAATACTTTCATTCAATAGACCTATGTAGCATGTTGGTTATTGATAATTAACATATGTACGTCTCACGATAGTATGTTCGATTTAGATACCAGAAACCAGTTTCTTTTAATTGATTTACAATATCCGTAGAACTTCAAATACTGGTATAATTAAAATGACAAACAACATCTGTATTTATTATCAACAAGTATACAGTATTTATTGTCGGGAGTTTACTAAGGGCACGGAGAAACATATACGTAACATTAATTATAAAGATCACACAGGTTTTCATTAAACATTAGGTTCCCCTTTGTGCAATTCCATTATTCCCGCTTCTGCCTCAACATGTATCACACGATCCTCTCACACAATTTGCCGGTCGCCGGCTTTCCTCTAGCTGCACCAGCAGACAGCCGAATAGGCGGTGGCTCCGAGGGGAGGAGAGGAGGGGGGAGGGAGGGGGCGCCGGGTGAAACAGGTTGCGAGCGACCGTGCGCCGTTTCCGGGCCGGCCGCGCCGCACAAAGAGTGCTCCCTCCGTGCTGCGGCTGCTGCTGCTTGCTGCTGCCGGATTCCAGCGGCGCCGCCGGCCGTGGCCGCCCCGCCGGGCCGCCGCCCGGCCGCGCCGCGCCGCGCCGTGTTGCGTGTTGCGCCCCGCTCCGCTGCACAAGCGACGCAGGGCGGGCGGAGCGCCGCGCCGATAAACGCCGCGGTGATGGCAGCGACGTCGGCCGCGGGCGACAGCGGCCCCGGTGATAGTAGTGATGAGATAGAGAAAGAGGAGGTGGTGGAGGCGGACGAGGTGGAGGTGGTGTGTGGAATTGTTTGTGGTGTTTGGATGGGAGGAGGACGGGACAGGATGGAGGAGGAGGCGGAGGAGGAGGAGGAGGAGGAGGAGGAGGAGGCAGGAGGAGGAGGAGGCGGAGGAGGACGAGAGGAGGAGAGGCGGACAGGAGGAGGCGGAGGAGGAAGAGGTGGTGGAGGAGGCGGACAAGGTGGAGGTCAAGGTGAAAACAAATACGTGACGCCCATCCTCCTCTTCGCATAGCCACGGGCGAGGGGCGGGGGCGGGGGGCGGCAGCGTGCCGTAGCAGTGGCGATAGCAGTGGCGTGATTGATTGATTGATTGATTACTAGTGATTCCGCGCGCATCAACTACTAATGTCAGTAGTCCGTTAAGGGTAGAACATGCTCTGGTTTGTTTTGTTGTTTTTTCCTCGAGAGAAGGCGGTGAACTTGCCATTTTAATGGCGAGATCCGGCGCCGACCTACTATCGGGTAGCGGGATTATCCACAAACGTATGCCTCCTACCAGCTGAGTATCGCCCAAGCTGGAACATACTCTAAGCTCCCGACCGGTCTCACGGGATGTGTGGTAGTGTAGCGCATGCAAGTGTTAGTTGTTGCAAGGCGTAGGATAAGGCAGGACAAGATCAGGTGCGAAATATTGCGCGCGGTCAGTGGCCTGTTTGGCAGGGTACTACTCCGATATTCGCCTGGTATTGACAGGGAAAACCATGGAAAACTACCGATTAGAGCAACCGGCCGCTAGACATCTCCTCGAACCTGGTTAGTGTCGAAAATCTTGCCACTGTCGGGACTCTAACAACTAGGACCTCCCGATCAAGAGGCACTGCAGTGACATCAGAAGATGCTCGTGATAGCGGTGGCGGTAGTGATGATGCTGGTGGTAATAATGGTGGGAGTTCTGATAATAATCGTAGTGATAAAGGTGAAAGTCGGAAGGGGGCAGCAGAGGTAGCGGAAATGTTGGTGATGGTGGTGGTGATGAAGGTTTTTGCGGTAACACTGCAGATTATTGTTTTGTTTCGGTTGTTTTGTCGGATTGTGGCGCAGGAAATGATGACCACGCAGGAAGCTCAGACTGTAGTTACAGGAGTGTCGTAGAAGGAAAGAACAACAAAACCAAACTTGTTCGTGAGGCAGCTCGTAATGGCAGTTTTTAAACAAAACTGTGCCGATGAAAAAAAGCGTGGAAAATGCCAAACCAGTGAAAGTTATATCATTTCTTCAGGAAGGGTACGGAATGGATGCAAGAGTTTCTGTTAAATTACGTAAACGACAATGAAAATATTGCGACTACATTTTAGGGTCAATATGGGTCAATATTTTAGTGTCGTTACATGACGAGAGCTTAATACATATTCTTCTTTAGTTTTCGAATAACCTCCATGGGGTTCGCTACTCACGAATATACGCCGTCCCACCTACCAATCGAGACAACCATTAGACGCGTCTGGTTTTCTGGTGTGGAGATGAGGATTTGCTTACGGATCCATTCAGAAGATCCTAAGAGACTTCATAGAAACGTGTTTTTGCGATTTTATCTCTGTGATCTAGCGGAGGCTGTAGGAACAATAAGCCCCAGCGCCTTCACTTCTGAAGACGCGGCAACGAGCTGTGGTGATGGCTAAATATGACGCCAATGATGCGATGAACAACACGGATCGCTGTCGCTGTATTGTTCGGACGTTTGTAGCGCTCGGACGCCACAGTTGACAGAATGCGGATCAGTACTTGGATGTAAATGTTTATCGTCAGCATTGCCACGGTTTATAAATTTTGATTTGTAGAGCATATATGATAGTAAGATACTTCCCTTTAGTAAACGAAAAAAAAAACAGTTGCAGTATACCAGATCCATGATGCTGTAACAAGTTCCCTTGTTACAGTTTCATGGATTTAGTATACTACAACTGTTCTTTTTCCCCTTGTAGAATAATTAATACCTTGCAATTATATAATATTATAAATCTATAAGAATAGAATGGTACGTTGTATAATAGGAGTTTAAAAACCTGCGAGTATTCTTTAACAAGGCGCCTGATAATGCACTGAAAGATTATATTCTTCAGAACAATTCTTCTGAAAGCGTTTGCATTAGGGACGCCGACACCGTGTTGTGGAGTGGCTGAAGCTCGAAGGATCATCGGACAAGAAAAATGGCGTACTTTTTTGTATTTTTAATTATTCAATTTTAATTCTTAATAGATTATTTTTACACAGTGTGCCCGAGAATGAAAAAATTACAATTGTATTTTTTAATTTATTTTTATTTTGAACTTGCATAGTAGACATTTGCTAATTGTGGGTGAAGTAATGATATCGATAGTAGTCAGCAGTGTGAAGTAATGATATCGATACAAAGGACTAGCCCACGAGATTTTGCTTGTATGTAAGAGTGCAGATGCAAACACGCAAAAGGAATCCTGAGCGTTTGTTCAGTAAAAATCATTATTAAAAATAAGAATTTTGATAATAAAATAGAGGTGGAGAAAGAAATAATAAAGAAAAAGAAAAAAACTAAGAGGAGAAGGGAAAGAAAGAGAAAGGAATAAGACAAGTAGAAGAAAACGAAATAGATTCTCCTTCAAAGCGGAAAAGATATTCGAAGACTGTCCACACACTTTGACGACTCATTATCTTGTCGTACATTTATATGGCGGCAAACGTCATTAAGAGGCAAACACAAGAAGCACAACATGGTATTAAATATGCAAAGTCACGGAGACATGACGCCACAGGCAATATCTGAGGACATAACAAGTCTAACACGAAGGTCACCCTCCGTCGTAATGTCAAGAAGATGAAGTCTACGATTATGAATGACAACGAAGGCGGAAAAAGACACCATGAAGATTTTATCAGTCGTTCATTTCGCAGCGAAAAGTTAAATGTCTTATGGATTGTCTTCGTGCATTTTTTACTAGTATATTCCGTTTTCTAAATGTATTTCTTCGCGTAACTAAAAAGTGTCAATTTTTTATGCGTGTAATTTTTCTCGTGCACCAATATATTTTGTCACAATATATTTTTTTCGCATTAAACCACCAAAAACGCATTAATTAATTTTCAAACTCTCGAAACCTTCGAGTAGTGCAAAGAATAAGGATTGCAAAGAATTTGATTTAGAAGATTTGAATCGATACGAAAAGCCAAAATTTCTAAAGAGCTATCTCTTATTATTTTTATACATTTATGGTATGGCTGCGTTTCGGAAAGATCATTGTTTTAAGAAGTGATAACGTTGATGCTGTGATTTGTGAGCAGGAAGATAGAAAATATTGTGGAATGAGAGAGAGGGGGTACAGAAAGCGAAAAAACAGCCCCGAAACCTGGCCCAAACCTCGTTGTCTCCCACAAATTCCACTTGAATCGAACGGGATCGAACCCCAGTTTAGTGGTGGAAAGTGTAGTTTCAACGCCACGCATTTGAAATACATCGTGTGTAAGAATGACGCTGTAATGGCAGGGCGTTTTGAATGCGGTGCGACGCCACGTGTCTCGACCGATTCATGTTTCCGGAGCGCGTCAATTGTTATGGTCGTTAGTCCCGTTAGTGTAGTGAATGTTTCGTCCCGGAAGGCGACTGTGTTCCCTTCGCCGATGGTTGGTTAGATTCGGCGTCGACTAGAGTACTAGAGTGGCTTGCGAGGAATTTCGCCTTCCAGACGTCTTCTCGAGCGGGGCGGCATCACCCCAGTCGCACACGTGAGCTTCCGCGGCTCGAGTTCATGACTTCTTGACTGACCGGGTGATAACCCTGAGGAAGTCTGCGATATGACAGGCGAAACGTCGGCCTCTCAGCCAACGACGCAGCGTCACCCGGACTGCCAAGAATTCACCGCCCCAGTCGAGACAGGCCCTTCGCGTCGAACCGATCTCCCGACGTATGTGCTAGTGAATATCGTAAGTACTCGTAAATATGTGGGAGGAGAGGATTGGACAAGGAAGAGGAAGAAACGATCGCGCGCGGTCCGGGCTCTGTCGTTAGGGTGGTGCTCCAGCATTCGCCTGGAATTGATTGAAACGAAAGAACTATCGAACTATCGAACTATCGAACTGACGAACTGACGAACTAACGAACTAACGAAAATAACGAACAGGCGATCGCTACAATTCTCCTCCGGATAGCAGCTGAATTCGATCTAGCTCCATGACTGGCATCGAATCTCCGCCACCCCCGAGAGTCAAACCCTAGGATCTCCTGGTCGGAGCCGCTGCGAGCGACCTCACGCGCCGCGGCGCCTCGCCCGACAGGGCGGCTGCTGCAGTGCGGTGCGTGGCGTAGCGGAGCGCGCGCGAAAGTGGCGGCGCGCGCAGGAATGCAGCCGTTCACCCGCGTCCTCGCGCAGGCGCAGTGCGCAGCCGGTGCCGTTCGGGGCCGGAAGCGCGCGCGCCTGTGCGGCCAGCGGCCACCGCTGCTCGTCCTTGCGGCCCCGTTGCCGCGTTCGCGAGCCGGTGAAAGTGACCGGCGAGATTGGAGAGAACGCGATTATCGCAGAAACAATTCAAAATAAGTCACACACTTATGAACAGTTACATTGCGCGTTTTAACCCTTGTAGTACTCTGGTTCGTAAGTTAACCCCCATCGGTGAATCATAGCGATGAACGACTGGACTGACAGGAACGGGGGAGTACGCAACTTCCAACGGGTGCGTTGGAAGTTATGCGTTGGAGAGACTCAATAATGTTTTCTGTAAAAGTAAACCGAAGGCATGAGCCTCTCATGGAGTTGATTCGTGAAGCAAAGGCGTCAACTTCGCCGTAGAAAGTTTAAGGATACAAATGCGAGACCATTCCGTTCGCGGGGTGGAATGTCGTTAGTCACGTTTTTGCGGAAGTATGTTGATTCCTTCTTCACATGATGGGTATAATAAGGAATACTATTCGAATTCAATAATAATTGCTTTCTATCTCTGAATTTACTCATGATTTTGAAATACCGTGTTTTTTTAAGCAGGAAATCAATTTTTAAAGATTTAGATTGTTTAATCTTTTTCGCCTGTATACATTTTTACTCCATGCACGTTTGAGTGAGTAACATTTTCCCAGTCATTTTTCTCCTGATCCCATCCGGAAGAAAATTGGATATGAACACGATTCGAAAGCTATAAATTGAAACACTCCATAAAATTGTAGTATTCTACAAATCTATCTCAGCAGTACAAAAGGCAATAACAAATAAAAATTCACGCAGATTTGCAGATGTTTCCATTTGACCATTTTCAAGGTGAGGCCGTTAAAAAATTAATTAAAAGCAATAAAACAGAAGACAGTCAGGAAAATATTTTTTAACATTTTCGTTTTAGTAGCAAGTATCTCACTTTATTAGCTAGATGTTGTGTTTTCAATTTCCTCTTTACACTTATAAAACAGTCTCGTAAAGCAATTCAGAATGACAAGCGAAATTCTGTCAACCGCCCTTTTATATTCTGAACCATATTTAAAAAATTTGGTGTGTCTCCATAAAAATGTGCAGCATACAAATCGTGGCAGATTTGACCTTCCCGTTCTTTATATTTCAGGATTTTATTGTTTATATATTTCATTTCTGTACTTCGTTACATATTGACAGCACATCAAGCGATGGATTAGAATCAAAACCGTAATATACGAGTATATCGTTGTTCGCATGACACGATGAAATAAATCCTTCACCATATTTGAGGCGATAACTCAGCAGCGGTTCTCGCACAAAA
>BOPP01000005.1:8423570-8435703 GCA_017312745.1 Gryllus bimaculatus | reverse complement strand
TAATATATATATATATATATATATATATATATATATATATATATATATATATAATGTGTATGTGTGCGCGCGCGCGCGTGTGTGTATGTTACATCTTATCTTCTAAAAACTGTATGTTACGGGTAACTAATAGAAGCATCTCTGCTTCATGAACTTTTCTATTAACCGTATAAATAATAATCTAAGAATAAATTCACAAATAATTCTTTGAAATTCTTTTTCAGGATACGTTACTTTCCAATGGCAAAGAAACGTTCTTTACGGCTTAAGTTAATATGCTCCGTGACATGAAGCGATGCTGATTCTGACCACAAAATAAAAGACATCTGTGGGTTTGGAATTTAGTGACGTCTATTACAAAAAAATATCGAAATAGGAGTTCACATAAGAGAATATCTTTTGAAAATATATCTTTATTAAGATATCTATTATTTGTATAAATCACTCTTTCGAAATTCAATTGATCCAATTGGACATCTTGTGAACAATGGTGAATGCTATAGTATTTTAATTAAAAGCGTGTTGTAAATTGCCTCTTTGTAATTCAAACCAGCTAGGACTGTTGTCATTCTTCACAAATTACTGAAACATCAATTAATTTCTGAACATTTGTATAAAGTATTATGCAATATTTATGACGGTAAGACGCTAAGTGAAAAATGTGGAGGCTGAAGTAAACTATGTTGTGAGTTATGTAACACTGATTTTTATTTCTGATTACCAGCACACCAGATGTCCTTTCGATCTCCCCTCTATTCATTTAATAGAATGACGTGGTGTGCATTGTAGTAAAAACGACCATCGACATCTAGATAAAAGCCAGATATAGAATATAGAACCGGAGAAGTCTTTTATTCAGTAAATGTTGTTGTGCAGATCATTCTCGATTTTTTTGTCAAAAAATTTACCTTTTAGGAATTAATTTTAAACACCTAAAAACCCTAATCATTACAAAATGGTTACGTTATATAGAAAATACAGATATATTTTTGTCTATTATCTGTATTGTGCATTTTTATACTCATTACATTTACATTCGGACATTCATTAAGGTGAATATCACATAATATATAATTAATTCATATAATAAATGAGTTCATAATTAGTTTTTAATTTTTTGTTAATTTAATTTGTTACTAGAAGAGTGAGACTTGTTAACAACTAGAGTTACAAAAACTACTGAACCCTTTAATCAGACATACTACTGCCTGCTGGATGAACTACCATAAATGTCTTGTTTCGTGAGTGTGTGGTCCTGCTGACATTGTGAGTCATGACTTATAAGTAATTTAAACATACTCTTTGACATAATCTAGGTATTATTAATTATCTCATTTTCCAGAAGCAAGATCCATAAAGCACCGGAGGCACAGCATGAGTCATCTACTCCCAGAAAGTGACGCATCCCTCCTGGCGAAATCAAAACGCAACCCTTTCGTACGAGTTCATTGAAATATACGACATCATTTTCTATATACAGGTCAATTTTTATGCGTAATAATATCATCGAAAAAGCATGAACCGTGTTATCGCTATTTTTGGAAGTTTAGTGCAATGGGTTTCTCATCCATTTTTTTGTTTCCATGAAAACTAGGCTTCCTTGCTACTTTCCGGGTGCGCGTTTCACCGAGACACTGTGCTTTCATGGATGAGAGAGGAGACAAAGAGAAGAGAGAAAGAGAGGAGACATCTGCGCTCCCACACTTAGGGGAAGGAGGGCAACTCAAAACAGGAAAACTGCCCACTGCTTCTCCGGGCTTCCTGTTGCCCACTTCTCAATCACTTAATGAAGTGTGTGACCGTGCAACACAAGTTCTTGCAATGATCTTTCGGAATCAGAAAAGAAATAGTTTTCTCGAAAACCAAAACTCTCAACGGGAATCTGACTTTCTTAAAAAACTTTCTTAAAAATGACATTCTACTACTATACTACTATTAATATCAATCAAAATAATGCGTGAGCAGTAAGTAATGACAATTTGTTGATCACGAATGGTGATAACAAATCGACAATATCATAAAGCAAATAAACGTGTTTTCGGCAAAGTTCACGGGATAAAATCAATAACACGCAGCTGATTTATGTGCGAGAGAAAAGTAAACCCTGAAGAAGGGAGGCTCGCAGTTTCCTCCGTCGTTCTCCAGGCGCCGTTCTTCACTGACCTACGACGCTCCGCGAGCAACACGAGAAGAAGCCACTTGAAATTAGAGCCGCCGCTTCAAGAACTCCTCGCCCGGCTCTGGTCTGTCTTGCTCGGCCGGCCGGCCGTAGCTCCCGCTTATCCGCCGCGTGGGTGGGCGAGGAGCGGGGCAGCGGCTGGCGAAGGACCAGCGGCGGCAGCCAACGAGCGCCTCGCGTGACATCTGCCCTCCGCCCACTCCCCCTTCAAGACACGCCCAACCCCCCCCACTCCCACCCACCCGCTCCCCGCCCCCGCCCCGCGCCGCGCCCCGCCCTCCCGCCCGCACGGCTCCGCCCGCGCGCCCCGCCCCGCACGCCCACGCCCCCGCCCATCCGCTCCGGCCCCGCCCGGTTGCTAGGCCCGCAGCGCCGCTTCCTGTCGCCCGGTGTCGCTTTGCCCCCGCCGTCGGGCCGGGCCGGCTGTCACGTGGCACGTTCCAGGAAAAGCGTGTGTTGCGCGGCTGCTTTCGGAAAAACCACGTTATCCAACTTCACGCCGCATCACGCGCCCGCTCCCGCCGCAGGCAGGTGGCCGCAAGTCATATCTGACGCCGACGCGTGGTCAGCCGTAATGGCGTTTTAACACCGACCTTGCGGAGAGACTGTTTTTCGAAGCGCCCCCATCCAACAAGGCGACTTCCGTGTTCGGCGGCACCAGGCGACGAGGCGAAGGGAAGAAAAAGGGCTTTTAACTTGTCGATAAAAAGGTCGACATGCGCGGCGGCTCTCGAGCCATACTTCTTATGGATATTTCGTGCGGGCGCTTCGTAAATCGTGCATCCAAATGGACAGGCGAACTTCCATGAACGCTTTCACGCTATCGGTGCACTACCCCATTAGGTCCGATGGGACAATCGAAGGTCATGTGGGGAGTTGGGCGTTGCAAGGGACGTATTAGGCACGCGTTAGTGTAGGTGTTCAAACGACTTCGCTCTTAATGGCAAAAACTATGTTGTTTTTTTCCTTCTGGTACTACTTTCTTACAGAACTTTTGTTTGAAAATGTTTCGACTTTCACTTCACTTAAGAATTTGTGTTTTTCGGAACAGTCCATTGTTGCGTTTCAAAAGAGGAGTTTAACACGCATTTCTGTAATAAAACTGTTTTTGACACAATAACGCATAATAAAGATGACATAAAACAAATTGTATTTAAAGTGTAGTAAATATTATGTATGCTACAGTTCTTTCAAAACAACCGTGGTCCTCAAATATATTGAGTAAATGATACATCAAACTGCATGTTCAATTGTTGGTTTTTTTTCAAATGAATGTTTCACATAATTCTGCAATTTAGTTTGTTGGGCGAATATACTCTACATATTCGACAATGCTTTTCAGAATAATGTCTCCAGTTTTGTATCATGTGAATTAGTCCCTAACGCACATTTTCTCTGTTATTCTTTTTAAAAATAAAATACCATTATTGAATTCTAAATTAACGTCTCGCCACGTAAAATAAGGCAAATTCAATCAATCAATCAATCAACGTAATCCTCTGCAAAAAGATAATCAAACCTCCAGAATATACGTTACGCAGTTGTATTGTCACTCTTTGAGTATCCCAGTTATTTTTCAACTTGTGGTCAGAGCTGACAACTCGCAATGACAGTGTCATCTGCTAAAAACATATTTTTTCCATCTATTTCAAAGAAAATCAGTCATTACTGAATATTTTCTCATGAACTTCTTTGTGAGATTTTACTAACATGTTTTATAGTACACGTTCGATAAAAAAATAAATTTATTTATCTATTAATAACTTTAAAACGCTGTTTCACATTCTACATTAAAAACATTCCGAGCTTTTTAGTGAAATCACTAACAGAAAATGTAACAGCTAACAATATAATACACAGAATATTTTTGCAATATTATTTACTAATTGTACACGGATTACCCCGAACCGACGAATGATGGTGCTTCCAGGTATTCAAGATACAAATCATAAAATAATGGCCCATAACTGCCATGTCGCGCTTTAGTACTTATCTAAAGAATTTGGTTCTGTTACCTAACCCCCTTCACACACCTGCTTTGCGCATCTGAATGTTTCTCGGAAAGCTGGACTATCTCAATTACCAAACAACATGAAATGAAACAGTAACAAATTAATAAGCCTGAATCACAAAAGTGATTTATACCTTAATTTGTTCTTTGAAATAAGTGCTTTCCTATAATTTTAAATGTTCATCTGTGTCCCAAAAGCCAAAGGATAAGTTGTGTTTTTCTTTAGCACTGTAGTACTGCGTTTCTGCTGTGAGAGTAAGTGGATGGTACAGAACACCAGAAACATATTCAAGCTCTCTGGTGCCCGGGGTGTTAACTGCACATGCTGTAACTGGAGTGGTGCAGATCACAGCCCCGAAACGGCCCGCAGCGCCGTAAAGCAGAGATGGCGCGATCGCAGCGCAGCTTTCGGCTTCCCGCGTCCGGCGCGTGTTCAGTGTGGTGGCGGTGGTGTGGTGTCGTGGTGGTGGTGGTGTGGGTAGTGGTGTGGTAGTGTGGTGTGGTGGTGTGGTGGTGGTGTGTTGGTGGTGGTGGTTGGTGCGGTGCGGGGTGGTCGCGGCGTGGTGGCGTGGTGCGGTGGTGCCGGCGGGGGTGAGGGCAGTGGTGGCGGCGGTGGCGGCGGGTCGGGGCGTGCCGGTGAGTGAAGAGGCGGGGAGGGCCGCGGGGGGAGGGCAGTGTGGCGCGGTGGCGGGCGGACAGGCGGGGGCGGCGCAGGCGGGGGCCGCGTAGGCGGGCGGGGCCGGCCGTGTCGGGGCGCCGGCGGGAGCGGCGGACGGTGAGCGTGCAGCGGGATCGGGAGGCCGTGGGGCCCGATGGAGGCGGTGGCGCGGCAGCGCAGTGCAGCGCGGATGGTGTGGCCAGCACCTCTCCCATGACGGCTCCGCTGGGCGCGCCGCCCCTTGACCTCCGGGCCCTCCGCCCTCACCGGCCCATCTGGACCGGGAGCCATTCCTTTGAGGCACACCAACGATAGTTACCCAAGCCGTCAAAAAGGAAAAGAAAAATAGCCGCCATGTGAGTAAGCAAAACACTTGTTTTTTTACCGTTCTTCTTTCACGTCAGGACAAGACTCTTGAACCATATCTTTCCAACGGCTTCTAGGTCGATCTCGCATTTCTTCCGCCCGCGATGTAAAACGTAAAAGACTTTTGACTGCACTACTTTCTTATTCTTCCAATATGTTTGTTGCCCAATGGCAGTTCTACAATATCAGTGAAAGAAGTAAGTTTAATTCTTTTCTGTCAGGTGTTTTTGTACTTATCTTCTCTCCTCAAACCATTTCCCTCTTCTCAAAAACTGGTTTTCTGCAGCCTGCACCTGACTCCAATGTTTTTTGTGATTGCCCATGGCTCCATTCCAAATGTGCAGGTAAAAGTTACACAACATGAACTTATGTCATTTTGCATTCGATGGTAGGACAAATAACTTACGAATTATAATAATCAAATTCAATAAAATCTCTAGATTTCAAATGTGCTTGCCGAACGGTACCCTATCAACAACAAACGATATCGGAATTAATGATCGTCGTTACCTTTCAATCGATCTGGTTGGTACTTACATACCTTTCCTTCTTCTGTCTGATTACGCCACGACCTCAACCATAAGAGCAACAAAGATATCGTATCTTCTTAGTCAACCTAATCCCCCGCTCATCCTATCCTTGTCCCTTCTCATCTCTCTCTCTTCGTCTGCCTCTCTCTCTTTCTCTCCTCCCTCTCCTCTCACTTTCTCTCTCTCTGTCTTCTCTTGCTTCTCTTTCTCTCTCTCTTCCCCTCTCCTCTTCTCTCTTCTCTTTCTGCTCCCTTCTCCTTTCTTCTCTCTTCTCTTCTTCTCTCTCTCTTCCTGCTCCTCTCTCTTCGTCCTCTTTCTTTCTCTCTCTCTCTCTCTCTCGTCTTCTTCCTTCCTCCCTCTTCTCTTCTCCCTTTTCCCCTTTTTCTCCCTCCCTTCTCCTTCTCTCTCTCTTCTCGTCCTTTCCCTCCTTTTTCCTTTCTCTCTCTTCCTTTTTTTCACCCTTTTTCTCTTCTCCTTCCCTTTTCTTCTTCTCTCTCTCTTGTCTCTCTCTTTCTCTCTCTCGTCTTTTCTCTCTCTCTCTCTCTTTCTCTCTCTCTTGCTCTCTCTCTCTTTCTTCTCTCTCTCTTTCGCTCTCTCTCTTTCTCTCTCTCTGCATTCTCTCATCTCTCTTTCTCTCCTCTCATTTCTCTCTCTCATTCTCTCTCTCTCTCTCTTTCTCTCTTTCTCTCTTTCTCTCTCTCTTTCCTCTCTCTCTTTCTCTCTCTTCTCTCTCTCTCTTCTCTCTCTCTTCTCTCTCTCTTCTCTCTCTCTTCTCTCTCTCTTTTTCCTCTCTCTTCTTGCTCTCTTCTTTCTCTCTCTCTTCTCTTCTCTCTCTTTCTCTCTCCTCTCTCTCTCTCTTCTCTCTTTCTCTCTTTCTCCTCCTCTCCGTCTCTTTTCCTCTTTCTCTTCCCCTTCTCTCTCCTCTCTCTCTTCTTCTCCTCTCTCCTTCTTCTTCTCTCTCTCCTCTTCTTGTCCTTCCTTCCGTCTTCTTCTCTCTTCTCTTTCTCTCTTTCTCTCTTTTCTCTTTCTCTTTCTCTCTTCTCTCTCTCTTTCTCTCTCTTCTCTCTTCTCTTCTCCTCTCTCTCATCTCTTCTTCATCTCTCATTCATCTCTCTCTCTCATTCCCTCATTTCCTCCTTCTCTTTTCCTTTCTCTTTCTCTCTCTCTTCTTTCTCTCTCTTCTCTCTCTCTCTCTTCTTTCTCTCTTTCTCTCTTCCTCCTCTCTTTCTCTCTCTCTCTCTCTCTCTCTCTCTCTCTCTCTTTCTCTCTCTCTTCTCTCTCTCTTTCTCTCTCTCTTCTCTCTCTCTTCTCTCTCTCTTTCTCTTTTCTCTCTTTCTCTCTCTCTTCTCTCTCTCTCTCTCTCTCTCTTTCTCTCTTCTCATTCTCTCTCTCTTCTCTCTTTCTCTCTTCTCTCTCTCTTTTCTCTTTCTCTCTTTCTCTCTCTCTCTCTCTTCTCTCTCTCTTTCTTCTCTTCTCTCTCTTTCTCTCTCTCTCTCTCTCTCTATCTTTCTCTCTCTCTCTTTCTCTCTCTCTCTCTCTCTCTCTTCTCTCTTTCTCTCTTTCTCTCTTCTCTCTCTTTCTCTTTCTCTCTCTTCTTCTCCCTTTCTCTCTTCTTCTTCTCTCTCCCCTCTTTCCTCTCTCTCTCTCTCTTTCTCTCTCTCTCATTCTCTCTCTCTCATTTTTCCTCTCTCTCTCTCTCTCTCTCTCTCTCTCTCTCTCTCTTCTCTCTCTCTCTCTTCTCTCTTTCTCTCTTTCTCTCTCTCTCTTTCTCTCTTTCTCTCTTTCTTCGCTTCTCTCTTTCTCTCTTTCTCTCTCTCTTTCTCTCTCTCTTTCTCTTTCTCTCTCTTTCTCTCTCTCTCTCTCTCTCTCTCTCTTTCTCTCTGTCCCCTCGCCTGCCCTCCCCTTGTCTGTGTGGGCGGCAACCTCCAAGGCCTCAACGCCTCAAGCGCTGTGTAGCTTCCTCTGCCTCCCGTCTCCGTCCTGCCCTTCAGACAGAGCTTTCGACGTCGTGCGAGGGGTTGGACTTTTACATCTCGGTTATGGCTCTTGAATCCCGATCCTTTACGTGGAACGTGTGGTGTTCGAAATTGGTTCTTAGAACGACTTCCTGTTTATCGCTTCAGAGAATGCATTCCGACGAAAACTTCAGGAAAAGGATGAAGTCTATCAACAGAACCTCGGCAATTTCTTTCCCTCTACGAACCACCTGAACTATTCCTCTAGAACTAGAGACTTCACTGGAGCACTAGAATCACACGTTGAATGCATCACCGCTTCGCAATCGAATAACAGTGGGTAAATAGAGAAATCGCACGTGGGCGTCAATGTCGCACACATTTATTCTTTACGTGTTGTGGAATTTATTAACAACTGTGCATAGTGTTGTTTTTGTGGTGTGATCATTTTAATGCTGTTTTTTTATTTTCCACTACATCACCTAAGTAATAACGGAAAGATAAAAGATTATTGTGTTGTTGTTTTTAAATGTCAAATAAAACCACTACATCTTGAAGTTCCTTGTATCCTCACTCACTCTTATACTAATAGCACTTCCTCTCTCACCTTCTATGGTGGCAGAATCACGATTATTGTATTGGACAAAAATTGATCAATGTAGCCTAAAAAGCACAGGGGTTTGAAAACAATTATATTTTACCAACCTGCTAAAGTCATCTTGCCCCGAAAATATTTTATAAATATTATATTTTATACTTTATATTTCTTTAATTTTTTATTGTTTGTATAGTTTCTTATGTTAATAATGTTCTTTGAGAGGTTTCTCATCCCTGGCTGCACCAATCGTCCCTTTCGCCCCTGGCTTCGTGTCGCTGGCCTCCTTAGGACGAGGCCCCATATCCCTCTTGGCCCCGGTTTAGGTGGCTCAGGGCATCAATTGATGACACTGCAGTGCCTCTGACCCGGGGGTCCTATGGTTCGAGTTCCCACAAGATTTTAGACCCTCGCTAGATCCTTAGGTCGAATTCCGCCATTGTCAGCTGGAGAATTCTAGCGCCATGCTGCTCTGATCGGTCGTTTTCCGTGATTCCTCCATCATCAGACAAATGCCGGAGCAGTACACTAACACATGGACCGCACGAGATCTTTCCTTCCTCTTCCTTGTTCTATTCCCATCCCTTTCTTACAAACACTTTCCCTACATATGTCGGGAGAACAACCGGGAGCTTAGAATCGGCTTGGGTGGTGCTTTGCTGGTCGGAGATATCCTGTTGGGGAAAAAAGCTAGCCAACTAGTAGGTCGACCAGCAAAATCCTCTATTTAGGGAAAGACCGCCGCCATCTCCCAAGGAAACACATTCACTGCCTTACGGGATCAAACACCGTAGCTGTTGACGCGCCGGGAATCACTATTGAATCATTCAATAATAGTCCATCTTGACTCGCTCCATCGCCTTGCGGACCAAGATCTTTTCAGGGTCCTATAACTCCCATATAACGTGGTGGAGACCATTACGGTGGCGCGCTCTGCTGCATTACCTTCTTTACATGAACTAAAACACGAACTGCTGCCAACGATACTTTAAACGTGCGTGGCTACTGCGTGAGGTCGCGGGTCGCAAGCAGGCCTAGAATGTTACAAAAGATAGCGCCGATGTTCGCGCATTCTTTATAGGTTTCTTATAAGAATAGATTATGAATAATTGTACATTTAGAAGACACTTTTCGTATTTTTCACAAACTAGCCAATTTCTCTGTGGGAAAGTTGGCGAGCCTAACCTGCAGTTGTACCCGGCGACACTAGCGCTTCCTATAGTAGCAACCTCGAGCTTTGTCCCCGGTTTTGATGGAGAGTTGCCGGGACCTGGATCCTTCTCCATTAACACCGCGTCCCCGACACTTCGACTCTGCCTGGAAGAGCCGAGGGAAGCTAACGCAAAATCGAACTCGCTCCTCATAGTTCGTAGTGAGATCGAGAGTAAATAGAGGCTGGCCCACTGTTAATGTAGACTGAATCACATTTCTTTCACTTTCCTTCGCAATCAAAAATCACAGTTTAAACACTTTTAAAATTCAAACATTAATAAAAATGTACGAAATCCTCTTAGGATCTGTGTAGTATTTGACTTTAACAATGAGATTTATGTGAATAACTTTCAGCAATTTAAAAAATAGATTGGTGAATAAAATTGTTTATTAACCTTCCGTTGCACGGAATGTAGAATGTGGCAGTGATATTTGACTAAACTACTATAGTTGATTTGAAGCGACTCAACCACTGTAACTCAAAATAGCGTAGTTGGTCCCTCAAATCTTCTGGTTCTCACTTCACGTCTGGGTAAAACATTAAAATTCACTGAATAAAACATTAAAATCCATTATTAAAAAAGAGCAAAGCGTCATTCCTTTCTACGCTTCATTTTCACTTGATCCATTTTTAAAGAACCTTTCAACACCATCTTGAATGAATTATTAAAGAAATTTAATTTTCTCTGTATATATTTCTTCTTTTTTGGTTCTATCTGAATAATAAAAGATAAGTTGCTAGTCTTCTGAAAACGAAGGCTTTAAATAACATATCGTACACTTCTTCCGTGATTGCTTTAACTTTGTAATTTAATGTGAACAACATAATTAATTAATAAATTCACGCTTTGATTTTCCAGAGATTGTTAATTTTTTGTAATACGGATTTCTCTTCAATCTCCATTAACCACTCATTCTCAAGTCTGCGATACGAGTGTATGTACTCTTGCACGTGCTCCCTGAGCACATTGCACTATTTTCCAGTGTGTACTAGTCACTTTATCTTCAATTTTTCACAACACTCGATGTTTTTCTGAGACTTTTGCTGAGACAACGAGGAGAAAGAAGGATTGCTTGCGGTCTGGGATCTATTGTTTAAAGTACTGCTGCGGCATCCATCTGGAATTGACCAGAGGATTTCGTTTTAGGACATGGTGGAGTCTTGAACCATTTGAAATGAATAACTGCAATCTATAATTCGGGACTCGAAACTAAGACCTCCCGATCCCCTCCCGAATGAAGCTTCAATTACAGACCCGCAATTACATTCAATTTCTCAGTCTTTTAAGTATTTATTTATTTAAATGTATTTATTCTTACTATATTTTGAGACAAACAATTTACCAGAAATACCTAAAGCTTATTGAAATGAAATGATATAAAACTAAATAATTTTGCTAAAAATCATCGAACTCACACATCATAACCGTATATAATAATAACCGTATATAATCCGTCAATTAAAATAAATTATTTTTAATTTTAGGTTATATTCATTTTAACGTATATCAATATGGTTTAATTTTTCTACTTCGTGAAACTGTTTCCACTTCGTTTCATTTTACATCCTAGATGCACGTACGTTCGCCGCGAAAATTTAAGAACTACAGTAAATCCAACATAAGGAAAAAATGAAGTCTAACAAGGAATTTACTTTCAACACTTTTTAGTGGTCTTCATGAATACAATACGTTTAAAACAAGTAAGAGAAGTTCAGAAAATAACGCACTAAATTCAGAGTATTAGATACTAAGTGCAGAAACTTTGAAGTTCTTTTTAATTTTTTAAGGTAACTGCGAAGAAGTAATACGAAGAGGATGAAAATTTCAACTTCCGAGAGAGAGATCTTCTAGACAGAGTTTGGAAAGATCTAATTGTTCTATTCGTCCAATACGTTGCTAGCAGTTTGAATGATAGCATCTTCCACAAGTAGTAAGAAGAACATTTCGGACTAATGCAAGAGAAAAAGAGTTTAAACAGGATGTGCAAACTTTCGCTGGAAGTTCTTGGAAAGTAATCGTAACGGGTGACATTAGTCGCGAAAGACATAAATTAACCAGATAAGAGAGTTTCGTTAAGTAGCCTTATTTTCCTTCCGTTCAATGGTGATTTCCGAGGTGTGTTTCAACTCGCAGGATACTTCGAGTAATTACATCTCGTTGCTTCCACGATTCTTGCTCGTTTTACGTTTCCCGCTCTTCTCTTCCTCCTCTTCCTGCTCTTTCGTTTCTTCTCGAGTTCGCGCTTTAATTTGCCAAGCTGCGGAACTTTTCCTACCCAACGTGTTGTGCTCAATTTTCAAGGTTTTTATATAAAGTTACCCCAGCCGCAGAGAATTCCATTTGTTCTGCGTTCGAGAAACATCTCCAATTGCGGGCGGAGCGGCGCGGCAAGGGGAGCGACCACGAAGCAAGTTCGCCCGGAAGCGCCATTATCCTCCTCCGCGACACGGCAGGCAGCCGAATTGAGCGAGGTCACCAGGTCTCGGCGCAGCGCGTGCCGGAAGGCGGCGTTTGGGGCAGTTAGCGTCCGCCGTGGAGGCGGCGGCGGCCAAGGCGGAGGTGGCGTCGTGGCGGCGGCGAAGACGGCGTCACGGTGGTGGCGGCGGCAGCGGCTGTGATGGCGGA
>BOPP01000005.1:8399373-8411682 GCA_017312745.1 Gryllus bimaculatus | reverse complement strand
CCTCGCACCCGCCTCGCCCCCGCCCCGCGTTGCTCCTCCCCTTCACGCGTTGCTCCCCTCCGCCACGCCCCGCCCTCGCTTTTCCTCCTCTCTCCGCCAAAGCCACGTCCCGCCTCTCTTCTATCGGATCCGTCCAGCCCCCTTCCCCGCCCTGTCCCGTCTCGTTCTGGCCCGCCTCAGCTGCCTCTGTGCATTCCTCAAGCTTCTCGAACTGGAAGGAGGAATACCAGAAACCCTAGAAAACGATGTAGGGAAAGAAATCCTAGAAATGATTCGTACACATTGGGGCGTCTCCGTTGAGAATCAACTTACGAATTTATCGTAATTAAAAACAGAATCGATATTGGTGAGGCTCCATTTACAAGTTTGGTAATTTCGATACAGTTTATCAATTTTTTTTAGAGGTGTGTGACAGTTTTCGGAAAGTTTCCTATTCAAAGCTAATCCCATTGTGAGTGGTCTTCAACAATTCATCACTATAAATCACTTTACATAAAATATCTAGATGATGCTAAAACAATAACATTTAAGTTTCGTGCAGAGAAGAAAGAGTCCTCTGATTTGATATGGTTAAATTCACCGACTGGCGACCTGGTCGGTCGAGGTGGCTACGAGCGTGTACTGACTCAGCCCTTCTGTCCGAAGAGTTGCGGGTTCGAGTTACGCCTCGGCCACGGTTCTTTGTCCCTTGTCTCTCGTTTGTGTGTTGTCGCGGAGGGCCTCGCGTTCTGCTGACCTCAGATCAGAGGAGCCCGCAAATGTGTTCGTGTCTAGTGTGTGGTCGAATATGCATCCCATTATCACGTAAAGGGTAACCGGCTGTCGGCTGGGTAAAAGATCTAGAGAAAAATTCACTAACTTATTTTAGGTAAATGCTTTCTCAAGCTTCATCCTGAAGTCTCTTTTTCTCTTCTCTACACAAGAAATGTGTGTTAATGTAATGATGAAAATTTAATAAATTTTGCCCACTTACAATACCAAATAATTAAATTTACTTATTTACGAAATTATACAAATTAAACTAGGAATTGATCTGTTGTGAATCAACGGGAACGGCCGAATGACCGAACATAGCGAATAGTGTAGGTTCATCAATTAATTAAATCTTTTTTCCAACGGAAACCACCGGAAAACTAACCGGATAACACCATCGGAAGAAAAAAATATGAAGGAAGTGATTGACCGGGCCGATTTAGAACCCGACATTACGGAAAAGCAGTACATGAAGTGAAAATAAACACTGCAACGTGAAGGACAGGAGTCAATTTGGGACTAGTTGCTTCTGAATAAGGAAGTAAAAGTTACACTTTTGAAGAATCGAATCAATTTCAGAGCTTGGGCATTTTGTATACGCCAAGACGAATCTCTTTCGTATTCCTATCAGAGTTTGAATAGGATCGAATAGGAGATTTCGGAGAGCGTGGTACCACAGAATTGCGGAATATGATGGAGCAGAAGTGTGAGCATTCCACCCATGTTTACGCTATTACTCAGAGAATACTGCACGTGCACTAATTTCTAAACATAGTTTCGGAAGCTAGCGAAGTACGAATGGAGGCCAAGATCAATTCGTTGTGGGAGTGATCCTGTGAATAGCACTGGAACCTCAAAATATTTTTTTACTGGGTGGTTATCATTAAACTGTTCCTACTTAACAGTTTCTTATAGCAAAAGGAATGATCGCACTCCCGGCAAAAATAATCAGAACACGGTAATGGCATGGGAAAGAGAAATAGAGAATAATCAATTACATTGAAGAAATTGCGCACGTTTCTTCATCACTCAAAATGTATGGGAAAATGACTACAAGTTCTGCACGAGATGACGCCTATTGGAGTCCAGATTAGTCTGAATTCCTAGAATAGTATGTTGCACAGCTGCACGGATCCCCATGAATACATGCGTGATCTCTTTCTCTTGATGTTCTCCTCAGATCAGCACACGCGAGAACAGTATCCTAAAAAACCTCATCTTTCAGGCAACCTTCATGGAAACTAATGCCATGGGAATCATGACCCTTAATCTGAACATTATTACTTCCGCTTTTGTCCTCGAACTATGGTTTCATTATAATCATTCTGTTCGTAATAATAATGTTCGTGGAGGGTCGGTTAGGGCCATCAGCTAGATCCATCCTTGTACACCGCAAATCTAGCAAATCTGGCGATCGCACGTTACATTAACCGGTTTTTTTCTCTACTTTCCTTAGCACCGTGCAGTCCGACTGCGGTGAAATCGAGAAAACACTTTAAGGAAAGAATGTTGCTGATTCGGGTTCAGTGATTAGACCCAGTTTTTCCTCTAATCTAACTCTGATCATGTGGGAGTTCGGTGTCGGTATCGCTAGCAACTACGGCAGCAAAGACGGGAGAACTTCTGGAAAAGTTTGGTCGTCAACTAGACCGAACTCTTGCACAATTATCAATTCTTGGTCGGCCGTCAAAGAGTTTTGTTAAGTTTCGAAGTTCGGTGTTCTAAATTTCATTCCGCAGAATGATATTCGAATTATATTTACGGTAGTTTCCATACAAGAATTTCTTCGAAAGTGTTTGAGAATGGCACACTAAGTTCTAGACGAGATCGTAACGCACCTCTGGAAACATTTATGGGAGAATATTCTTGTACCAACGGCCGTGTTATCTTCTACCTGTTAGATATGAAATTAAAATCTTTATCTCATTTCAAGCAAAAGAATACTGGCATGAAAACGTTTTATTTTTTATTATCCGATAGCGTTTGATTATTCTATCATTTGACCAGTTCTAAAGTAAATAAAAAATGCCTTGTTCTTTTAAGGCTCATACAGATATTCCGGCTCCATCTTCAATGCAATCTTACGGGCACTTTATACGCAATATTAAAAAAGTAACCATTATCTCACAGCAATTACTTGCATTGTAAGTTCAAGAAATTAAACATTTTATTTTTTAAATGATATTTATCTTTCCTTTAGTAACGCCATTTAGTTAAATCCCTTATTAATATCTTGTTTGATTAGCCATCCTTCAAAGAGTAATAAAATTTTAATAAGCACAGATAAAAATATCTTAGTGCTATTTTTAAACAGTACGTTTATTTTTGTATTACATCTGTTTCTCTTGAAACGACTCCTCACGCTTTGGCAATGGGATAACAGAAAATTCTAATAAAAGAAGTTATTTTCCACATTCGGAATTAAGTCAAATCATCCTTTTTTAAATTGCATTTTTGAAATTCATTGTGGGCGCAGTGTTTGCAATTTGCGTCTTTCTGAGTCCCTACACCGTCGCTCAAAGTGCGTAGAATTCAAATCAAACATCAAAAAGGTTAATTATTGCGAACGTGTGCGTGGCGCGCACTGTGTTGGCTGCCTGTGAGCGGGCGGGCGCGCGTTTGGCGTTTCGCAGCCAGAGCGCAGCCCTGCAGATCTCCGAAATTGTTTGTGATGTCCGTCGGCAGATGAAGGGCAAAAACACGCGTAACTGTACCGACAGAGCCGTCAATACGCCGCCTCATCATGGAGGGCCTCCCAAGCCTCAAAGGCAGTGAACAGCGAATGCTTATATGGCTGATTTACTCAGATAAAAAAAATGTTCAGGTGCCGTAAAGCTCAACGTTAAACTCTAGAACGCTATCACATTCACTCAGCATGATGCGGCCCGAGTGAAATTTTTAAACTCAAACTTCTAGAGTACTTGAGTCAAACTAGAGTCAAACTTGTGCTGGCACAAGTTGATTTGTCTAAACATGACTTAAGAGACTATTCTAACACGACTCGCATTCAAGAATAGGAAACGAACTAGCACGAGAATGAGACACTACGTGGCATCTCTAGTTATTTCCTTCAGTAGGTCTGAAGTTAAACCCTATTGTTCATAAAGAGACTGAAAGATGAGATGGGTTTTTGCTGTCTGTAAAGAGCTGTAGTTAGGTTCCTTTATACATGGGTAATATGTACTTGCTATTGAATGTGTTGGGAATGACAGATGAGAGTATACCCGAAACAAAGTGGACGAAGAATTATAAGATACTAATAAGAAGACATTTTGATGTCGTCCCCCCTTTCAAATGAAATTGCATTACATTGCGAATGAAAAGAAAAGTTGCTTAAAAAGGATGAGTTGTATTAAGTTAGGTTTGTTTTGAGGGGACATGCGTGTTATGGGGAATTAAGGGACCTGATGAGGAAATAAAAGGCTACTTACAGTGACATGCAAGTGAGGTCAGAGAGGTCCAGATGAGCCTCGAATTATGTTTCTTAAGCAGTATTTTACAAAATTAGATCTTTATTAAATTTCTATTATAATTTTCAGTATTTAGTTCTTATGGGTGCCCCCAGGTCTGGATTAGAAACGCACAGAAAGTCAAAATCTAATCACGACCGTTTCACAATAAAATTAAAGGGGCTATTCAAATGTGTTTATTTTAATCTCAAAGCTTATCAATATTGTAGTGATAATTTTCGCACATCACCGAGCCTACAATGCTCTAATGCACAATTAAGTGGCTGACCGTCGAAGCTGGGATCCGATCTGAAGATATTTTTACTTTTAAAACAATGACAAATTGAGGAGTATTTGAACTGATCTAGCTAGTCTATATCTAATCCGCGATTATTAATTAATTTGCATTTTTGCAAAATTTTGACTCTTTTAATTAAATTTGATAATTAGTATTGAAAACTCTTTTTACTCAATACGCATTATTTTTTGACGAAGCGACCCTTAAATTTTCACACTTCATTTATTCATGAACGCACTTTTCATTCCCTCAGAAAGTATATTTCTTTCGAGCCTGTGGAAAAATAGTATAATTTGAGTCTCATTGCAGTGAACAGAATATTAAATGACGTTTAGACAGCTTTCTTGATATCTGATTCTCTTTCCTCACTTACATTTTTTTAAATGTACCCTTCTATTAGATGAAATTAAAGCCGTCTCACAATTTTACTTCAAAGAACATGTATGGAAAAGATAGGAAGACAAACAAAATACACAAAAGTGGTTCTGAATTGTTGAATGTAAAATTAAATAAAAATAAATATTATGAAACATGAATGATTCAAGAGAGTGTAGCTCGCGTCGCGAATTCTATATACATAGATTAAACATTGTGTTTTTATCTGTACAATAGTATACAAAATCTTAGATTTACTGCCAGAGCACAGCATTTCCACGGAGGTTTAATTTTAAAAAAAGCAAATCGGGAGGCAACACCAATTTTCAATCAACTAAATAGTGCTCTTGTGTCTTTTTGTTTTTTAAAAATAAAAAAGATCAACGACAAAAATATTATGCGTGTAATCTGATAGTGTGTGAGAGTTTGAGTGCCAAATTATTATTCAAAACGAACCAGCCAGTTTTATAAATATACAAAACAAACTGAGTTAAACATAAATATGTTAAAGGAAGGAATGAACCTTCGTATAAAAGTTTTAATATTAGGCGCATCTAATTTGAAGACAGGATTTCACTCCTCTGAAACAGGATGCACATACTCGCTGAAATAACGCAGAATTTCCCCTTGTTTAGATTTCTCCTTGCGTAGAAGCACAGCATTTCTTCAGCACCCTCTCCGCATGACCACACATATGCAGATCCACATCTGCATATTCATCATTTGAGAATTCACACATAATGCGAGAGTGGCGCTTCCCAGATAAGAAAAGCTGTCCTACTTCTCGCTGACTTCTGCACCATCTAATGTGATGTACAACGGGGCTGGAGGACAGGTAATGACCACAACGACCTCCATCCTGCCACCTGCAGATTGGTGTTCCACACCGTACTCTTTTCAATCTTCACATGTTTTAAAAAAACAGCAAAAAATGTATTTTATGAATAATCTTTTTGTTTTTGCTAAGTAAACTATATACATCAAACTCTTATCGCTATTCATCCACACTTTTTACTTTCACATGGCGGATACATGTATATTGACATTTAGAAAGCTTATCACCAATCATTAGCAGTCTGTTTGAGTGATATTATGGAGTTTTAGCGCCACGCGTAAGGTAGCGGCGTTATGCACTAACAGTCACGTGACGGACCTTGAAGCCATAACGTCTTACCTTAGGCCTAAGATACAACTTTATACCTTCATAAATAGTGCACGCCAGTAAGAGCCTCTACGGTTACCTTACAAGCGGCAAAATGGCCGCCTAAAAACAGGAAAAGTTGAATTTTTCCAACTCTGGCAAACCGATTCTCGTATGTGAGGCAGTTACAATTATTCCTTACGAACTCCACAACTCTGGCAAGAATTAACGGATATGTTGGAGAGGTGACAGGAAAGAAATTCTCGAAAAAGGAGTTCAAATCATATCTTCGTGATAGGTTATGTCTTACCCTCATAACCAACGCTGTTTTAAGGTATTTCCTATATTTCCAAGAAAAGCTGACTGCATACTCATCACGGAGGGCCACAAAATTTAAAACTCCATGCACAATATATTTGTTGTTCTGTTGATTAGTAACGTGTTTTAAATGTCTCACCACTGGACTACACTCTTTGATATATTATGCAATTTCTCTGATCAACGCTTGAAATGCTTCCTTTGTTAGAATGCATAACGCAATGTAGCAATTGCTAAAACTCTTCTGAAAGTTGTTCATTACGACCGTATCAAGGCGTTAGTCACGTGAGCAACAGAGTTTAAGGATATCTCCTTACGCCTGGCGCTAAAACTCCCTATTGTGACAGAGGTCTCACATGACTTTTCGGTTTATTTTCATGTTATCTTTACTTCATTTCAATTCCCGTATCTCACTGTACGTATTCGCAACGTTTTTAAAATACTTTTTTAAGAGAACGAGACGTCAGCCATATGGGCAAGCACTGCATGCGCATAAACGATTGACGTTCTCCCGCCAGGGTTGCAGCCGCCAGCAGATGGACGCGTCATCACCAGCGCGCCGCGGCCTCTGTTGCCGCTTGCGGGCTCTTGTGCCAACGCAGGCCCGCGCCGCTCTCGCCGCCCGACAGCTACAGAGAGATTACTATAAAAAAGGGGCCGCTTTAACAGCTAATGCTTCGCCACTGTTGGCAACGTAACGGAAGGTTATGGGCATGGATTCGTTTTGTCAGCGCGTTTGTTTACAGATAGCTCATTTGTAAATGGCTTCCTCACTATCTCTTGTAAAGTCATCGCCCTGCGTGGCGTTCATTTGTTTCTCGATCTGTCAAAGTGGTCCCTTCTTTGAGTAACTTATGTATACCATCCCCTCTGGTACGCCTGTCAACCACCACACTCACCCACTACCCTGGGTGGGGATACCACTAAGACATTTTCGATTGATTAAATAGTGATTTCAGGCGCGTTAACGTCCATAGTGATTGGTTCCATAAGTGTAGTGCATATTTTTTTCCTCGGGAGGGCCGGTGTTGTTTCCCCGCCAGATGTTGAGGTCCGCCGACGAAGTACCGTCGGCTAGCGGAGTTTCCCCAACCAGTTCTCTCTCACAAGCGAGGCACAGCCCCAGTCGGGACAAGATCTAAGCTCCCGACCGATCTCCTGGTATGTGTGGTAGCGAAGTACATGTAAGTATACATGTGTATGTAAGGGGTAAGGTTAGAGCAAAGAAGAGAGAAAAAAGATCGCTCGCGATTCGTTTGTTAGGATCCTGCTCCGGCGTTCGCCTAGTGTTGATCGGAGAAACCACAGAAAACTACCGATCAGAGCAGCCGGCCGCTATAGTTCTCCTCCAGTCAGCGACAGCTACCTAACTAGCTAATGTAGAAAATCCTGCCACCGTCAGGACTCGAATCTGGGACCACACAGTCACAGGAACTGCAGTGACCAGTTGTTGTCCTGAGCCACTTCTCCCGGAACAGCTAAGGGATTATGCGGCTTTCGCCTGACATTTATGCTCGAATGAAAGGGTTTTGTGAAAGAGGTTTGACTTTAGGCTCCAAGCCTACTTCTTTTTCAATAACTGCTTAATGTATGAAGATATTCACTGATGTTTTATTTTCTACACATTTACTTTATAAATTGGCACAAATCTCCAAACATGAAGATTTACATTGTAATTTTCAGTATTTTGGGGGAATTTAAATCTTATTAAATGTAACAATATCATAATACACATTAGGAAAGCCAAATAAATTTGAGTTTATTCAGAAATTTGTTTCATGCAGAGACTCAAAACGAAAACAATTTTTAATAAAAGATAAATTCTTTGAAAAACGTTGGGTAAATTATCAGTTACTCGAAAAAAATGAACATGCACGGCCTAATCAAAGTCTCTAAGTTCCTGCCATGTAGATGGTCATTGGCGAATGCGGCAGAACATGTTCGGTCTCCCACCGGGAAGAGAGAATCTATTTGAAGATGTATATTATAAAAAAACAATTATGTGTATCAAAATATTTATTTCATCTCATGTGCACCTGTATATTTAGTCTTATTTTAATTTGCCTGTTATTTATTCTATCGGTAAATTTGTTTAAAAAAGCTTAGGCAGCGATGGAGCACAAACGGAAATTATCTAATGGCATTCTGTCCCACAACACGTTCTCTCACAATAAGTGACTCCATTGTACGATTCAATTGAAAATTTTGAAATTTAAAAAGTATCAATTAAATTTAAATGATTGTGATTCCAATTGACAATAGATTTTTTAATGAAAACTAAATTATCTGTAGGCTACATTATTTCTATTCGTGCAAAGTTTTTGGTGATTTTGTTTCAATGAAACATTGTCATATTTAGTCGCAATTGTTACCAATGAGTTAGTACGATTTCGGTTGAGCTGCTAAGCCACTTGTACTTCAGTACTGAAACTGAATTCTCATTCAAAATTCGTTGTCGTTAATAATGAAATCCAATGCTACTAAATGTCATCAATTATATGTAATTGGGGCATTACGCGTAACTGATTCAGTATGTAAAGCCGACTTTCCGAGCAGTTACACACGCAGGAATTAACGCTCGTGGATGAGTGCATTACAAAATTCGTGAGATCCAATATAAACTCATGCTTTCAATAACAATTTTCAACAAGGACACAAAGGAAACTGAAAACGATTAATTTTTAATTCAATTAACCTTTTTTTAATTTCCTCAAAAATTTTCCGCAGAATTGAAACACACATTTTTCCTATTTTCAGGAATTGTATTTTGATTGTTGGTTATGTAATAGAATAAATAAATGTATTTATTTTACAAATTTTTAATGATGATCGATGTTTATAATTATTTAATAATTTACATATCGTGATGATGTTTCAGAACAACCGTCCGGAAAAAAGCCGTGTGGGGCAAAGAGTAAATGATGAAAATTATGTTTTAATAGAATCGCACACAAAGAGAAGTCGGCAGAAGATATAGTTCATAGAAAATCATTTAGAACACGATGATAGAGGTTTACTGCAGAGATGGGAATTGAATCAGTTCCAACTGCAATGCGAAGTACTAAATACAGTGTTTGTGCACTACTACTGCTACAGTTTTTATGTACTACCTTACGAATAGGCAACAAAAACTAAAGCTAAAGTTGTAGTATCGATAAATATTTCTCTAAAAAGTTTAGAACCAACTTCTGTAAAAACCTGCAGAGAATATTTTCACATAAATTGAAGAGATTTTCGAGTGTGGTTTAGTTGCTGAAAGTGTTGCGGAGGCGGTAAACCACTGTCTTTGTCCTGAAGTTGTACTCGAGGCAGTTTTAAGATTTACTGACTCACAAGCTGAGAGACGCTTCTTGGGCTAACATCTTCCGCAAATAAATGAATCCAAGCCTAGAAGAAGAGGGAAGATTAACCCACAACTCTGCAAAGTTTCACACTTCCATCGTATATCATTCTCAGAATGAGTTTTACACATTAAAATAAATAAATAAACTTAAAATAAATACCGGTATATGGTTTAAAATCTTTCTAATAATCAAACTCCAAGAAACAATATAATTCATCAGACAAATCTATTTCGCAAAAAACTATTGACCACTTGGAAAGTCGTGAACATAGGAACGCCATTTCTACTCGTGCCTTGTCTGACGCCCTAACTAACTTAGCAATAGTCTCACATACGTCATGTTTTTAAGAAACACAAATAAAACTTACGTATCAACTGAGTCAAATGTACTAGCGATTAAGCGAGAGCACCTTTACTATCTAACCATGAAGACTACGAGTAGCAAGTTCTAATCCTGCATTACAGAAATGACGTTTCTGAGTGTATTTTTCTTTCTATAATTCAATAAGATTTAACCTAGAGTGAAACATGACAAAGTCAATAACAATCTTCTGCTTCTTAGACTCGCCTTCAAAGCACGATTGTTTTCACCACGGGGTTGTGCCATGGTTGCTTCGTCAACCCACCAGCATCACATCGGAACATATCCCATCCATAATCACATATCATTTACACCCTCCCCCATAATCTCGCCACCATCATTCTCAGGCAGCAAGTCACATTGTGTCACGAAAAGGGAACTCATCCAGGAAAAGGGAAGACACAAATGCGAATGGTTGCTTCCTCATCTACGCTCAGAAAAAAACATGGCACGCGTCAGTGTTTTTATAAGTACGCATTTCACGGCCGGATAAACATTGTCACGTCCCGTTCTTTTGAAGGTATGTCATTTTGAGCGAGGGCCACCTAATATGTGTATACATTTCTATCGAATACGTTTATTTGAGAATATTTTGTGACAAACATTAGCATCCACCTCTCGCGAATTTCTGCGAAAGCTACTGGCTCTTCCTTGCTTCAATGGCAGTACTTCAAGTCTCCGACTCACTTCACGGTTCATTGCACCAAACAAAAGAGGCCAGTGAAACGTACCGCCAGTTGTCAAAACAAGTCGTGTGTGACGAGCATCGAAACCCGTCAGGCTTCACTGCAAGGCAAAGTTGCCTCGTCAACGTCACACACATACTTGCATGTAATTTTCACTGCAGCTGCGGGGCAAATGACCTACCGAACGGAGGTCGCAGAGTACGAGTCACACTCCTTCCCCTCACAGCAGAAGATTTCATTACTACATCAAAGTCTTCATAAATTCTTAATTTAATTTTTGTATTAGACAAACTTCTACCCACTGAAATAATGTTTATTGTAAGAAAAGGAAAGTCATTTATTTAACGCCAAAGGAAATTAGTTTAAAATTTTTGTCAGGTGTCGCTATTTCCCTGACACAGTACACTTACTTAAAAACTTAGAGAGTAGTTAATTATTCAATATAATACAAACGATGGTTATATTTTATGCTTAAAAACATGTGTGAGAAGAGGATACATTATCCAATAAATCAGTTTTACAAAAATATTTGCCGGCACTTACCACAAATGGGCCTAAATCATTGCTTAAGTAACTAAATGTTTTAAGAATCAATTGATTGTAATGTGGACATGTCGCTGCATTAGTTAAGTAATCATTTCAAATTCTAATAACTTTTCTTGCATATCATTTTAAACTCCTACCACAATACGAACATCAAAGGAAACACTGAATATGTAAGTGGTTGTTTTTGTTTGTTTGTTTTGCTAGAAACGTTTGAAATAAGTTTTGGTAATTTATTCCTGCAATATTCGTCTGGATTTAACGAAGTAATATATACAAGTTCAACTTGGTGCATACGGATGAGCAATGTATTATTAAAATATATTAAAAGATAATAATGTTTGAGGAAGATAGTAATTCCCTCATTTATGGCCAAAATTCTGACAACCTTAATTCATCCAATAAACAAGAAGCCTCAATCGCTTAAAAGGAACAGAGAGAATTGACAGAAACAAATATTATTTTTACACTTCAGACAACAATTAAAATATTGCTTAATTTGGTTGTGATGGAGACATAAATATTCATGTAACCTGTATGTAAATGACTCTTTGAACAAATGGAGTGGAAATATTGCCATTGTATGGGACATGTAGAGAACATACGAACAGAAAAACCGGCGAAGCTGTCAATAACTGTCCATCTCGAAACAACGACGTGGGTTTTATGACATCCATACGTGTTAATGCGTTGCAAACGTAGGATTTACTCACCGCATGACACACAAATGTACGAGTACCAATGCCTTCTCCAGTAAAGTGCCAGTTAAAGGAGAAATATTAACTCGCATGTCTCGCAGTTCCCTCGGGATCCTTCAGCGCTAACTCGTAACAACATTGCCAAGCTTCCCTCGACACAGGGCGCTTTCTCCTGACATTCAAATAAACGATTCACAATCAGCAAAGTGCGACAAACCGTAATAATGTTTTCATGGCAGCAATCCAACTGGTGCGGGGCAGCGCCGGCAGAGGTAGTAGGGGAACGGGGAGAGTGGCGCGACGGCGATATCGGAGTGACGAGACGGGGGTGACGAGGCGGGAGT